>JAGIQG010000040.1:3129023-3729023 GCA_024679065.1 Sphyrna mokarran | reverse complement strand
CTAACGTCGGCTAACAGTGGAGACAGAAACACACGAGTTATTTTTTAGTGTTCTCCAAGGACTCAATGACTCTCAGAAAACGAGAGACAATGAAAGCAGGAAGGGAGGGGGAGAAAAGTGTATTCTGTCGTTGTACCTGTAGTTGCTATCGGCGCCAGCAGATGGTGGTGTTGTATCACTTTAGTCACAAGTTCGTGAAGCAGGTTTGAGGAGAGATTTGGGGAAAATTTATTTCCCTGTTTCCACAGAAAGGAAACAACTATTAAAGCAACGGCATTAATATTTCTGTCAGAATATTCACAGGGAAAATCTGGCCGAAGGATAGTAAATTCAATGCTTGCTCTTTCAGTCCTCTGTTGGAAAAAAAAGAAACGGTTGGTGTCCCGCAATAACAATTCGACTGGAGTCTGGCATTCATTGTGTTTTGTATGTGTGTGTTGGTGTAAAAGTCTTCCTTCAGGGCGCTGTTGATTCCGTGGGTGACTTTTCGCACTCTGGCCTCTCGCCTCCTAAATCTTGTTAAAATTGGGACAGATAACAGAGTGAATTACACTTCAAGGAAGACACAATACCCATTGCAACTTCGCTGCCTCTCAGCCTTTGGATTCTTGAGCAAACGTTCTCTGGGGCTCATGCAATGACGCCAGGAGACGAACTCACTGCAACATCTGCAAAGTGATTGTTGTGAAATTTTCTGAAATTTCCTTAACGTTTAGATTTCCATTTTCTGAGGATTTAAAATTCTCAGAATTCTCTTCAGCAAACCCATCAGCGGCTTGAGCAAAAAAAAAACAATCTTTCACCGAGTTCAGAACTCCGATCACTGCGTTCGGAGTCCACGCCACAGAACCAGCAACATAGTCACCAGATGCAAAGTTCACTCAACCACATGAACCACTATATTTCACCAGAACCACAGTGATGAGGTTGGTAACCTTCAAAATTGAAATTTACACGTAGAAACACAGGAATTGAGAGCAGATATAGGCAAATTCAGCCATTTGGTACCGCTCTGCTATTCAATCAGATCATGGTTGACATTTCCTTGATCTAAAATACACTTCCCACCTGTTCCCCATATTCCTTTAATGTATTTTCTTTATCAGAATTATATCTATCCCTTCTTGAAATCATGCAATGATTCAGAATCCACTACGTCATGGGTCAAGGAGTTCCACCAATTCATCACCCTTCGCGAGAACTAGTTCTTCCTCATCTCAGTTCAAAATCTACCGATTCTACCTCTTGGCCTGGATTGCCCCATGGTCTACCTTCACTTTATCAATCAATTTATAATGTTATATACCTCCATCAGATCTCCCCTCATACTTCTAAACATCAGCAGCTTGTGGGACCATATCACCTCGCTCTCAGTTCAATGACCCAGCTCAATACGTGTTATCATTGGGTAAAGGAAGCAGTTATGTTCCATCCAAACAGAACATTTTGAATGAGAAATGTATCACAAATGAAAAAGATTTGAGATGAAAATAGTAAACAAAGGGATATACTGTTAAGTTAGTTTGAAAAGCACAGTTCACCGAGTTGCCTGGCAGTCTAATAGTTTGTGGTCAGCCCTCCCCCAGTGATATCCATTTTCAGTCCCCGCTGAGGAAAATAGAATTATTTGCTCTCAGCAAACCATTAATAACGATCTGATTTACTCTCTGATTGAAAGCAGATCTACTAGAATCAATCAAGTGAGGCTTGCAAGTTTATATCAAATCTGGAAATTTCACATGTGCAACAATTCAAGAACAAACACAGAAAGGGAATGACAGTGATAGGCTGGAAAATACTAACGATTGAAATGCTGTTGCAACGTACAGTAGGGCAGATTTCACCGTTTATATTGATACTGAATCATGAAACTTTTCCCTCTGCATTGAAAACTATTTCTATTCGGTTTCAAACTGTCGGAAGCGAAAGTGACAATTATATTCGATTGTCTATGGATTGTTGTCATTGGCTGTACACATCAGCGTTAAATCGGAAGCTGCCATTTTACAGGAGAAAGCTGTTTGTGATGAAAGTGGTCTGGCCTGAAAATTAAACTAACAAAAGCAGGTCGGATAAATTGAATTCTAAAACGTGCTGGTGGTTAAGCTGGTAGTTAGAATTTGACTTTTTCGCTGCTGTTTAGATTACTGTTCTAGAACTGAAGATTTCTTGCTCTCACCAAAACTATGAAAACAAATGTGAATTGTTATCTGGATGAACATATAAAACACAATCTCGCCTCGTGTCCTGAAGTGCAGACCCTGAGCAAACTCAACAGGAGTTTCCCTTGTCATCTCTGGTAGGAAGTTGGGAAGAGACTCGCTTAAGGACGTTTAAATGATACCGTCCCTTCTGTGCAGCTCATTATGTTTCTGACGTGAGATGGTTTTCAGTTTGTTACACCGTTCAGATTTACCTGAATCAGTGGAGGAGCAGGTTCAAGCCTCCTAATCGCCTTTCCAAGCTCCATTGCTTTTAATGGATTTCAGTAACACTATCATCAAATAACATGATTGCGATATTCGTTAATATGGTAGCGTGGCCGAGCGGTCGAAGGCGCTGGATTAAGGCTCCAGTCTCTTCGAAGGCGTGGGTTCGAATCCTACCACTGTCACAATGGGTTTAAGTTTTGGTCGGAAACTCAGATTGAATGTAGGAGTGTGTGCGGTGTCGTTTTCGTCAAGAATAACGAGCAAGGACATTACCAACTTAAAAACTTGTTGGGATAAAACATTGTGTATAAGTGGCTCCTTTTGACGGCACACGCACAGACTGAATTTCTGACCGCCGAGTTAATCACCCTGATGAAGAAACAGCTCTCCAAAAGCTCCTAATTCCAAATAAGCCTGTTTTACTTTAACTTGGTGTTGAGAAAATTCTTACTGTAGCCTCTGCAGCCCAACGCCCGGATCTCCACATCATGATGTAAACAACAAGATTACAAAGAATGAAACTGTAATTCCAGGAATTAAGGTAATGGATTTGAATTTTCGAACTGAAGTTTAAATCTATCATGCGCACTTCCCATTATTCCTCGTTCTAACCTGATATTTTCAGAATTAACCTGACTCCGGTGATAACCACCGCACTACATAAACACGGTGATGACCTCAATGCAAGCAGATCAGGCTTAATGGAAAAACAACTCGACTGATTCCCATGAAGCCCATTTTTGTATCAGCAATTGATGTTACATTGTTTCTGCTGATTTCTCCTGTCAAAAAGGATGACGATACTTCTGACTGCATTAAAGTTTCGTAATAACATTTCCGAGAAAAAAGTATTCATGACGTTTAAAACAAATCAACTGAACACCTGAAAATTTGCGACATTTGATCAGCTCCCCCGATAAGTGCTGCTGCCTCGAATTCAACTGCTCAGAACACTCAGCAACGCTTTTAACCGAGGTGTTCCCGATCAGATCTGGTGCTGCAGGGAACTGCATTAAAGGAGTCGGATTGACTCACATGTCTCAGAGAGTCTCGTTCATAATTTAGGGAGAGCATGACGAATCCCAGGACTCAGCATCAATATCCAGGTATCTCCCATTGACCCTTCATTCCCTTAGATTCCAAAAACTTCTCCCTCTGAACCTTCAACATTCTCAGGATGTTGAGGATCAATTAACTGAGGATCGATAGACCACTGGTGATGGGTAATCCAGACTCGAAACCGTTGGCTCTATTCTTTCTCCATAGATGCTGCCAGATCTGATGAGATGTTCCAGCATTGTCTGTTTTTGTTTCAGATTCCAGCATCCGCAGTGTTTTGCTTTTACTGCCACCTCTTACATTCTAATTATTTTTTTGTTCTATCACAACTTTGTCAACTCTCACTCACGGCTCCCACCCTCAGCTTCCGCATTTCCCACACTTAAACTATAAGTCTCATCGTCTTTTCCTGTCTTCAGCTTTTAAGACTGGCCACACAAATTTGAAATGTTGCATCTATACTTTTTCTAGAGATGCCGTCATGCCTGTTGAGACTCTCCAGCATTTTAAGTTTTTCTTTTAAGCTCCAGCTTCTGTAGTAATTTGCTGTTGGCTGATGGAGTCATTCTGTTCTATTTATAAAGAACAAAGTCAAAACAGCACGGGAAACAACGAGCCCGCGCCGCCACCCCGATGTTCCCACTTCTACCCGCGATCCCTTCCATATAGATACAGATCTATGGATTAAAAACCAAATTTGAGACAATTTAGGGAGAATTTGTTTTGCCAATTAGCCGAAGAGCACATCTTTGGGATGTGGGAGGAAACCAGAGCGCCCGGAGAAAACCCACGCAAGCACGGGGAGAATGCGCAAACTCCCACAGACACAGGCTCAAATCCATGTATTTGCACAGCACAGCGATAGTCAATGAGCTGTCGTGTTGCCCATCAAATAGTCCAGGTCAAGCGTACACTAACGACGTGAAGCACTAGGATACCCCAAAAAAATCCAAGAGCAGCCTCTCACGACCCATCGCGTGAATGCCCCTCGTTAGACCAAAGCACCTGTGAGATAAAAACAAATACATCAATATCATCATCTATTTACACACTTCCCAGCGACTCCCAGGGCTCATAATCTCTATTTTAAACCTAAATTTAAACATAAAGTTTTATTCCTCGACAAATCTTTCTCGAGAATTTGAAAAACGCTGCAATGTATCCGTCAGATTAAGACTTGCACGCATCTTCCCTGGTGGTCCAGTGGTTCGGATTCGGCGCTTTCACCTCTGCGGCCCGTGTTCGATTCCTGGTCAGGGAATACAGATTTTATTGCTGCCGACCAGTACAAGATTTAAAGGGGGCTGAAATTACTTTTTGATTGAAAACAGTAGTGATCATTGTGTCAGTTTGGAGAAACAAATAAAATAAACCTATTGGCACAATCCTGGAAATTTATATTTGCATTCCCCTTGCTACTTCCTCCTGTCAAAATGAATAATATTATATTCTACTCGATTAAATTTCACTGTGGCTTACCACATTCAAAGATCATTCGTAGGGTCTGCTTCTTCTGTAGCTTCTTGTGGGAAATCTGCTGAACAACATTAGCTTATCACAGCACGCTATAATATTAGAGATTTGTACCTCATTGATCATGATTACGGTCTCCATTGCTTCATTCCAGATCACTGCCACTACAGACATAGTCGCACAGTTGTGCTATCTTCCTTTGTTTTCAGATACTTTCGTTTCCGGAAAATGATTGCAGGCAAAATAAAATGTTTTGTTCAGTTGACAGTTTATCATCAATCCCGGGCATGGCAGTCAAAGGATTGACTCAGAACGACTTGGTCACCCGGCCTCCACTATCACCAGCTAAATGTTACCCATCACTCCTTGTTTCATTTAATGATCCTCCCTTGCGTTCTATCACGGACTAACCCCTTTTGTTCTTTTCACAGGCTACTTCATGACATTACCATCAGAAAACTGTAGAAATACTTGGTAGTTTATATTTCATGGCAAATGCATGATTATTTCTGAAAGCTGAATTAGCCTGAAATTGAAAACATTTGGAAATGTTTCTGTAAGGGTGAAATCCTACTGATGTTGGGACCTAAAACACAGAAAAAACGGGAAAATCTCAGCAAATCTGGCAGCATCTGTGAAGAGAGAACAGGGTCAGGGTGTCGAATCAGAAAATCTTTTGAAATGCCACCAAGATTTAAAACGTTGGATTCCCCACAAATACCTCAATCCTGCTGAGATTTTCCAGTATTTTCTATTCCTTTTGAATACCTTCCTGCCCAAGATTGAAACAGGAAACTTGCGTATGTACGGCGAACGTGATAACTACGAGAAACACTGCTATGCAACGGTGTAAGGAAACTGGCTACACGAACACCTTAATTGTCCACATCAATTTATATTTGCATTGTGCCTACTGGTATCTCCTGTTAAAATATTTAACGAGTGTTCTACTGCATGGAATTCCTGTGATAACATGCACGACCTACCTTGTGTTAAATTGCCAAGGTCCCAATTTAAAATTTTAACTTTCTATCCAGAGCTGTCGTTCTCCATAGCCATCTGAAAACTACGAGAATTATGGCCACTTGTCCCAAAGTGATACCTCATTTAATCCTGTCACCTGACCTTGCTTATTTCCCAAGAGGAGGTCAAGTTTTGCCCCCTTTCTAGTCGTATTATCTATATACTGAATGAGAATTTTCTCCTGAATACTCTACAGAAAATGCAGATGTGTTCTACAGAAAATGCAGATGTGTTCTACAGAAAATGCAGATGTGTGGAATAGAGGGTGATTTAGCTAATTGGATTAGGAATTGGATGGCAGATAGAAGACAGAGGGTGGTGGTTGATGGGAGATATTCATCGTGGAGTTCGGTGACGAGTGGTGTGCCTCAGGGGTCTGTTTTGGGGCCCCTGCTGGTTGTAATTTTTATAAATGATCTGGATGAGGGTATTGAAGGATGGATTAGTAAATTTGCAGATGACACTAAAGTCGGTGGAGTGGTAGATAGTGAAGAGGGGTGTTGTAGTTTGCAGAGGGACTTGGACAAGTTGCAGAGCTGGGCCGAGAGGTGGCAAATGGAGTTGAATGTGGAAAAGTGTGAGGTAATGCACTATGGCAGAAATAATAAATGTGTAGAGTATAGGGCAAATGGTAGGATTCTTAGTAGTCTAGATGAACAGAGGGATCTTGGTGTGTATGTGCATAGATCCCTGAAAGTAGGCAGTCACGTCGAGAAGGTTGTTAGGAAGGCATATGGAGTCTTGGCTTTTATTGGTAGAGGGATTGAATTTCGGAGCCGCAACGTCATGTTGCAACTGTACAAAAACTCTAGTGCGGCCGCACTTGGAGTATTGTGTGCAGTTCTGGTCCCCACATTATAAGAAAGATGTGGAGGCATTGGAGAGGGTACAGAGGAGGTTTACCAGGATGTTGCCTGGTTTGGAGGGCAGGTCCTATGAAGAGAGGTTGAAGGATTTGAGGTTGTTTTCGTTAGAAAGGAGGCGGCTAAGAGGGGATCTTATTGAAGCATATAAGATGATTAGAGGTTTAGATAGGGTGGACAGTGATAGCCTTTTCCCTAGGATGGAGAAAACTAGCACGAGGGGACACAGCTTTAAATTAAGGGGTATGAGTTATAGGACGGATATCAGAGGTAGGTTCTTTACTCAAAGAGTGATTAGGGAGTGGAATGCCCTGCCTGCAGCTGTTGTAGATGCGCCCAGTTTGGTGGCGTTTAAGAGGGTAATTGATAAGTATATGGAAGAGAAGGGAATGGTTTAGTTTGGAGGGGCATTGCTTTTTATTTTGGTCGGCACAACATCGAAGGCCGAAGGGCCTGTTCTGTGCTGTATTGTTCTATGTTCTAAATGTCTCTCCATCCAATCCTCTAATGCTATGGCTGTCCCAGTGAATGTTGGGAAAGTTAAAATACCTCACTATCAACACTCTATTTTTCTTGGAGTTATCTGTAATCTCTTTATATGCTTGCTCCTCAATTTCCTGCTGTCTATTTGGAGGCCGATTGTACAACACCATCAAAGTGATATCCTCTTTCTTAATTCTCAGTTCAATCTATGTACACTCAGTGGCCGAACACTGGGATATATCCTCTCTCAGTGTTACTGTGATGTTTTCATTTATGAAAAGTGCAACTCTCCCTCCTCTCCTATCTCCTGTTCTATCTTTCCTATAGCATCTGTACCCTGGAACTTTGAGCGGCTAGTCCTGTCCCGCCCTTACCTATGTTTCACTAATTGCTATATTATCCCAATCCCATGTACCCATCCATGCCATGAGTTCTTCTGCCTTGCCCGTCAGGACTCTTGCATTGAAATTAATGAAAACATTTCCAAATATTTTCAATTAATGCAGTTTAATCTGGGCTTCCCTTGCTCTCTGCCTTGTTTCTGCCTGATCTGCTTGGTACTAGGATTATGACACTGCTTTACTTTTTAATACGCTATGTTTAACTTCTGTGCTGTCCTCAAACTTCCCTTCCGCCTCACTGCCAAACTAGTCTAAACCCTCCCGAGTGACTGTGACAAATATTCACTCCTGGATGTTAGCCCCCCTCCAGTTCAAGTGTAACCCATTCCTCTTAAACAGGTTACCCATTTGCCAGAAAAGGTCCCAGTGATCCAAAAATTTGAATCCTTGTTCCCAGCTCCATTCTCAAGCCAGATAGCAGCCAGTAAGTGGGAGACATACCTGAGAATTGGGCTGTGTGACCATCATTACCCAAATTCCAGGACCCAGACTATCTATGAGCAACAATATTGAAGAATAATTAGCAACCACAACTTCAGCTAATCCATTCTACTCTGCATCTATATTACTGGCCCTGTTATAATCATCACGATGCTCATTATCATGTTCAGAAATTAGGTTACAAAGAAATGGTGCCGAGACAAACCATCCATTACCTACAGCTTTCTGTTTCACCTATTGCTGATGCCATTTCTATTGATCATGCCCACTTCAAAAAGTAAAACTGTTCAGTTCTTCCTAGCTGACCACCTTCATTCCTAGATAGATGAAGCAGTCAGTAAGGGGTTGTGAATTCCATTGCAACTGGTTGTGCTGATGAACCTACTGAATGTTTAATCTCAAGGTGATGCTTAGTGCGAGAGCAAGACTTACTTTCTGATATCATGGAATATCAAACAATCAAGGGCCTTGGTTTGATGGGCAAATAACCTTGCGTTTCACTTGGGTCATAATCAGAGTGAGATTTTTTTTTCTCTTTAAAAATGTTGTGAAATATTTGGAACTTTTTTCCCTAGAAAGTGGAGGGCAGGGTGAATGAACGTTATCAAGGCATGAGTGGGTAGACTTTCTGACTAACAAGGGAATCAATGATTCTCAGAGGTAGGCAGAGACGAGGCACATTCAGATCAGCCATGATCTGACTGAATGGTGGCGGAACAGGCTCGAGGATTCGAATGTTCCATTTCTACTCCGAATTTGTGTGTTCATATCAACTAAAATGAAGAATTTCCGTATGGATATAACTCAGTGGACATGACAGGTCGGCAATGGTGTTGGGATTGATTGTCTTCTTCATGTCCTCATTTTGGGGAAATAATGTCTAAAATTGCTTCAATATCTTTGAATATTTGTGATGTTGGGGATTTGGAGAATTGTCGGGCAGGATATTCAGAATAATCAGTGGTGCCAACTGACAATGATCGTGATCCATCGGTGCTGGCTCGGCACCAGAAACAGAGGAGCCAATCAGTGCTGTTGGGAAAAGCTGAACCAAAACCTTGCTCGAATATATATGTTGTTGTAACGAAGGATTTACAAAAAAGTTCAACCAAGAGAAATGCGATGGTAGGTGAATCATTTTCATTGAGCTCCACTGTATAGATATTGCCAGCAGGGGACAGATATCTACCTGGAACTGTAGAGGGAATCTAGCAAACATAGAACGTTTCTGCCAAGTTCTAGAAAACTTGCAGCCAATTCTATTAGAGATGATGCTAGGAAGCTGAATCCAATACAGAATAAGGTGTGATCATTAAACTCACATTGGAAGCGAGATAGTCAGTCAGGATCTCCAAACAAGATCTGAACAGTGCGGCGAATAACCTTCAGAATATGAGGCTTTGGATACCCGACTACCTAAGAGGAATGACATGAAAAATTTACTCGAGACAATAAAACACAACTATTTCACCTTGCAGCAGTTTAACAGATTGTGTTTGGTCATTTAGAAAATTAAAATTAAAGTACAGTTAATGTGAGACAAACCCTTCAATGTCACATTGAATCTACCTGATATTAGGATTGGTCATGCTCCTTTCACTTATTCAGATCTTGCAACTTACCACATTGGCTCTCAGGTAGATCAGCCAGTCAGTGCAGCTCCATTCCCTTCACATCAACTCTTTATTCAGCCTCTTGACTCAAACTGAAATGCTTACAAAGCTATTGTGATGTCTGATTTCACACCGATACACATTGTGATGGGGAGACTTGCGCTGTGAAGCCATGGCTTAATGCATTTGTTCAAGGGGTCACACATTGAAGAGAATCCTCAGCACCACAAGACATAAGCAAATGGTCGTGGTCCAGTGCTGCACTAATCTACCAGTAGCTTGAATCGTCTATGCCCTCCTCTCACACTCTTTTCAATGTGCTGCTTTTCTGTCCGGGTGCCCCAGTGTCCCCCCTCACACTTTCCGCAAGCTGCTGCTTGCCTGTCCCGATGCCTCAGTGTCCCCCTCTAACACTTTCCTCAAGGTGCAGACTTCTACCCCACTATCCCAGTGCCCACCACTCACACTTCCCTCAAGGAGCTGCTGACCTGCCCCGCTTTCCCAGTGCCTCTCACTCACATTCTCCTCACGGTGCTACCTGCCTGTCCCGCTATCCCACTGTCCCCCTCTCACACTCTCCTCAAGTTGCTGCTTGTTTGTTCCAGTATCCGATATCCAGTCTCCCTCTCACACTCTTCCCAAGTTGCTGACTATCTGTCCCGATGTCCCTCTATGCCCCTCTCACACTTCCTCAAGAAGCTGCTTATCTGTCCCTGTGTCCCAGTGTTTGCTCTCATACACTCCTCAAGGTAATGACTGTCCGGTGTCCCACTGTCCTGCTCTGACACTCTCTTCAAGGTGCTGCTGACTCTGTTTAGGTTTCCCGATGTCCATTCCCAACACTGTCCTCGACTCAGCCTTGCCTTCTTACAACCTCACAATAGAAAATGCTGAGAAAGTTTGATGTGAAGTCTTTTCATCAGACTGTTCTGTGTGATAGTTCCGTGTGAAGTCTCTTGCTGAAATTGCACTGTACACTGAGAGATGGTGCTGATGACTCCAGCTCGGGTGGCGTGGTAGCACAGGGGTAAGCACTGCTGCTTCACAACTCCAGGGTCCTGGGTTCAATCGCTGGCTCTGGTCACTATCTTTGTGGAGTTTCCACATTCTCCTCGTGTCTATGTGGGTTTCCTCCGAGTACTTCGGCTTCCTCCCACAGCCCAAAGATTTCTGGGTTAGGTTGCTTGGCCATGCTAAGAAATTGCCCCTTAGTGTCCAGGGATGCATAGATCAATGGGATTCTTGAGTATAAAATGTAAGATATGGGTTACAGCCTGGATGGGATTCTGTTCGGTGCTCACTTAACAGGCTGAAGAACTTCTTTCTGCAGAGTAGGGTTCTATGAGCTAAGACTGTACTGTATATAATACAGATATAGTTTTACCTGATGACTCTAACTAAGACTGTACTGTACTTAATGCTTAAAGATTGATTTGTGTGAAGTCCCTGACTAAGGTTGCTCTGTAAATAAGCCATACAGAAAATCGGTTACAGCTTGGATTTAGCAAACTATATCAATCCACATTAATGATATCTTCATCTAAATCCCACAACTATGATAACAATTAGACAGTAACATATGGGAATAGAAATGAGCCATTCGGCTCACCGAGCCGTCTCCACCGTTCAATTATGGCTGATAAGTTTCTCAAACCCATTCTCCCGCTTTTCCCCTATAACCCTTGATCCGTTTACCAGTCAAGAACTTATCTACCACTTTCTTAAATTCCCTGAATGGTCCGGCCTCTACAACTTTGCGTGCTCAATGAATTCCACAGATTCACCCCACCCTGGCTGAAGGAATTCTTCCTCATCACATTTCTAATGTGATGGGCCAGTCATAGACAGCAGTGGGAAGTTGTGCGTGGAGCCTGAAGAGATTGGTGAGGCACTGAATAAATATTTCTCTTCGGTATTCACGCAGAGTGATGGAAATGTAGCTATGGAGAACACTGAGGTACAGGGTTGCAAATTGGGAAGTATTGTAGTAGATAGGGAGGATGTGTTAGAAATTCTCGCGGGTTTGAAGTTGGATAAGTCCCCTGGGCCGGACGGGATTTACCCTAGGATTCTCTGGGAGGCAAGAGAGGAGATTGCAGGGCCTCTGGCTCTGATCTTCAGGTCCTCGTTGGTTACGGGTGTGGTTCCGGAGGACTGGAGGATAGCGAATGTGGTACCATTGTTTAAGAAGGGGAAGAGAGACCTTCCAGGGAATTATAGGCCAGTGAGTCTTACTTCTGTTGGGGGCAAGGTATTGGAGAGAATTATTAGGGATAGGATTTATAGTTATTTAGAGAGAAATGAATTGATTGTGGATAGTCAGCATGGTTTCGTGAAGGGTAGGTCATGCCTTACTAACCTCATTGACTTTTTTGAGAAAGTGACCAGAGAGGTGGATGGGGGTAAGGCGGTTGATGTAGTATATATGGACTTTAGTAGGGCGTTTGATAAGGTGGCCCATGGAAGACTTCTACAGAAAATGCAGATGTGTGGAACAGAGGGTGATTTAGCTAATTGGATTAGGAATTGGCTGGCAGATAGAAGACAGAGGGTGGTGGTTGATGGGAGATATTCATCGTGGAGTTCGTGGACGAGTGGTGTGCCTCAGGGGTCTGTTTTGGGGCCCCTGCTGTTTGTAATTTTTATAAATGATCTGGATGAGGGTATTGAAGGATGGATTAGTAAATTTGCAGATGACACTAAAGTGGGTGGAGGGGTAGATAGTGAAGAGGGGTGTTATAGTTTGCAGAGGGACTTGGACAAGTTGCAGAGCTGGGCCGAGAGGTGGCAATGGAGTTTAATGTGGAAAAGTGTGAGGTAATGCACTATGGCAGAAATAATAAATGTGTAGAGTATAGGGCTAATGGTAGGATTCTTAGTAGTCTTGATGAACAGAGGGATCTTGGTGTGTATGTGTATAGATCCCTGAAAGTAGGCAGTCAAGTCGAGAAGGTTGTTAAGAAGGCATATGGAGTCTTAGCTTTTATTGGTAGGGGGATTGAATTTCGGAGCCGCAACGTCATGTTGCAACTGTACAAAACTCTAGTGCGACCGCACTTGGAGTATGGTGTGCAGTTCTGGTCCCCACATTATAAGAAAGATGTGGAGGCATTGGAGAGGGTACAGAGGAGGTTTACCAGGATGTTGCCTGGTATGGAGGGCAGGTCCTATGAAGAGAGGTTGAAGGATTTGAGGTTGTTTTCGTTCTAAAGGAGGCGGCTAAGAGGGGATCCTATTGAAGCATATAAGATGATTAGAGGTTTAGATAGGGTGGACAGTGATAGCCTTTTTCCTAGGATGGAGAAAGCTAGCACGAGGGGACACAGCTTTAAATTAGGGGTATGAGTTATAGGACGGATATCAGAGGTAGGTTCTTTACTCAAAGAGTGATTAGGGAGTGGAATGCCCTGCCTACAGCTGTTGTAGATGCGCCAGGTTTGGTGGCGTTTAAGAGGTTAATTGATAAGTATATGGAAGAGAAGGGAATGGTTTAGTTTGGAGGGGCATTGCTTTTTATTTTGGTCGGCACAACATCGAAGGCCGAAGGGCGTGTTCTGTGCTGTATTGTTCTATGTTCTATGGTCTAATGCAAAGAAGTCTCACAACAGCAGGTTAAAGTCCCATGGGGTTATTTAGAATCATGAGCTTTCAGAACGCTGCTCCTTCATCAGGTGAGTGGATAACTGATATTGTGAGACCTCTTACTGTGCCCACTCAGTTCAACACCAGCTTCTCCACATCACAGCTCCTTTTCCTCTGAGGCTCTGCCCTCAGCTCCTAGTCTCTCCTACTATTTTGAATGTTTTTGCGAAGTACACTCTATCCAGGCCGTTCATTATTCTGTAAGTTTAAATGATATCTCCCCTCCTCGTCCTTCCAAACTCCATCGATCACTGGCCAAGAGTCCTCAGCCGCTCCTCATGTGTTACATCTTACACTCGCCAGTTCATTTTTGTGAACCTCGTCTGGAGCCTTACCAAGCCCTGCACATCTTTCCTCAGAAACGGGGCTCAAAATTGCTGACAGAGTGTAATAAAAGTCAGCAGTACATCTCTGCTTTTGCATTCTGGCTCTCTGGAAATGAACGCTAACAGAGTGATTTCTGTCATATCGAATAAATATTGACAGATTTACAGTCCGACCCTCCATTATTATCAACTATCCATACGTCCCTGACCTTCAAATACTTATCTAAGCTGTAAATGTTCTATTTTGGGTATAAAAAGTGTTGGATTGAAGGGGGTGAAGTGAAGCTGTTTGTTTAGTGACTGTAATTGATGTGAGCCTCCATGGATCTGATTAGTGTGCCTGGACAGTTTTCCCTTTTCTATTAATAAGGGATTCCGTTCATTGTGTTATCCCCATTGAGTCAGCGGGAGCGGCAACTCTGACACCAACAGAGACCAGCGGCTCTGGTGACAGAGGAAGAGAGAGAGAGAGAGAGGGACCAGAATCTGGGCACAGTGGATTGGAACCTCCCAACAATGGACCAGAATCTGAGGGCAATGTACCGGAATGTTACAACAATGGATCAGAATCTGAGTACAATGAACTGGAATGTTATAACAAGGAATCAGAATATTTCGAGCGAGGATAGAACTTTATTGTATTGGGTATCTCAGTTTACTGCAGATGCTTCGTGGATAAAATCAGCTCGGATTGAATATCTACTGAAGGCGATTCAATGTGTTTACTATCCCCTTTTGGCTGTTGTTGGTGTTCTAGGTAAGTCTCTGGCTGGAATTGTACCGGCCCGACCACCACAGGAATCGTAGCAAACGAGATGTGGAGAATAGTAAGGTCTGTTGATGACAGGCAGGATTTTGCATTTTGTGCAAGAGTGAGGCTGTAAAGTCCTGTCCCCTGTGTCCAGTTCCCAATTCTAAGAAAGTCTATTTAATTGTATTGATTTCCTTGGAATTTACTGGACTCTGTGTGCTACTCTTGTTTTTTCTGTTGAATCCCTGTATTCAGTTATTAATTCTTTCAGCCATTGACAATTGTCTTGAGGTCTATGGGCTGCGATATCTTCTGTGTGCTGTGACTTCGCATAGACATGTGACCTCAAATGCTCTTCCATCGTGAGCAAATGATTGAGATAGAACCCCTTTTCCCTTCTGCATAAAACACCAGCTCACCCACCCAATCACCAGGCTGCAGAATCAATTTTATTGCATTATGCACAGCAGGATCTCACAGAAAGGGAACATATTTCATAAAATTTGAAATTAATTCACCACTGTTACAAATACACGAACATCAACATTGCAATTAAGTTACTGTGAAAATCCCCAAGTTGCCACACTTCAACGCCTGTTTTGGTACACTGAGGGAGAATTTACATTCAGAATTTATCCTGAGGGGGAATGGCCAGTACACCTAACCAACACGAATTTCAGAGAGTGGGAGGAAACCCACGCAGACACACAGAGAGAACATGAAGACTCTGCACAGACAGTTGGCAAACCTGCAATTGATCCAGGCTCCAAGTGCTATAATGTAGCAACACTATCCCCTGTATCACCACAAGCTCTCCGTGAGTCACAGGAACACAGACACACAGACACACGCAAACACACATATATTAATACGCACATTTACTGGTAGAAGCAATCAGGTTTATACACATACTCCCACTCACACACAAAATCAAGAATCAAAATTGTTGTAACAGACTAAAATAATGCACACTTTGGGACACTCGCCAGGCACTCTGTTGCTCACACCAGAATGCGCACACACACATGCACACTGGTACAGACAATATAGATGCACACAACATACACACGGTAGGGACGCAGGATAAAAACTGCTCCCTGCCATTGGTGGCAGCGTGAGCCGGAAAACCGCGTGGAAGACTAGAACTCAGGTCCACGCCTGATTTCTCGCCTCTTGCAACCTTCACCGGCAACGGATAGACAGTGGATTCAGTCTCCTGCCCATTTCTGGCAAGAAGCTGAATGAATTATTGAAATTAATTTTAAAACAAGTTTAATTAAAATTAACAATCTTGGGATGTATTTGTCCGGCATACTTGCCTTTGCAGCCTCACCAGGAGAAGTTATGTCTGGTGAAAACCTCATGTATGAGGACGAGTCGTGGTGGCTTCGGCAACAGAACCGAATGCCACTGAGGACAGTGAGCAAGGTGGAGGGTAAAGGTATGTGCTCACAGGACACTGTCAACTGGACAGTGCTGGGGATTGGACCTGATGTGGCAAGGTCGACAGGAGGAGGGCTGAAGGTAGTGGGGCATATGGGCCTTTGCATGCAGAAGTGGGATCTGCAGGGCCGGGAACGAAAGAGGCAAGGCCTGAAGGCAGATGGGTCTTTGCGGAGTGAACCGTTGCAATCAGGAAAATGGCCCAGTGCCATGTTGTATCCGATTGGCGGATGAGAGAGTGCAGCCCTGCTGCCGCTATGCATGAAATTGGTGAGGGTTGTGTGTCCTACAGCCACTCTGCACATGATCCGTGAGACAGGGATGGGTCTTTTTGCCTCTCTGCATGCACAATGGGATAGAGAGGGGTCTTCGCTGCCTGTCTACATGCAACGTGAAATAGGGAGGTGGCCTCACTGCCTCTCTGCATGGACAGTGGGATAGGGAGAGGCGTCACTGCCTCGCTGCATGGACAGTGGGATAGCGAGGGACCTCGCTGCTCCCTACATGCACAGCGAGTTAAGGAAGAGGTCTTGATGCCCCTCTGCATGCTCAGTGGGGTAGAGAGAGGGTATCACTACTTTTCTGCATCAGTTTGTTTGGGGAAGGGGAGTGATTGGTTTGAACATATTCAGGCGAGGCTCCTCATTAAGAGCTGCTGCCCACACCCCACGACTATCTGAGGGCACCGACTGCGTTGAAGCTAGCTGGAGTAGCAGAAAGCTGACCGATGTCTTTCTCAGAATAGGCATCTCACTGCTCGCTGCGATTGCGCATTTGCAAATGCATGGGTTTTGTCTGTGGTTCGTATCCCAGTTAGCGCGGTGAGAGCTCCAAGTGAGCTGCTGAGGGTGATCTAGTAACCATCGTTTATTAACAGCACAAAATGAGTCCTTTCGACCCTGTGGACGGGAATATTTCTCGTCAAATCCACACAGAAATCTGCCCGTTACCTTCAATCCACGCCCCTCTGGTTATTGACACCTCCACTAAAGAGAAATACATTTTTTTATCTATGCGTAGTGTAATTTTATACATATTACTGAGGTTCCCCCCCCAACTGAAAGCAGTCCAACCACCATTCACTATATCCGTTTCCCCCAGCCATCTCTGCTCGAAGTAAAAAGTTTAGCAACACCAATTTTTAATCCAACTGATTTATTTGATAGTAAAATTGCGAGCTTTCAATACTCCGTGTCTTCCTCAGGCAAATGCAGTGTTCTGGTCTGCAATAGCTCACATCAGCACAGACAGTCAGAGATTGCTGATTAGAATGCGAATCCTTACATCTAACCTGCTATTCAAGTGTTAAAGTGGCTAACAATGTGTGTGAAGGGAATCCTGAGCATTGCTAGAGAATTGTGTATTTTTTCCAGACAGCACAGTAAGTGAGGGTTTTTGCTAACCCAGGCAAGTTACGGGGGTGACAGATAGTGTGTCATGAAGCCAAGATCCCTGTTAAGACCATCCTCATGTGTGCGGAGCTTGGCTATCAGTCTCTGCTCAGCGACTCTGCGCTGTCGTGTATCACAAAAGCCCCCTTGAAGAACATTTACCCGCAGGTCGGAGGCCGAATGCCCATGACTGCTGAAGTGTTCGCCCACAGGAAGGGAACTGTTTTGCCCGGTGATTGTTGAGCGATGCTCATTCATCCGCTGTCGTAGTGTCTGCATGGTCTCCCCAATGTACCATGCTTCGGGACATCCTTTCTTGCAACGTATTATGTAGACAACGTTGGCCAAGTTGCAAGAGTATGTACCGTGTACCTGGTGAATGGTATCCTCACGTTTGATGATGTCGTCCATGTCTATGATCTGGCATGTCTTGCAGAGGTTGCTGTGGCAGGTTGTGTGGTATTGTGGTCACTGTTCTCCTGAAGGTTGGGTAGTTTGCTGCGAACAATGATCTGTTTGAGGTTGTGCGGTTGTCTGAAAGCAAGAAGTGGGGGGTGGGGATGGCCCTAGCGAGATGTTCATCATCATCAATGATATGTTGAAGACTCCGAAGAAGATGTCGTAGCTTCTCCGCTCCGGGGAAGTACTGGACAACAAAGGGTACTCTGTCCACCGTGTCCCGCGTTCGTCTTCTGAGGAGTTCAGTGCGGTTTATCATTGTGGCACGTCGGAACTGTCGATCGATGAGTCGAGCGCCATATCCTGTTCAAGGACGGTCACCTCAGCACCTCACTGTACAGCAAACCGACAGACAACCTCACAATGCTCCACTTCTCCAGCTTCCACCCTGGACACGTTAAAGAAGCCATTCCCTATGCACAAGCCCTCCGTATACACAGAATTTGCTCAGATGAGGAGGATCGTGACAGACACCTCCAGACACTGAAGGATGCCCTCGTGAGAACAGGGCATCCAGGGCAAAGTGCCTTTCAAAAGTATTTTGAAAGGCATTTAGAGATGTAAGGACTGACTAGGGACAGTCGACATGGCTTTATGAGTGGAAAATCATGTCTCACAAATTTGGTTGAGTTTTTTGAAGGAGTAACCACAAAGGTAAATCAGGGCAGTGCAGTTGATGTCGTTTACATGGACTTTAGCAAGGCCTTTGACAAGATACCGCATGTTGGGTTGTTGCAGAAAATTAAGTCTCACGGAATCCAGCCTGAGGTGTGTAAATGGATACAAAATTGGCTTCATGACAAAAGCCAGAGGTTGATTGTAAAGGGTTGTTTTTCAAACTGGAGTCCTGTGACTCGTGGTGTGCCTCAGGACTCGGTGCTGTGCCCACTGTTATTTGTCTGTTATATTAACGATTTGGATGAGAATATCGGAGACATGGTTAATAAGTTGCAGATGTCACCAAGATTGGTGGCATGGTTGACAGTGGGGAAGATTATCTCCAGTTCCAGCAGGATTTTGGTCAACTGGCCCAGTGGGATGACGAATGGCAGATGGAGTTTAATTTAGACAAATGCGACATAATGCATTTTGGTAGATTGAACCAAGGCAGGTCTTACTGAGTTAATGGGAGGGCATTGGAGAGATTGCATTGCAGATGACACTAAAGTCGGTGGAGTGGTAGATAGTGAAGAGGGGTGTTATAGTTTGCAGAGAGACTTGGACAAGTTGCAGAGCTGGGCCGAGAGGTGGCAAATGGAGTTTAATGTGGAAAAGTGTGAGGTAATGCACTATGGCAGGAATAATAAATGTGTAGAGTATAGGGCTAATGGTGGGATTCTTAATAGTGTTGATGAACAGAGGGATCTTGGTGTATTTGTGCATAGATCCCTGAAAGTAGGCAGTCAAGTCGATAAGGTTGTTAAGAAGGCATATGGAGTCTTAGCGTTTATTGGTAGGGGGATTGAATTTCGGAGCCGCAACGTCATGTTGCAACTGTACAAAACTCTAGTGCGGCCGCACGTGGAGTATTGTGTGCAGTTCTGGTCCCCACATTATAAGAAAGATGTGGAGGCATTGGAGAGGGTACAGAGGAGGTTTACCAGGATGTTGCCTGGTATGGAGGGCCGGTCCTATGAAGAGAGGTTGAAGGATTTGAGGTTGTTTTCGTTAGAAAGGAGGCGGCTAAGAGGGGATCTTATCGAAGCATATAAGATGATTAGAGGTTTAGATAGGGTGGACAGTGATAGCCTTTTTCCTAGGATGGGAAAAGCTAGCACGAGGGGACACAGCTTTAAATTAAGGGGTGATAGTTATAGGACGGATATCAGAGGTAGGTTCTTTACTCAAAGAGTGATTAGGGAGTGGAATGCCCTGCCTGCAGCTGTTGTATATGCGCCAAGTTTGGTGGCGTTTAAGAGGTTAATTGATAAGTATATGGAAGAGAAGGGAATGGTTTAGTTTGGAGGGGCATTGCTTTTTATTTTGGTCGGCACAACATCGAAGGCCGAAGGGCCTGTTCTGTGCTGTAGTGTTATATGTTCTCGATTATTAAAAAAGGTGATCAGGGGTACCTATTCAAAGCTCCTTGAAAGTGTAGTCACAGATGGACACTGTGGTGAAGAAAGGATTTGGCATGCTTGGTTTCATTGGTCAGAACATTGAATACAGAAGTTGAGACGTCTTGTTGAAGTTGTACAAGACACTGATAAGGCGACACTCGGAATACTGTGTGCAATTTTAGTCACCGTATTATAGAAAGAATATTATTAAACTGGAAAGAGCTGAGAAAAGATTTGCAAAGATGCTACTGGGATTTGATGGATTGAGTTATAAGGAGAGGCTGAATAGACTGGGACTTTCTTCTCTGGAACATGGAGGTTGAGGGGTGACCTTATGGGTGTCTATAAAATAATGAGGGGCATAGACAATGTTGATAGTCAATATCTTTTCCAAAGGGTAGGGAAGGTTAAAACTAGAGAGCATAGTTTTAAGGTGAGAGGGGAGAGATTCAGACGTATCCAGACAGCTATTTTTTCCTTCACATTGATGTTGGTGAGTGTCAGGAACAATCTGCCAGAGGTAGTAGCAGAGGCGTGTACAATGTTATCTTTTAAAAAGTGGTGAGATAGTTAAATGGATGCGATGGTATAGAGGCATTTGGGCCAAATGCGGGCAAGAGGGATTAGTTTAGAGTTTTAAAAAATGGGTGGCATGGCCAAATTGGGCAGACGGACGTGTTCCCAAGCTGTAAACGTCTATGACTCTATGACTCTATAATAAACGCGAGTTACGTGGTTGACTGTATGGCTATGGAAATAGTATTTGTGGACTTGTGGAGCAGATGAACTATAATGGATCCAGTCAATCTGGGCTACTGAAATTGATTCATACCATGATGAAACTAATGAAGCGTTTCATAATATTGAATATTAGAGGAATCGGACGATAGTCATTAAGGCAGTCTGCTTGACTTTTATTTTGTAGCGGCCTTGGTTTGGATTTTTCATACCTGATGCATAGATTAGCAACTTTCCCACTGAGAGAAGACTTTTTGAGCTTCAGTGGTCCAGTAGGCCAAAGTGGGAGAGCAGCAACCTCACTGGGCACTATCGACAGTAGCTATTCACTGAACCCTGAAACTTTTTTTCTACTTTTGAAAGCAAATCGTGGCACCTGAGTTCTGTTCCAGTCGAGTGTGAGATTACTATTTCTTCCTGTGTTGTGTAAAGTGTGGCCACAAATCGGTGGTCTCCTCTCCAGGGTACAATTCTGTGTAAGTATAATAATCTGAATTTTGAGGCATCAAATTCTCCTTCTGCCAACTGTTAATATTCTCCAGAGAAAAAGGTGAAACCAGCACAGTTTGGTATCAGCCCTGTTGCAGCGTTTGCCTATAGGGTGTCTAAGATATGACAGATTACCACCTACAGACTCCACTCCGAATTTCCTGTCAGGGTTTACTCTTTCAGTCTTCTTATGCTCCAAATTCCTCACAAGGTATAGGGACTATTTATCTGTAGCTGAATGAGGGTCAATGTTATGGATTCTCTGGAATATGTACGTTGTGTCCCTACCATGGAGCAGCAAAGTGGCATAGTGGTTAACACAGCTGACTGTCAGCATCAGGGACTTCAGTTCAGTTCCAGGCTTGGATCGGTGTCTGTGTGGAGTTTTGATCTTGTCCCCGTTTCTGCGTGCGTTTCCTCCAAATGCCCAATTTTCCTCTCACACTGCAAAAATCGTGCTGGATTAAAAATAAATCTTTTATATGTGTGTACATTTTTTAAAATTTTAACCCATCCTCAGTCTAAATGGTCATTTCTGTTGCAAACCATGTCTATTTTCAATTTTTATTTTCTTCCTTACAGTGAATATAATCACAATTGTGACACTGACGAGCAGAAACTGTGGTCTGTCCAAATGTGTCACTTATTACCTGGTGGCCATGTCAGTGGGGGATCTGCTGGTCATTATCATCGACCTGATATTGAGACACATTCCCATTGTTTATCCAGCACAGTTTAGTTTCCTGCTAGCAGTCCCCTTGTGTAACATCCATGCCGTCCTGCTTTATGCAGTCACTGATTTTTCTGTCTGGTTCACCGTCACTTTCACCTTTGATCGATTTGTTGCCATCTGCTGCCCTAAACTAAAAAGTAAATATTGTAGTGAGAAATCAGCAGCTGTGGTTCTGGGAACAGTGACAGTGCTGAGCTGTTTAAAGAACATTTTCTGGTATTTTATGTTAATAGAAGCATATAGTCTGGGGAATGTCCCCTGGTTTTGTTTGGCCTTCTATACTTTTGTGGAATCTCCAATCTGGGTATCAATTGAGCTCCTCCACCACATTCTAACCCCATGTGTCCCATTCATTCTGATTCTGCTGCTCAATGCTCTTACGGTCAGGCACATTTTAGTGAGCAGCAGAGCCCGCAGCAGACTCCGGACTCAAAGCAATGGAGAAAATCCCAAAGACCCAGAGATGGAGAGTCGAAGGAAATCCATCATTTTACTGTTTGTTATTTCTGCCAATTTCATTTTATTGTGGTCAACATTAATGGTTTATTCTCTATGGTTTCGGATGTATGATTTGGGTTTCCAGTCAATATGGATAGATTATTTTGTTACTGAATTGGGATTCATGCTGCAACTCACAGGTTGCTGCACAAACACTGCCATTTATGCTGTGACACAGACTCAATTCAGACAACAGCTAAAAGATCTGCTGAAATATCCTCTTACTGCAATTCGTCAACTCATTACATCCTGAGAGGAAACCACAACTCCAAGACCACTGACTCTTCCTATTGAATATTCAAATTTTAAATAACAAACAGCTCACTAAAATGTGCTGAGGCAGAAAAAGTGACAGGTAAAGAGGACAGGCAGTGTGAGCAACAGTGAAAGTGATAGAAACACGGTGATTGACAGAGAGAGGAAAGAACACAAGGACATGGAGATTGACAGATTTTGTAAGAGTTTCTGACAGATACATGGAAGGAAACAGAGAGACCAAGAGAGAGGCAGAGTGAAAGAGCAATAAGAGAATCTCACAGAGTGAGAGAGATAACGATAGAGATTGGGGAAAATGGCGAGGGAGATGGGCTATGGAAAGAAAAACGGTGACATGGGAAGACAGATGGGAAGATGTAATAAGAAAGGGAGAGGAAGGTTGAAAGGGAAAGGGAGATAGAATAGTCAGAATGGGCCAGTCATAGACAGCAGTGGGAAGTTGTGCGTGGAGCCTGAAGAGATTGGTGAGGCACTGAATAAATATTTCTCTTCGGTATTCACGCAGAGTGCTGGAAATGTAGCTGTGGAGAGCACTGAGGTACAGGGTTGCAAATTGGGGAGTATTGTAGTATATAGGGAGGATGTGTTAGAAATTCTCGAGGGTTTGAAGTTGGATAAGTCCCCTGGGCCGGACGGGATTTACCCTAGGATTCTCTGGGAGTCAAGAGAGGAGATTGCAGAGCCTCTGGCTCTGATCTTCAGGTCCTCGTTGGTTACGGGTGTGGTTCCGGAGGACTGGAGGATAGCGAATGTGGTCCCATTGTTTAAGAAGGGGAAGAGAGACCTTCCCGGGAATTATAGGCCAGTGAGTCTTACTTCTGTTGTGGGCAAGGTATTGGAGAGAATTATTAGGGATAAGATTTATAGTTATTTAGAGAGAAATGAATTGATTGGGGATAGTCAGCATGGTTTCGTGAAGGGTAGGTCATGCCTTACTAACCTCATTGAGTTTTTTTGAGAAAGTGACCAAAGAGGTGGATGGGGGTAAGGCGGTTGATGTAGTATATATGGACTTTAGTAAGGCGTTTGATAAGGTGGCCCATGGAAGACTTCTACAGAAAATGCAGATGTGTGGTATAGAGGGTGATTTAGCTAATTGGATTAGAAATTGGCTGGCAGATAGAAGACAGAGGGTGGTGGTTGATGGGAGATATTCATCGTGGAGTTCGGTGACGAGTGGTGTGCCTCAGGGGTCTGTTTTGGGGGCCCTGCTGTTTGTAATTTTTATAAATGATCTGGATGAGGGTATTGAGGGATGGATCAGTAAATTTGCAGATGATACTAAAGTTGGCGGTGTGGTAGATAGTGAAGAGGGGTGTTTTAGTTTACAGAGTGACTTGGACAAGTTGCAGAGCTGGGCTGAGAGGTGGCAAATGGAGTTTAATGTGGAAAAGTGTGAGGTAATGCACTATGGCAGGAATAATAAATGTGTAGAGTATAGTGCTAATGGTAGGATTCTTAGTAGTCTTGATGAACAGAGGGATCTTGGTGTGTATGTGCATAGATCCCTGAAAGTAGGCAGTCAAGTCGAGAAGGTTGTTAAGAAGGCATATGGAGTCTTAGCTTTTATTGGTAGGGGGATTGAATTTCGGAGCCGCAACGTCATGTTGCAACTGTACAAACTCTAGTGCGGCCGCACTTGGAGTATTGTGTGCAGTTCTCGTCCCCACATTATAAGAAAGATGTGGAGGCATTGGAGAGGGTACAGAGGAGGTTTACTAGGATGTTGCCTGGTATGGAGGGCAGGTCCTATTAAGAGAGGTTGAAGGATTTGAGGTTGTTTTCGTTAGAAAGGAGGCGGCTAAGGGGGGATCTTATTGAAACATATAAGATAATTAGAGGTTTGGATAGGGTGGACAGTGATAGCCTTTTTCTAGGATGGAGAAAGCTAGCACGAGGGGACACAACTTTAAATTAAGGGGTATGAGTTATAGGACGGATATCAGAGGTAGGTTCTTTACTCAAAGAGTGATTAGGGAGTGGAATGCCCTGCCTGCAGCTGTTGTAGATGCGCCAAGTTGGTGGCGTTTAAGAGGTTAGTTGATAAGTATATGGATGAGAAGGGAATGGTTTAGTTAGGAGGGGCATTGCTTTTTATTTTGGTCGGCACAACATCGAAGGCCGAAGGGCCTGTTCTGTGCTGTATTGTTCTATGTTCTATGTTCTAGTAGTCAGAGGCAGAGAGAAACAGACTTATAGGGAAAGAGAGAGAGCATCAGCGAATGAGAAAGAGTGAACTGATCGAATACAATAACATAGCAAAAGCAAAAAACATAGTGAGGTAGAGAGAGAGATACGAGAAGGTGTTCAGCTATGGTGATGGAGAGGGAGATGGAGATGGAGCATGACAAGCGAAATGAGACTGAGGGGCAGCAGGAGACTCAAAGGAAGAGGATAAAGAGGTGGAGATTGAGGGAAAGGCAGAGCGACAGTTACAGACAGTAAAAGACACAGAGCAACATAAAAAAAAAAAAAAAAAAAAAAAAAAAAAAACAACAAAAAAAAAAAAAAAAAAAAAAAACAAAAATAAAAAAAATAAAACAAAGGCCCAGAGCGACAGTTAAAGACAGTAAAAATGACAAAGAGCAACATACAAAAACAAGGAGAGAGTAAGGCAGGAAAGAGAGAGAGAGACAGGCGGTGTGAGCAAACAGTGAAAGTGATAGAAAAACACAGTGAATGACAGAGACAGGGAAAAGGACACAAAAAAAGGCTCATGGGAGATTGACAGATTTGTCAAAGAAATTCTGACAGATACATGGAAAGAAACAGAGCGAAGAGAGAGGCAGGAGGACGAAGCAATAAGAGAATATCACAGAGTGAGAGAGGATTAACGATAAGAGATTGGGAAAATGGGCGAGGGAGATGGATATGAAAGAAAAACGGGAGACAGGGGAAGCACATTGAGGAGGGATATATATGTAATGATTTAACGAAAAACCATAGATGGACATTATTGGAATATGAGCTCTCTTGATTGAGGCAAAAAAAACGCTTTCTAAAATCCTGATTTATGTTGTCTGTGAGTCTTGAAAACAAAAAGGGAATTATCTGGCAAGGGCAAGAAACACACACTTCATTATCTCTGAAGAGACATTGTAATTCTGGACTGTGGAAACATATGTAACACAATTATTTTCAGTGATCTCTGCTCTGTAAATCTTTACTTTCTCTGTCCAACATTTGTCTATGAATAAATGGTTCATGTTGAGAGCCTCTTGCTGCATTTTCATTGCGTGTAAATGAACAAATCCTTTGAGTCCACCCTGTTTCAAGGGGTTGGGAAATATGCCCCACTTATACAGGAACAGTGAAACCAAAAACATCTTTCTGTTCACGGAGAACCTGTGATAGGAAAAACCAATGTGATTTCAATGATCTCCCGTCCAGTTCCGAACATATCCCAGTAACATCACTCGACATGACCTGCCCTGTTTCTGAAACTTTCATTCATTCCTTTATTTCCTTGAGCCTCCCACATTCCACCCAAAATAAATTTGAATATATCTGAATTCCTGTGCTCAATTACCTACACAAGTTCTGGTTAAAGAGAAAATCAGTTTATAAATTCCATTCTTAATTTCAGATCTCTTCATGACATAATGACATTCAGGTTCTGATGAATTCAATGAATCTGCCAGGTTCCAAACCATTGTTTTGTTTGATTTTTAACACTGACCTTTTAATAGCCTGTAAAAAAACGTCAACATTGTCAGTCCAAGATAGAAATTGAGAACAAAAAACAATACGGTACAGGAACAGGCCCTTCGGTCCGATCATGTGTTCCTAACTAGACCATATGTTTGTATCCCTCTATTCCCAAACTGCTCATGTGTTGACAACTCTTAAATGATCCTGGAATGCCTGTTTCAACCACTTTGCTTATGAGTGCATTTTTGGCCCCACCACTGTCTGTGAGAAATGTGTTCCATGCACATCTGTGTTGAACCCAGCGCCTTTACCTTGAATTTGTGACTCCGTGTGTTTGTCATTTCCGACCTAAGGAAAAGCTTCCAACTGTTTACCCTATCTTGCCTTATATATATTATATAATCTTGGCCATATGCCAGTTCATTGATCTAACATAAGATTCAGAAAATAACATTTGTTCCGAATTTTACTTCTTTCTCCAAGACTGCAGTTGCAGAATAGTATTCAAGCATAGGAAGTGTAAATGCCACATGAGATAATGTGATTCCTTAATCACATTAGTAAATTGCCAAGGAAAGTGGTGGAGGCAGGCACTGTGGAATTATTTAAGAAATGCTTAGATGGGCCCATGAACAGAATGGGAATGGAGGGATACAGCAAACTGTTTTAAAATAGAGATCATAAGCCTTGGGAGTCCCTGGGAAGTGTGTAAATAGCTGATGATATTGATGTACTTGTTTTTATCCAACTGGTGCTTTTGTCCACCTTGTTGTCTAACAAGGGGCATACACGCGATGGGTCGTGAGAGGCTGCTCTTGGATTTTTTTTTGAGAATAAACTAGTGCTTCACGTCTTTAGTGTACGCTTGACTTGGACCATTTGATGGGCAACACGATAGCTCAGTGACTATCGCTGTTCTGTGCAGATACATGGATTTGGGCCTGCGTCTGTGGGAGTTTGCGCATTCTTCCCATGCTTGCGTGGGTTGTCTCCGGGTTCTCCGGTTTCCTCCCACATCCCAAAGATGTGCTCTTAGGCTAATTGGCAAAACAAATTCTCCCTAAATTGTCTCAAATTTGGTTTTTAATCCATAGATCTATAAACATAGACAGGGAAAAAGAAAGTTTTGTCAGTTTTTTGGAGAAGATTATCAATATACTTCAGGAACACAGGTGACACATGGAAGTGTTTGGAATGTGATGTGCGTCCACAAATTCTGTCAATTTCCACCATCTAATGCTTGTAATATAAATACACGCTTTATCAAAACATAAAACACACCGCAAGATGACAATAATAAATTAAATAAACCCACAAGCTGTTCACGTGTAACTTTCAATTTCTAAACCCCACCAATGTCATCATTGTTGATCTGGTGACATTCACCTTGTAAAACACAGCAGACATTCATCTCTCAAAGAATTGAAACGCCTGAAATGTGTATTATCTGCTGTTAATCTCAGGACTTTGCAATTATAAAAGCAATATTCTGATGAAAGTTTAACTCAGTCCTCATTCCACTGATCTTTGCCGGCTTGCTGTGTAATTTCCTTATTGAATACATTTCAAGTTGGGGCAGACAGATTTCTGATCTATCTGAGAAAGAAGTGAATCTGCAGGAAAATGGAAACCCAAGATCAAATATGAGTTAAATTTCCGAATTTAATAATATTTGAAACACTTTTTTATAAATAATATGTTGGAGATATTTTCAATAAACCAGCGTCGGCTAATAGTAGACACAGAAACACACGATAAGTTATGTATTGACTCTCAGAAAACGAGAGACAATGAAAGCAGGTCGGAAGGGGGAAAAATGTGAATGCAGTTGTATTCTGTCGTTGTATCTGTAGTTGCTATCGGCGCCAACAGATGGTGGTGTTGTATCACTTTAGTCCCAAGTTAGTGAAGCAGGTTTGAGGAGATATTTGGCGAAAATTTATTTCCCTGTTTTCCCAGAAAGGAAACAACTATTAAAACAACGGCATTAATACCTCTGTCAGAATATTCACAGGGAAAATCTGGCCGAAGGATAGTAAATTCAATGCTTGCTCTTTAAGTCCTCTGTTGGAAAAAAAAGAAACCGTTGGTGTCACACAATAACAATTCGACTGGAGTCTGGCATTTATTGTGTTTTTTATGTGTATGTTGGAGTAAAAGTCTTCCTTCAGGGCACTGTTGATTCCATGGATGACGTTTCGCACTCTGGCCTCTCGCCTCCTAAATCTTGTTAAAATTAGACAGATAACAGAGTGAATTACACTTCAAGGAAGACACAATAACCATTGTAACTTCGCTGTCTCTCAGCGCTTTGATCAATCGTTCTCTGGGGCTCATGCAATGACGCCAGGAGACTAACTCACTGCAACATCTGCAAAGTGATTGTTGTGAAATTTGCTGAAATTTCCTCAATGTTTAGATTTCCATTTTCTGAGGATTTAAAATTGTCAGAATTCTCTTCAGCAAATCCATCAGCGGCTTGAGCAAAACAGAACAATCTTTCACCGAGTTCAGAAATCCGATCACTGCATTCGGAGTCCACGCCACAGAACCAGCAACATAGTCACCAGCTGCAAAGGTCACTCAACCACGTGAACCACTATATTTCACCAGAACCACAGTGATGAGGTTGGTAGGCTTGAAAATTGAAATTTACACGTAGAAACACAGGAATTGAGAGCAGATATAAGCAAGTTCATTCAATTGGTCCTGCTCTACTATTCAATCAGAAAATGGTTGACATTTCCTTGATCTGAAATACACTTCCCACCTGTTCCTCATATCCCTTTAATGTATTTTCTTTATCAGAAATATATCTATCCCTTTTGAAATCATGCAATGATTCAGAATCCGCGACGTCATAGGTCAAGAAGTTCCACCAATTCATCACCCTTTGCGAGAACTAGTTCTTCCTCATCTCAGTTTAAAATCTACCTATTCTACCTCTTGGCCTGGATTGCCCCATGGTCTACCTTCACTTTATCAATCAATTTATATTGTTATACACCTCCATCAGATGCCCCCTCATACTTCTAAACATCAGCAGCTTGTGGGACCATATCACCTCGCTGTCAGTTCAATGACCCAGCTCAATACGTGTTGTCATTGAGTAAAAGAAGCAGTTATGTTCCATCCAAACAGGATATTTTGAAGGAAAAATGTATCACAAATGAAAAAGATTTGAGATAAAAATAGTAAGCAAAGGGATATAATGTTGAGTTAGTTTGAAAAGCGCAGTTCACCGGGTTGCCTGGCAGTCTAATGGTTTGTGTTCAGCACTTCCCCAGTGATATCCATTTTCAGTCCCCGCTGAGGAAAATAGGATTATTTGCTCTCAGCAAACCATTAATAATCATCTGATTTACTCTCCGATCGAAAGCAGATCTACAAGAATCAGTCAAGTGAGGCTTGCAAGTTTATATCAAATCTGGAAATTTCACGTGTGCAACAGTTCAAGAACAAGCACAGAAAGGAAATGACAGTGATAGGCTGGAAAATACTAACGATTGAAATGTTGTTGCAACGTACAGTGGGGCAGATTTCATCGTTTATATTGATACTGAATCATGAAACTTTTCCCTCTGCATTGAAAACTATTTCTGTTCGGTTTCAAACTGTCGGAGGCGAAAGTGACAATTATATTCGATTGTCCATGGATTGTTGTCATTGGCTGAACACACCAGAGTAGAATCGGAAGCTGCCATTTTGCAGGAGAAAGCTGTTTGTGGTGAACGTGATCTGGCCTGAAAATTAAAGTAACAAAAGCAGCTCGGATAAAGTAAATTCTAAAACATGCTGGTGGTTAAGCTGGTAGTTAGAATTTGACTTTTTCGCTGCTGTTTCGATTACTGTTCTAGAACTGAAGGTTTATTGCTCTCACCAAAACTCTGAAAACAAATGAGAATTGTTACCTGGATGAACATATAAAACATAATCTCGCCTCGTGTCCTGAAGTGCAGACCTTGTGCAAACTCAACAGGAGTTTCTCTTGTCATCTCTGGTAGGAAATTGGGAAGAGACTTGCTTAAGGACGTTTAAATGATACCGTCCATTCTGTGCAGCTCATTATGTTTCTGACGTGAGATGTTTTCAGTTTGTTACATCGCTCAGATTTACCCGAATCAGTGAAGGAGCAGGTTCAAGCCTCCTAATCGCCTTTCCAAGCTCCATTGCTTTTAATGGATTTCAGTAACACTGTCATTAAATGACATGATTGCGATGTTTGTTAATATGGTAGCATGGCCGGGCGGTCCAAGGCGCTGGATTAAGGCTCCAGTCTCTTCGGAGGCGTGGGTTCGAATCCCACCGCTGCCACAACGGGTTTAAGTTTTGGTCGAACAGCTCAGATTAAATGTCGGAGCATGTGCGATGTCGTTTTGGTCAAGAACAATGAGCAGGAGCATTACCAACTTAAAAACTTGTTGAGGTAAAGAAATGTGTGTAAGTGGCTCCTTTAGTCAGCACACGCGCAGAATGAATTTCTGACTGGCGAGTTAATCACCCTGGTGAAGAAACAGCGCTCCAAAAGCACCTAATTCCAAATAAGCCTGTTTTACTTTAACTTGGTGTTGAGAGAATTCTTACTATACCCACTGCAGCCCAACGCCCAGATCTCCACATCATGATATAAACAACAAGATTACAAAGAATGAAAGTGTATTCCTTGCCCAGGAATTAAGGTGATGGGTTTGAATTTTCTAACTGAAGTTCAAATCTATCATGTGCACTTCCCATCATTCCTCGTTCTAACCTGATATTTTCAGAATTAACCTGACTCCGGTGATAACCACCGCACTACATAAACACGGTGATGATCTCAATGCAAGCACATCAGGCTTAATGGGAAAACAACTTGATTGGTTCCCACGAAGCCCATTTTTGTATCAGCTTTGATATTACATTGTTTCTGCTGATTTCTCCTGTCAAAATGGATAACGATACTTCTTACTGCATTAAAGTATTCATGACGTTTAAAACAAATCAACTGAACACCTGAAAATTTGCGCACGTTTGATCAGCTCCCCCGATAAATGCTACGACCTTAAATTCAACTGCTCAGAACACTCAGCTACGCTTTTAACTGAGGTGATCCCTATCAGATCTGGTGCTGCAGGGAAATGCATTAATGGAGTCGGATTGACTCAAATGCCCCATGGAGTCTCGTCCGTAATTTAAGGACAGCATAACGAATTCCAGGACTCAGCATCAATTTCCAAGCATATCCCGTTGACCCATCATTCCCTTAGATTCCAAAAATATCTCCCACTGAACCTTCAGTATCCTCATTAACTGAAGATCGGTAGACCACTGGTGATGGGTAATCCAGACTCAAAACCGTTGGCTCTATTCTCTCTTCATAGATGCTGCCGGACCTGACGAGATGTTCCAGCATTGTCTATTTTTGTTCCAGATTCCAGCATCCGCAGTATTTTGCTTTTACCGCCACCATTTAGATTCTAATTGTTTTTTTTTGTTCTATCACAACTTTGTCAACTCTCACCCACGGCTCCCACTTTCAGCTCCCGCATTTCCCACACTTAAACTATAAGTCTCGTCGTCTTTTCCTGTCTTCGGCTTTGAAGGCTGGCCACACAGATTTGAAATGTTGCATTTATACTTTCTCCAGAGATGCCGTCATGCCTGTTGAGACTCTCCAACATTTTAAGTTTTTCTTTTAAGCTCCAGCTTCTGCAGTAATTTGCTGTTGGCTGATGGAGTCATTCTGTTCTATTTACACGAGATTTTATTCCTCGACAAATCTTTCTCGAGAATTTGAAAAACGCTGCAATGTATCGGTCAGATTAAGACTTGCTCGCATCTTCCCTGGTGGTCTCGTGGTTAGGATTCGGCGTTTTCATCGCTGCGGCCCAGGTTCGATTCACGGTCAGGGAATATAAATTTTATAGCTGCCGACCAGTACAAGATTTAAAGGGGGCTGAAATTACTTTTTGATTGAAAACAGTAGTGATCATTGGAGAATCAAAATAAACCTATTGGCACAATCCTGGAAATTTATATTTGCATTCCCCTTGCTGCTTTCTGCTGTCAAAATGAATAATGTTATATTCTACTCTATTAAATTTCACTGTGGCTCACCACATTCAAAGATCATTCGTAGGCTCTGCCTCTTCTATAGCTTCTTCTGGGAAATCTGCTGAACAACATTAGCTTATCACAGCATGCTATGATATTAGAGATTTGTCCCTCTTTGATCATGATTACGGTCTCCATTGCTTCATTCCAGATCACTGTCACTACAGACATAGTCGCACATCGTGCTATCTTCCTTTGTTTTCAGATACTTTCGTTTCCGGAAAATGATTGCATGCAAAATAAAATGTTTTGTTCAGTTGACAGTTTATCATCAATCCCGGGCTTGGCAGTGAAAGGATTGACTCTGAACGACTTGGTCACCTGGCCTCCACTATCACCAGCTAAATGTTACCCATCACTCCTTGTTTCGTTTAATGATCCTCCCTTGCTTTCTATCACGGACTAACCCCTTTTATTCTTTTCACAGGCTAATTCATGACGTTACCATGAGAAAACTGTGGAAATGCTTGGTAGTTCATATTTCATGGCAAATGCATGATTATTTCTGAAAGCTGAATTAGCCTGAAATTGAAAACATTTGGAAATGTTTCTGTAAGGGTGAAATCCTACTGATGTTGGAACCTAAAACACAGGAGCAAAAATTGGAAAATCTCAGCAAATCTAGCAGCATCTGTGAAGAGAGAGCAGAGTCAGGGTGTGAAATCAGAAAATCTTCTAAAGGGCCCCAAGATTTAAAACGTTGAATTCCCCACAGATGCCTCAATCCTGCTGAGATTTTCCAGTATTTTCTATTCCTGTTAAACACCTTCCTGCCCAAGATTGAAACAGGAAACTTGTGCATGTACGGCGAACGTGATAACTACCAGAAACAATGCGATGCAACGGTGTAAGTAAACTGGCAACACAACACCTCAATTGTCCACATCAATTTATATTTGCATTGTGCCTACTGGTATCTCCTGTTAAAATGTTTACCGATATATTCTACTGCATGGAATTCGTGTGATAACATGCATGGCCTACCTTGTGTTAAGTTGACTGTTCTATATACCCTAGCTATGACTAAATAACAATCGTTTGCAAACATGCCAAACATTGTTCTCATCCAAATCAATAATATAAATGACAAATAACAGTGGACCTAAAACTGATCTTTGAGGCACACCGCTAATCACAAGCCTCCAGTTTGACAAACAACTCTTTACAGCAACCCTCTGGCTTCTGTTAAGAAGCCAATTTTGTATCATTTGGATACCTCACCCTGGGTTCCATGAGATCTAAGTTTACATTCTGCACCCTTTCGTTTCCTTCTCGATGAACAATATGCTTTGCCTGTGTAATGAGCAAGAAAAAATATTTTAACTGCATACTATTGAATGTGATAATAATAAATCAAATGTACTCTATGACCTTAATTAATTAAATATTTAGCAGTGATGGGTTTTGATCGTATGTCGTAACTAATGCCATTACCCTTCATTCAATGCCTGAGGCTTCAATACTATCAGCACCTGGAATTGACAGTGAACAGAATCAAAGAGTAGAGCTGCGCCACATATCCCATTGAACCTCTTCACGACTGAAGCAAGACAAATCCGCAAGCTCATCCCAATTTTCCAGAATATCCCAATAGATCTTCTTTACCTGATATTCTAAAAATTACTCCAATTCAACCTTCAATATCCTCATCGACTGAGGATCTACGAACTTCTGGGTGGCTGCAGGGTTCTAAAGATACACAAGCCTTTGGGAGAAGAAAAGTCTGCTTAACTCAGTCATAAATGGCTGACACATGATCCAGAGAATATAAGCCTCGAGTGCCTGGCCGAGCCATCCAAGCCCACTTACCCTCAAACATTTGCCATGACTAATCCATCTAACCTACATTACCTCCAACAACTGCACCGTGAATGAGGCACTGAAAGCAGAAATGCATCAATATGACCGCGGCAATTTTAATGTTTTTTTTCAAAGAACGAATTAACTTTTTGTTGGATCCATATTCAGTTCGCATTCAACAACAAAATATAATCTGGAAACTCTGAAGCAGTAAATTACAATCATGTTCGACCCGTTTCAAATAGGAAAGCCTATCCTGTATGATAACCCTTACATTTTAGAAACTCTGCTCATAATCAATGTGACCGGCCTAGAATATCAATGCCTGAAGTCTGGTTGGAACATAGAACCTTGTTTTATCGAATTCTAATTCGGCTGAAAACCTTAGCCATGTGGCATTGATCTAACACAACATTCAGAAAATAACATTTGCCTTAATTTTTTATCTCTTTCTCTATGATTGCATTGTACAATATTATTCAAGACATGGTGAAGTGTAAATGGGTGTGAGATAATGCAATTCTTTAATATTCAACAAAAAACATCTTGCAATGAGTCAGTTGTTTTGAAAATACTTTGCCACTTTACAAACGCAACAATCGCTAAAATTCAGAAACACTAACTCATGAAAGTGATTAGAATTTATGTGCCCACAATGTCGCCAAACCAGCAGAGAATGTCTACCATCTGCTGTTTATATTGCAAATGCAGGTTTTATCACCATATAAAACACATACCAAGTCAGGAATGTGGATAGATTTGAACTTTTAAACAGTGCTTTTAAAACTGCAAAATGCTGAGATGGAAGGCAGATAGTTTGAAGTGATGAATATCTGCTGTGTGTTACCTCGTAAGTTTCAGAGGATCAGCAATGACGTGATTGGTCAGTTTTGGAAATTGAAAGATACACATGAAAAGTCTGTGGAAGTATTTAACCTCACCGTCGATTTTCTTTGTTCCAGATAATAATCATTTGCAAACATGTTCTACGTTCTATGTCCTATTTTCTAACATGCCAAACTTGCCTCCGAGATTTTCATCCAAATAAATAACATAAATGAAAATAAAAGTGGACCTAAAAATGATCTTGAGGCACACCGCTAATCACAAGTCTCCAGTTTGAAAAATAACTCTTTGCAACAATCCCCTGGCTTCTGTTAAGAAGCCAATTTTATATCATTTCGACATTTCGTCCTGGATTCTATGTGACCTAACCTTATGCAACAACCTGCTATGAAGTACCTGATCAAAAGCTTTGCTAAAATCCATGTTGACATTATCAATGGCTCTGCCTTTCGTCTACCTTCTTGGTTAACTCTTCAAAAAACGCAATCAAATTTGTGAGACATGATTTTCCACTCGCAAAACCATGCTAATTGTCCTCATCAGTTCTTGCATCTCTACATGCCTGCAGATCATGTCTCTCAAAATATCTACTAACAACAGGTGTAAGGCTCACTGGCATGTAATTCCCAGCCTTTCCTCTGCAGCTCTTTTTAAACAAAGGCACAATATTTGCCACTTTCCAATCTTCAGGCACCACACCCATGACAATTGACGATTTGGATATGTTGACAAGGGGACTCGGAATTTCCTTGTCTAGCCTCTCACAATGTTTTGGGATACACTTCATTAGGTCCCGGGGACTTATCTGCCTTGATGCAGTTTAAGACGTCTGGCAACTCCTTCTCTGTAATATGTACACTCCTCAGGACATCACTGTTTATTTCCCCAAGTTCCCTAACATCCTTCCTTTTTGCAACAGTAAATTCTGATAAAAAATATTAATTTAGGGTCTCACCCCCACACAGATTTCTTGTGAATCCACACACAGATGATCTTGTTGATCCTTAAGAGGCTCTATTCTCTCCCTAGTTACACTTTTGGCCTTTATCTTTTTATAGAAGATCTTTGGATTCTCCTTTGACTTATCTGCCAAAACAATGCAATGTCCCCTTTTGGTGTCCTGATCTTTCCTTTATCTCTTCTTCTGAACTCCCTGTACTCTTCAAGAGATTCACTCGATTCCAGCTGCCTATGTACGTCATATGTCTCTTTTTTCTTCTTGACCCAGTCTTCAATAACCTGAGTCATCCAGGGTTCACTACTTCTGCCAGCCTTGCCCATCACTCTATGTTTTTACCCTGAAGCTTGGTTAACACATTTTGAAAGCCTGCTACTTACCAGACGTACATTTGCCTTCCCATAGACACACCCAATTAACTTTTGACTGTTACTGCCTACTACTGTCAAAATAGCCAAGGTCCCAATTTAAAATTTTAACTTTTTGTCCAGAGCTATCGTTCTCTATAGTCATCTTAAAACTGGTCCCAAAGTGATAGCTCATTAAATTCTGTCAGCTGACCTTGCTTATTTCCCAAGAGGAGGTCAAGTTTTGCCCCCTCTCTCGTCGTACTATCTATACACTGAATGAGAAATTTCTCCCGAATACTCTTCACAAATTTTTCTCCATCCAATCCTCTAATACTATGGCTGTCCCAGTGAATGTTTGGAAAGTTAAAATTCCCTACTATTAACACTCTATTTTTCTTGGAGTTATAAAGACCTGTAATCTCTTTATATGCTTGCTCCTCAATTTCCCACTGTCAATTTGGAGGCCGATTGTACAACACCATCAAAGTGATATCCCCTTTCTTAATTCTCAGTTCTATCCATGTAGACTCAGTGGCCGAACACTGGGATATATCCTCTCTCAGTGCTACGGTGATGTTTTCATGAATGAAAAGTGCAACTCTCCCTCCTCTCCTATCTCCTGTTCTATCTTTCCTATAGCATCTGTACGCTGGAACTTTGAGCGGCTAGTCCTGTCGCACCCTTACCCATGTTTCAGAAATTGCTAAAATACCCCAATCCCTTGTATCCATCCATGCCCTGAGTTCTTCTGCCGTGCCCATCAGTACTCTTGCATTGAAATTAATGCAGTTTAATCTGGACTTCCCTTGCTCTCTGCCTGATCTGCTTGGTACTAGGATTATGACACTGCTTTAGTATTTAATACGCTATGTTTAACTTCTGTGCTGTTCTCAAACTTCCCTTCCGCCTCACTGCCAAACTAATCTAAACCTCCCGAGTGACTATGACAAATATTTCCTACTGGATGTTAGCCCCGCTCCAGTTCAAGTGTAACGCATTCCTCTTAAACAGGTTACCCATTTACCAGAAAAGATCCCAGTGATCCAAAAATCTGAATCCCTGTTCCCAGCTCCATTCTCAAGCCAGATAGCAGCCAGTAAGTGGGAGACATACCTGAGAGTTGGGCTGTGTGACCATCATTACCCAAATTCCAGGACCCAGACTATCTATGAGCAACAATATTGAAGAATTATTAGCAACCATAATTTCAGCTAATCCATCCTACTCTGCATCTACATTACTGGCCCTGTTAAAATCATCACGATCCTCATTATCATGTTCAGAAATTAGGTTACAAAGTAATGGTGCCGAGACAAACCATTCAATAGCTCCAGCTTTCTTTTTCACCTATTGCTGATGCCATTCCTATTGATCCTGCCCATTTCAAAAAGTAAAGCTGTTCAGTTCTTCCTAGCCGACCACCTTCATTCCTAGATAGATGAAGCAGTAAGTAAGAGGCTGTGAATTCCACTGCAACTGGTTGTGCTGATGAACCTACTGAATGTTTAATCTCAAGGTGATGCTTAGTGCGAGAGCGAGACTTACTCTCTGATATGATGGAATATCAAACAATCAAGGGCCTTGGTTTGATGGACAAATACCCTTGCAGTTCACTTGGGTCACAATCAGAGTGAGATTTTTTTTTCTCTTTAAAAATGTGAAATATTTGGAACTCTCTTCTCTAGAAAGTGGTGGAGGACAGTGTCAATGAACATTTTCGAGGCATAAGTAGGTAGACTTTCTGACTAACAAGGGAGTCAATGATTCTCAGAGGTGGGCAGAGACGAGGAACATTCAGATCACACATGATCTGACTGAATGGTGGCAGAACACGCTCAAAGATTCGAATGTCCCATTTCTACTCCTAATTTATGCGTTCATATCAACTAAAATAAAGAATTTTCGTATGGATATAACTCAGTGGACATGGTAAGTCGGCAATGGTGTTGGGATTGATTGTCTTCTTCATTTCCTCATTTTGGGGAAATAATGTCTAAAATTGCTTCAATATCTTTGAATATTTGTGATATTTGGGATTTGGAGCATTGTCGGGCAGGATACTCAGAATAATCAGTGGTGCCAACTGACATTGATCGTGGTTCGTTGGTGCTGGCTCGGCACCAGAGACAGAGGAGCTAATCAGTGCAGTTGGGAAAAGCTGAACCAAAACCTTGCTCGAATATATATGTTGTTGTAACGAAGGATTCCCGAAAAAGTTGAACCGAGAGAAATGCGATGGTAGGTGAATCATTTTCATTGAGCTCCACTGTGTAGATATTGCCAGCAGGGGACAGATATCGACCTGGAACTGTAGAGGGAATCTCGCAAACATTGAACGTTTCTGCCAAGTTCTATAAGACTCGCAGCCAATTCTATTAGAGATGATGTTAGGAAGCTGAATCCAATACAGAACAAGGTGTGAGCATTAAACTCACATTGGAAGCGAGATGGTCAGTCAAGGTCTCCAAACAAGATCTGGACTGTGCGGTGAATAACCATCAGAATATGAGGTTTTGGGTACCCGACTTCCTAAGAGGAATGACATGAAAAATTTACTCGAGACAATAAAACACAACTATTTCACCTTGCAGCAGTTTAACAGAATCTGTTTGGTCTTTTAGAAAATTAAAATTAAAGTACAGTTAACGTGAGACAAACCCTTCAATGACACATTGAATCTACCCGATATTAGAATTGGTCATGTTCCTTTCACTTATTCAGATCTTCCAACTTACCACATTGACTCTAAGGTAGATCAGCCAGTCAGTGCAGCTCCATTCCCTTCACATCAACTCTTTATTCAGCCTCTTGACTCAAACTGAAATGCTTACAAAGCTATTACGATGTCTGATTTCACGCCGATACACATTGTGATGGGGACACTTGCGCTGTGATGTCATGGCTTAATGCATTTGTTCAAGGGGTCACACATTGAAGAGAATCCTCAGCACCACAAGACATAAGCAAATGGTCGTGGTCCAGTGCGGCACTACTCTGTCAGTAGCTTGAATCGTCTATGCCCGCCTCTCACACTCTTTTCAATGTGCTGCTTTTCTGTCCTGGTGTCCCAGTGTCCCCCCTCACACTTGCCGCAAGCAGCTGCTTGCCTGTCCCGATGTCTCAGTGTCCCCCTCTAACACTTTCCTCAAGGTGCAGACTTCTACCCCACTATCCCAGTGCCCACCACTCACACTTCCCTCAAGGAGCTGCTGATCTGCCCCGCTTTCCCAGTGCCTCTCACTCACATTCTCCTCAAGGTGCTACCTGCCTGTCCCGCTATCCCACTGTCCCCCTCTCACACTCTCCTCAAGATGCTGCTTGTTTGTTCCAGTATCCGATATCCAGTCTCCCTCTCACACTTTTCCCAAGTTGCTGACTATCTGTCCCGATGTCCCACTATCCCCCTCTCACACTTCCTCAAGAAGCTGCTTATCTGTCCCTGTGTCCCAGTGTTTGCTCTCATACACTCCTCAAGGTAATGACTGTCCGGTGTCCCACTGTCCTGCTCTGACACTCTCTTCAAGGTGCTGCTGACTCTGTTTAGGTTTCCCGATGTCCATTCCCAACACTGTCCTCGACTCAGCCTTGCCTTCTTACAACCTCACAATAGAAAATGCTGAGAAAGTTTGATGTGAAGTCTTTTCATCAGACTGTTCTGTGTGATAGTTCTATGTGAAGTCTCTTGCTCAAATTGCACTGTACACTGAGAGATGGTGCTGATGTCTCCAGCTCGGGTGGTGTGGTAGCACAGTGGTTAGCACTGCTGCTTCACAACTCCAGGGTCCTGGGTTCAATCGCTGGCTTGGGTCACTATCTGTGTGGAGTTTGCACATTCTCCTCGTGTCTGTGTGGGTTTCCTCCGGGCACTTCGGCTTCCTCCCACAGCCCAAAGGTGTCCGGGTTAGGTTGACTGGCCATGCTAAGAAATTGCCCCTGAGGGATGCGTAGATCAGTGGGATTATTGAGTATAATATGTAGGATATGGGTTAGAGCCTGGATGGGATTGTATTCGGTGCTGACTTCACGGGCCGAAGAACCTCCTTCTGCACTGTAGGGTTCCACGAGGTCAGACTGTCAAGTATATAATATAGAGATAGTTTTACCTGATGACTCTAACTAAGACTGTACTGTACCTAATGCTTAAAGATTGATTTGTGTGAAGTCCCTTACTAAGGTTGTTCTGTAAAGAAGCTGTACAGAAGATCGGTAACAGCTTGGATTTAGCAAACTATATCAAAAAACATTAATGATATCCTCATCTAAATCCCACAACTATGATAACAATTGGACAGTAACATGTGGGAATAGAAATGGGCCATTAGGCCCACCGGGCCGAGTCCACCATTCAATTATGGCTGATAAGTTTCTCAAACTCATTCTCCCGCTTTTCCCCCATAACCCTTGTTCCGTTTACCAGTCAAGAATTTATCTACCACTTTCTTAAATTCCCTCAATGGTCCGGCCTCCACAACTTTGTGTGCTCAATGATTTCCACAGATTCACCCCACCCTGGCTGAAGAAATTCTTCCTCATCACATTTCTAATGGAAGAAGTCTCACAACAGCATGTTAAAGTCCCATGGGGTTATTTAGAATCATGAGCTTTCAGAACGCTGCTCCTTCATCAGGTGAGCGGATGACTGGTATTGTGAGACTTCTTACCGTGCCCACTCAGTCCAACACCACCTTCTCCACATCACAGTTCCTTTTCATCTGAGGCTCTGCCCTCAGCTCCTAGTCTCTCCTACTATTTTGAATGACTTTCCTTAGTATGCTCTGTCCAGGCCGTTCATTATTCTGTAAGTTTCAGTGATATCCCCCCTCCATGTCCTTCTAAACTCCATCGATCACTGGCCAAGAGTCCTCAGCCGCTCCTCATCTGTTACGTCATTCATTCGCCGCTTCATTTTTGTGAACCTCGTTTGGACCCTTACCAAGACCTGCACATCTTGCCTCAGAAACGGGGCTCAAAATTGCTGACAATATTTTGTTTGTGGTCTGAGCAGAGTGCAATAAAACATCAGCAGTACATCTCTGCTTTTGTATTCTAGCCCTCTGGACATCAACGCTGAGTGACTTTTATTACATCGAATAAATATTGACAGATTTACAGTCCGGCCCTCCATTATTATCAACTATTCATACGTCCCTAACCCTCAACTCCTTATCTAAGCTGTAAATGTTCTACTTTGGGTCTAAAAAGTGTTGGATTGAACGGGGTTAAGTGAAGCTGTTTGTTTCATGACTGTAATTGCTGTGAGCCTCCATGGATCTGATTAGTGTGCCTGGGCGGTTTTCCCTTTTCTATTAATAAGGGATTCCATTCAATGTGTTATCCCATTGAGTCAGCGGGAGCGGCAACTCTGACAGTAACAGAGACCAGTGGCTGTGCTGACAGTGGAAGAGAGGGAGAGAGAGGGACCAGAATCTGGGCACAATGGATTGGAACCTCTCAGCAATGGACCAGAATCTGAGTGCAATGTACCAGAATGTTACAACAATAGATCAGAATCTGGGAACAATGAACTGGAATGTTCCAACAATGGATCAGAATCTGAGTACAATGAACTGGAATGTTATAACAATGAATCAGAATATTTCAACCGAGGATAGGACTTTATTGTATTGGGTATCTCAGTTTAGTGCAGATGCGTTGTGGATAAAATTAGCTGATCGGATTGAATATCTACTGAAGGCGATTCAATGTTTTTACTATCCCCTTCTGGCTGTTGTTGGTGTTCTAGGTAAGTCCCTGGCTGGAATTGTACTGGCACGACCACTACAGGAATCGTAGCAAGCGAGGTATGGAGAATGGGAAGGTCTGTTGAAGACGGGCAGGATTTTGCATTTTGTGAAAGAGTGAGGCTGTAAAGTACTGTCCACTGTATCCAGTTCCCATTTCTAGGGGAGAATATTTAACTGTATTGATTTCCTTGGAATTTACTGTACTATGTTTGCTGCTGTTGTTGTTTCTATTCCACCCTTCTATTCAGTTATTAATTCTTTCAGCCATTGACAATTGTCTCGGGGCCTATGGTCTAGGATATCTTCTGTGTGCTGTGACTTTCCATAGACATGCGACCTCAAATGCTCTTCCATTGTAAGCAAATGATTGAGACAGAACCCCTTTTCCCTTCTGCATAAGACACCAGCTCACCCACCCAATCACTAGGCTGCAGAATCAATTTTATTGCATATATGCACAGCAGGATCTCACAGAAAGGGAACATATTTCATAAAATTTGAAATTAATTCACCAGTGTTACAAATACATGAACATCAACATTGCAATTAAGTTACTGTGAAAATCACCAAGTTGCCACACTTCAACGCCTGTTCTGGTAAACTGAGGGAGAATTTACTCTCAGAATTTATCCTGAGGGAGAATGGCCAGTACACTTAACCAACACAACATTCAGAGAGTGGGAGGAAACCCCACGCAGACACACAGAGAGAACGTGAAGACTCTGCACAGACAATAGGCAAACCTGCAATTGATCCACGCCCCAAGTGCTATAAGGCAACAACACTATCCCCTGTATCTCCACAAACGCTCCTAGAGTCACAGGAACAGACAGACACACGCAAACACACATATATTAATATGCACATTTACTGGTACAAGCAATCAGATTTATGCATATACTCCCACTCACACACAAAATCAAGAGCCAAAAATGTTGTAACACACCAAAATAATGCACACTTTGGGACACTCACCAGGTATTCTGTTGCTCACGCAAGAATACGCTCACACACATGCGTACTAGCAAAGATAATATAGACGCACAGAACACACACACGGTAGGGAGCAGGATAAAAACTGTTCCCTGCCATTGGTGGCAGGATGAGCCGTAAAACCGCGTGGCAGACTAGAACTCAGGTCCACACCTGATTTCTCGCCTCTTGCAACCTTCACCGGCAACGGATAGACAGCGGGTTCAGTCTCCTCCCGTTTCTGACAAGAGGCTGAATAAATTATTGAAATTTATTTTAAAACAAGCTTAATTAAAATTAACAATCTTGGGATGTATTTGTCCGGCATACTTGCCTTTGCAGCCTCACCAGGAGAAGTTATGTCTGGTGAGGACTACAGCTGGCCTCGTGTATGAGGACGAGTCGTGGTGGCTTCTGCAATGGAACCGAATGCCACTGAGGACAGAGAGCATGGTGGAGGGTAAAGGTAGGTGCTCACGGGATACTGTCAACTGGACAGTGCTGGGGACTGGGTCTGAGGTGGCAAGGTCGACAGGAGGCGGGCTGAAGGTAGTGGGACGTATGGGCCCACTTTTGGCCCATTATGTCTGAACTGATCATCAAACACCTATAAAATCGAATCCCATTTTCCAGCACTTGATTCACAGCCTTGTATGCACTGGTGTATAAATTGCTGATCTAAATACCTCTTGTGGTTGCTCCCGCTTCGACCATCCCTTCAGGCCCTACGATGCAGATTCCAGCACCCTGTGGACGGGAACATTTCTCGTCAAATCCACACAGAAATCTGCCCGTTACCTTCAATCCACGCCCCTCTGGTTATTAACACCTCCACTAAAGAGAAAAACATTTTTTCCTTCTATGTGCAGCGCAATTTTATACATATTACTGAGATCCCTTACCCCCAACTGAAAGCACTCCACCCCCATTCACTGTATCCGTTTCCGCCAGCCATCTCTGCTCTAAGTAAAAAGCCCAGACCAACCAGCCTATATATTTCGCATACATGAAATTCTTCAGCCCACGCAGCATCCTGGTGAATCTCCTCTCTACCATTTTCAGTACAATTATATTCTTCCTGTGGTGTGATGACCAGAGCTGCACACAGTATTCTTGCTGTGGACTAACTGGTATTTTATACACTTCCGTCATAAACTACCAGCTCCTATATTCTATGCTGCAGCTGCTAAAGCCAAGTATCCTACATATTACCTCAAACACATCCTCTCCCTGTCTTGTTGCCTTGAAGGATCCACATATATCCACCCAAAACTCATTCACGAGGACGATAGTCTGTTAGCGGGAGATACCAGCACTGGCCAGACCTGTGACACCACAACTGCCCTGCTGTGGGAAAGGGTCGGACATTAGCAAACCTTTTTGGGGCCCCTGCTGTTTGTAATTTTTATAAATGATCTGGATGAGGGTATTGAGGGATGGATCAGTAAATTTGCAGATGACACTAAAGTCGGTGGAGTGGTAGATAGTGAAGAGGGGTGTTATAGTTTACAGAGTGACTTGGACAAGTTGCAGAGCTGGGCCGAGAGGTGGCAAATGGAGTTTAATGTGGAAAAGTGTGAGGTAATGCACTTTGGCAGGAACAGTAAATGTGTAGAGTATAGGGCTAATGGTAGGGCTCTTAATAGTGTTGAGGAACAGAAGGATCTTGGTGTATGTGTCAATAGATCCCTGAAAGTAGGCAGTCAAGTGGATAAAGTTGTTAAGAAGGCATATGGAGTCTTAGCTTTTATTGGTAGGGGGATTGAATTTAGGAGCCGCAGCATCATGTTGCAACTGTACAAAACTCTAGTGCGGCCGCACTTGGAGTATTGTGTGCAGTTCTGGTCGCCACATTATAAGAAAGATGTGGAGGCATTGGAGAGGGTACAGAGGAGGTTTACCAGGATGTTGCCTGGTATGGAGGGCAGGTCCTATGAAGAGAGGTTGAAGGATTTGAGGTTGTTTTCGTTAGAAAGGAGGCGGCTAAGAGGGATCTTATTGAAGCATATAAGATGATTAGAGGTTTAGATAGGGTGGACAGTGATAGCCTTTTTCCTAGGATGGAGAAAGCTAGCACGAGGGGACACAGCTTTAAATTAAGGGGTATGAGTTATAGGACGGATATCAGAGGTAGGTTCTTTACTCAAAGAGTGATTAGGGAGTGGAATGCCCTGCCTGCAGCTGTTGTAGATGCGCCAAGTTTGGTGGCGTTTAAGAGGTTAATTGATAAGTATATGGAAGAGAAGGGAATGGTTTAGTTTGGAGGGGCATTGCTTTTTATTTTGGTCGGCACAACATCGAAGGCCGAAGGGCCTGTTCTGTGCTGTAATGTTCTATGTTCTATGTTCAAACAAGCAGTAGTAATAGGGAATTCGCTGATTCGAGGCACGGACAAGTGTTTTGTGTGGCTAATCAAAACTCCAGGATGATGTGTTGCCTCCCTGATGCCAGGATCAAAGAGGACTCTGAGCGGTTGCAGGACATGCTTAAGGGAGAGTCTGAGCAGCCAAAGGTCGTTCTACATACTGGTACTAACGACATTGGTTGGAAAAGGGATGCGGCCCTGAAATGTGAATATAGACTGTCAAGCAGAAGGCTAACGTGCAGGACCTCGAAGGTAGTAATTTCAGGAGTACTACAGGTACCGCTTGCAAATGAGAGTAGGAATAGGAGGATGGGCAGATGAATGTCTGGCTTGACAGCTCGTACAGAGGACAGGGATTCAAATTTTTGAATCATGAAGATCGTTTCTGGGAAAGGGTGACCTGTTCTAGAGGGATGGGTTATATTTGAACTGGAGGGAGACTTACACCCGGGGTGGGGGGGAAGATTTACAAGAGCCATTGGGAGGTTAAACTAGTTTGGCAAAGGTGTTGGATCCAAAGCAATAGGGATATAGAAGAGAAGTTTGAGGACAACATCGAAGTTAAAGACAGCATATTAATTAGTTAAGGCATTGTCAGTAATCCAAATACCATTCAGATCAGGCAAAATCAAGATAGAGAGCAAGGGAAGTCCAGATTATACTGCATTTATTTCAATGCAAGAGGCCTGATGAGCAAGACAGATGAACTCAGGGGATCGATGGGTTCGTGGGAATGAGATATTAGAGCAAATACTGAAACATGGCTAAGGAAAGGACAGGATTGGCAGCTGAATGCTCCAGCTGAGTGTTGTATAGATGTTATAGGAAAGATACAACAAGAGGTGAGAGAGGAGGGAAAGTTACACGTTTGATTAGGGAAAGAAGCATATGACGTGCAAAGACAACTGGACCATGTGAATCTTTTGAAGAGTATGGTGGGTTTAGGAGAGAAAGAATTGAGAGAAATCGGGGACAAGATTGTTTTGGCAAACAAGTCAAAGGAGAATCCAAAGAGCTTCTACAAATACATAAAGACCAGAAGAGTAACTCGCGAAAAAGTAGGGCCTCTTAAGTATCAACAAAATCATCTATGTGCAGATTCCCAAGAGATGGGTGAGATCCTAAATGAATATTTCTCATCAGTATTTACCATTGAGAAAAACATATATGTTAGGGAACTTGAGGAATTAAATATTGATGTCTTGAAGAGTGTACATATGATAGAGAAGGAGGTGATGGAAGTCTATAAGTGCATCAAAGTATGTAGATCTGCGGGCCCTGATGAGGTATATCCTAGGACGTTGTGGGAGGCTAGGAAGGAAATTGCGGGCTCCTTAGCAGAGATATTTGAATCATCGATAGTCATGGTGAGGTGCCTGAAGATTGGAAATTAGCAAATGTTGTGCCTTTGATTAAAAAAGGGCTGTAATGAAAACCTGGGAACTAAAAGCCATTTAGCCTCACATTTGTGGTGGATAAATTGTTGTAAGGTATTTTGAAAGGCAGGATGGACAGGCATTTAGAGATGTAAGGACTGACTAGGGACAGTCGGCCTGGCTTTATGAGTGGAAAATCATGTCTCACAAATTTGGTTGAGTTTTTTGAAGGAGTAACCACAAAGGTAAATGAGGGCAGTGCAGTTGATGTTGTCTACATGGACTTTAGCAAGGCCTTTGACAAGATACCGCATGTTGGGTTGTTGCAGAAAATTAAATCTCACGGAATCCAGGCTGAAGTGTGTAAATGGGTACAAAATTGGCTTCATGACAGAAGCCAGAGGTTGATTGTAAAGGATTGTTTTTCAAACTGGAGGCCTGTGACTAGTGGTGTGCATCAGGACTCGGTGCTGTGCCCACTGTTATTTGTCTGTTATATTAACGATTTGGATGAGAATATCGGAGACATGGTTAATAAGTTTGCAGATGTCACCAAGATTGGTGGCATGTTTGACAGTGGGGAAGATTATCTCCAGTTCCAGCAGGATTTTAGTCAACTGGCCCAGTGGGATGACGAATGGCAGATGGAGTTTAATTTAGACAAATGCGACATAATGCATTTTGGTAGATTGAACCAAGGCAGTTCTTACTGAGTTAATAGCAGGGCATTGGAGAGATTGATTAAAAAAAGGTGATCCAGGGGTACATATTTAAAGCTCCTTGAACGTGGAGTCACAGGTGGACAGGGTGGTGAAGAAAGGATTCGGCATGCTTGGTTTCATTGATCAGAATATTGAATACAGAAGTTGCGACGTCTTGCTGAAGTTGTACAACACACTCATAAGGCCACACTCGGAATACTGTGTGCAATTTTAGTCACCGTATTATAGAAAGAATATTATTAATCGAGAAAGAGCCTAGAAAAGATTTGCAAAGATGCTACTGGGATTTGATGGATTGAGTTATAAGGAGAGGCTGAATAGACTGGGACTTTCTTCTCTGGAACACAGAGGTTGAGAGGTGACCTTATTGGTGTCTATATAATAATGAGGGGCATAGATAAGGCTGATAGTCAATATCTTTTCCAAATGTTAGGGGAGGTTAAAACTAGAGGGCATAGTTTTAAGGTGAGAGGGGAGAGATTCAGACGTATCCAGACAGCTATTTTTTCCTTCACATTGATGTTGGTGAGTGTCAGGAAGAATCTGCCAGAGGTAGTAGCAGAGGCGTGTACAATGTTATCTTTTAAAAAGTGGTTAGATAGTTAAATGGGTCCGATGGTATAGAGGGGTTTGGGCCAAATGCGGGCAAGAGGGATTAGTTTAGAGTTTTAAAAAATGGGTGGCATGGCCAAATTGGGCAGACAGACCTTTTCCCAAGCTGTAAACGTCTATGACTCTATGATTCTATAATAAACACGAGTTACATGGTTGACTGTATGGCTAGGGAAATGGCATTTGTGGACTTGTGGAGTAGATGAACTATAATGGATCCAAGCAATCTAGGCTGCTGAAATTGATTCATACCATGACGAAACTAATGATGCATTTCATAATACTGAATATTAGAGGAATCGGACGATAGTCATTAAGGCAGCCTGCTTGACTTTTATTTTGTAGCGGCCTTGGTTTGGATTTTTCTTACCTGATGCATAGATTAGCAACTTTCCCAGTGAGAGAGGACTCGTTGAGCTTCAGTGGTCCAGTAGGCCAAAATGGAAGAGCAGCAACCTCGCTGGGCAGTATTGACGGTACATATTCACTGAACCCTGAAGCTTTTTTCTACCATTGAAAGCAAATCCTGGTACCTGAGTTCTGTGCCAGTCGAGTGTGAGATTACTATTTCTTCCTGCGTTGTGCGTAGTGTGGCCACAAATCGGTGGTCTCCTCTCCAGGGTACAGTTCTGCGCAAGTATAATAATCTGAATTTTGAGGCATCAGGTTCTCCTTCTGCCAACTGTTAATATTCTCCAGAGAAAAAGGTGAAACCAGCGCAGTTTGGTATCAGCCCTGTTGCAGCGTTTGCATATAGGGTGTCTAAGGCATGACAAATTACCACCTACAAACTCCACTCCGAATTTCCTGTCAGGGTTTACCCTTTCAGCCTTCTTATGGTCCAAATTCCTCACAAGGTATAGGGAACATTTACCTGTAGCTGAGTGAGGGTCAATGTTATGGATTCTCTGGAATATGTACGTTGTGTCCCTATCATGGAGCAGCAAAGTGGCATAGTGGTTAACACTGCTAACTGTCAGCACCAGGGACCTCCGTTCAGTTCCAGGCTTGGATCGGTGTCTGTGTGGAGTTTGGACCTTGTCCCCGTTTCTGCGTGCGTTTCCTTCACATGCCCAATTTTCCTCTCACATGCAAAAGGCATGCTGGATTAAAAATATATCTTTTCTGTGTGTATACATTTTTTAAATTTTAACCCATCCTCAGTCTAAATGGTCATTTCTGTCGCAAACCATGTCTATTTTCAATTTTTATTTTCTTCCTTACAGTGAATATAATCACAATTGTGACACTGACGAGCAGAAACTGTGGTCTGTCCAAATGTGTTACTTATTACCTGGTGGCCATGTCAGTGGGGGATCTGCTGGTCATTATCATCGACCTGATATTGAGACACATTCCCATTGTTTATCCAGAACAATTTAGTTTCCTGCTCGCACTTCCCTTGTGTAACATCCATGCCGTCCTGCTTTATGCAGTCACTGACTTTTCTGTCTGGTTCACCGTCACTTTTACCTTTGATCGATTTGTGGCCATTTGCTGCCCTACGCTGAAAAGTAAATATTGCAGTGAGAAATCAGCAGCTGTGGATCTGGGAACAGTGACAGTGCTGAGCTGTTTAAAGAACATTTTCTGGTATTTTATGTTAATAGAAGCATATGTTCTGGGGAATGTCCCCTGGTTTTGTTTGGCCTTCTATACTTTTGTGGAATCTCCAATCTGGGTATCAATTGTTCTAACCCCATGTGTCCCATTCATTCTGATTCTGCTGCTCAATGCTCTTACGGTCAGGCACATTTTAGTGAGCAGCAGAGCCCGCAGCAGACTCCGGACTCAAAGCAATTGTAATTGTGATGGGGGACTTTAACTTTGCTAATATTGATTGGAATAGCTATAGCTCTAGCTCGTTAGAGGGGTCAGTTTTCGTACAGAGTGTGCAGGAAGGTTTTTTGACTCAGTATGTAGATAGGCCAACGAGAGGTGAGGCTACATTGGATTTGGTGCTGGGCAATGAGCCAGACCAGATGTTAGGCTTGGAAGTTAGTGAACATTTTGGTGATAGTGACCACAATTCGGTTACGTTCACCTTAGTGATGGACAGGGATAGGCATGAAGCTGGGGGCTGTAGTTATAGCTGGGGGACGGGTAATTATGAGGCCATCAGGAGAGAATTAGGGTGCGTAGATTGGACTAGGGAACTACAGGGACTGGGAACATCTGGAATGTGGTGCTTATTCAAGGAGCAGCTGCTGAGAGTCCTTGATAAGTATGTCCCTTTCAGGCAGGGAGGAAATGGACGAGTAAGAGAGCCTTGGTGTACGAAAAGAGTTGATTTGCTGGTTAAGAAGAAAAAGGAGGCTTATGTCAGGATGAGGCTTGAAGGCTCAGGTAGTGCAATGGCTAGCTATAGATTAGCTAGGAAGGAGGTAAAAAGTGAATTGAGGAGAGCTAAGAGGGGACACGAGAAGATGTTGGCTGATAGGATTAAGGAGAATCCTAAAGCTTTCTTTCGATATGTTAAGAATAGAAGATTGGTTAGGGCAAGATTAGGGCCAGTCATAGATAGCATTGGGAAGTTGTGCGTGGAGCCTGAAGAGATTGGCGAGGCACTGAATAAATATTTCTCTTCGGTATTCACGCAGAGTGCTGGAAATGTAGCTGTGGAGAGCACTGAGGTACAGGGTTGCAAATTGGGGAGTATTGTAGTAGATAGGGAGGATGTGTTAGAAATTCTCGAGGGTTGAAGTTGGATAAGTCCCCTGGGCCGGACGGGATTTACCCTAGGATTCTCTGGGAGGCAAGAGAGGAGATTGCAGATCCTCTGGCTCTGATCTTCAGGTCCTCGTTGGTTACGGGTGTGGTTCCGGAGGACTGGAGGATGGCGAATGTGGTCCGATTGTTTAAGAAGGGGAAGAGAGACCTTCCTGGGAATTATAGGCCAGTGAGTCTTACTTCTGTGGTGGGCAAGGTATTGGAGAGAATTATTAGGGATAGGATTTATAGTTATTTGGAGAGAAATGAATTGATTGGGGAGAGTCAGCATGGTTTCGTGAAGGGTAGGTCATGCCTTACTAACCTCATTGAGTTTTTTGAGAAAGTGACCAGAGAGGTGGATGGGGGTAAGGCGGTTGATGTCGTATATATGGACTTTAGTAAGGCTTTTGATAAGGTGGCCCATGGAAGACTTCTACAGAAAATGCAGATGTGTGGAATAGAGGGTGATTTAGCTAATTGGATTAGAAATTGGCTGGCAGATAGAAGACAGAGGTGGGTGGTTGATGGGAGATATTCATCGTGGAGTTCGGTGACGAGTGGTGTGCCTCAGGGGTCTGTTTTGGGGCCCCTGCTGTTTGTAATTTTTATAAATGATCTGGATAAGGGTATTGAGGGATGGATCAGTAAATTTGCAGATGATACTAAAGTTGGTGGAGTGGTAGATAGTGAAGAGGGGTGTTTTTAGTTTACAGAGTGACTTGGACAAGTTGCAGAGCTGGGCCGAGAGGTGGCAAATGGAGTTTAATGTGGAAAAGTGTGAGGTAATGCACTTTGGCAGGAACAATAAATGTGTAAGTATAGGGCTAATGGAAGGACTCTTAATAGTGTTGAGGAACAGAAGGATCTTGGTGTATGTGTCAATAGATCCCTGAAAGTAGGCAGTCAAGTGGATAAAGTTTTTAAGAAGGCATATGGAGTCTTAGCTTTTATTGGTAGGGGGATTGAATTTAGGAGCCGCAGCATCATGTTGCAACTGTACAAAACTCTAGTGCGGCCGCACTTGGAGTATTGTGTGCTGTTCTGGTCCCCACATTATAAGAAAGATGTGGAGGCATTGGAGAGGGTACAGAGGAGGTTTACCAGGATGTTGCCTGGTATGGAGTGCAGGTCCTATGAAGAGAGGTTGAAGGATTTGAGGTTGTTTTCGGTAGAAAGGAGGCGGCTAAGGGGGGATCTTATTGAAGCATATAAGATAATTAGAGGTTTGGATAGGGTGGACAGTGATAGCCTTTTTCCTAGTATGGAAAAAGCTAGCACGAGGGGACACAACTTTAAATTAAGGGGTATGAGTTATAGGACGGATATCAGAGGTAGGTTCTTTACTCAAAGAGTGATTAGGGAGTGGAATGCCCTGCCTGCAGCTGTTGTAGATGCGCCAAGGTTGGTGGCGTTTAAGAGGTTAGTTGATAAGTATATGGAAGAGAAGGGAATGGTTTAGTTAGGAGGGGCATTGCTTTTTATTTTGGTCGGCACAACATCGAAGGCCGAAGGGCCTGTTCTGTGCTGTATTGTTCTATGTTCTATGTTCTATGTTCAATGGGGAAAATCCCAAAGACCCAGAGATGGAGAGTCGAAGGAAATCAATCGTTTTACTGTTTGTTATCTCTGCCAATTTCATTTTATTATGGTCGACATTAATGGTTTATTCTCTATGGTTTCGGATTTCTAATTTGGATTTCCAGTCAATACGGATGCATTATTTTGTCATGGAATTGGGCTTCATGATGCAACTCACAAGTTGCTGCACAAACACTGCCATTTATGCTGTGACACAGACTCAATTCAGACAACAGCTAAAAGATCTGCTGAAATATCCTCTTACTGCAATTCTTCAACTCATTACATCCTGAGAGGAGACCACAACTACAACACCACTGACTCTTCCTATTGAACATTCAAATTTTAAATAACAAGCAGCTCACTAAATTGTGCTGAGACCAAAAAAGTGACAGGTAAAGAGGACAGGCAGTGTGAGCAACAGTGAAAGTGATAGAAACACAGTGATTTACAGAGAGAGGAAAGAACACAAAGACATGGAGATTGACAGATTTTGTAAGACTTTCTGACAGATACATGGAAAGAAACAGAGAGACCAAGAGAGAGGCAGAGTGAACGAGCAATAAGAGAATCTCACAGAGTGAGAGATAACGATAGAGATTGGGGAAAATGGCGAGGGAGATGGATATGGAAAGAAAAACGGAGACATGGGAAGACATGAGGCGGAGAGATATATTTAATGATTTAAACGATAACCATTAGATGGAATTATTGGAATATGAGCTTTCTGATTGAGGCAAAACGCTTTCTAAAATCCTGAGTTTATGTCTGTCTGTGATGTCTGAACAAAGGGAAATTATCTGGCAAGGGCAATAAACACATACTTCATTATCCCTGAAGAGACATTGTAATTCTGGACTGTGGAAACATATGTAACACAATTATTTTCAGTGATCTCTGCTCTGTAAATCTTTACTTTCTCTGTCCAACATTTGTCGATGAATAAATGGTTCATGTTGAGAGCCTCTTGCTGCGTTTTCATTGCGTGTAAATTAACAAATCCTTTGAGTTCACCTGTTTCAAGGGGTTGGGAAATATGCCCCACTTATACAGGAACAGTGAAACCAAAAACATCTTTTTGTTCACGGAGAACCTGTGATAGGAAAAACCAATGTGATTTAAATGATCTCTTGTCCAGTTCCGAACATATCCCAGTAACATCACTTGACATGACCTGCCCTGTTTCTGAAACTTTCATTCATTCCTTTATTTCCTTGAGCCTCCCACATTCCACCCAAGATAAATTTGAATATATCTGAATTCCTGTGCTCACTTACCTACACAAGTTCTGGTTAAAGAGCAAATCAGTTTATAATTTCCATTCTTAATTTGAAATCTCTTCATGACATAATGACATTCAGGTTCTGATGAATTCAATGAATCCGTCAGGTTCCAAACCGTTGTTTTGTTTGATTTTTAATACTGATCTTTTAATAGCCTGTAAAAAAAGTCAACATTCTCAATCCAAGATAGAAATTGAGAACAAAAAACAATACGGTATAGGAACAGGCCCTTGGGTCCGATCATGGGTTCCTAAGTAGACCATCTGTTTATATCCCTCTATTCCCAATCTGCTCATGTGGCTATCCAGATAAGTCATAAATGATTCTGGAATGCTTGTTTCAACCACTTTGCTTATTAGTGCATTTTTGACCTCACCACCGTCTGTGAGAAATGTGTTCCAAGCACATCTGTGTTGAACCTAGCGCCTTTACCTTGAATTTGTGACTCCGTGTGTTTGTCATTTCCGACCTAAGGAAAAGCTTCCAACTGTTTACCCTATCTTGCCTTATATATATATATTAAAGAACAAAGGACAAAGAACAAAACAGCACGGTAAACAGGCCCTTCGCCCAACGAGCCCGCGTCCCCACCCCGATGTTCCCATCTCTTCCCGTGAGCCCTGTCCATGTTTATAGACCTATGGATTAAAAACCAAATTTGAGACAATTTAGGGAGAATTTGTTTTGCCAATTAGCCTAAGAGCACATCTTTGGGATGTGGGAGGAAACCGGAGCTCCCGGAGAAAACCCACGCAAACACGGGGACAATGCGCATGTGCCAGTTCATTGATCTAACATAAGATTCAGAAAAATCATCTGTTCCGAATTTTACTCCTTTCTCCAAGACTGCAGTTGCAGAATAGTATTCAAACATGCGAAGTGTAAATGCCACATGAGATAATGTGATTCCTTAATCACATTAGTAAATTGCCAAGGAAAGTGGTGGAGACAGGTAGTGTGGATTTATTTAAGAAATGCTTAGATGGCCCATGAACAGAATGGTAATAGAGGGATGCAGCAAACTGTTTTAAAATAGAGATCATGAGCCTTGGGAGTCCCTGGGAAGTGTGTAAATAGATGATGATATTGATGTACTTGTTTTTACCCTACTGGTGCTTTGGTCCACCTTGCTGTCTAACAAGGGGCGTACGCGCGATGGGTCGTGAGAGGGCTGCTCTTGGATTTTTTTTTGAGAGTAAACGAGTGCTTCACGACGTTAGTGTACGCTTGACATGGACCATTTGATAGCTCAGTGACTATCGCTGTTCTGTGCAAATACAGGGATTTGGGGATGTATCTGTGCGAATTCTCCCCGTGCTTGCGTGGGTTTTCTCAGGGTGCTCCGGTTTCCTCCCACATCACAAAACTGTGCTCTTAGGCTGATTGGCAAAACAAATTCTCCCTAAATTGTCTCGAATTTGGTTTTTAATCCATAGATCTATAAACATAGACAAGGATCACGAGTAGAAGTGGGAGCATCGGGGTGGCGGCACGGACTCGTTGGGCCGATGGGCCTGTTTCCCATGCTGTTTTGTTCTGAATCCAATATTTAATGATATTTAGACATGGGACAGCTGCTTTGAAAAAGAAAGTTTTGTCAGTTTTTTGGACATGATTATCAATATACTTCAGGAACACAGGTGACACATGGAAGTGTTTGGAATGTAATGTGCGTCCACAAATTCTGTCAATTTCCACCATCTAATGCTTATAATATAAATACACGCTTTATCAAAACATAAAACACACCGCAAGATGGCAATAATAAATTAAGTAAACCCACAATTTGTTCACATGTAACTTTCAATTTCTAAAACCCACCAATGTCATCATTGCTGATCTGGTGACATTTACCTTGTAAAACACGGCAGACATTTATCTCTCAAAGAACTGAAACGCCTGAAATGTATATTATCTGCTGTTAATCTCAGGACTTTGCAATTATAAAAGCAATATCCTGATGAAAGTTTAACTCAGTCCTCATTCCACTAATCTTTGCCGGCTTGCTGTGTAATTTCCTTATTGAATACATTCCAAGTTGGGACAGACAGATTTCTGATCTATCTGAGAAAGAAGTGAATCTGCAGGAAAATGGAAACCCAAGATCAAACATGAGTTAAAGTTCCAAATTTAATAATATTTGAAACACTTTTTCATAAATAATATGTTGGAGATATTATCAATAATCTAACGTCGGCTAACAGTGGAGACAGAAACACACGATAAGTTTTTTTTTAGTGTTGTCCAAGGACTCAATGACTCTCAGAAAACGAGAGACAATGAAAGCAGGAAGGGAGGGGGAGAAAAGTGTATTCTGTCGTTGTACCTGTAGTTGCTATCGGCGCCAGCAGATGGTGGTGTTGTATCACTTTAGTCACAAGTTCGTGAAGCAGGTTTGAGGAGAGATTTGGGGAAAATTTATTTCTCTGTTTCCACAGAAAGGAAACAACTATTAAAGCAACGGCATTAATATTTCTGTCAGAATATTCACAGGGAAAATCTGGCCGAAGGATAGTAAATTCAATGCTTGCTCTTTCAGTCCTCTGTTGGAAAAAAAAGAAACGGTTGGTGTCCCGCAATAACAATTCGACTGGAGTCTGGCATTCATTGTGTTTTGTATGTGTGTGTTGGTGTAAAAGTCTTCCTTCAGGGCGCTGTTGATTCCGTGGGTGACTTTTCGCACTCTGGCCTCTCGCCTCCTAAATCTTGTTAAAATTGGGACAGATAACAGAGTGAATTACACTTCAAGGAAGACACAATACCCATTGCAACTTCGCTGCCTCTCAGCCTTTGGATTCTTGAGCAAACGTTCTCTGGGGCTCATGCAATGACGCCAGGAGACGAACTCACTGCAACATCTGCAAAGTGATTGTTGTGAAATTTTCTGAAATTTCCTTAACGTTTAGATTTCCATTTTCTGAGGATTTAAAATTCTCAGAATTCTCTTCAGCAAACCCATCAGCGGCTTGAGCAAAAAAAACAATCTTTCACCGAGTTCAGAACTCCGATCACTGCGTTCGGAGTCCACGCCACAGAACCAGCAACATAGTCACCAGATGCAAAGTTCACTCAACCACATGAACCACTATATTTCACCAGAACCACAGTGATGAGGTTGGTAACCTTCAAAATTGAAATTTACACGTAGAAACACAGGAATTGAGAGCAGATATAGGCAAATTCAGCCATTTGGTACCGCTCTGCTATTCAATCAGATCATGGTTGACATTTCCTTGATCTAAAATACACTTGCCACCTGTTCCCCATATTCCTTTAATGTATTTTCTTTATCAGAATTATATCTATCCCTTCTTGAAATCATGCAATGATTCAGAATCCACTACGTCATGGGTCAAGGAGTTCCACCAATTCATCACCCTTCGCGAGAACTAGTTCTTCCTCATCTCAGTTCAAAATCTACCGATTCTACCTCTTGGCCTGGATTGCCCCATGGTCTACCTTCACTTTATCAATCAATTTATAATGTTATATACCTCCATCAGATCTCCCCTCATACTTCTAAACATCAGCAGCTTGTGGGACCATATCACCTCGCTCTCAGTTCAATGACCCAGCTCAATACGTGTTATCATTGGGTAAAGGAAGCAGTTATGTTCCATCCAAACAGAACATTTTGAATGAGAAATGTATCACAAATGAAAAAGATTTGAGATGAAAATAGTAAACAAAGGGATATACTGTTAAGTTAGTTTGAAAAGCACAGTTCACCGAGTTGCCTGGCAGTCTAATAGTTTGTGGTCAGCCCTCCCCCAGTGATATCCATTTTCAGTCCCCGCTGAGGAAAATAGAATTATTTGCTCTCAGCAAACCATTAATAACGATCTGATTTACTCTCTGATTGAAAGCAGATCTACTAGAATCAATCAAGTGAGGCTTGCAAGTTTATATCAAATCTGGAAATTTCACATGTGCAACAATTCAAGAACAAACACAGAAAGGGAATGACAGTGATAGGCTGGAAAATACTAACGATTGAAATGCTGTTGCAACGTACAGTAGGGCAGATTTCACCGTTTATATTGATACTGAATCATGAAACTTTTCCCTCTGCATTGAAAACTATTTCTATTCGGTTTCAAACTGTCGGAAGCGAAAGTGACAATTATATTCGATTGTCTATGGATTGTTGTCATTGGCTGTACACATCAGCGTTAAATCGGAAGCTGCCATTTTACAGGAGAAAGCTGTTTGTGATGAAAGTGGTCTGGCCTGAAAATTAAACTAACAAAAGCAGGTCGGATAAATTGAATTCTAAAACGTGCTGGTGGTTAAGCTGGTAGTTAGAATTTGACTTTTTCGCTGCTGTTTAGATTACTGTTCTAGAACTGAAGATTTCTTGCTCTCACCAAAACTATGAAAACAAATGTGAATTGTTATCTGGATGAACATATAAAACACAATCTCGCCTCGTGTCCTGAAGTGCAGACCCTGAGCAAACTCAACAGGAGTTTCCCTTGTCATCTCTGGTAGGAAGTTGGGAAGAGACTCGCTTAAGGACGTTTAAATGATACCGTCCCTTCTGTGCAGCTCATTATGTTTCTGACGTGAGATGGTTTTCAGTTTGTTACACCGTTCAGATTTACCTGAATCAGTGGAGGAGCAGGTTCAAGCCTCCTAATCGCCTTTCCAAGCTCCATTGCTTTTAATGGATTTCAGTAACACTATCATCAAATAACATGATTGCGATATTCGTTAATATGGTAGCGTGGCCGAGCGGTCGAAGGCGCTGGATTAAGGCTCCAGTCTCTTCGAAGGCGTGGGTTCGAATCCTACCACTGTCACAATGGGTTTAAGTTTTGGTCGGAAGCTCAGATTGAATGTAGGAGTGTGTGCGGTGTCGTTTTCGTCAAGAATAACGAGCAAGGACATTACCAACTTAAAAACTTGTTGGGATAAAACATTGTGTATAAGTGGCTCCTTTTGACGGCACACGCACAGACTGAATTTCTGACCGCCGAGTTAATCACCCTGATGAAGAAACAGCTCTCCAAAAGCTCCTAATTCCAAATAAGCCTGTTTTACTTTAACTTGGTGTTGAGAAAATTCTTACTGTAGCCTCTGCAGCCCAACGCCCGGATCTCCACATCATGATGTAAACAACAAGATTACAAAGAATGAAACTGTAATTCCAGGAATTAAGGTAATGGATTTGAATTTTCGAACTGAAGTTTAAATCTATCATGCGCACTTCCCATTATTCCTCGTTCTAACCTGATATTTTCAGAATTAACCTGACTCCGGTGATAACCACCGCACTACATAAACACGGTGATGACCTCAATGCAAGCAGATCAGGCTTAATGGAAAAACAACTCGACTGATTCCCATGAAGCCCATTTTTGTATCAGCAATTGATGTTACATTGTTTCTGCTGATTTCTCCTGTCAAAAAGGATGACGATACTTCTGACTGCATTAAAGTTTCGTAATAACATTTCCGAGAAAAAAGTATTCATGACGTTTAAAACAAATCAACTGAACACCTGAAAATTTGCGACATTTGATCAGCTCCCCCGATAAGTGCTGCTGCCTCGAATTCAACTGCTCAGAACACTCAGCAACGCTTTTAACCGAGGTGTTCCCGATCAGATCTGGTGCTGCAGGGAACTGCATTAAAGGAGTCGGATTGACTCACATGTCTCAGAGAGTCTCGTTCATAATTTAGGGAGAGCATGACGAATCCCAGGACTCAGCATCAATATCCAGGTATCTCCCATTGACCCTTCATTCCCTTAGATTCCAAAAACTTCTCCCTCTGAACCTTCAACATTCTCAGGATGTTGAGGATCAATTAACTGAGGATCGATAGACCACTGGTGATGGGTAATCCAGACTCGAAACCGTTGGCTCTATTCTTTCTCCATAGATGCTGCCAGATCTGATGAGATGTTCCAGCATTGTCTGTTTTTGTTTCAGATTCCAGCATCCGCAGTGTTTTGCTTTTACTGCCACCTCTTACATTCTAATTATTTTTTTGTTCTATCACAACTTTGTCAACTCTCACTCACGGCTCCCACCCTCAGCTTCCGCATTTCCCACACTTAAACTATAAGTCTCATCGTCTTTTCCTGTCTTCAGCTTTTAAGACTGGCCACACAAATTTGAAATGTTGCATCTATACTTTTTCTAGAGATGCCGTCATGCCTGTTGAGACTCTCCAGCATTTTAAGTTTTTCTTTTAAGCTCCAGCTTCTGTAGTAATTTGCTGTTGGCTGATGGAGTCATTCTGTTCTATTTATAAAGAACAAAGAACAAAACAGCACGGCAAACAACGAGCCCGCGCCGCCACCCCGATGTTCCCACTTCTACCCGCGATCCCTTCCGTATAGATACAGATCTATGGATTAAACACCAAATTTGAGACAATTTAGGGAGAATTTGTTTTGCCAATTAGCCGAAGAGCACATCTTTGGGATGTGGGAGGAAACCGGAGCGCCCGGAGAAAACCCACGCAAGCACGGGGAGGATGCGCAAACTCCCACAGACACAGGCTCAAATCCATGTATTTGCACAGCACAGCGATAGTCAATGAGCTGTCGTGTTGCCCATCAAATAGTCCAGGTCAAGCGTACACTAACGACGTGAAGCACTAGGATACCCCAAAAAAATCCAAGAGCAGCCTCTCACGACCCATCGCGTGAATGCCCCTCGTTAGACCAAAGCACCTGTGAGATAAAAACAAATACATCAATATCATCATCTATTTACACACTTCCCAGCGACTCCCAGGGCTCATAATCTCTATTTTAAACCTAAATTTAAACATAAAGTTTTATTCCTCGACAAATCTTTCTCGAGAATTTGAAAAACGCTGCAATGTATCCGTCAGATTAAGACTTGCACGCATCTTCCCTGGTGGTCCAGTGGTTCGGATTCGGCGCTTTCACCTCTGCGGCCCGTGTTCGATTCCTGGTCAGGGAATGCAGATTTTATTGCTGCCGACCAGTACAAGATTTAAAGGGGGCTGGAATTACTTTTTGATTGAAAACAGTAGTGATCATTGTGTCAGTTTGGAGAAACAAATAAAATAAACCTATTGGCACAATCCTGGAAATTTATATTTGCATTCCCCTTGCTACTTCCTCCTGTCAAAATGAATAATATTATATTCTACTCGATTAAATTTCACTGTGGCTTACCACATTCAAAGATCATTCGTAGGGTCTGCTTCTTCTGTAGCTTCTTGTGGGAAATCTGCTGAACAACATTAGCTTATCACAGCACGCTATAATATTAGAGATTTGTACCTCATTGATCATGATTACGGTCTCCATTGCTTCATTCCAGATCACTGCCACTACAGACATAGTCGCACAGTTGTGCTATCTTCCTTTGTTTTCAGATACTTTCGTTTCCGGAAAATGATTGCAGGCAAAATAAAATGTTTTGTTCAGTTGACAGTTTATCATCAATCCCGGGCATGGCAGTCAAAGGATTGACTCAGAACGACTTGGTCACCCGGCCTCCACTATCACCAGCTAAATGTTACCCATCACTCCTTGTTTCATTTAATGATCCTCCCTTGCTTTCTATCACGGACTAACCCCTTTTGTTCTTTTCACAGGCTACTTCATGACATTACCATCAGAAAACTGTAGAAATACTTGGTAGTTTATATTTCATGGCAAATGCATGATTATTTCTGAAAGCTGAATTAGCCTGAAATTGAAAACATTTGGAAATGTTTCTGTAAGGGTGAAATCCTACTGATGTTGGGACCTAAAACACAGAAAAAACGGGAAAATCTCAGCAAATCTGGCAGCATCTGTGAAGAGAGAACAGGGTCAGGGTGTCGAATCAGAAAATCTTTTGAAATGCCACCAAGATTTAAAACGTTGGATTCCCCACAAATACCTCAATCCTGCTGAGATTTTCCAGTATTTTCTATTCCTTTTGAATACCTTCCTGCCCAAGATTGAAACAGGAAACTTGCGTATGTACGGCGAACGTGATAACTACGAGAAACACTGCTATGCAACGGTGTAAGGAAACTGGCTACACGAACACCTTAATTGTCCACATCAATTTATATTTGCATTGTGCCTACTGGTATCTCCTGTTAAAATATTTAACGAGTGTTCTACTGCATGGAATTCCTGTGATAACATGCACGACCTACCTTGTGTTAAATTGCGAAGGTCCCAATTTAAAATTTTAACTTTCTATCCAGAGCTGTCGTTCTCCATAGCCATCTGAAAACTACGAGAAGTATGGCCACTTGTCCCAAAGTGATACCTCATTTAATCCTGTCACCTGACCTTGCTTATTTCCCAAGAGGAGGTCAAGTTTTGCCCCCTTTCTAGTCGTATTATCTATATACTGAATGAGAATTTTCTCCTGAATACTCTACAGAAAATGCAGATGTGTTCTACAGAAAATGCAGATGTGTTCTACAGAAAAGGCAGATGTGTGGAATAGAGGGTGATTTAGCTAATTGGATTAGGAATTGGCTGGCAGATAGAAGACAGAGGGTGGTGGTTGATGGGAGATATTCATCGTGGAGTTCGGTGACAAGTGGTGTGCCCAGGGGTCTGTTTTGGGGCCCCTGCTGTTTGTAATTTTTATAAATGATCTGGATGAGGGTATTGAGGGATGGATCAGTAAATTTGCAGATGATACTAAAGTTGGTGGTGTGGTAGATAGTGAAGAGGGTGTTTTAGTTTACAGAGTGACTTGGACAAGTTGCAGAGCTGGGCCGAGAGGTGGCAAATGGAGTTAATGTGGAAAAGTGTGAGGTAATGCACTTTGGCAGGAACAATAAATGTGTAGAGTATAGGGCTAATGGTAGGGCTCTTAATAGTGTTGAGGAACAGAAGGATCTTGGTGTATGTGTCAATAGATCCCTGAAAGTAGGCAGTCACGTGGATAAAGTTGTTAAGAAGGCATATGGAGTCTTAGCTTTTATTGGTAGGGGGATTGAATTTAGGAGCGCAGCATCATGTTGCAACTGTACAAAACTCTAGTGCGGCCGCACTTGGAGTATTGTGTGCAGTTCTGGTCGCCACATGATAAGAAAGATGTGGAGGCATTGGAGAGGGTACAGAGGAGGTTTACCAGGATGTTGCCTGTATGGAGGGCAGGTCTTATGAAGAGAGGCTGAGGGATTTGAGGTTGTTTTCGTTAGAAAGGAGGCGGCTAAGAGGGGATCTTATTGAAGCATATAAGATGATTAGAGGTTTAGATAGGGTGGACAGTGATAGCCTTTTCCTAGGATGGAGAAAGCTAGCACGAGGGGACACAGCTTTAAATTAAGGGGTATGAGTTATAGGACGGATATCAGAGGTAGGTTCTTTACTCAAAGAGTGATTAGGGAGTGGAATGCCCTGCCTGCAGCTGTTGTAGATGCGCCAAGTTTGGGGGCGGTTAAGAGGTTAATTGATAAGTATATGGAAGAGAAGGGAATGGTTTAGTTTGGAGGGGCATTGCTTTTTATTTTGGTCGGCACAACATCGAAGGCCGAAGGGCCTGTTCTGTGCTGTATTGTTCTATGTTCTAAATGTCTCTCCATCCAATCCTCTAATGCTATGGCTGTCCCAGTGAATGTTGGGAAAGTTAAAATACCTCACTATCAACACTCTATTTTTCTTGGAGTTATCTGTAATCTCTTTATATGCTTGCTCCTCAATTTCCTGCTGTCTATTTGGAGGCCGATTGTACAACACCATCAAAGTGATATCCTCTTTCTTAATTCTCAGTTCAATCTATGTACACTCAGTGGCCGAACACTGGGATATATCCTCTCTCAGTGTTACTGTGATGTTTTCATTTATGAAAAGTGCAACTCTCCCTCCTCTCCTATCTCCTGTTCTATCTTTCCTATAGCATCTGTACCCTGGAACTTTGAGCGGCTAGTCCTGTCCCGCCCTTACCTATGTTTCACTAATTGCTATATTATCCCAATCCCATGTACCCATCCATGCCATGAGTTCTTCTGCCTTGCCCGTCAGGACTCTTGCATTGAAATTAATGAAAACATTTCCAAATATTTTCAATTAATGCAGTTTAATCTGGGCTTCCCTTGCTCTCTGCCTTGTTTCTGCCTGATCTGCTTGGTACTAGGATTATGACACTGCTTTACTTTTTAATACGCTATGTTTAACTTCTGTGCTGTCCTCAAACTTCCCTTCCGCCTCACTGCCAAACTAGTCTAAACCCTCCCGAGTGACTGTGACAAATATTCACTCCTGGATGTTAGCCCCCCTCCAGTTCAAGTGTAACCCATTCCTCTTAAACAGGTTACCCATTTGCCAGAAAAGGTCCCAGTGATCCAAAAATTTGAATCCTTGTTCCGAGCTCCATTCTCAAGCCAGATAGCAGCCAGTAAGTGGGAGACATACCTGAGAATTGGGCTGTGTGACCATCATTACCCAAATTCCAGGACCCAGACTATCTATGAGCAACAATATTGAAGAATAATTAGCAACCACAACTTCAGCTAATCCATTCTACTCTGCATCTATATTACTGGCCCTGTTATAATCATCACGATGCTCATTATCATGTTCAGAAATTAGGTTACAAAGAAATGGTGCCGAGACAAACCATCCATTACCTACAGCTTTCTGTTTCACCTATTGCTGATGCCATTTCTATTGATCATGCCCACTTCAAAAAGTAAAACTGTTCAGTTCCTCCTAGCTGACCACCTTCATTCCTAGATAGATGAAGCAGTCAGTAAGGGGTTGTGAATTCCATTGCAACTGGTTGTGCTGATGAACCTACTGAATGTTTAATCTCAAGGTGATGCTTAGTGCGAGAGCAAGACTTACTTTCTAATATCATGGAATATCAAACAATCAAGGGCCTTGGTTTGATGGGCAAATAACCTTGCGTTTCACTTGGGTCATAATCAGAGTGAGATTTTTTTTTCTCTTTAAAAATGTTGTGAAATATTTGGAACTCTCTACCCTAGAAAGTGGAGGGCAGGGTGAATGAACGTTATCAAGGCATGAGTGGGTAGACTTTCTGACTAACAAGGGAATCAATGATTCTCAGAGGTAGGCAGAAACGAGGCACATTCAGATCAGCCATGATCTGACTGAATGGTGGCGGAACAGGCTCGAGGATTCGAATGTTCCATTTCTACTCCCAATTTGTGTGTTCATATCAACTAAAATAAAGAATTTCCGTATGGATATAACTCAGTGGACATGACAGGTCGGCAATGGTGTTGGGATTGATTGTCTTCTTCATGTCCTCATTTTGGGGAAATAATGTCTAAAATTGCTTCAATATCTTTGAATATTTGTGATGTTGGGGATTTGGAGAATTGTCGGGCAGGATATTCAGAATAATCAGTGGTGCCAACTGACAATGATCGTGATCCATAGGTGCTGGCTCGGCACCAGAAACAGAGGAGCCAATCAGTGCTGTTGGGAAAAGCTGAACCAAAACCTTGCTCGAATATATATGTTGTTGTAACGAAGGATTTACAAAAAAGTTCAACCGAGAGAAATGCGATGGTAGGTGAATCATTTTCATTGAGCTCCACTGTATAGATATTGCCAGCAGGGGACAGATATCTACCTGGAACTGTAGAGGGAATCTAGCAAACATAGAACGTTTCTGCCAAGTTCTAGAAAACTTGCAGCCAATTCTATTAGAGATGATGCTAGGAAGCTGAATCCAATACAGAATAAGGTGTGATCATTAAACTCACATTGGAAGCGAGATAGTCAGTCAGGATCTCCAAACAAGATCTGAACAGTGCGGCGAATAACCTTCAGAATATGAGGCTTTGGATACCCGACTACCTAAGAGGAATGACATGAAAAATTTACTCGAGACAATAAAACACAACTATTTCACCTTGCAGCAGTTTAACAGATTGTGTTTGGTCATTTAGAAAATTAAAATTAAAGTACAGTTAATGTGAGACAAACCCTTCAATGTCACATTGAATCTACCTGATATTAGGATTGGTCATGCTCCTTTCACTTATTCAGATCTTGCAACTTACCACATTGGCTCTCAGGTAGATCAGCCAGTCAGTGCAGCTCCATTCCCTTCACATCAACTCTTTATTCAGCCTCTTGACTCAAACTGAAATGCTTACAAAGCTATTGTGATGTCTGATTTCACACCGATACACATTGTGATGGGGAGACTTGCGCTGTGAAGCCATGGCTTAATGCATTTGTTCAAGGGGTCACACATTGAAGAGAATCCTCAGCACCACAAGACATAAGCAAATGGTCGTGGTCCAGTGCTGCACTAATCTACCAGTAGCTTGAATCGTCTATGCCCTCCTCTCACACTCTTTTCAATGTGCTGCTTTTCTGTCCTGGTGCCCCAGTGTCCCCCCTCACACTTTCCGCAAGCTGCTGCTTGCCTGTCCCGATGCCTCAGTGTCCCCCTCTAACACTTTCCTCAAGGTGCAGACTTCTACCCCACTATCCCAGTGCCCACCACTCACACTTCCCTCAAGGAGCTGCTGACCTGCCCCGCTTTCCCAGTGCCTCTCACTCACATTCTCCTCACGGTGCTACCTGCCTGTCCCGCTATCCCACTGTCCCCCTCTCACACTCTCCTCAAGTTGCTGCTTGTTTGTTCCAGTATCCGATATCCAGTCTCCCTCTCACACTCTTCCCAAGTTGCTGACTATCTGTCCCGATGTCCCTCTATGCCCCTCTCACACTTCCTCAAGAAGCTGCTTATCTGTCCCTGTGTCCCAGTGTTTGCTCTCATACACTCCTCAAGGTAATGACTGTCCGGTGTCCCACTGTCCTGCTCTGACACTCTCTTCAAGGTGCTGCTGACTCTGTTTAGGTTTCCCGATGTCCATTCCCAACACTGTCCTCGACTCAGCCTTGCCTTCTTACAACCTCACAATAGAAAATGCTGAGAAAGTTTGATGTGAAGTCTTTTCATCAGACTGTTCTGTGTGATAGTTCCGTGTGAAGTCTCTTGCTGAAATTGCACTGTACACTGAGAGATGGTGCTGATGACTCCAGCTCGGGTGGCGTGGTAGCACAGGGGTAAGCACTGCTGCTTCACAACTCCAGGGTCCTGGGTTCAATCGCTGGCTCTGGTCACTATCTTTGTGGAGTTTCCACATTCTCCTCGTGTCTATGTGGGTTTCCTCCGAGTACTTCGGCTTCCTCCCACAGCCCAAAGATTTCTGGGTTAGGTTGATTGGCCATGCTAAGAAATTGCCCCTTAGTGTCCAGGGATGCATAGATCAATGGGATTCTTGAGTATAAAATGTAAGATATGGGTTACAGCCTGGATGGGATTCTGTTCGGTGCTCACTTAACAGGCTGAAGAACTTCTTTCTGCAGAGTAGGGTTCTATGAGCTAAGACTGTACTGTATATAATACAGATATAGTTTTACCTGATGACTCTAACTAAGACTGTACTGTACTTAATGCTTAAAGATTGATTTGTGTGAAGTCCCTGACTAAGGTTGCTCTGTAAATAAGCCATACAGAAAATCGGTTACAGCTTGGATTTAGCAAACTATATCAATCCACATTAATGATATCTTCATCTAAATCCCACAACTATGATAACAATTAGACAGTAACATATGGGAATAGAAATGAGCCATTCGGCTCACCGAGCCGTCTCCACCGTTCAATTATGGCTGATAAGTTTCTCAAACCCATTCTCCCGCTTTTCCCCTATAACCCTTGATCCGTTTACCAGTCAAGAACTTATCTACCACTTTCTTAAATTCCCTGAATGGTCCGGCCTCTACAACTTTGCGTGCTCAATGAATTCCACAGATTCACCCCACCCTGGCTGAAGGAATTCTTCCTCATCACATTTCTAATGTGATGGGCCAGTCATAGACAGCAGTGGGAAGTTGTGCGTGGAGCCTGAAGAGATTGGTGAGGCACTGAATAAATATTTCTCTTCGTTATTCACGCAGAGTGCTGGAAATGTAGCTATGGAGAGCACTGAGGTACAGGGTTACAAATTGGGGAGTATTGTAGTAGATAGGGAGGATGTGTTAGAAATTCTCGAGGGTTTGAAGTTGGATAAGTCCCCTGGGGCGGACGGGATTTACCCTAGGATTCTCTGGGAGGCAAGAGAGGAGATTGCAGAGCCTCTGGCTCTGATCTTCAGGTCCTCGTTGGTTACGGGTGTGGTTCCGGAGGACTGGAGGATAGCGAATGTGGTCCCCTTGTTTAAGAAGGGGAAGAGAGACCTTCCAGGGAATTATAGGCCAGTGAGTCTTACTTCTGTTGTGGGCAAGGTATTGGAGAGAATTATTAGGGATAGGATTTATAGTTATTTAGAGAGAAATGAATTGATTGTGGATAGTCAGCATGGTTTTGTGAAGGGTAGGTCGTGCCTTACTAACCTCATTGAGTTTTTTGAAAAAGTGACCAAAGAGGTGGATGGGGATAAGGCGGTTGATGTGGTATATATGGACTTAGTAAGGCGTTTGATAAGGTGGCCCATGGAAGACTTCTGCAGAAAGTGCAGATGTATGGGATAGAGGGTGATTTAGCTAATTGGGTTAGGAATTGGCTAGCAGATAGAAGACAGAGGGTGGTGGTTGATGGGAGATATTCATCTTGGAGTTCGGTGACAAGTGGTGTACCTCAGGGGTCTGTTTTGGGCCCCCTGCTGTTTGTAATTTTTATAAATGATCTGGATGAGGGTATTGAAGGATGGATTAGTAAATTTGCAGATGACACTAAAGTCGGTGGAGTGGTAGATAGTAAAGAGGGGTGTTATAGTTTGCAGAGAGACTTGGACAAGTTGCAGAGCTTGGCCGAGAGGTGGCAAATGGAGTTTAATGTGGAAAAGTGTGAGGTAATGCACTTTGGCAGGAACAATAAATGTGTAGAGTATAGGGCTAATGGTAGGGCTCTTAATAGTGTTGAGGAACAGAAGGATCTTGGTATGTGTCAATAGATCCCTGAAAGTAGGCAGTCAAGTGGATAAAGTTGTTAAGAAGGCATATGGAGTCTTAGCTTTTATTGGTAGGGGGATTGAACTTAGGAGCCGCAGCATCATGTTGCAACTGTACAAAACTCTAGTGCGGCCGCACTTGGAGTATTGTGTGCAGTTCTGGTCCCCACATTATAAGAAAGATGTGGAGGCATTGGAGAGGTACAGAGGAGGTTTACCAGGATGTTGCCTGGTATGGAGGGCAGGTCCTATGAATAGAGGTTGAAGGATTTGAGGTTGTTTTCGTTAGAAAGGAGGCGGCTAAGAGGGGATCTTATTGAAGCATATAAGATGATTAGAGGTTTAGATAGGGTGGACAGTGATAGCCTTTTGCCTAGGATGGAGAAAGCTAGCACGAGGGGACACAACTTTAAATTAAGGGGTATGAGTTATAGGACGGATATCAGAGGTAGTTTCTTTACTCAAAGAGTGATTAGGGCGTGGAATGCCCTGCCTGCAGCTGTTGTAGATGCGCCAAGTTTGGTGGCGTTTAAGAGGTTACTTGATAAGTATATGGAAGAGAAGGGAATGGTTTAGTTTGGAGGGGCATTGCTTTTTATTTTGGTCGGCACAACATCGAAGGCCGAAGGGCGTGTTCTGTGCTGTATTGTTCTATGTTCTATGGTCTAATGCAAAGAAGTCTCACAACAGCAGGTTAAAGTCCCATGGGGTTATTTAGAATCATGAGCTTTCAGAACGCTGCTCCTTCATCAGGTGAGTGGATAACTGATATTGTGAGACCTCTTACTGTGCCCACTCAGTTCAACACCAGCTTCTCCACATCACAGCTCCTTTTCCTCTGAGGCTCTGCCCTCAGCTCCTAGTCTCTCCTACTATTTTGAATGTTTTTGCGAAGTACACTCTATCCAGGCCGTTCATTATTCTGTAAGTTTAAATGATATCTCCCCTCCTCGTCCTTCCAAACTCCATCGATCACTGGCCAAGAGTCCTCAGCCGCTCCTCATGTGTTACATCTTACACTCGCCGGTTCATTTTTGTGAACCTCGTCTGGACCCTTACCAAGCCCTGCACATCTTTCCTCAGAAACGGGGCTCAAAATTGCTGACAGAGTGTAATAAAAGTCAGCAGTACATCTCTGCTTTTGCATTCTGGCTCTCTGGAAATGAACGCTAACAGAGTGATTTCTGTCATATCGAATAAATATTGACAGATTTACAGTCCGACCCTCCATTATTATCAACTATCCATACGTCCCTGACCTTCAAATACTTATCTAAGCTGTAAATGTTCTATTTTGGGTATAAAAAGTGTTGGATTGAAGGGGGTGAAGTGAAGCTGTTTGTTTAGTGACTGTAATTGATGTGAGCCTCCATGGATCTGATTAGTGTGCCTGGACAGTTTTCCCTTTTCTATTAATAAGGGATTCCGTTCATTGTGTTATCCCCATTGAGTCAGCGGGAGCGGCAACTCTGACACCAACAGAGACCAGCGGCTCTGGTGACAGAGGAAGAGAGAGAGAGAGAGAGGGACCAGAATCTGGGCACAGTGGATTGGAACCTCCCAACAATGGACCAGAATCTGAGGGCAATGTACCGGAATGTTACAACAATGGATCAGAATCTGAGTACAATGAACTGGAATGTTATAACAAGGAATCAGAATATTTCGAGCGAGGATAGAACTTTATTGTATTGGGTATCTCAGTTTACTGCAGATGCTTCGTGGATAAAATCAGCTGATCGGATTGAATATCTACTGAAGGCGATTCAATGTGTTTACTATCCCCTTTTGGCTATTGTTGGTGTTCTAGGTAAGTCTCTGGCTGGAATTGTACCGGCCCGACCACCACAGGAATCGTAGCAAACGAGATGTGGAGAATAGTAAGGTCTGTTGATGACAGGCAGGATTTTGCATTTTGTGCAAGAGTGAGGCTGTAAAGTCCTGTCCCCTGTGTCCAGTTCCCAATTCTAAGAAAGTCTATTTAATTGTATTGATTTCCTTGGAATTTACTGGACTCTGTGTGCTACTCTTGTTTTTTCTGTTGAATCCCTGTATTCAGTTATTAATTCTTTCAGCCATTGACAATTGTCTTGAGGTCTATGGGCTGCGATATCTTCTGTGTGCTGTGACTTCGCATAGACATGTGACCTCAAATGCTCTTCCATCGTGAGCAAATGATTGAGATAGAACCCCTTTTCCCTTCTGCATAAAACACCAGCTCACCCACCCAATCACCAGGCTGCAGAATCAATTTTATTGCATTATGCACAGCAGGATCTCACAGAAAGGGAACATATTTCATAAAATTTGAAATTAATTCACCAGTGTTACAAATACACGAACATCAACATTGCAATTAAGTTACTGTGAAAATCCCCAAGTTGCCACACTTCAACGCCTGTTTTGGTACACTGAGGGAGAATTTACACTCAGAATTTATCCTGAGGGGGAATGGCCAGTACACCTAACCAACACAAATTTCAGAGAGTGGGAGGAAACCCACGCAGACACACAGAGAGAACATGAAGACTCTGCACAGACAGTTGGCAAACCTGCAATTGATCCAGGCTCCAAGTGCTATAATGTAGCAACACTATCCCCTGTATCACCACAAGCTCTCCGTGAGTCACAGGAACACAGACACACAGACACACGCAAACACACATATATTAATACGCACATTTACTGGTAGAAGCAATCAGGTTTATACACATACTCCCACTCACACACAAAATCAAGAATCAAAATTGTTGTAACAGACTAAAATAATGCACACTTTGGGACACTCGCCAGGCACTCTGTTGCTCACACCAGAATGCGCACACACACATGCACACTGGTACAGACAATATAGATGCACACAACATACACACGGTAGGGACGCAGGATAAAAACTGCTCCCTGCCATTGGTGGCAGCGTGAGCCGGAAAACCGCGTGGAAGACTAGAACTCAGGTCCACGCCTGATTTCTCGCCTCTTGCAACCTTCACCGGCAACGGATAGACAGTGGATTCAGTCTCCTGCCCATTTCTGGCAAGAAGCTGAATGAATTATTGAAATTAATTTTAAAACAAGTTTAATTAAAATTAACAATCTTGGGATGTATTTGTCCGGCATACTTGCCTTTGCAGCCTCACCAGGAGAAGTTATGTCTGGTGAAAACCTCATGTATGAGGACGAGTCGTGGTGGCTTCGGCAACAGAACCGAATGCCACTGAGGACAGTGAGCAAGGTGGAGGGTAAAGGTATGTGCTCACAGGACACTGTCAACTGGACAGTGCTGGGGATTGGACCTGATGTGGCAAGGTCGACAGGAGGAGGGCTGAAGGTAGTGGGGCATATGGGCCTTTGCATGCAGAAGTGGGATCTGCAGGGCCGGGAACGAAAGAGGCAAGGCCTGAAGGCAGATGGGTCTTTGCGGAGTGAACCGTTGCAATCAGGAAAATGGCCCAGTGCCATGTTGTATCCGATTGGCGGATGAGAGAGTGCAGCCCTGCTGCCGCTATGCATGAAATTGGTGAGGGTTGTGTGTCCTACAGCCACTCTGCACATGATCCGTGAGACAGGGATGGGTCTTTTTGCCTCTCTGCATGCACAATGGGATAGAGAGGGGTCTTCGCTGCCTGTCTACATGCAACGTGAAATAGGGAGGTGGCCTCACTGCCTCTCTGCATGGACAGTGGGATAGGGAGAGGCGTCACTGCCTCGCTGCATGGACAGTGGGATAGCGAGGGACCTCGCTGCTCCCTACATGCACAGCGAGTTAAGGAAGAGGTCTTGATGCCCCTCTGCATGCTCAGTGGGGTAGAGAGAGGGTATCACTACTTTTCTGCATCAGTTTGTTTGGGGAAGGGGAGTGATTGGTTTGAACATATTCAGGCGAGGCTCCTCATTAAGAGCTGCTGCCCACACCCCACGACTATCTGAGGGCACCGACTGCGTTGAAGCTAGCTGGAGTAGCAGAAAGCTGACCGATGTCTTTCTCAGAATAGGCATCTCACTGCTCGCTGCGATTGCGCATTTGCAAATGCATGGGTTTTGTCTGTGGTTCGTATCCCAGTTAGCGCGGTGAGAGCTCCAAGTGAGCTGCTGAGGGTGATCTAGTAACCATCGTTTATTAACAGCACAAAATGAGTCCTTTCGACCCTGTGGACGGGAATATTTCTCGTCAAATCCACACAGAAACCTGCCCGTTACCTTCAATCCACGCCCCTCTGGTTATTGACACCTCCACTAAAGAGAAATACATTTTTTTATCTATGCGTAGTGTAATTTTATACATATTACTGAGGTTCCCCCCCCAACTGAAAGCAGTCCAACCACCATTCACAATATCCGTTTCCCCCAGCCATCTCTGCTCGAAGTAAAAAGTTTAGCAACACCAATTTTTAATCCAACTGATTTATTTGATAGTAAAATTGCGAGCTTTCAATACTCCGTGTCTTCCTCAGGCAAATGCAGTGTTCTGGTCTGCAATAGCACACATCAGCACAGACAGTCAGAGATTGCTGATTAGAATGCGAATCCTTACATCTAACCGGCTATTCAAGTGTTAAAGTGGCTAACAATGTGTGTGAAGGGGATCCTGAGCATTGTTAGAGAGTTGTGTATTTTCTCCAGACAGCACAGTAAGTGAGGTTTTTTGCTAACCCAGGCAAGTTACGGGGGTTACAGATAGTTGTCATGAAGCCAAGATCCCTGTTAAGACCGTCCTCATGTGTGCGGAGCTTGGCTATCAGTCTCTGTTCAGCGACTCTGCGCTGTCGTGTATCACGAAAGCCCCCTTGAAGAACATTTACCCGCAGGTCGGAGGCCGAAAGCCCATGACTGCTGAAGTGTTCGCCCACAGGAAGGGAACTGTTTTGCCTGGTGATTGTTGAGCGATGTCCATTCATCCGCTGTCGTAGTGTCTGCATGGTCTCCCCAATGTACCACGCTTCGGGACATCCTTTCTTGCAACGTATTAGGTAGACAACGTTGGCCGAGTTGCAAAAGTATGTACCGTGTACCTGGTGAATGGTATCCTCATGTTTGATGATGTCGTCCATGTCTATGATCTGGCATGTCTTGCAGAGGTTGCTGTGGCAGTGTTGTGTGGTATTGTGGTCACTGTTCTCCTGAAGGTTGGGTAGTTTGCTGCGAACAATGATCTGTTTGAGGTTGTGCGGTTGTCTGAAAGCAAGAAGTGGGGGGGTGGGGATGGCCCTAGCGCGATGTTCATCGTCATCAATGATATGTTGAAGACTCCGGAGAAGATGTCGTAGCTTCTCCGCTCCGGGGAAGTACTGGACAACAAAGGGTACTCTGTCCACCGTGTCCCGCGTTCGTCTTCTGAGGAGTTCAGTGCGGTTTATCATTGTGGCACGTCGGAACTGTCGATCGATGAGTCGAGCGCCATATCCTGTTCAAGGACGGTCACCTCAGCACCTCACTGTACAGCAAACCGACAGACAACCTCACAATGCTCCACTTCTCCAGCTTCCACCCTGGACACGTTAAAGAAGCCATTCCCTATGCACAAGCCCTCCGTATACACAGAATTTGCTCAGATGAGGAGGATCGTGACAGACACCTCCAGACACTGAAGGATGCCCTCGTGAGAACAGGGCATCCAGGGCAAAGTGCCTTTCAAAAGTATTTTGAAAGGCATTTAGAGATGTAAGGACTGACTAGGGACAGTCGACATGGCTTTATGAGTGGAAAATCATGTCTCACAAATTTGGTTGAGTTTTTTGAAGGAGTAACCACAAAGGTAAATGAGGGCAGTGCAGTTGATGTCGTCTATATGGACTTTAGCAAGGCCTTTGACAAGATACCGCATGGTGGGTTGTTGCAGAAAATTAAGTCTCACGGAATCCAGCCTGAGGTGTGTAAATGGATACAAAATTGGCTTCATGACAAAAGCCAGAGGTTGATTGTAAAGGGTTGTTTTTCAAACTGGAGGCCTGTGACTCGTGGTGTGCCTCAGGACTCGGTGCTGTGCCCACTGTTATTTGTCTGTTATATGAACGATTTGGATGAGAATATCGGAGACATGGTTAATAAGTTGCAGATGTCACCAAGATTGGTGGCATGGTTGACAGTGGGGAAGATTATCTCCAGTTCCAGCAGGATTTTGGTCAACTGGCCCAGTGGGATGACGAATGGCAGATGGAGTTTAATTTAGACAAATGCGACATAATGCATTTTGGTAGATTGAACCTAGGCAGGTCTTACTGAGTTAATGGGAGGGCATTGGAGAGATTGCATTGCAGATGACACTAAAGTCGGTGGAGTGGTAGATAGTGAAGAGGTGTGTTATAGTTTGCAGAGAGACTTGGACAAGTTGCAGAGCTGGGCCAAGAGGTGGCAAATGGAGTTTAATGTGGAAAAGTGTGAGGTAATGCACTTTGGCTGGAATAATAAATGTGTAGAGTATAGGGCTAATGGTAGGATTCTTAATAGTGTTGAGGAACAGAGGGATCTTGGTGTATATGTGCATAGATCCCTGAAAGTAGGCAGTCAAGTAGATAAGGTTGTTAAGAAGGCATATGGAGTCTTAGCTTTTATTGGTAGGGGGATTGAATTTAGGAGCCGCAACGTCATGTTGCAACTGTACAAAACTCTAGTGCGGCCGCACTTGGAGTATTGTGTGCAGTTCTGGTCCCCACATTATAAGAAAGATGTGGAGGCACTGGAGAGGGTACCGAGGAGGTTTACCAGGATGTTGCCTGGTATGGAGGGCAGGTCCTATGAAGAGAGGCTGAAGGATTTGAGGTTGATTTCGTTAGAAAGGAGGGGATGTTATCGAAGCATATAAGATGATTAGAGGTTCAGATAGGGTGGACCGTAATAGCCTTTTTCCGAGGATGGAGAAAGCTAGCACGAGGGGACACAGCTTTAAAATTAAGGGGTGATAGTTATAGGACGGATATCAGAGGTAGGTTCTTTACCCAAATGGTGGTTCGGGAGTGGAATGCCCTGCCTGCAGCAGTTGTAGATGCGCCAAGTTTGGTGGCGTTTAAGAGGTTAATTGATAAGTATATTGAAGAGAAGGGAATGGTTTAGTTTGGAGGGGCATTGCTTTTTATTTTGGTCGGCACAACATCGAAGGCCGAAGGGCCTGTTCTGTGCTGTAGTGTTATATGTTCTCGATTATTAAAAAAGGTGATCAGGGGTACCTATTCAAAGCTCCTTGAAAGTGTAGTCACAGATGGACACTGTGGTGAAGAAAGGATTTGGCATGCTTGGTTTCATTGGTCAGAACATTGAATACAGAAGTTGAGACGTCTTGTTGAAGTTGTACAAGACACTGATAAGGCGACACTCGGAATACTGTGTGCAATTTTAGTCACCGTATTATAGAAAGAATATTATTAAACTGGAAAGAGCTGAGAAAAGATTTGCAAAGATGCTACTGGGATTTGATGGATTGAGTTATAAGGAGAGGCTGAATAGACTGGGACTTTCTTCTCTGGAACATGGAGGTTGAGGGGTGACCTTATGGGTGTCTATAAAATAATGAGGGGCATAGACAATGTTGATAGTCAATATCTTTTCCAAAGGGTAGGGAAGGTTAAAACTAGAGAGCATAGTTTTAAGGTGAGAGGGGAGAGATTCAGACGTATCCAGACAGCTATTTTTTCCTTCACATTGATGTTGGTGAGTGTCAGGAACAATCTGCCAGAGGTAGTAGCAGAGGCGTGTACAATGTTATCTTTTAAAAAGTGGTGAGATAGTTAAATGGATGCGATGGTATAGAGGCATTTGGGCCAAATGCGGGCAAGAGGGATTAGTTTAGAGTTTTAAAAAATGGGTGGCATGGCCAAATTGGGCAGACGGACGTGTTCCCAAGCTGTAAACGTCTATGACTCTATGACTCTATAATAAACGCGAGTTACGTGGTTGACTGTATGGCTATGGAAATAGTATTTGTGGACTTGTGGAGCAGATGAACTATAATGGATCCAGTCAATCTGGGCTACTGAAATTGATTCATACCATGATGAAACTAATGAAGCGTTTCATAATATTGAATATTAGAGGAATCGGACGATAGTCATTAAGGCAGTCTGCTTGACTTTTATTTTGTAGCGGCCTTGGTTTGGATTTTTCATACCTGATGCATAGATTAGCAACTTTCCCACTGAGAGAAGACTTTTTGAGCTTCAGTGGTCCAGTAGGCCAAAGTGGGAGAGCAGCAACCTCACTGGGCACTATCGACAGTAGCTATTCACTGAACCCTGAAACTTTTTTTCTACTTTTGAAAGCAAATCGTGGCACCTGAGTTCTGTTCCAGTCGAGTGTGAGATTACTATTTCTTCCTGTGTTGTGCAAAGTGTGGCCACAAATCGGTGGTCTCCTCTCCAGGGTACAATTCTGTGTAAGTATAAGAATCTGAATTTTGAGGCATCAAATTCTCCTTCTGCCAACTGTTAATATTCTCCAGAGAAAAAGGTGAAACCAGCACAGTTTGGTATCAGCCCTGTTGCAGCGTTTGCCTATAGGGTGTCTAAGATATGACAGATTACCACCTACAGACTCCACTCCGAATTTCCTGTCAGGGTTTACTCTTTCAGTCTTCTTATGCTCCAAATTCCTCACAAGGTATAGGGACTATTTATCTGTAGCTGAATGAGGGTCAATGTTATGGATTCTCTGGAATATGTACGTTGTGTCCCTACCATGGAGCAGCAAAGTGGCATAGTGGTTAACTCAGCTGACTGTCAGCATCAGGGACCTCAGTTCAGTTCCAGGCTTGGATCGGTGTCTGTGTGGAGTTTGGACCTTGTCCCCCTTGCTGCGTGCGTTTCCTCCAAATGCCCAATTTTCCTCTCACACTGCAAAAATCGTGCTGGATTAAAAATAAATCATTTATATGTGTGTACATTTTTTAAAATTTTAACCCATCCTCAGTCTAAATGGTCATTTCTGTCGCAAACCATGTCTATTTTCAATTTTTATTTTCTTCCTTACAGTGAATATAATCACAATTGTGACACTGACGAGCAGAAACTGTGGTCTGTCCAAATGTGTTACTTATTACCTGGTGGCCATGTCAGTGGGGGATCTGCTGGTCATTATCATCGACCTGATATTGAGACACATTCCCATTGTTTATCCAGAACAGTTTAGTTTCCTGCTAGCAGTCCCCTTGTGTAACATCCATGCCGTCCTGCTTTATGCAGTCACTGACTTTTCTGTCTGGTTCACCGTCACCTTCACCTTTGATCGATTTGTGGCCATTTGCTGCCCTAAACTAAAAAGTAAATATTGTAGTGAGAAATCGGCAGCTGTGGTTCTGGGAACAGTGACAGTGCTGAGCTGTTTAAAGAACATTTTCTGGTATTTTATGTTATTAGAAGCATATTGGCTGGGGAATGTCCCCTGGTTTTGTTTGGCCATGTATGATTTTGTGGCATCTCCAATCTGGGTAACAATCGAGTTCCTCCACCACATTCTAACCCCATGTGTCCCATTCATTCTGATTCTGCTGCTCAATGCTCTTACCATCAGGCACATTTTAGTGAGCAGCAGAGCCCGCAGGAGACTCCGGATTCAAAGCAATGGGGAAAGTCCCAAAGACCCAGAGATGGAGAGTCGAAGGAAATCCATCATTTTACTGTTTGTTATTTCTGCCAATTTCATCTTATTATGGTCGACATTAATGGTTTATTCTCTATGGTTTCGGATGTATGATTTGGGTTTCCGGTCAATATGGATAGATTATTTTGTTATGGAATTGGGATTCATGCTGCAACTCACAAGTTGCTGCACAAACACTGCCATTTATGCTGTGACACAGACTCAATTCAGACAACAGCTAAAAGATCTGCTGAAATATCCTCTTACTGCAATTCGTCAACTCATTACATCCTGAGAGGAAACCACAACTACAAGACCACTGACTCTTCCTATTGAACATTCAAATTTTAAATAACAAACAGCTCACTAAAATGTGCTGAGGCAGAAAAAGTGACAGGTAAAGAGGACAGGCAGTGTGAGCAACAGTGAAAGTGATAGAAACACGGTGATTGACAGAGAGAGGAAAGAACACAAGGACATGGAGATTGACAGATTTTGTACGAGTTTCTGACAGATACATGGAAGGAAACAGAGAGACCAAGAGAGAGGCAGAGTGAAAGAGCAATAAGAGAATCTCAGAGTGAGAGAGATAACGATAGAGATTGGGGAAAATGGCGAGGGAGATGGCTATGGAAAGAAAAACGGTGACATGGGAAGACAGATGGGAAGATGTAATAAGAAAGGGAGAGGAAGGTTGAAAGGGAAAGGCAGATAGAATAGTAGTCAGAGGCAGAGAGAAACAGAGGTATAGGGAAAGAGAGAGAGCATCAGCGAATGAGAAAGAGTGAACTGATCGAATACAATAACATAGCAAAAGCAAAAAACATAGTGAGGTAGAGAGAGAGATACGAGAAGGTGTTCAGCTATGGTGATGGAGAGGGAGATGGAGATGGAGCATGACAAGCGAAATGAGACTGAGGGGCAGCAGGAGACTCAAAGGAAGAGGATAAAGAGGTGGAGATTGAGGGAAAGGCAGAGCGACAGTTACAGACAGTAAAAGACACAGAGCAACATACAAAACAAGAGAGTAAGGCAGAAAGAGAGAGAGAGACAGGCAGTGTGAGCAACAGTGAAAGTGATAGAAACACAGTGATTGACAGAGACAGGAAAGGACACAAAGGCATGGAGATTGACAGATTTTGTAAGAATTTCTGACAGATACATGGAAAGAAACAGAGAGACCAAGAGAGACGCAGAGTGAACGAGCAATGAGAGAATCTCACAGAGTGAGAGAGATAACGATAGAGATTGGGGAAAATGGCGAGGGAGATGGATATGGAAAGAAAAACGGAGACATGGGAAGACATGAGGCGGAGAGATATATTTAATGATTTAAACGATAACCATTAGATGGAATTATTGGAATATGAGCTCTCTGATTGAGGCAAAACGCTTTCTAAAATCCTGAGTTTATGTCTGTCTGTGATGTCTGAACAAAGGGAAATTATCTGGCAAGGGCAAGAAACACACACTTCATTATCTCTGAAGAGACATTGTAATTCTGGACTGTGGAAACATATGTAACACAATTATTTTCAGTGATCTCTGTAAATCTTTACTTTCTCTGTCCAACATTTGTCTATGAATAAATGGTTCATGTTGAGAGCCTCTTGCTGCATTTTCATTGCGTGTAAATGGACAAATCCTTTGAGTCCACCCTGTTTCAAGGGGTTGGGAAATATGCCCCACTTATACAGGAACAGTGAAACCAAAAACATCTTTCTGTTCACGGAGAACCTGTGATAGGAAAAACCAATGTGATTTCAATGATCTCCCGTCCAGTTCCAAACATATCCCAGTAACATCACTCGACATGACCTGCCCTGTTTCTGAAACTTTCATTCATTCCTTTATTTCCTTGAGCCTCCCACATTCCACCCAAGATAAATTTGAATATATCTGAATTCCTGTGCTCACTTACCTACACAAGTTCTGGTTAAAGAGAAAATCAGTTTATAATTTCCATTCTTAATTTCAGATCTCTTCATGACATAATGACATTCAGGTTCTGATGAATTCAATGAATCCGCCAGGTTCCAAACCATTCTTTTGTTTGATTTTTAACACTGACCTTTTAATAGCCTGTAAAAAAACGTCAACATTGTCAGTCCAAGATAGAAATTGAGAACAAAAAACAATACGGTACAGGAACAGGCCCTTCGGTCCGATCATGTGTTCCTAACTAGACCATCTGTTTGTATCCCTCTATTCCCAAACTGCTCATGTGTTGACAACTCTTAAATGATCCTGGAATGCCTGTTTCAACCACTTTGCTTATGAGTGCATTTTTGGCCCCACCACTGTCTGTGAGAAATGTGTTCCATGCACATCTGTGTTGAACCCAGCGCCTTTACCTTGAATTTGTGACTCCGTGTGTTTGTCATTTCCGACCTAAGGAAAAGCTTCCAACTGTTTACCCTTTCTTGCCTTATATATATTATATAATCTTGGCCATATGCCAATTCATTGATCTAACATAAGATTCAGAAAATAACATTTGTTCCGAATTTTACTTCTTTCTCCAAGACTGCAGTTGCAGAATAGTATTCAAGCATAGGAAGTGTAAATGCCACATGAGATAATGTGATTCCTTAATCACATTAGTAAATTGCCAAGGAAAGTGGAGGGGGCAGGCACTGTGGAATTATTTAAGAAATGCTTAGATGGGCCCATGAACAGAATGGGAATGGAGGGATACAGCAAACTGTTTTAAAATAGAGATCATAAGCCTTGGGAGTCCCTGGGAAGTGTGTAAATAGCTAATGATATTGATGTACTTGTTTTTATCCAACTGGTGCTTTTGTTCACCTTGTTGTCTAACAAGGGGCATACACGCGATGGGTCGTGAGAGGCTGCTCTTGGATTTTTTTTTTGAGAATAAACTAGTGCTTCACGTCTTTAGTGTACGCTTGACCTGGACCATTTGATGGGCAACACGATAGCTCAGTGACTATCGCTGTTCTGTGCAGATACATGGATTTGGGCCTGCGTCTGTGGGAGTTTGCGCATTCTTCCCATGCTTGCGTGAGTTGTCTCCGGGTGCTCCGGTTTCCTCCCACATCCCAAAGATGTGCTCTTAGGCTAATTGGCAAAACAAATTCTCCCTAAATTGTCTCAAATTTGGTTTTTAATCCATAGATCTATAAACATAGACAGGGAAAAAGAAAGTTTTGTCAGTTTTTTGGACAAGATTATCAATATACTTCAGGAACACAGGTGACACATGGAAGTGTTTGGAATGTGATGTGCGTCCACAAATTCTGTCAATTTCCACCATCTAATGCTTGTAATATAAATACACGCTTTATCAAAACATAAAACACACCGCAAGATGGCAATAATAAATTAAATAAACCCACAAGCTGTTCACGTGTAACTTTGAATTTCTAAACCCCACCAATGTCATCATTGTTGATCTGGTGACATTCACCTTGTAAAACACAGCAGACATTCATCTCTCAAAGAATTGAAACGCCTGAAATGTGTATTATCTGCTGTTAATCTCAGGACTTTGCAATTATAAAAGCAATATTCTGATGAAAGTTTAACTCAGTCCTCATTCCACTGATCTTTGCCGGCTTGCTGTGTAATTTCCTTGTTGAATACATTTCAAGTTTGGGCAGACAGATTTCTGATCTATCTGAGAAAGAAGTGAATCTGCAGGAAAATGGAAACCCAAGATCAAATATGAGTTAAATTTCCGAATTTAATAATATTTGAAATACTTTTTTATAAATAATATGTTGGAGGTATTTTCAATAAACCAACGTCGGCTAATAGTAGACACAGAAACACACGATAAGTTATGTATTGACTCTCAGAAAACGAGAGACAATGAAAGCAGGTCGGAAGGGGAAAAAATGTGAATGCAGTTGTATTCTGTCGTTGTATCTGTAGTTGCTATCGGCGCCAACAGATGGTGGTGTTGTATCACTTTAGTCCCAAGTTAGTGAAGCAGGTTTGAGGAGATATTTGGGGAAAATTTATTTCCCTGTTTTCCCAGAAAGGAAACAACTATTAAAGCAACGGCATTAATATCTCTGTCAGAATATTCACAGGGAAAATCTGGCCGAAGGATAGTAAATTCAATGCTTGTTCTTTAAGTCCTCTGTTGGAAAAAAAAGAAACCGTTGGTATCACACAATAACAATTCGACTGGAGTCTGGCATTTATTGTGTTTTTTATGTGTGTGTTGGAGTAAAAGTGTTCCTTCAGGGCACTGTTGATTCCATGGATGACGTTTCGCACTCTGGCCTCTCGCCTCCTAAATCTTGTTAAAATTAGACAGATAACAGAGTGAATTACACTTCAAGGAAGACACAATAACCATTGCAACTTCGCTGCCTCTCAGCGCTTTGATCAATCCTTCTCTGGGGCTCATGCAATGACGCCAGGAGACTAACTCACTGCAACATCTGCAAAGTGATTGTTGTGAAATTTGCTGAAATTTCCTCAATGTTTAGATTTCCATTTTCTGAGGATTTAAAATTCTCAGAATTCTCTTCAGCAAATCCATCAGCGGCTTGAGCAAAACAGAACAATCTTTCACCGAGTTCAGAAATCCGATCACTGCATTCAGATTCCACGTCACAGAACCAGCAACATAGTCACCAGCTGCAAAGGTCGCTCAACCACGTGAACCACTATATTTCACCAGAACCACAGTGATGAGGTTGGTAGGCTTGAAAATTGAAATTTACACGTAGAAACACAGGAATTGAGAGCAGATATAAGCAAGTTCATTCAATTGGTCCTGCTCTAGTATTCAATCAGAAAATGGTTGACATTTCCTTGATCTGAAATACCCTTCCCACTTGTTCCTCATATCCCTTTAATGTATTTTCTTTATCAGAAATATATCTATCCCTTTTGAAATCATGCAATGATTCAGAATCCGCTACGTCATAGGTCAAGAAGTTCCACCAATTCATCACCCTTTGCGAGAACTAGTTCTTCCTCATCTCAGTTTAAAATCTACCCATTCTACCTCTTGGCCTGGATTGCCCCATGGTCTACCTTCACTTTATCAATCAATTTATATTGTTATACACCTCCATCAGATGCCCCCTCATACTTCTAAACATCAGCAGCTTGTGGGACCATATCACCTCGCTGTCAGTTCAATGACCCAGCTCAATACGTGTTGTCATTGAGTAAAAGAAGCAGTTATGTTCCATCCAAACAGGATATTTTGAAGGAAAAATGTATCACAAATGAAAAAGATTTGAGATAAAAATAGTAAGCAAAGGGATATAATGTTGAGTTAGTTTGAAAAGCGCAGTTCACCGGGTTGCCTGGCAGTCTAATGGTTTGTGTTCAGCACTTCCCCAGTGATATCCATTTTCAGTCCCCGCTGAGGAAAATAGGATTATTTGCTCTCAGCAAACCATTAATAATCATCTGATTTACTCTCCGATCGAAAGCAGATCTACAAGAATCAGTCAAGTGAGGCTTGTAAGTTTATATCAAATCTGGAAATTTCACGTGTGCAACAGTTCAAGAACAAGCACAGAAAGGAAATGACAGTGATAGGCTGGAAAATACTAACGATTGAAATGTTGTTGCAACGTACAGTGGGGCAGATTTCATCGTTTATATTGATACTGAATGATGAAACTTTTCCCTCTGCATTGAAAACTATTTCTGTTCGGTTTCAAACTGTCGGAGGCGAAAGTGACAATTATATTCGATTGTCCATGGATTGTTGTCATTGGCTGAACACACCAGAGTAGAATCGGAAGCTGCCATTTTGCAGGAGAAAGCTGTTTGTGGTGAACGTGATCTGGCCTGAAAATTAAAGTAACAAAAGCAGCTCGGATAAAGTAAATTCTAAAACATGCTGGTGGTTAAGCTGGTAGTTAGAATTTGACTTTTTCGCTGCTGTTTCGATTACTGTTCTAGAACTGAAGGTTTATTGCTCTCACCAAAACTCTGAAAACAAATGAGAATTGTTACCTGGATGAACATATAAAACATAATCTCGCCTCGTGTCCTGAAGTGCAGACCTTGTGCAAACTCAACAGGAGTTTCTCTTGTCATCTCTGGTAGGAAATTGGGAAGAGACTTGCTTAAGGACGTTTAAATGATACCGTCCCTTCTGTGCAGCTCATTATGTTTCTGACGTGAGATGTTTTCAGTTTGTTACACCGCTCAGATTTACCTGAATCAGTGAAGGAGCAGGTTCAAGCCTCCTAATCGCCTTTCCAAGCTCCATTGCTTTTAATGGATTTCAGTAACACTGTCATTAAATGACATGATTGCGATGTTTGTTAATATGGTAGCATGGCCGGGCGGTCCAAGGCGCTGGATTAAGGCTCCAGTCTCTTCGGAGGCGTGGGTTCGAATCCCACCGCTGCCACAACGGGTTTAAGTTTTGGTCGAACAGCTCAGATTAAATGTCGGAGCATGTGCGATGTCGTTTTGGTCAAGAACAATGAGCAGGAGCATTAGCAACTTAAAAACTTGTTGAGGTAAAGAAATGTGTATAAGTGGCTCCTTTAGTCAGCACACGCGCAGAATGAATTTCTGACTGGCGAGTTAATCACCCTGGTGAAGAAACAGCGCTCCAAAAGCTCCTAATTCCAAATAAGCCTGTTTTACTTTAACTTGGTGTTGAGAGAATTCTTACTATACCCACTGCAGCCCAACGCCCAGATCTCCACATCATGATATAAACAACAAGATTACAAAGAATGAAAGTGTATTCCTTGCCCAGGAATTAAGGTGATGGGTTTGAATTTTCTAACTGAAGTTCAAATCTATCATGTGCACTTCCCATCATTCCTCGTTCTAACCTGATATTTTCAGAATTAACCTGACTCCGGTGATAACCACCGCACTACATAAACACGGTGATGATCTCAATGCAAGCACATCAGGCTTAATGGGAAAATACTTGATTGGTTCCCACGAAGCCCATTTTTGTATCAGCTTTGATATTACATTGTTTCTGCTGATTTCTCCTGTCAAAATGGATAATGATACTTCTTACTGCATTAAAGTATTCATGACGTTTAAAACAAATCAACTGAACACCTGAAAATTTGCGCACGTTTGATCAGCTCCCCCGATAAATGCTACGACCTGAAATTCAACTGCTCAGAACACTCAGCTACGCTTTTAACAGAGGTGATCCCTATCAGATCTGGTGCTGCAGGGAAATGCATTAATGGAGTCGGATTGACTCAAATGCCCCATGGAGTCTCGTCCTTAATTTAAGGACAGCATAACGAATTCCAGGACTCAGCATCAATTTCCAAGCATATCCCGTTGACCCATCATTCCCTTAGATTCCAAAAATATCTCCCACTGAACCTTCAGTATCCTCATTAACTGAGGATCGGTAGACCACTGGTGATGGGTAATCCAGACTCAAAACCGTTGGCTCTATTCTCTCTTCATAGATGCTGCCGGACCTGACGAGATGTTCCAGCATTGTCTATTTTTGTTCCAGATTCCAGCATCCGCAGTATTTTGCTTTTACCGCCACCATTTAGATTCTAATTGTTTTTTTTGTTCTATCACAACTTTGTCAACTCTCACCCACGGCTCCCACTCTCAGCTCCCGCATTTCCCACACTTAAACTATAAGTCTCGTCGTCTTTTCCTGTCTTCGGCTTTGAAGGCTGGCCACACAGATTTGAAATGTTGTATTTATACTTTCTCCAGAGATGCCGTCATGCCTGTTGAGACTCTCCAACATTTTAAGTTTTTCTTTTAAGCTCCAGCTTCTGCAGTAATTTGCTGTTGGCTGATGGAGTCATTCTGTTCTATTTACACGAGATTTTATTCCTCGACAAATCTTTCTCGAGAATTTGAAAAACGCTGCAATGTATCGGTCAGATTAAGACTTGCTCGCATCTTCCCTGGTGGTCTCGTGGTTAGGATTCGGCGTTTTCATCGCTGCGGCCCAGGTTCGATTCACGGTCAGGGAATATAAATTTTATAGCTGCCGACCAGTACAAGATTTAAAGGGGGCTGAAATTACTTTTTGATTGAAAACAGTAGTGATCATTGGAGAAACAAAACAAACCTATTGGCACAATCCTGGAAATTTATATTTGCATTCCCCTTGCTGCTTTCTGCTGTCAAAATGAATAATGTTATATTCTACTCTATTAAATTTCACTGTGGCTCACCACATTCAAAGATGATTCGTAGGCTCTGCCTCTTCTATAGCTTCTTCTGGGAAATCTGCTGAACAACATTAGCTTATCACAGCATGCTATGATATTAGAGATTTGTCCCTCATTGATCATGATTACGGTCTCCATTGCTTCATTCCAGATCACTGTCACTACAGACATAGTCGCACATCGTGCTATCTTCCTTTGTTTTCAGATACTTTCGTTTCCGGAAAATGATTGCATGCAAAATAAAATGTTTTGTTCAGTTGACAGTTTATCATCAATCCCGGGCTTGGCAGTGAAAGGATTGACTCTGAACGACTTGGTCACCTGGCCTCCACTATCACCAGCTAAATGTAACCCATCACTCCTTGTTTCATTTAATGATCCTCCCTTGCTTTCTATCACGGACTAACCCCTTTTATTCTTTTCACCGGCTAATTCATGACGTTACCATCAGAAAACTGTGGAAATGCTTGGTAGTTCATATTTCATGGCAAATGCATGATTATTTCTGAAAGCTGAATTAGCCTGAAATTGAAAACATTTGGAAATGTTTCTGTAAGGGTGAAATCCTACTGATGTTGGAACCTAAAACGCAGGAACAAAAATTGGAAAATCTCAGCAAATCTAGCAGCATCTGTGAAGAGAGAGCAGAGTCAGGGTGTGAAATCAGAAAATCTTCTGAAGGGCCCCAAGATTTAAAACGTTGAATTCCCCACAGATGCCTCAATCCTGCTGAGATTTTCCAGTATTTTCTATTCCTGTTAAACACCTTCCTGCCCAAGATTGAAACAGGAAACTTGTGTATGTACGGCGAACGTGATAACTCCAGAAACAATGCGATGCAACGGTGTAAGTAAACTGGCAACACAACACCTCAATTGTCCACATCAATTTATATTTGCATTGTGCCTACTGGTATCTCCTGTTAAAATGTTTAACGATATATTCTACTGCATGGAATTCGTGTGATAACATGCATGGCCTACCTTGTGTTAAGTTGACTGTTCTATATACCCTAGCTATGACTAAATAACAATCGTTTGCAAACATGCCAAACATTGTTCTCATCGAAATCAATAATATAAATGACAAATAACAGTGGACCTAAAACTGATCTTTGAGGCACACCGCTAATCACAAGCCTCCAGTTTGACAAACAACTCTTTACAGCAACCCACTGGCTTCTGTTAAGAAGCCAATTTTGTATCATTTGGATACCTCACCCTGGGTTCCATGAGATCTAAGTTTACATTCTGCACCCTTTCGTTTCCTTCTCGATGAACAATATGCTTTGCCTGTGTAATGAGCAAGAAAAAATATTTTAACTGCATACTATTGAATGTGATAATAATAAATCAAATGTACTCTATGACCTTAATTAATTAAATATTCAGCAGTGATGGGTTTTGATCGTATGTCGTAACTAATGCCATTACCCTTCATTCAATGCCTGAGGCTTCAATACTATCAGCACCTGGAATTGACAGTGAACAGAATCAAAGAGTAGAGCTGCGCCACATATCCCATTGAACCTCTTCACGACTGAAGCAAGACAAATCCGCAAGCTCATCCCAATTTTCCAGAATATCCCAATAGATCTTCTTTACCTGATATTCTAAAAATTACTCCAATTCAACCTTCAATATCCTCATCGACTGAGGATCTACGAACTTCTGGGTGGCTGCAGGGTTCTAAAGATACACAAGCCTTTGGGAGAAGAAAAGTCTGCTTAACTCAGTCATAAATGGCTGACACATGATCCAGAGAATATAAGCCTCGAGTGCCTGGCCGAGCCATCCAAGCCCACTTACCCTCAAACATTTGCCATGACTAATCCATCTAACCTACATTACCTCCAACAACTGCACCGTGAATGAGGCACTGAAAGCAGAAATGCATCAATATGACCGCGGCAATTTTAATGTTTTTTTTCAAAGAACGAATTAACTTTTTGTTGGATCCATATTCAGTTCGCATTCAACAACAAAATATAATCTGGAAACTCTGAAGCAGTAAATTACAATCATGTTCAACCCGTTTCAAATAGGAAAGCCTATCCTGTATGATAACCCTTACATTTTAGAAACTCTGCTCATAATCAATGTGACCGGCCTAGAATATCAATGCCTGCAGTCTGATTGGAACATAGAACCTTGTTTTATCGAATTCTAATTCGGCTGAAAACCTTAGCCATGTGGCATTGATCTAACAAAACATTCAGAAAATAACATTTGCCTTCATTTTTATCTCTTTCTCTATGATTGCATTGTACAATATTATTCAAGATATGGTGAAGTGTAAATGGGTGTGAGATAATGCAATTCTTTAATATTCAACAAAAAACATCTTGCAATGAGTCAGTTGTTTTGAAAATACTTTGCCACTTTACAAACGCAACAATCGCTAAAATTCAGAAACACTAACTCATGAAAGTGATTAGAATTTATGTGCCCACAATGTCGCCAAACCAGCAGAGAATGTCTACCATCTGCTGTTTATATTGCAAATGCAGGTTTTATCACCATATAAAACACATACCAAGTCAGGAATGTGGATAGATTTGAACTTTTAAACAGTGCTTTTAAAACTGCAAAATGCTGAGATGGAAGGCAGATAGTTTGAAGTGATGAATATCTGCTGTGTGTTACCTCGTAAGTTTCAGAGGATCAGCAATGACGTGATTGGTCAGTTTTGAAAATTGAAAGATACACATGAAAAGTCTGTGGAAGTATTTAACCTCACCGTCGATTTTCTTTGTTCCAGATAATAATCATTTGCAAACATGTTCTATGTTCTATGTTCTATTTTCTAACATGCCAAACTTGCCTCCGAGATTTTCATCCAAATAAATAACATAAATGAAAATAAAAGTGGACCTAAAAATGATCTTGAGGCACACCGCTAATCACAAGTCTCCAGTTTGAAAAATAACTCTTTGCAACAATCCCCTGGCTTCTGTTAAGAAGCCAATTTTATATCATTTCGACACTTCATCCTGGAATCTATGTGACCTAACCTTATGCAACAACCTGCTATGAAGTACCTGATCAAAAGCTTTGCTAAAATCCATGTTGACATTATCAATGGCTCTGCCTTTCGTCTACCTTCTTGGTTAACTCTTCAAAAAACGCAATCAAATTTGTGAGACATGATTTTCCACTCGCAAAACCATGCTAATTGTCCTCATCAGTTCTTGCATCTCTACATGCCTGCAGATCATGTCTCTCAAAATATCTACTAACAACAGGTGTAAGGCTCACTGGCATGTAATTCCCAGCCTTTCCTCTGCAGCTCTTTTTAAACAAAGGCACAATATTTGCCACTTTCCAATCTTCAGGCACCACACCCATGACAATTGACGATTTGGATATCTTGACAAGGGGACTCGGAATTTCCTTGTCTAGCCTCTCACAATGTTTTGGGATACACTTCATTAGGTCCCGGGGACTTATCTGCCTTGATGCAGTTTAAGACGTCTGGCAACTCCTTCTCTGTAATATGTACACTCCTCAGGACATCACTGTTTATTTCCCCAAGTTCCCTAACATCCTTCCTTTTTGCAACAGTAAATTCTGATAAGAAATATTAATTTAGGGCCTCACCCAGACACAGATTTCTTGTGAATCCACACACAGATGATCTTGTTGATCCTTAAGAGGCTCTATTCTCTCCCTAGTTACACTTTTGGCCTTTATATTTTTATAGAAGATCTTTGGATTCTCCTTTGCCTTATCTGCCAAAACAATGCAATGTCCCCTTTTGGTGTCCTGATCTTTCCTTTATCTCTTCTTCTGAACTCCCTCTACTCTTCAAGAGATTCACTCGATTCCAGCTGCCTATGTACGTCATGTGTCTCTTTTTTCTTCTTGACCCAGTCTTCAATAACCTGAGTCATCCAGGGTTCACTACTTCTGCCAGCCTTGCCCATCACTCTATGTTTTTACCCTGAAGCTTGGTTAACACATTTTGAAAGCCTGCTACTTACCAGACGTACATTTGCCTTCCCATAGACACACCCAATTAACTTTTGACTGTTACTGCCTACTACTGTCAAAATTGCCAAGGTCCCAATTTAAAATTTTAACTTTTTGTCCAGAGCTATCGTTCTCTATACTCATCTTAAAACTGGTCCCAAAGTGATAGCTCATTAAATTCTGTCAGCTGACCTTGCTTATTTCCCAAGAGGAGGTCAAGTTTTGCCCCCTCTCTCGTCGTACTATCTATACACTGAATGAGAAATTTCTCCCGAATACTCTTCACAAATTTTTCTCCATCCAATCCTCTAATACTATGGCTGTCCCAGTGAATGTTTGGAAAGTTAAAATTCCCTACTATTAACACTCTATTTTTCTTGGAGTTATAAAGACCTGTAATCTCTTTATATGCTTGCTCCTCAATTTCCCACTGTCAATTTGGAGGCCGATTGTACAACACCATCAAACTGATATCCACTTTCTTAATTCTCAGTTCTATCCATGTAGACTCAGTGGCCGAACACTGGGATATATCCTCTCTCAGTGCTACGGTGATGTTTTCATGAATGAAAAGTGCAACTCTCCCTCCTCTCCTATCTCCTGTTCTATCTTTCCTATAGCATCTGTACGCTGGAACTTTGAGCGGCTAGTCCTGTCGCACCCTTATCCATGTTTCAGTAATTGCTAAAATACCCCAATCCCTTGTATCCATCCATGCCCTGAGTTCTTCTGCCGTGCCCATCAGTACTCTTGCATTGAAATTAATGCAGTTTAATCTGGACTTCCCTTGCTCTCTGCCTGATCTGCTTGGTACTAGGATTATGACACTGCTTTAGTATTTAATACGCTATGTTTAACTTCTGTGCTGTTCTCAAACTTCCCTTCTGCCTCACTGCCAAACTAGCCTAAACCTCCCGAGTGACTATGACAAATATTTCCTACTGGATGTTAGCCCCGCTCCAGTTCAAGTGTAACCCATTCCTCTTAAACAGGTTACCCATTTACCAGAAAAGATCCCAGTGATCCAAAAATCTGAATCCCTGTTCCCAGCTCCATTCTCAAGCCAGACAGCAGCCAGTAAGTGGGAGACATACCTGAGAGTTGGGCTGTGTGACCATCATTACCCAAATTCCAGGACCCAGACTATCTATGAGCAACAATATTGAAGAATTATTAGCAACCATAACTTCAGCTAATCCATCCTACTCTGCATCTACATTAATGGCCCTGTTAAAATCATCACGATCCTCATTATCATGTTCAGAAATTAGGTTACAAAGTAATGGTGCCGAGACAAACCATTCAATAGCTCCAGCTTTCTTTTTCACCTATTGCTGATGCCATTCCTATTGATCCTGCCCATTTCAAAAAGTAAAGCTGTTCAGTTCTTCCTAGCCGACCACCTTCATTCCTAGATAGATGAAGCAGTAAGTAAGAGGTTGTGAATTCCACTGCAACTGGTTGTGCTGATGAACCTACTGAATGTTTAATCTCAAGGTGATCCTTAGTGCGAGGGCGAGACTTACTCTCTGATATGATGGAATATCAAACAATCAAGGGCCTTGGTTTGATGGACAAATACCCTTGCAGTTCACTTGGGTCACAATCAGAGTGAGATTTTTTTTTCTCTTTAAAAATGTGAAATATTTGGAACTCTCTTCTCTAGAAAGTGGTGGAGGACAGGGTCAATGAACATTTTCGAGGCATAAGTGGGTAGACTTTCTGACTAACAAGGAAGTCAATGATTCTCAGAGGTGGGCAGAGACGAGGAACATTCAGATCACACATGATCTGACTGAATGGTGGCGGAACACGCTCAAGGATTCGAATGTCCCATTTCTACTCCTAATTTATGCGTTCATATCAACTAAAATAAAGAATTTTCGTATGGATCTAACTCAGTGGACATGGTAAGTCGGCAATGGTGTTGGGATTGATTGTCTTCTTCATTTCCTCATTTTGGGGAAATAATGTCTAAAATTGCTTCAATATCTTTGAATATTTGGGGTATTTGGAATTTGGAGAATTGTCGGGCAGGATACTCAGAATAATCAGTGGTGCCAACTGACATTGATCGTGGTTCGTTGGTGCTGGCTCGGCACCAGAGACAGAGGAGCTAATCAGTGCAGTTGGGAAAAGCTGAACCAAAACCTTGCTCGAATATATATGTTGTTGTAACGAAGGATTCCCGAAAAACTTGAACTGAGAGAAATGCGATGGTAGGTGAATCATTTTCATTGAGCTCCACTGTGTAGATATTGCCAGCAGGGGACAGATATCGACCTGGAACTGTAAAGGCAATCTAGCAAACATTGAACGTTTCTGCCAAGTTCTATAAAACTCACAGCCAATTCTATTAGAGATGATGTTAGGAAGCTGAATCCAATACAGAACAAGGTGTGAGCATTAAACTCACATTGGAAGCGAGATGGTCAGTCAAGGTCTCCAAACAAGATCTGGACTGTGCGGTGAATAACCATCAGAATATGAGGTTTTGGGTACCCGACTTCCTAAGAGGAATGACATGAAAAAATTACTCGAGACAATAAAACACAATTATTTCACCTTGCAGCAGTTTAACAGAATCTGTTTGGTCTTTTAGAAAATTAAAATTAAAGTACCGTTAACGTGAGACAAACCCTTCAATGTCACATTGAATCTACCTGATATTAGGATTGGTCATGCTCCTTTCACTTATTCAGATCTTCCAACTTACCACATTGACTCTAAGGTAGATCAGCCAATCAGTGCAGCTCCATTCCCTTCACATCAACTCTTTATTCAGCCTCTTGACTCAAACTGAAATGCTTACAAAGCTATTGTGATGTCTGATTTCACACCGATACACATTGTGATGGCGAGACTTGCGCTGTGATGTCATGGCTTAATGCATTTGTTCAAGGGGTCACACATTGAAGAGAATCCTCAGCATCACAAGACATTAGCAAATGGTCGTGGCCCAGTGCTGCACTACTCTACCAGTAGCTTGAATCGTCTATGCCCGCCTCTCGCACTCTTTTCAATGTGCTGCTTTTCTGTCCTGGTGTCCCAGTGTCCTCCCTCACACTTTCCGCAAGCAGCTGCTTGCCTGTCCCGATGTCTCAGTGTCCCCCTCTAACACTTTCCTCAAGGTGCAAACTTCTACCCCACTATCCCAGTGCCCACCACTCACACTTCCCTCAAGGAGCTGCTGACCTGCCCCGCTTTCCCAGTGTCTCTCACTCACATTCTCCTCACGGTGCTACCTGCCTGTCCCGCTATCCCACTGTCCCCCTCTCACACTCTCCTCAAGATGCTGCTTGTTTGTTCCAGTATCCGATATTCGGTCTCCCTCTCACACTTTTCCCAAGTTGCTGACTATCTGTCCCGATGTCCCACTATCCCCCTCTCACACTTCCTCAAGAAGCTGCTTATCTGTCCCTGTGTCCCAGTGTTTGCTCTCATACACTCCTCAAGGTAATGACTGTCCGGTGTCCCACTGTCCTGCTCTGACACTCGCTTCAAGGTGCTGCTGACTCTGTTTAGGTTTCCCGATGTCCATTCCCAGCACTGTCCTCGACTCAGCCTTGCCTTCTTACAACCTCACAATAGAAAATGCTGAGAAAGTTTGATGTGAAGTCTTTTCATCAGTCTGTTCTGTGTGATAGTTCTATGTGAAGTCTCTTGCTCAAATTGCACTGTACACTGAGAGATGGTGCTGATGACTCCAGCTCGGGTGGTGTGGTAGCACAGTGGTTAGCACTGCTGCTTCACAATTCCAGGGTCCTGGGTTCAATCACTGGCTCGGGTCACTATCTGTGTGGAGTTTGCACATTCTCCTCGTGTCTGTGTGGGTTTCCTCCGGGCACTTCGGCTTCCTCCCACAGCCCAAAGATGTCCGGGTTAGGTTGACTGGCCATGCTAAGAAATTGCCCCTGAGGGATGCATAGATCAGTGGGATTATTGATATAATATGTGGGATATGGGTTAGAGCCTGGATGGGATTCTTTTCAGTGCTCACTTAACGGGCCGAAGAACCTCTTTCTGCACTGTAGGGTTCTATGAGCTAAGACTGTCCAGAATATAATATAGAGATAGTTTTACCTGATGACTCTAACTAAGACTGTAGTGTACCTAATGCTTAAAGATTGATTTGTGTGAAGTCCCTTACTAAGGTTGTTCTGTAAATAAGCTGTACATAAGATCGGTTACAGCTTGAATTTAGCAAACTATATCAATCCACATTAATGATATCTTCATCTAAATCCCACAACTATGATAACAATTAGACAGTAACATGTGGGAATAGAAATGGGCCATTAGGCCCACCTGGCCGGGTCCACCATTCAATTATGGCTGATAAGTTTCTCAAACCCATTCTCCTGCTTTTCCCCTATAACCCTTGATCCGTTTACCAGTCAAGAATTGATCTACCACTTTCTTAAATTCCCTCAATGGTCCGGCCTCCACAACTTTGCGTGCTCAATGAATTCCACAGCTTCACCCCACCCTGGCTGAAGAAATTCTTCCTCATCACATTTCTAATGGAAGAAGTCTCACAACAGCAGGTTAAAGTCCCATGGGGTTATTTAGAATCATGAGCTTTCAGAACGCTGCTCCTTCATCAGGTGAGTGGATGACTGGTATTGTGAGACTCCTCACTGTGCCCACTCAGTCCAACACCACCTTCTCCACATCACAGTTCCCTTTCATTTGAGGCTCTGCCCTCAGCTCCTAGTCTCTCCTACCATTTTCAATGTCTTTCCTTAGTACACTCTCTCCAGGCCGTTCATTATTGTGTAAGTTTCAATAATATCCCACCTCCATGTCCTTCTAAACTCCATCGATCACTGGCCAAGAGTCCTCAGCCGCTCCTCATCTGTTACGTCATTCATTCGCCGCTTCATTTTTGTGAACCTTGTCTGGACCCTTACCAAGGCCTGCACATCTTTCCTCAGAAACGGGGCTCAAAATTGCTGACAATATTTTGTTTGTGGTCTGAGCAGAGTGCAATAAAACATCAGCAGTACATCTCTGCTTTTGTATTCTAGCCCTCTGGAAATGAACGCTGAGTGACTTTTATTATATCGAATAAATATTGACAGATTTACAGTCCGACCCTCCATTATTATCAACTATTCATACGTCCCTAACCCTCAACTACTTATCTAAGCTGTAAATGTTCTACTTTGGGTATAAAAAGTGTTGGATTGAACGGGGTTAAGTGAAACTGTTTGTTTAGTGACTGTAATTGATGTGAGCCTCTATGGATCTGATTAGTGTGTCTGGGCGGTTTTCCCTTTTCTATTAATAAGGGATTCCGTTCAATGTGTTATCCCATTGAGTCATCGGGAACGGCAACTCTGACAGTAACAGAGACCAGCGGCTGTGGTGACAGAGGAAGAGAGGGAGAGAGAGGGACCAGAATCTGGGCACAATGGATTGGAACCTCTCAGCAATGGACCAGAATCTGAGTGCAATGTACCAGAATGTTACAACAATAGATCAGAATCTGGGAACAATGAACTGGAATGTTCCAACAATGGATCAGAATCTGAGTACAATGAACTGGAATGTTGTAACAATGAATCAGAATATTTCAACTGAGGATAGGACTTTATTGTATTGGGTATCTCAGTTTACTGCAGATGCTTCGTGGATAAAATTAGCTGATCGGATTGAATATCTACTGAAGGCGATTCAATGTTTTTACTATCCCCTTCTGGCTGTTGTTGGTGTTCTAGGTAAGTCCCTGGCTGGAATTTTACTGGCACGACCACACAGGAATCGTAGGAAGCGAGGTATGGAGAATGGGAAGGTCTGTTGAAGACGGGCAGGATTTTGCATTTTGTGAAAGAGTGAGGCTGTAAAGTACTGTCCCCTGTATCCAGTTCCCAATTCTAGGGGAGAGTATTTAACTCTATTGATTTCTTTGGAATTTACTGTACTTTGCTGCTGTTGTTGTTTCTATTCAACCCCTCTATTCAGTTATTAATTCTTTCAGCCATTGACAATTGTGTCGGGGCCTATGGTCTAGGATATCTTCTTTGTACTGTGACTTTCCATAGACATGTGACCTCAAATGCTCTTCCATCGTGAGCAAATGATTGAGACAGAACCCCTTTTCCCTTCTGCATAAAACACGAGCTCACCCACCCAATCACCAGGCTGCAGAATCAATTTTATTGCATATATGCACAGCAGGATCTCACAGAAAGGGACCATATTTCATAAAATTTGAAATTAATTCACCAGTGTTACAAATACATGAACATCAACATTGCAATTAAGTTACTGTGAAAATCACCAAGTTGCCACACTTCAACGCCTGTTCTGGTAAACTGAGGGAGAATTTACTCTCAGAATTTATCCTGAGGGAGAATGGCCAGTACACTTAACCAACACAACATTCAGAGAGTGGGAGGAAACCCCACGCAGACACACAGAGAGAACGTGAAGACTCTGCACAGACAATAGGCAAACCTGCAATTGATCCACGCCCCAAGTGCTATAAGGCAATAACACTATCCCCTGTATCACCACAAACTCTCCTGGAGTCACAGGAACACACAGACGCACAGACACACGCAAACACACATCTATTAATACGCACATTTACTGGTACAAGCAATCAGATTTATGCACATACTCCCACTCACACACAAAATCAAGAGCCAAAATTGTTGTAACACACCAAAATAATGCACACTTTGGGACATTCGCCAGGTATTCTGTTGCTCACACAAGAATACGCTCACACACATGCGTACTAGCAAAGATAATATAGACGCACAGAACACACACACGGTAGGGAGCAGGATAAAAACTGTTCCCTGCCATTGGTGGCAGGATAAGCCGTAAAACCGCGTGGCAGACTACAACTCAGGTCCACGCCTACTTTCTCGCCTCTTGCAACCTTCACCGGCAACGGATAGACAGCGGGTTCAGTCTCCTGCCCATTTCTGGCAAGAGGCTGAATAAATTATTGAAATTTATTTTAAAACAAACTTAATTAAATTTAACAATCTTGGGATGTATTTGTCCGGCATACTTGCCTTTGCAGCCTCACCAGGAGAAGTTATGTCTGGTGAGGACTACAGCTGGCCTCGTATATGACGATGAGTCGTGGTGGCTTCTGCAATGGAACCGAGTGCCACTGAGGACAGAGACAAAGGTGGAGGGTAAATGTAGATGCTCACAGGACACTGTCGACTGGACAGTGCTGGGGACTGGGTCTGAGGTGGCAAGGTCGACAGGAGGCGGGCTGAAGGTAGTGGGGCGTATGGGCCCACTTTTGGCCCATTATGTCTGAACTGATCATCAAACACCTATAAAATCGAATCCCATTTTCCAGCACTCGATTCACAGCCTTGTATGCACTGGTGTATAAATGGCTGATCTAAATACCTCTTGTGGTTGCTCCCGCTTCGACCATCCCTTCAGGCCCTACGATGCAGATTCCAGCACCCTGTGGACGGGAACATTTCTCGTCAAATCCACACAGAAATCTGCCCGTTACCTTCAATCCACGCCCCTCTGGTTATTGACACCTCCACTAAAGAGAAAAACATTTTTTCAGCTATGTGCAGCATAATTTTATACATATTACTGAGATCCCTTACCCACAACTGAAAGCACTCCACTACCATTCACTGTATCCGTTTCCCCCAGCCATCTCTGCTCTAAGTAAAAAGCCCAGACCAACCAGCCTATATATTTCGCATACATGAAATTCTTCAGCCCACGCAGCATCCTGGTGAATCTCCTCTCTACCATTTTCAGTACAATTATATTCTTCCTGTGGTGTGATGACCAGAGCTGCACACAGTATTCTTGCTGTGGTCTAACTGGTATTTTATACACTTCCATCATAACCTCCCAGCTCTTATATTCTATGCTGCAGCTGCTAAAGCCAAGTATCCTACATATTATCTCAACCACATCATCTACCTGTCTAGTTGCCTTAAGGGATCCACATATATCCACCCAAAACTCATTCACGAGGAGGATAGCCTGTTAGCGGGAGATACCAGCAGTAGCCAGACCTATGACACCACAGCTGCCCTGCTGTGGGAAAGGGTCGGACAAAAAGCAAACAAGCAGTAGTAATAGGGAACTCGCTGGTTCGAGGCACGGACAAATGTTTTATGTGGCCACAATCAAAACTCCAGGATGATGTGTTGCCTCCCAGGTGCCAGGGTCAAAGAGAACTCTGAGCGATTGCAGGACATTCTTAAGGGAGTGTCTGAGCAGCCAAAGGTCGTTCTACATGATGGTACTAACGGCATTTGTTGGAAAAGGGATGTGGTCCTGAAATGTGAATATAGAGTGTTAGGCAGAAGGCTAACGTGCAGCACTCGAACGTAGCAATTTCAGGAGTACTACAGGTACCACGTGCAAATGAGAGTAGGAATAGGAGGATTGGCAGATGAAAGTCTGGCTTGACAGCTCGTGCAGGGGACAGGGATTCAAATTTTTAAATCGTTAAGATCGTTTCTGGGGGAGGGCTGAGCTGTTCATGAGGGATGGGTTATATTTGAACTGGAGGGAGACTAACATCCTGGGGGGAAGATAAGATTTACTGGAGCCATTGGGAGGTTAAACTAGTTTGGCAAGGATGTTGGATCCAAAGCAATAGGGATATAGAAGAGAAGTTTGAGGACAACGCTGAAGTTAAAGACAGCATATTAATTAGTAAAGGCACTGTCAGTAATCCAAATACCATTCAGTTCAGGCAAAATCAAAATAGAGAGCAAGGGAAGTCCAGATTAAACTGCATTTATTTCAATGCAGGAGGTCTGATGAGCAAGACAGATGAACTCAGGGGATCGATGGGTCCGTGGGAATGAGATATTAGAGCAAATACTGAAACATGGTTAAGTGAGGGACAGGATTGGCAATTTAATGTTCCAGCTTAATGTTGTATAGATATTATAGGAAAGATACAACAAGCGGTTAGAGAGGAGGGGAAGTTGCACTTTTGATCAGGGAAAGAGGCATATGACATGCAAAGACAGCTGGATCATGTGAATCTTTTGAAAAGTTGAGGGGGTTTAGGAGAGAAAGAACTGAGAGAAATCGGGGACAAGACTGTTTTGGCTGACAAGTCAAAGGAGAATCCAAAGAGCTTCTACAAATACATAAAGACCAAAAGACTAAATAGGGAGAAAGTGGGGCCTCTTCAGGATCAACAAGATCACTTATGTGCAGATTCACAAGAGATGGGTGAGATCCTAAATGAATATTTCTTATTAATATTTACCATTTAGAAAAACATATATGTTAGGGAACTTGAGGAATTCAATATTGATGTCTTCAAGAGTGTACATATTATAGAGAAGGAGGTGGTGGAAGTCTATAAGTGCATCAAAGTAGGTAGATCTGCGGGGCCTGATGAGGTATATCCTAGGACGTTGTGGGAGGCTAGGAAGGAAATTGCGAGCTCCTTAGCAGAGATATTTGAATCATCGATAGTCATGGGTGAGGTGCCTGAAGAATGGAAATTAGCAAATGTTGTGCCTTTGATTAAAAAAGGGCTGTAGGGAAAACCTGGGAACTAAAAGACATTTAGCCTCACATTTGAGGTGGATAAATTGTTGTAAGGTATTTTGAAAGGCAGGATGGACAGGCATTTAGAGATGTAAGGACTCACTAGGGACAGTTGGCATGGCTTTATGAGTGGAAAATCATGTCTCACAAATTTGATTGAGTTTTTTGAAGGGGTAACCACAAAGGTAAATGAGGGCAGTGCAGTTGATTTTGTCTATATGGACTTTAGCAAGACCTTTGACAAGGTACCGCATGTTGGATTGTTGCAGAAAATTAAATCTCACGGAATCCAGGCTGAGTTGTGTAAATGGATACAAAATTGGCTTCACGACAGAAGCCAGAGGTTGATTGTAAAGGGTTGTTTTTCAAACTGGAGGCCTGTGACTAGTGGTGTGCCTCAGGGCTCGGTGGTGTGCCCACTGTTATTTGTCTGTTATATTAACGATTTGGATGAGAATATCGGAGACATGGTTAATAAGTTTGCAGATGTCACAAGATTGGTGTCGTGGTTGGCAGTAGGGAAGATTATCTGCAATTCCAGCAGGATTTTGGTCAATTGGTCCAATGGGATGACGAATGGCAGATGGAGTTTAATTTAGACAAGTGCGACATAATGCATTTTGGTAGATTGAACCAAGGCAGGTCTTACTGAGTTAATGGGAGGGCATTGGAGAGACTTATTAAAAAAGGTGATCCAGGGGTACATATTCAAAGCTCCTTGAAAGTGGAGTTGACAGTGTGGTGAAGAAAGGGTTCGGCATGCTTGGTTTCATTGGTCAGAACATTGAATGCAGAAGTTGAGACGTCTTGTTGAAGTTGTACAAGACGCTGATAAGACCACACTTGGAATACTGTGTGCAATTTTAGTCACTCTATTATAGAAAGAATATTATTAAACTAGAAAGAGCCTAGAAAAGATTTGCAAAGATGCTACGGGGATTTGATGGATTGAGTTATAAGGAGAGGCTAAATTGACAGGGACTTTCCTCTCTGGAACATAGAGGTTGAGGGGTGACCTTATCGGTGTCTATAAAATAATGAGAGACATAGACAAGCCAGATAGTCAATATCTTTTCCAAAAGGTAGGGACGTCTAAAACTAGAGGGCATAGTTTTGAGGTGAGAGGGGAGAGATTCAAAAGAATCCAGAGAGTCATTTTTTTCTTCACACAGATGTTGGTGAGTGTCAGGAACAATCTGCCAGAGGTCGTAGCAGAGGCGGGTACAATGTTATCTTTTAAAAAGTGGTTAGATAGTTAAATGGGTGCGATGGTATAGAGGGATTTGGGCCAAATGTGGGCAAGAAGGATTAGTTTAGAGTTTTAAAAAATGGATGGCATAGAAAAATTGGGCAAACGGGCCTGTTCCCAAGATGTAAACGTCTATGACTCTATGATAAACACGAGTTACATGGTTGACTGCATGGCTAGGGAAATGGCATTTATGGACTTGTGGAGTAGATGAACTATAATGGATCCAGGCAATCTGGGCTGCTGGAATTGATTTATACCATGACGAAACTTATGATGCATTTCATAATATTGAATACTGGAGTAACTGGACGACAGTCATTAAAGCAGCCTGCTTGACTTTTATTTTGTAGCGGCCTTGATTTGGATTTTTCTTACCTGATGCATAGATTAGCAACTTTCCCACTGAGAGAGGACGCGTTGAGTTTCAATGGTCCAGTAGGCAAGAAGATGGGAGAGCAGCAACTTTATTGGGCACTATCGACGGTAGCTATTCACTGAACCCTAAAGCTTTTTCCGACTTTTGAAAGCAAATCCTGGTACCTGAGTTCTGTGCCAGTCGAGTGTGAAATTACTATTTCTTCCTGCGTTGTGCGTAGTGTGGCCATAAATCGGTGGTCTCCTCTCCAGGGTACAGTTCTGTGTAAGTATAATAGTCTGAATTTTGAGGCATCGGGTTCTCCTTTTGCCAACTGTTAATATTCTCCAGAGAAAAAGGTGAAACCAGCGCAGTTTGGTATCAGCCCTGTTGCAGTGTTTGCCTATAGGGTGTCTAAGACATGACAGATTACCACCTACAGACTCCACTCCGAATTTCCTGTCAGGGTTTACTCTTTCAGCCTTCTTACGCTCCAAATTCCTCACAAGTTATAGGGACTATTTACCTGTAGCTGAGTGAGGGTCAATGTTATGGATTCTCTGGAATATGTACGCTGTGTCCCTACCATGGAGCAGCAAAGTGGCATAGTGGTTAACACTGCTGACTCTCAGCATCAGGGACCTCAGTTCAGTTGCAGGTTGTGTCGGTGTCTGTGTGGAGTGTGGACCTTGTCCCCGTTTCTGAGTGCGTTTCCTTCACATGCCCAATTTTCCTCTCACACTGCAAAAGATGTGCTGGATTAAAAATAAATCTTTTCTGTGTGTGTACATTTTTTTAAATTTTAACCTATCCTCGGTCTAAATGATAATTTCTTCCACGAATCATGTCTAATTTCAATTTTTATTTTCTTCTTTACAGTGAATATAATCACAATTGTGACACTGACGAGCAGAAACTGTGGTCTGTCCAAATGTGTCACTTATTACCTGGTGGCCATGTCAGTGGGGGATCTGCTGGTCATTATCATCGACCTAATATTGAGACACATTCCCATTGTTTATCCAGAACAGTTTAGTTTCCTGCTAGCAGTCCCCTTGTGCAACATCCATGCCGTCCTGCTTTATGCAGTCACTGACTTTTCTGTCTGGTTCACCGTCACTTTCACCTTTGATCGATTTGTGGCCATTTGCTGCCCTAAACTAAAAAGTAAATATTGCAGTGAGAAATCGGCAGCTGTGGTTCTGGGAACAGTGACAGTGCTGAGCTGTTTAAAGAACATTTTCTGGTATTTTATGTTATTAGAAGCATATTGGCTGGGGAATGTCCCCTGGTTTTGTTTGGCCATGTATGATTTTGTGGCATCTCCAATCTGGGTAACAATCGAGTTCCTCCACCACATTCTAACCCCATGTGTCCCATTCATTCTGATTCTGCTGCTCAATGCTCTTACCATCAGGCACATTTTAGTGAGCAGCAGAGCCCGCAGGAGACTCCGGATTCAAAGCAATGGGGAAAGTCCCAAAGACCCAGAGATGGAGAGTCGAAGGAAATCCATCATTTTACTGTTTGTTATTTCTGCCAATTTCATCTTATTATGGTCGACATTAATGGTTTATTCTCTATGGTTTCGGATGTATGATTTGGGTTTCCGGTCAATATGGATAGATTATTTTGTTATGGAATTGGGATTCATGCTGCAACTCACAAGTTGCTGCACAAACACTGCCATTTATGCTGTGACACAGACTCAATTCAGACAACAGCTAAAAGATCTGCTGAAATATCCTCTTACTGCAATTCGTCAACTCATTACATCCTGAGAGGAAACCACAACTACAGGACCACTGACTTCTTATTGAACATCAAATTGTAAATAACAAACAGCTCACAGAGACACAAAAGGTGACAGGTAGGGAGGACAGGCAGTGTGATCAACAGTGTAAGTGATAGAAACATAGTGATTGACAGAGAGAGGAAAGGATACAAACACATGGAGATTGACAGATTTTGTAAGAGTTTCTAACAGATACATGGAAAGAAACGGAAAGACCAAGAGAGAGACAGAGTGAAAGGGCAATAAGAGAATCTCACACAGCGAGAGAGATAACGATAGAGATTGGGGAAAATAGCAGGGGAGTTGGATATGGAAAGAAAAACGGAGGCATGGGAAGACAGATGGGAAGATGTAATAAGAAAGGGAGAGGGAGGTTAAAAGGGAAAGGAAGATAGAATAGTAGGCACTGGGGAATAGTCAGAGGCAGAGAGAAACAGAGCTATAGTGAAAGAGAGAGAGCATCAGCGAACGAGAAAGAGTCAGACTGAATGAATACAATAACACAGCAAAAGCAAAAGACATAGTGAGGTAGAGAGAGAGAGAGAGATACGAGAAGAGGTTCCACTATGGTGATGGAGAGGGAGATGAAGATGGAGCATGACAAGCGAAATGAGACTGCGGGGCGGCAGGAGAGTCAAAGGAAGAGGGTAAAGGAAAGGAGATTGAGGAAGAGGCAGAGCAACAGTAAAAGGCAGTCGAGGCACAGAGCAACATACGAAGCAAGAGACCACGGCAGAAAGAGAGAGATAGATAGATGCACAGAAAGACAAAAAAGAGGCAGAGAGATATATTTAATGATTTAAACGATCACCATTAGGTGGAATTATTGGAATATGAACTCTCTGATTGGGGCAGTTAATGCTGTCCAATTTGTGAGCCCTGCAGATGTATATAATATGGCGTGTCTAGGTCACCGGAACTCAGGGTGTGTACACTCAGAGTGAGGATGTGATGGACTGGTGGTTTAATCAGTAGACTATTAATACAGAAACTTAGCTAATGTTCTGGCCATCCAGGTAGCAATCCTATCACAGTAAATGGTGGAATTTGAACAAATATATTTGAAATTCAGAATCAGCTGGTGACCATAAAACCATTGTCGATTTTTGGAAAAATCCCACCTGTTTCACCAACATCTCAAGGATGGAAATCTGTTGTTCTTACGTAGTCAATCCTAAATATGACTCCACGGTCACAGCAATGTGGATGACACTTAATTATCCTCTGAACATGGGCAACGAGGGATGGGCAATAACTGCTGGCCGGCCAGCTTTTAAACTTTAAACAAACGATAAACTGTTTCTCACAGCTGGATAAGTAGCCAATCCCTTTGATCGAGGACTTCAACTCAAAGCTGGCAGGAGAGTTCTTATTTCCGATTATGAACTTGTTCTTGTGGACTTCACTGACAGCGAGATGAGGATTCTCAGCGATATTCAACAATACATACTCAGAGGAAGTTTAACATTTATAAAGTGTCAAATGTAGGCTTACATTAACACTGCGAAAATTGGCTAGTCTTCACACACTGGTGCCTTTTCGGATACACTGAGGGGGAATTTAACATGGCTAATGCACCTAACCAGCATGTCTTTCAGACTGTGGGAGGAAACCAGAGAAACCAGAAAAGAACCCCACGCAAGGTATGATGAGAACGTGCAGACTCTGCAAGACAGCGACCTAAGCCAGGAATTGAACCCAGGTCTCTGGCATAATGAAGCAACAGTGCTAACCATTGTGACACCTCGTCAATGGTGATAGTTGGGCAAAGATGTTCCAGAAGTACCTGCATGGTGGTGCAGCTCTTAACACTGCCCATATACAGCTGTGGGTTTTATTATTGTCCGCCGAACATTATTGATTGGAACACCCTCCAAGAGCTGAGTCGCTGAGGCAGATGCCTTTAGTTGGCGATGATTGACAGACACTTGTCATACTCCCAATGGAAGAGACGGTAATCCTGAACTTTTTTGAAACATTCCAAGTGGTTGTGAAGGCAAAATTACCCATTCCTGAATGAATTGGTATGGAGGTGCCAGCGTGATGTCTATCGATATTTGCAATCTTCTTGTACATCCTCTCCACTTGGTGCTGGCAGTTTGTGGTGTCAATGGTAGCCATGATGTGGAGATGCTGGCGCAGAATTGAAGCAGTTAGTGCTGCTGGGAGAAACCAGAAGGCTGTAACAGCCTGAATTGCACCCACATTGGAGTGGCAGAGAGCAGTTGACTGTGAAAGATGGCACAATCCAACGGGGCTCAAGAGTGTCACTATGACCCGCGTTCACCATTCCATGTGAATTTTACCATGGCATTCAAGTTGCCATGTCTGTGGCCAGTATGAATCTAGATATTTGCCCGTAAGTCATTGTTGGTAATGTCAACAAGGCCAGAGCTGTCACTCTGCACATCAGAAAACCAACCCACAGCCTCCTTGGACACCAACCATCCAGGTTCATCTTCAGAAACAGGATGACACCCCTCCACCCCACCCCACACACCACCCATTCAACGACCCGATTAGCCCCACCAGAGATGTTCATCGGAAGATGGCTCCACCCAAGGTTGAGTCTGATATTCCCGACGGCAGGAGGTTGGCAAAGCATCAAGGCACCCAGTGCTGATCCCTCCAGCCAGGAGAGGCACTTAAAGGCAGTTGATAGATTATTAATAAAGATTCATGTCAAATGATCCGTTTAGTTATGAGGCCCTGGTTGAGTCCAGGACAGTCCCAGTTTCCTATCAAGTCCGCTTGGGAGATGCAATCCAATGAGAATTCTTCTGTCATCTACAAGCTATGAAACTCCAAGCCATGCCTGAAAAATCAGTTCCCAGCACATAGAATACTCCAGAAAGAATTACAGGCATTCTGGCTCCTGCTCACCATTTCCGCCAATGGGAACCTGAGAGTCTGAAATGGACACAGCAGGCTTAGACTCTTGACCACATTGTCACTCAATAAAGGGAACTCGGCCACAAAGCCCATGGTGGAAGAGGCGAGCTGTGGTTTGCCGAATCCCACTCACTTCCGAGGCTGAGCGGGAGAGTCCGAACCCAGCATTGAAACTCCAAAAGAGGCTTCCAAGGCTGTCAGCCCTCGGCTGTTACTTCGACTTAGAGGAGGAGGTATGCAATGACTTCAAGCAGGTACATGAGCTGACATGCACAAATATAAACTACCAAATGAGGCCAGTGAAATCTGCTCGCTCAGCGAACTCCACAGAGTGCAAGCTTCAGAGAGTGAAGCACTGAGAGTTGGGGCAAGTTTGGGAGTTTAGAGAAGAGGGTGAAGATGTATTGCTGTGTCTTATGTCCCTTACTATCCGGTCCCTTACGACCAAGTCCAGTGCAGGCAGGTGTCGCCCAGGCATTACAGTTCAGAAAGTGACATGCGACCAATGGAATTGGTGAGTAATTCCTTGGAAGGAAAACTGGGGGAATTTTCTGAGTAGCTCCTGCTGATCCCGTAGCCCGGGAGTGTTCCCGATGTTCTTAATGTTCTGGGGACCCAGGATCAAATCCCGTCATTGCAGCGGATGGAACTTGAATTCAATAAAAAAAAATCTGGAATTAAAAATCGTCTGATGACCACAAAACCATTATCGATTGTCAGAAAAACCCATCTGTTTCACTAATGTCATTTAGGGAAAGAAACCTTCTGTCCTTGCCTGGTCTGGCTTACATGTGCTCCAGAGCCACAGAAATATATTTAACTTTCAACTGCCCTCCAAGGTCAACTAGGAATGGACAATAAATGCTGGCCAGCCAGTGAGGTCATTTTCCACAAATAAATGAAAAAAAAATCCAATTCTTACAGATAAAAAGAGGATTTAGATTTTTGCTGGTGGGATACTATCTGTCAAGTTTACTGAAAAAATAACTCAAAGTAGAAAATTAGCAACAAGTTTAAAACTATAATTAAGTAGATGAAATAAAGATGCAGGACTAGGTAATGTATTGTAGTTTCACGATGTGGGAGCTTTCTGCCCCATTTGTGTTCGCTTGTGAACAAATCTGTAGGAAGTGTTAGTTCTTCGAGAAAGTCGAATTCAGAATTTGAATTTCTGAATTCAGATGGGGTGGAGTCTGAGCTTTCATCTGCGGCACATCAGGGAGGGGGACCATTAGTGAGTTGTTGTGTTTCTGGAGGCAGTCACACCCTTGAGAATAACTACATCAGATTTGGTCAGTGATCAAGGATAGGAGAGTGTGAATACAAGATTCTCCCAGTGCTTGCGTGGGTTTTCTCTAGGTGCTCCCACTTCCCAAAAACGTGTTCTTAGGTTGATTGGTGCTAAAAAAAAATTGTCCCTAAATTACTCGCCCCTCAATCTGGTTATGATTCCATTCTTGTGGAGTCCAATAGGCGTAGACAAAGGTCATAGCTAGAAGAGGGCACTCACAATGTTAAAATGGCGGCGTGGCCTCATTGGGCCGAAGGGCCTATTTCCCGTGCTTTGTTGTTCCCTGTTCTTTGTTCTAAGTCTTGGCGATGAATCCAGGAGGTAGTGTTGAAGGAGCCTCAGCCCATGAGCTTGTCTCAGTGTTGGTGATGAGCTAACGTTATTGTCACTCGGCTACTAATCCAGAAAACTGGCTAATATTCTGCGTTCCCTGGTTCGAATCCCACCGCAACGGATGGGGGTGTATTGGGCGGGGTTGCAGTGAGGTTTCAGAAACGGTGGTGTTACCTATCTTCCACTTTGACATTATGATACTCCAAATTAAGATCAAGACGCCGCTGTGACAATGCACTCTTGTTTAAACGCTGTGCAATGCTGTGATTGGGGAGAATAAACAACAGGGAGCAGCATTGCAGCTTCTCTACTCCTATTGAAACTGGGATTGTTGCTCAATCTGCTGCACCATCCCCACCACATCCACTGGGGGTAATCTGGACAATGGGCTGCAGACAGACCTCACTGCCCATGCGTCCAATCACTCATCGCCGGCGGCGGCCGTCTTGCGTTGCCAATGCAGACGGCTGCCGGCCATCTTGTTTTGCCTGGGAGACGGCGGCGGCCATCTTGCGTTGCCAGAGGGGACCGCATCAGCTTGGCGGCGTCCCGCACGCTACACTCTCGGAGAATTCCACTGCCTTACATGCGCCCAGGCAGTTACATTTTAATCTTTTAATATTTTGAATCTTGACCATTATATTCGCACCTCACCCGTCAGACTTTCGGTTCCTTCTCAATTCGGGAACATCGTTTCTTTTTGTTATTGTGTCTTTTCTTTCAATCATACCAGCACGTTGTGCTCTAGGGAAATACTACAGCACATGCGCGCTTCCGCCACCTGCCTCTTTATAAAATATACGTATTTTATTTAATTTTAATTCCTGGCGGGAATTTCTCTCACTTTCTACATTTCTGACCTGTCGTTTTTTCCTCTTTGTTTAAAAATAAACGGCTGGGAATGGGGCTGATGGTGACGTCATGGAAATATGGCGGCTGGCCCCATTCCTCTACAGGCCCCAGATGTTCCGCCGACGATCAACGGCTGAGCCGGAGGGGGCAAGAGGTGACACTGGGTGTAGCAGCGCCCGGACGTGTTACAGCGACCCCTTGTGATCTGGAAAGAAAATAGCAGCAGCACAGTCTCTGCCGAAAGGCTTCTCCAGTTCAGATGCACTGGGGCTTCTTCAACTGGAAATTCCAGCTTCTCACATTCTCTTACTGTGTTCAGTCATTTTTTAAGAGACAACCCCTGTAGTGTATTCAGAAACAACTTGTTCACATTAAAGGTGATGGGAATGGGGATCATTCTGTTCAAAAGGCTTTGCTTGCCTTGAAATTTCAATTGAGTTGTTCAAATTGAGAATTTATAGATGCAAGTCATGTTGCATGTGGAACACTCATGATGCCACAATAAGATCAGTACAGACAGGATTGTGTGACTGGAGGAGATATCAGAGATGCAGTAGTTAAATATAGAGGCACAGGGTATGAAACTCAGTTTTGGGTTTAAAAAAAGGCAGTACAAAGAACAAAGAAAATGACAGCACAGTAATAGGCCCTTCGGCCCTTCAAGCCTTCACCGACCATGCTATCTGACTTAGTCAAAGCCCCCTACCCTTCCGCGGACCATATCGCTCTATTCTCATCCTATTCATGCACTTGTTAAATCACTACTGTATCCGCTTCTACTATCTTCCCCCGCAGTGAGTTCTAGGCACCCATTACTCTGTGCAAAAAACTTGCCATGTAAATCTCATTTAAACCTTGCCCCTCGCAACTTAAAGCATGGTCGGGGCATTTTGTTGCTGAACATTATCCAAATGTTGATGTTACACCCATATTATCTTTGCTCTGGCCTCGGCCTCAAATGTTTTTTGTCAAATAAAAAATGCTGCATTGTTTTGACGCAGTGCCTGGAAAGAAACGTTCCTATTTGGCACTGTGCACATATCAGAAATTCGCCCAGTCTACAACACAATTTAATGTGTTTAGGTACAGACTAACATTGTCAATCAACATCTGAAACATGTCTAGGTTGAGGGAAGTCTGTATGATTTCAGTTTGGTGCTGAATATTATCGGAATCTCGATGTAACAGACATATTATATTTGCTCTGACCTTGGCCTCAAATGCTTTCTCCAAAATCACAAATGCTGAATTTTATGGCACAAATTTTACAAGATTGTGTAAATTCTCTTCGACATGTTGAATTTTGTCCAAAATGTTTTTTGAGTTTAGCATTTATTCAGTGTCCTAATCTTATTAAATGAAATTATTTCGAAGAATTTAACTTAAAAATTGTCGGTTCCTATTCATAAACAATTTCCTAACATTACTTTCTCCAGAAAAGCTGAAAAAATTGTTCGTCAGCATTTACCTGAAAAAGCGTAAAGCTATTGAAAACATTTTTCATCGAAATTAACATGGAAATTGTGAACATCTTTTAAAATTTTGCTCTGAGCCAACCAGGAGTCGAACCTGGAATCTTCTGACCCGTAATCCATTGCGCCACTGGCCCACATGCGTAAATGGGACAGTTGTTACATATTAACCCGACGTTTTGACAGTTTCAGGCAGAAACTTTATCAAAACGTTTGTATCTATTTGTGAAAAAAATGTCCATCATTGAGATTGTCCTCATTCATTTATAATCATCCTTAATTGCCCTTGAATTGAGTGGCTCAGTTAACCTATCGTGGTGGGATTCAAACTGCTATCCAAAAACTATAAGACGACCCAACCACTAACCATTCCCCTCAGGGAAGCAACACTTGAAAATTATTTGAATGTAATACTTCACATGCATATGGCATTAGGCCTCAACATGCATTCAGAAACAAATGAAAAAGAAGTGCTAAGAGTCCACTGCACTCTGAGCAGGAAAAGTGATGCTGCTATTTTTACTCAACGCACATTTTATTAGTTCGTGCAGTAGCTACAGGCACAGGTTAGAGGCTGGGAATCCTACAACGAATAACTCACCTGACACCCTAAAACCTGTTCACAATCTACTTGGCACAACTCGAGAATGTGAGTCAATACACACCCCACTTGTTTCGTTGGAACTCACCAAATACATCTTAGACACCACTTTCCAAACCCAAGAGCATTTCCACGAGGAAGATCACCTACAAGTCGATCACAATGTTGCCTTGAAAATTTATGACTGAGCCTTTACCGTCATTGGGAGATGACTCTGGAATAACCGCTCTCCCGCCACGAACAGCACTATGGATGTACCTATATCGATAGACTGCAGCAATTCAAGAAGGCAGCTCACCACCACATTCTCAAGGGAATTAGTGATGGATAATAAATGCCGGCTTAGCGAGGGACACCCACATCTCTGCAATGAATAAAAAGAAACATCCAGTCAACTGTCTGAACGGGCAATCATGGGGTCCCTTGAACAGGTGAATGGTGATAAAAGTGAATGTCCCCTTCTAAGTCAAACCATTTGAAATCCGTTTTTCGAGCGAGCATGGATTTCCTGCAGTTTGTGCTCAGATTCTCGAGCCAATCCCCCGATCTGTAACAGGAAGAAATGAACAAATCGTGCGAATTAGGCAATCGGAATCAACATCACAGGGCACGTCCGAGAGTTGAACTCAGCATTTCATGCACATTTCATCTCAAATACAAATAGCAAGAATCATACCCCTAGACAAAAGCGTCTACACTTGGGTAGTTTCACCAAATTGTTCATTTTATTCCTATTAATAATTCCATTTTTTATAAGGTTGTATGAATAATTTGTTATGAATAGAATCTTGTCATCGTCCTAACCAATAAAGACTCATAACAACTAAAATGTGTGTGTGTTTGTGTGTATGTGTGTGTGTGTGTGCGCGCGCGCGCCATTGGTTATCAGCAAAGATGTCATTGAGTCCAATAGGTTAAGCACAAATAGAATTAAAAACTCCCTCTACAATCTGTATCATGTTATAGAGCAGGTATGGTGTAGTTGTGATGCAGTACAAATCTCCCTCTACATTATCCAATCACTCACTCGCAGATTCAATACCGCATGTATTAGGAAAATAAACAGTTGCCCTGACCAACGTGAGACTTCCCGATCCTGGAGAAAGTATATGGAGATGAGGAGTCATACCGACAGAAGGCAAAACACAGAGTGAGGGTGGGTCGGCTCTTGGCTGCGTGTGGCGGTGCACATGGTAAATAATAGAAATCATCTGGAAAATACCCAATCCTTCCATTCTTTTATTCATGTTAATGCCAGATTCATAAAACTTTCTACTAAAGAAGTAAACTTTCCAACCTCCCTCTGTGAGAAATAATAATTCCTTCATTACAGTGTCACTGTACTTGATGTCAGATTCGCTGATTGTAAAGCACCTTTGCAGATTTTGAGGACGTAATAGTTGGTTCAAAACACTGGGGGTGATGTTTCAACAAACTGTCAACTGAGGGAGATTGAAGGGTATGACTAATGTAATCAATATTACACACATTACACTAACTAGAAAGATACGGTGTCATTGTAAATTCCTCAATTTACCCTGGTGTTGTGCGCCACCTGTTCTTCACGTGTGCGTTTGCATATAATGAACAATATGAACATGTCTTGTATTATATTTGTTAGCATGTCTGGTATTTGTGTTGCTGCACTGACATAACCTTACGGAATTCCCTTTCACAAAGCTTATTCTGGAACTTCCAAAGTTTTTGACATTGTCAAAGATTGCATCTAGAACCATAGAGCCATAGAATGCTACAGCACAAAAGAGGCCTTTCTTGACTGTGCCAAACCATTTTTCTGCCTAGTCCTATTCACTTGCACCTGGACCATATCCCTCCACATCCTTCTCATCCATGTACCTGCCCAAGTTTTTCTTAAACGTTAAAAGTGAGCCCGCATTTACCACTTCATCTGACAGCTCATTCCACGTGAATAGACAAGGAATAAAGGGATACAAACGAATGGTCTGGTTGGGCAAATGAGCGGCGCAGGCTTGGAGGGCCGAAGGGCCTGTTCCTGTGCTGTACTTTTTTTGTTCTTTTACACTGAGAGTGGTGGAGGTCTGGAATGTGCTGCCAAGCAAGGTGGTTGAGGCGGACACGCTGGGATCGTTTAAGACTTATCTAGATAGCCACACTCCCACCATTCACTGTGTGAAGAAGCCCCTCTCCTCCATAATCCCTTTAAACTTTCCCCCCTTCACCCTTAACCCATGTCCTCTAGTTTTCTTCTCCCTTAGTCTCAGTGGAAAAAGTCTGCTGCATTCATTCTATCTATACCCATCATAATTTTATACACCTCTATCAAATCTCCCCTCATTCTTCTACGCTCCAGGGAATAAAGTCCTAACCTATTCAACCTTTCTCTGTAACTAGTTTCTCAAGTCCTGGCAACATCCTTGTAAACCTTCTCTGCACTCTTTTAACCTTATTAATATCCCTCCTGTAACGAGGTGACCAAACCTGCACACAATATGCTAAATTCGGCCTCACCAATGTCTTATATAACCTCATCATAACATTCCAAATCATATACTCAATACTTTGATGTATAAAGGCCAACATTCTAAAACCACTCTTTACGACCCTATCTACCTGTGATGCCACTTTAACTGTTCCCAGATCCCTCTGTTCTACTAAACTCTTCAGTGTCCTACCTCTTCTCTTCTCAATTCTGTTCTGTCTACCTATCGTTGTATCAATCTATTTGATTTTCTTCGTTAATGATGTTCTCTATTTCAGTTTATTTATTTCTGACACAAAGCTTACAATAGCACTGCAATGAAGCGAGAGTGAAAATCTCCTGGAAGCCATACTCCGGCATCAGTTCAGGTACTCTGAGGGAGAATTTAGCATGGCTAATTCACCTAACCAGCACGTCCTTCAGACGGTGCACCCAAAGGAAACACACACAGACATGGGGAAAATATGCAGATATTACACAGAATACGTTAGGAATTGATCCCGGGTCCTGTGAGGCAGCAGCGCTAACTTCTATGTCGCCATGTTACCCTACTTCAATGTTTGAGTAGATCGGTTTAGGAATCTTTCACAGTTTCTATTTGTCTTATTGTCAATGCTTCTGTCGATTCGATGCAGGACAGGAGGCCTGCAGTGAATACGAAAGGTATAGTTATTCACATTCTTTCATTCTCAACAACTCAAATTAATATGTGTTAAATATCTCCAGAACTATCTGCTTTCTGTCTTAATGACTAGGAATGTCGGAATTGATGTCTGTGGCTGTGCTTATATCTGAACGGTTTTGCAAATCTATGTATGTTGGCCTTTGCACGTGGCTGAGTGATGTTTCTAAAATGCGACAGTGTTGTCCTCGGGAGGGCGCTCTCTCATCAATTATCAAACATCACGATTCCCCTTCTAGAGGAAGCGATCAGTTGAACATGTGAAAATGGGCGGAGAGAGGGAATCGCATTCGACGTCATTGCATTTCCCTGGCTGTTTCAACTTCCCTTCTTGAAGGTCTGGTACAGTCAGTGATCACTGCCTCTGTTTCTGGCGTTCGGTCTGAAACCATGGGGTGAAACGCTATCTAACTCTGGTTCTTTTCCTGATAGTAAGAAGTCTGACAACACGAGGTTTTAGTCCAACTAATCTATTTGATAGTAATCCCACAAGCTTTCGAAAACGGTTCCCAGAACTTCCACACACCTGACCAATAAAAGCCGTTTCCGAAAGCTTATGGGATTACTGCCAATAAATTGGTTGGACTAAAACCTGGTGTTGTGAGACTTCTTACGTGTTTACCCCAGTCCAACGCCGGCATCTTTGTGCCTTTTCCTGATCACAGGTTAGTCATTCTGAACGCCTGCGTGAAATCCGCCCATCACCAAAATCATTGCTCATTTCCATCTCCAGACGATTATTCCATTGTTGTTGTTCCATCTAAGGCTCTTTGCATCCGTTATTTTCAGGGATGACTAACAGTGATTTAGTGTCTCAGTCAGTACCCGTAATCCAAGCAGCAGAGGGTGACGATCATGAATTCTCTGCTGTTACTCTGAATCGAGTACAGCTGCAAAACAAAATTGCTTGTTCTGGTATCGCCAGTATCTACAATGAGCTCCTCCGTATTTGCTCAGAGCCAATAGTTATGAATTTACCGATATGAAGGCTTTGAACACTTCAGCGGGAATGTCAACCTGAAACAGAGCACTTTTCACTTGTCCGTGAAAGGTTTAAAGCTAACGGGTAGCTCCGTGCTTTACTTTGCACCGAGACTCAGAATCAGGAGTCTGTTGTCAGGAAAACACACAAATTACAGAGAAACTGTTCGCAGAATAAATCCGTCATTGCAGCTTCATCTGAGTGGATTTATCTCATTGAGATCAATGATTACCACTGTTAGTAAACGTGATACTTGACGCTCAGATTACTTCCAAATCAAATCCAATAATTTCCCATGCCAATCACAAAAACCCGCATAGCCCGGGCGAATAACTCCATCAATCTGTACTTTTAATCTTTCTGTATCAGATGTCTGTCTGTTAGCGGAGATCGGTGAAGTAAGAACATAAGATAAAAACATAACACCAAGGAGTAGGAGTAGGCCATCTGACCCCTTGAGTCTGCTCCACCACTCAGTAAGATCATTTCGCGGGCTCAGCTCCACTTACCCACCGCTCACTACAATCCTTAATTCCTTTACTATTCAAAAATGTATCCATTCTTGCCTTAAAAAAGTAATCGATGAGGTAGCCTCAGCTGTTTCACTGGGCAGCGAATTCCACAGATTCACAACCATTTGGATGAAAAATTTCCTCCCCAACTCAGTTCTGAATCTGATCCCGCTTATTTTGAGACCATGCCCCCTAGTTCACCTGACAGTGGAAATAACTTCCCTGTTTCTACCTAATCTATTCCCTTCATGATCTTATATGTTTCTCTAAGATCTCCACTCCTTCTTCTGAATTCCAGTGAGTGTAGTCCCAATTTACTCTGTCACTCTTTATAAGCCAAATATGATCTAGGATCAAAGGCAGAGTTGTCACATTATGCAGTTTCTGGATTGAAATAATGACTGATTGAAATAATTGCTTTCCCGGAAAACGAACAACTCCAGTGCAACGCAGCTCAATGTGGAAAAAAGAAAATGGCAGAACAAGAATATACATTTTGGCCTTCCAAGCCTGCACTGACAAAATGGAGTCTGATGACTACATGTTCCCAGTACACTTAAAAGAGTAATTAATGTTAACTACTACTTATGTTCCTGTAATAGATGCACTTACTAATACCCGCGGAATAAATGAGTGTAAGTTAAATATTACACTTTTAAATTCAGATCGAGAGAAAGATCTATGCAAAAAGTCAGGGACATTGAGTTCGAACGGAAAAGAGTTAAACGGACAAAGAGCAAGTATAATTGATAATGTTATAAATCTTCCATGGAGAGAGAAAGAAAGCGAGAAAGACGCACACAGCCGGGGGTGGGATGTGATTGAAACTGAGTTTACTCCTCCGCTAACAGTGATTGGTCTACAGCTGACGTCATCTTTGGAAGACTAGCCAATCGCAGCACTGAAACATGACCCCACTCCCACAGTTTCCCAATAATTGAAGCTGTCTCTGATCTGAGTTCACTCTGTGATATTAGACAAGAAAGAGCAACATATTTCAAGCCGTGCCCCTGTTTGCGGTCCAATCAGGAATCATGTGTTCCCTGTGCGTGTTACTGATAATAATGGTCATGCTGCCCGGTGAGTCTGAGCTCAAATCCTCAGTGTGTGTTTCATGGGTTATATTTACTCACAGGCTTCTCACACACATTCTGTATGTTGTTACAGAAACCAGTGGCCAAACGTCGGTTTCCCAGGAGCCGCCTGAATTAACTGTTCAGGAAGGACAGACGGTAATTTTGAACTGCAGTTATAAAGCAAAATTCGCTGAACAAACTCTCTTCTGGTACATCCTGCGACCGGGAGAAGGTGTCAGATATGTATTGAAAAGTTACGGCAAGGCGAAGAGGGAAACATCTGCCGATTTCTCGGACCGGTTTTCTGCTGATTTGGACAAAGACAAGAAAACAGCTCCATTAAATATCACCAGGGCCCGTGTCTCAGACTCTGCCATGTATTACTGTGCCCTGAACCTCACACTGTTACAGAGGCACAGTCAATCCGTACAAAAACCAACAAAGGCAATCTCCCTTCTTCTCGCTGAATCAGGTCTGTAAGCTGGATAGTTAACGGCTAATATAAATAAAATAATATCATACAAACCATGAGTCCACAAGATCACTTTGTTGGTGCTGAATGCCTGTCAGTTTATGTAAAATCTCCCTTTATCGTAGTTTCCGTGGTTTACGAGCAACTCTGAATCTGGTGCTATTATTACAACATTAAATAAATCTATCAGCATCGTATTTCAAAGGTCATCTCAGTGAAAGTGCACACACATTTGCTTTAGTGCACTTGTTGTGACAAAGAGAGTGGCCGTCATATATTTGTTTGCTTTCTTGGAAGCAGTTGATAGGTTTGCGGATATTCAGGAAAATAACCGATATGGAGGTAGTGCGGGAAGGTGAGTATGCGTTAGATTAACAATGAATTTACTGAATGACGGAATAGGCCCTAATGAAGGAGCAAATGGTCCACTGCAGCTCCTATTCCCTATTCTTTGATGTTCTGTCGTCCAGTTCATTGTTCAGAGAACAGGTTCAAATGGTTCCTGCTCCTCGCTCTGACGTCATGAATTGGAGAAAAAAGGCAGTCGGAGCTGATTGGATGAAATATAGGACAAAGGAGCTGTGAGCTGATTGTGTGTCTGCAGCTGGATCTGTCAGAAATGAACCAATCACCAGTGAGGCCGGATATTACTCAACATCTTCTGAAGTGTGAAATAAAACAATTGAGCTTCAACTCACTGAGTTCAGATTCCTCATCAACTCTGTGAACATGCTGTGTGTTACTTTTTACACATTTCTCGCAGCTTCAATTAGCTTAACTGACAAATTCCCGAATTGCGCAATCTTCAGCTTGCTCGCGATACTAAAGTAGAAATCTTCCCTTTGGCTGTCCTTTCCAAGTATTTCTTTTAAAAAATTAGCTTGATCACATTGTTTGTTACAGAGTGGTAATAAAAATAGTTAAATTTCATATATCTGTTCTTTTGCAGAGTGAGCGGTGTAGAATTTGTCTACCAGGAATTGGTTGCAGTGATAAAGTTTGAAAGAGAATCGATTACCTTTTTTTGGCACTTCAACCATTGTTGCTTCGTATTATTTACAGCTGTACCTTCAGGACCGGAATAAACCCCCCACATTCTTGATCTACACCCATAACTACAGAGACGTTTTCAAGGCAGATGTCGCGGGGAGCTGCTTTTTCTATACGATCTGTAGATTTCCATGATTTTAAAAAAACCCAAATTATTAGCGGCAGGAAAGCAACAGAATAGCAGCGGGGGAAATTTCCTCTGCCCCATTTAATTGGAACATTTTCTGAACGTATTATAAAAAAGTATCTGGAAAATTTATACCACACTGTAGATTACAATGGAAATGCTGAGAAAAGTATTTGATATTGTGTTCCAGCCGTTAAAGGAGGTCGCACAACATGTAAATTTTCAACAGCTATATAATATTGAGGGAAGTGCAGGAGTGATGAGCAAGAAAGGAGAGAGATTATGTTCAAATCTTGGTTTGAACATAAAGATTTCCAAAGCACTTTCTCCAGCAAACCTTTGAAGAAATCCTTTTCCGAATGTGGGCGTGACTTGTTAGGCTGGAATTTATTGCCCATCCCCAGCTGTGCTTCACAAACCTTTTGACGTTCTTAATTAAGTTTTTGCATGCAGTCGATTTTCTTGCCTAATGTTACAGTTTCTGAAGCTCACTAAACTTGTTCTTAACGATAATTTATTTATTAATCAATTCTCATCGGATTCTAATCATATATTGAATTAAACTTTTGTACCTTTAATGTTAAGTATTCTTAGTCTTAATATATGTCAAGTATCCATTGTAGTAATATGAGTCACATTCTACTGAACTCTTTCCAATGGAGTTTCCCCTCGATTCCCAGTTATCTTTAATTTATTAATGTAATACTGAGAAATGTTTGATCAGCTGCTGTCATTATTGGAAGTTGCCTTAGCATATGGGCATTAATTTACATCATTGACTGACATATCAAACCAAACATTATTCCGTCCTTTGTCCTGAGTGTTCTTTGAAACATCAATGTAAGGGTACAGCTAATTCAACGCTACCTGCAGCATTTTGTATTCTCAATGTTAGTGCCGAGTTTCCGGCGATTCTCAAATGAACAACAGCTAATACTGCCCTCACAGTGAATCAGATGGCATCTGCGATCGATTTTAGATGGTGTTTGTGTGAATTGTGGTCTGGTTTGCGTTCACGGGCATGTATTGACGTGTCAATGTGTGCCCCGCTGTTAGAAACAGCTTTCAGCAGACAGCAGCTGTGACCCAGAAAACTGCTGCAGGTTTTGTGTAAGTATTCACTTGTTCCCATCATTGTGAGTACTAGACCGCGGTGTCAGGCAGCCACAGTCCCGAGATAGTCAATTGGTACAAAATTCCCGCAGTTTATCGTCTGAATCTGTAACTGAGGCAATTGTAGGCATTATTTCAGTTTTTAGTGTGAAATGTAATTTTTGTTATAATAATGGTCATTAATAGTTTCTCCGAGTTTAAATTTCATATAAATAAGAAACCTTTCTCAATTCTTGTTCACATTTGTTAATTCCTCTTTCTATTATGGTCTTGTTTCGTCTTTCTGATGTATGTAACAGATGTACAAATATTGACGGATTCCATGTGTATGCGTTCTGTTCTCAACGTGAAGCTCGATCGCTATGTTCACTTTTCTAACTTTAAAAAAAAATTGCTGTAAAACATTCTCCGAGTTTTTAAAATAAACATTGAATGAAGATTTAATTATCTCCGGCTTGGCTTAATTCTGTTCTCCAAAACCCATCAACCCCGCCTCATTTTTCCTATAATACGGACCCCCGCCCCCCCCGCCCCACCTCCTTTCCTAGACAGACATGTGCCCCAGTCGTGTGTGCGATTTGGTTGAATTCGAGGTCCTTGAATGAAAGAGTCACTGCGCCACCCAGTGACCCATCTGTGTAAAGACACCTTCATCTCTGCCTTCTTATGATAAAATCCAGAGACAGGATGAATGAATAATGAGAAGAACCTCGGTGATTTCACTCATAAACTGGTCTGTCACTGACGAGTTTCAGGTAATTCTAAACAACAAAGGCTCTGTTTCTTATCCTACAGGTTTTTATCCTGCAGGTGCTTTGGTCCACCTTGTTGTCTAACGAAGGGCATACACGCGATGGGTCGTGAGAGGACTGCTCTTGGACCTTTTTCGAGAGTATCCTACTGCTTCACATCGTTAGTGTATGCTTGACCTGGACCATCTGATGGGCAACACGACAGCGAAGTCACTATAGCTGTGCTGTGCAGATACATGGATTTGGGACTGTATCTGTGGGAGTTTGCGCATTCTCCCCGTGCTTGCGTGCGTTTTCTCCGGGAGCTCATCCCAAAGCTCATCACATCCCAAAGATGTGCTCTTAGGCTAATTGGCAAAACAAATTCTCCCTAAGTTGTCTCAAATTTGGTTTTTAATCCATAGATCTAAAAACATGGACAGGGATCGCGTGTAGAAGTGGGAACATCGAGGTGGCGGCGCGGGCTCGTTGGGCCGAAGGGCCTGTTTCCCGTTCTGTTTTTTTTTTCAGTTGAGGGGAAAGCTTGTGTGTCACCTGATGGAATATGGTCGGTGTCGTGGGAGATCAGGATGGCTGTTGGCGTTGGTTGACAGAGTCTGAACAATTATTGATTTAACGTGACATGTGGGAAGGCCGATATTCGGCTCCTCTGGTAGCTGCTGTCCCTTCAACTGAACAAGCCAGAAGTTCCCACTGCACATGCACTTTATCCATAGCCCTGCAATTTTCCCTGTTGTAACACATTCCATAATAGGTTTGGAAGTTACAAAGAATCGGTTTCCACAACCAATTCTGACCTTGTATTCTAGATGAGAAACATTCACCAGGCAAATTGATAATACCACTTCTTTCCCTATTTCATCATATTTCATATTTCAATCATAGTGAATCTTGTTCGATCAGATTTGAAGTCCGAGAAAAAAAAGAGATGTTCACTCAATGGTCAATTTCACTGAGGAAAACAAACAAGTAATGTTCATTCCTTCCCTTCCAGCTTCCAGCTCCCTCACGTCTCAGAATCTGGCGCTCCAAACGTCTGCTGTCAGGCAGTTACACAGAGCTGTGAATATTCAGGAATCTGTCAGCAGGGCAGTACAGTCAATACCGAGGGCAGGCTCCTAAATATCTGCTTTAGACACACACTTCAAGAGAGGACAAAAAAAGAAAACATTGCCGGAGAGAAAATATCTGCTTCTGTCGATTCTGCCGAGAAAATTAGTCAGTTAAAGTTCTCCAAACTACAATTGGTATGTATTACAGTGCATTGACTTCGGTGCACAGCACAGTGACACAGAACGCGCAGCGGGCTATACAAAAGCCTACATATGGCGAGGATTGCAGATACCATCTTGCAGGAGAGAGCTGTACAAAAACCCGAACATGATAATGGTCACAGACACAGTGATAAAGAATACGGAGAGATCTGGACAAAAACCTGAAAATAGTGAGAATTAAAGACGAAAGAGAAAATGATGGGAAAATCTCAGCAAGTCTGGCATCATCTATAAGGAAAGAAAAGAGCTATCATTTCGAATCCAGAGGACTGTTTGACAAAGCTGGTACCTGTGACCCTGGAAGTTTCATGCTGGACGGAATTTGATTTGAAATCACATGGGTTAAGTCAGGGACGCAGTGAGTCACTGAGCAAGGAAATGTGGCATTGCAAGAGAGTTTGGGTAATTAATTTGTCCGCACTAAGAGAGAAATGGAAAGCAGTGAAGATGGCTGGGGATGGGGAGTGAAGGGGGCGGGGAGGAGAGGAAGTGGGCCAGAGAGAGACATGTGGAAATGCCTGATCATGTTGAGGAGTGCAAGAATCAGTAACTCTTGCATATTTAATTTTTTGTGCAGTTCTCTCAGTGCTCTTTATCACTGTGTCTGCAATCCTCACCGTGTTCAGGTTTCTGTACAGCTCTCTCCGTGTTCTGTGTCACTGTGCTCTGCGTCCAGTCAGTGCACAATAATAAACAGCGGAGTCGCTCAGTTGCAGTTTGGTGATCTCTAACCGGCTGATTTTGACTGAAGAATGCATATAAACAGAAATTCTGCCCCCGCCAGCGTTTTCGTTACTCTCCTCTCCTGATGTGTGTGCCTGAAGCAGGTATTTCAGTGCCTGTCCTGGGGACTGACGATACCAGTGTACTGTGTACTGACAGATTCCTGAATATTCACAGATTAGAGTAACCGTGTCACCGGCAGCAGAGGTTTGGGCAAGTGAACTTGGTGACACAGATGAGCTGGAATCTGCAAGATAGAAACATAATGAATTTTTTAGCCACTGTTTAGCCCCATAAAGCTTGTCAATTGGGCCTGTCTGCTGCGACAATTTGTTTCATTGAATTTGGGGCTGGCATTTGGCAATTCTGTCTCACAGTGCCAGGGAACCGGGTTCTAATCCGGCCTCGTGTCCGTGTGGGTTTCCTCGGGCGCTCCGGTTTTGTCCCACATCTAAAGATGTGCAGGTTATGTTGATTCGCCATGCTAAATTGACCGCAGTCTTTTAGCGGAATTAGCGGTGTAAATGTCTGGGGTTGTGGGGATGTGGACGATAGAGATTCGATTGGCCGAATGGTCTCCTTCTGTCGTTCTGGGGTTCTGTGAATTTGTTTTAAATTGCATTGATCGTTGGAAATTAACAAGCAGAGCAGACCTTCAGATTTATTTCCTCGTTCAAATGCACGCACCTAGAGTGCACTGCAGAAGGAGCGGTGCAGGCAGCAGATTCTACATTAACTTTCAAACGACAATGGAGAATCAAACAAAAACTTCTGGCACAGGACAAGACTCCAGTGCAAAGGGACCAAAGAAGGGCGAATGGGTACATTGGTAACACGTTGAAATATTTGTCATTATTGGCCGAATTATATATTATGCGAAGTATGATTCCATTTTTAATAAATATCTGCCAACAACTATATTGGTAACACATCAATGCAGAATAAATCATAAAAGATTACTCTTCTACTCACTGAATCAATTGCTCTCTAGGTTTGATTGCCCGAAGGAGAATTAATCTTTCTAATCCCCTTGCGCATATCGATGTTCAACACAGGGCAGAGATGTTCGTCCATACCTGTTAATTTGAGCTGACAATATTTATCTGCGGGTCAAAGACTGACAGTGTAGTTCAACACTGCAAGCTAATTCCTGCCTGCCATTGTGCTGCTTGTCTGTTTTCACCCATTTTTCTGTTTTACTTCTATTAGAAATATTTGTAAGTTGATTTCATATTATTTCTACATCTGAGTTTTTTTTTGTCTGTTCTTAGTGGTTTCTAACCGTCATGGTTTCTAACCGTTATGAAAACTTGCCCTAATTTCTCTCAGTTGTTCAGCCAGTTCAATTTCCGCAGTGGTTTTACTGCTACACACGCAGTAAAAGCAGTGCCTTCAGAATGTGCGAGAATATTAATCTCTTTAATCCATTGGCTGAATGTTCTTTGTCCTTTCCAAACAGAATTGTCTCTACGCTTTACGTTTTACGCTTTCCACTTATCATGAACAGGCCATTCGGCCCAGCTGGATGAAACTTGTTCCTGTACATCTCTTCTCTCGAACACAAAATAACCATTTACATCCCGAGCTGTGTGTCTATATATCCCTCTCGCGCGCCCATATTTTTCCAGCTCTGCCATAAATTTATCGCGCTGTTTCTCCAAATACAGACCTTCACATTCTAAAGTGTCTCCGTGTAATTATACCCGAATGTTTCTGTCTGTTCTGGTAGTAATTGCTCTGGTGACCCAAGTTCGAATCCTGCCTCGCAGCTGGCAGGATTTGACTTCAGTTCTTTTTTCAACAAAAAACTGGAATTAACAATCTTTTGTGGACCATGAAACCATTATCGATTGTTGGAAAATCCCATCTTATTTCCTTCCTTTAGCGAAGTAAATCTGCTGTCCTTACATGGTCTGGCCCACATGTGGCTCCAGAGACACAGCAATGTGTGTGACTTCAACTGCCTTCCGAAATGGCTTAGTCAAACATTGATTTCATGGGCGACAAATAAATGCTGGCCATGAATGAATTAAACGATCCTCTTTCACCGGAGGATCGGTGTCTGCACATGTACCTCCCTGAAAGCAGAACATAATGTTAAAAGTTTTGTCACGTCTTCCCAGTCTTCGAGAGACAAATGGCAATGCTTTTCTAAACTTTCGCTGTCCATACACATTATTGATTACTGATTTTCTCAGGACTGTAAGAAATAAAATACATAAAAATAGAAACATGGTAGACCAATTTGGGGCCCGCTGCACAATTTAGGAAGATTAGTTCTGTTCACCTACTGTGTGCTCTATACCTAAATCCATTGAATCTATTAGTATGCAAAAATAAAATCTATGAAACGATTTGGCACCCGACACAACCCAATCTTTGAGGGATTGATTATGCTTCAATGAGCACAATCCTGTGTTTTTGAAATCGAGACAAAAAAAATGCCAACAGATTCGTCTACCGTTGACTTCCAATACGTGCAAGAGAATGCAATTCACACTTTTTCAGAATTTTGTCGAGGCAGGAATAATTATTTAGAACATAGAACATTACAGCGCAGAACAGGCCCTTCGGCCTTCAATGTTGCGCCGACCAATTAGGAACTAGCAGTGACCATCTAACCTAAACCATTCCCTTATCATCCATAAACTTATCTACTAACCTCTTAAACGCCATCAAACGTGGCGCATCAACAACTGACACAGGCAGGGCATTCCATACCCTTACCACTCTCTGGGTAAAGAACCTACCTCTGACATCTGTCCTAAAACCACCACCCCTTAATTTAAAGCTATGTCCCCTCGTGCTAGCTATCTCCATCGTAGGAAAAAGACTATCACTGTCCTATCTAAACCTCTAATCATCTTATATGTTTCAATAAGGTCTCCTCTTAGCCGCCTTCCTTCTAACTAAAACAACCTCAAATCCCTCAGCCTCTCTTCATAAGACCTGCCTTCCATATCAGGCAACATCCTGGTAAACCCCCTCTGTACCCTTTCCAATGCCTCCACATCTTTCTTATAATGCGGGGACCAGAACTGCACACAATACTCCAAGTGCGGCCGCTCTAGAGTTTTGTACAGTTGCAACATGACGTTGCAGCTCCGAAATTCAATCCCCCTACCAATAAAAGCTAAGAATCCGTATGCCTTCTTAACAACCTTATCAACTTGATTGCCAACTTTCAGGGATCTATGCACACATACACCAAGATCCCTCTGTTCATCAACACTATAATTATTCATAGGAAGAAAATAAAGATCAAGTAGAATGTAATCATTTTAGCCACTGATTATGCAAGAATGGAATGCCAACTTCAATTATAAAATTTTATCTTGAAGCTATTTGCGTCACGTTTTCATTTTCCTGACGCGGCAGGTATTGACCGGCCACTGCAATATTGGATTACCTCCTCCAGTATCTCATCCATATTTCCCGGAGCAGAGAGAAATCCTGCGCTCTTTGACTCTGTTCTCTTCTAGTGAAGAGGAGGGCGCAGATTTTTGGAGTATCTACAATATGTTTTTTATTAATTCATTAGACGTGGGCGCATGCCCATCCCAAGTTACCCAGAGTCAACGACATTGCTGTGGCCCTGCAATAATATGTAGGCCAGGCCATATAATCACAGATTTTCTTCCCTGACACACATTAGTGAAGCAGATAGGTTTTTGAACAATTAAAAATGTGGTCATGGTCATAAATAGATTCTTGATTCCAGATACTTTAATTGAATTGAAATTTCACCACCTGCCCTGGCGGGATCCTCAGGGCTTTAGCTGTGTTTTTGAATTAATAGTCTAGCAATAGTTTGACCACCACCTTCCCTAATGTATGCCCATTGAAACCCATATGGAGTATGAGAGTGCAGGCTGTTGTGAAGATCATCCGATACCTTTTTCAAACCAATAATGGTCAGCTGAATTTCATTTCCCGTAAGATAATTGTCATTTGGGTCTCACACTGCTTCAATCCTTTCTCACACCAAAATTCGAGTTCAGTTTCTTACGCTGCTCCCAAGTCTAAATCTGCAATTGAGAATCTTATTCTGGAAACCACCCTGCTTTAGAAGCAGAGCTCTGAAGTGGTATTAAAAAATGAATATAAACTAATGGTGAACACTAACCAGGACAGTCTGTAACACGGAGGATTTGAAGTCACTTACCGGCTGTGACAATCACTTCTGTCCCAGGCCCATCTGCAAATCTCCATTTTCCCCACAGTGACACCGCTCTCAATCAGCCCAATACAAAAATGACTGAAGCCTCAAGCTCGTAGCAGCCAGCATTACCGGGCACTCAGCGTTTCTACATTACTCACAAGATTGGGGCCAATAATGAACATTGATTGCTTTAAAAAATTGACTCACGCTGTACTTTGTGATTCTCTGAGCTCCTGTGATAATGGAACAGGAGCAGAGATGGAAGGTTATTATTAAGGGAGAAAAACGTTAAAGAATGATAATTGATCGAAGGAAATTACACTGAAATTAAACCAGACTGAAGTGGGAATGGCATCATGCCGACAGTTAAGTAACCGAAATTGGGAATTGCTGAGAATTATTGCGTTTTTTTTTATATTTGGGTATTTGTCCTTCTCCATTCCATTGTGGTGTCCCACTTGTATAGTACCAGTACCGAGCTTTACAGTAGTAGGTGGCGGTGTCTTCAATTCTCAGATCCTGAATTTCCAGTGAAAATTTCTTCTCTCCTTCATTGACCGACACAACGAATCTCCCTCCATTGGAGATCTGTTCCTGCTCTGTTCCGGTCTGGGCCAGTTTGAAAAAATGACCAGTTCCCAAATCATAAACTCCATGTAAAACACAGGTGATGGTGAGAGACTGGCACTCCTTCCTGGTCACGGTTGGCGGACTCTGTGTCACTGACTGACTGAACGATCCTGGAAATTAAACACAGGGCATTTAATAGACCATCAGAGCTCAACCACAGAACGGGGCTAAAAACTCAGACAGTGTTTATAAAGGGGCTGAAGTGGGGCAGCTTTACTTTCAACCCATACAATGTAGTTTAATATGATCAGTACTCACGGGGTAAATAGACACACACAGTGAAGACAAGGAGGATTTTCATCGCTCTGCTGCCTGGAGCTGATGGTTTATATCTCGAGGAGCTGGAGACTGCAGTGCTGGACTGCTCTGGTAGACTGGATCGCAGAGATGAATTGAAATACTTCAGCTCCGAACATCGGTAAATTAGGCCACGCCCACAATTTAAAATAAAATTAAGAATTGTAATGCGGAATCCAGTTCTGAACTTACAATCGAAATTCCAGACAGACAGCCCAAAAATTCATCAGGTGACCAACAGTTGTTAGTGAAATGCTCTACTTGGCCTCGTGTACATTGTTTATGGTTTTTAATTCAGGCGATGCCAGCAGAAATCACCAATCTCTAATTTCCTTTGATAAGGTGGAGGTGAACTGCCTTTTTGAATGGTTGCAGTCTCTGTCGTGTATGTACACCCTCAGCGCGATTAAGGAGGGAATTCTAGAATATTTACCGAAACCGAGCGACAGTGTAAGAACAGAGGAAATTTCCGAGTCTGGATAGTAGGACTATTTACATGCCTTTCAAATTGCAGCTGCTTTATGTTTGAAATGTGGCGCCTAAGGAGGCTTAATGAGTTTTCGTCGAACATCGGACAAACGGTATACACGACTGTCACTGTGCATCGTTGGTGGAAGGAGTGAATACTTGTACAAGAGCTACCAACCAAACAGGGCTGCTACAGCATGGATGAAACGACCCGCAAATTGGAATCTCATTGTGCGACGTTGGAAACACCTCCTTTGTCTCAGATAGAAAGGCAACTTCACTGGAGGGGCATCCTGCTAATTTTACTTTTATTCAGAGTAGCAAACTCAGTCCACACTCCTCATGAAAGAGAGGCAAATAACTGCTAGTCGGGTCAAGTACACGGGTCCACGACATAGATATTTACTTGAAGGCAGCAGGATCTTTAAGGAAATTCTAACACTTCGATTGCAGCTCGCCTTCTGGAACAATTCAAAGTATGAGAAGAATTCAATTCTGAAAGAAGTGTCCATGAATTTTGTGATTACCGTTTTCATTCTTCTCCTGAAGTTTGGTGAATCGTTAAGTCTGCATTAGAATGAAGATTTGTGTCAACAATTGAGTGACGGTTGTATTTAGAAACTGAAGGGTATTATGCAGTCATTATAGGGGATAAGAGAGGATAGATGATGGATTGATGGACAGAGAGACAGTCGTATCGAAGGATAGACGGAGCGATGCGCGTTTTGAATGTCCATTCACTTTGATTGCAGTGAAGTTTACAGCAACGTGCAGTAGTTAAAACTTGGGTTATTGAAGGGTAAGAAGAATTGCATTGTGTTTCCAAAACATTGGGGGTGTTGGTTCAACTTTAATTTTAAGAGAAAGATATAGGCTTTATGCCTCTGTTTATATAAAGTGTACAAATACAAAAAGTTAAATGTTTCTTCATTGATAATCAGTCTTTGCTTGAAGTATGTCAACCAAGAGAGGAAAAGGGTTAATGTTTCGGGTCCATATATCCTATGTACAGAATCTGAATAGATTCATAAGGATCCATATGACAATGTATAAGTCTATTTCTGTCTTCCCAGATGCTGCCAGACCTGCGGAGTTTAGCCAGCAAGTTTTGTTTTGTTTGTTGCTTGAAACTCAAGCAGATTTCATAGTAACTACCTGAGACAGTACAGAGTGTAGTGTTACAGTCAAATCTACGGTGCAGAACTTAGTGCAAGGTAGGTCCATTAAAAAATCTGATGGCAGCAGGGTAGAAGATGTTTTTGAATCGGTTGGTTGGTGACCACAGACCTTTATATCTTCTTCCTGATGCAAGAAGATGGAAAAGAGAACGATGCTGGCTCTTTCTTAACTATAATGTCGCTGTGGGGGTACTAAGGAAGGTTGTAGGTGATCTCAAAGCCTAAAAACTGGAAGTTTTAGACCATTTCTATTTAGTTCCCGTTAATGTAGACGGGGCACGTCCTCCACAACGCTTCCTGAAATGGATTAATAATCTCGTTCATTTTGCTAACACTGAGGGAGAGATTATCGTCATCACACCAGTTCATCAGACTCTCTAATTCATTCCTATACTCTGCCTCGTCATTGTTTAAGATCCGACCCACTGCAGTGGTGTCGTCAGCAAACTGGAAAATTAAGTTGAAGGAGGATGTTCTGACATATCACAGGTATATAAGGAGTACAGTAAGGGGCTGAGAACATAGCCTTGTGGGGCACCGATACTGAGGATAATCACGAAGGAGATGTTGTTGTCTATCCTTACTGATTGTGGTTTGTGAGTTCGGAAGTGCAGGATCCAGTCGCAGAGGTTGGAGCCGAGGCTCAGGCCGCGGAGTTTGGAGATGAATTTCGTCAGGCTAATGGTGTTGAAATCTGACTGTAGTCAATAAATAAGAGTGTGCCCTTGTTATCTCGGTGTTCCAAGGTTGAGTGCAGGGCTAGGTAGATGGCATCTGCTGTGGACCTGTTTCAGTGGTAGGCGATCAGAATGATGAAGATTCAGTTATTCTGTCCCAGTCTTCAGAGAGCAGGAGAGAAGGGGAAGCCGTGATAACGAAATGCACCTATCGCACTACAGAAGAGAAGTGTCTTGTATATTGGGACATGCAGCCGTCAGCGAAGGAGACGGTCTTGGGATGCTGTGATGGAAAGTCTCAGCCAATTAATGTTGCAGTGATATTACTGTGCTCTCTCTGGGACTTACAGTGATTGAAAACAATATCAACTCTGTACAAAAACTGTCTTCCGATTGAACCTGCCGTTCCTGCCTACTGAAGTTGTCTAGAATCTCGGATAAAACCAGTCTCAATGAGGCTGTCAACTACTCAAACACGCACACAGAGCAACCCAATTAAACTCTGTCAAGTTCTTCACTCCCAATGAGTGCACTAGAAGCTGCCTCAGCTTTTATTAATTTCGTCCCTGTATGAGCAACAACTTAATTAGACTACATCTCAGTTTATATTAGTCTTAATAATAACTGCACAAGACCATTTTAGTTTATAGAATTGAGAAATGTAACAGTTAGCACATGGCCACGGATAGAATTTGAACTGGAGATACCACTTGTGCTAGTTACGTTTGGTGAGGTTTTTGTACAGCGATAGACGAGTTTTAGATCTTTGTGTCTTTCAACACGCAGGAATAGACAGCAGTGTCTTGGATTTCTGTTCAAGCAATCGCTGAAAGAAACTTATTTTCTGCATTAGCCTGACCAGCTTCGAACTTTTCCTTGGCAAAATCTGCATCTCTTCTGTCGTTGTGCTACCTGTACCAGTAGAAATCGGTGTTATTGTTGTTTGTTGTGTACTGCCGTCCATTTTCACTCTATCTCCTTCAGTAAGATGCAATTCAGACTGTAGAGGAGACCCAAAATCTGCTTGAGTCAGCCTTGAAATAAAACATAAGGGAAGATTTAATGCAACACTGAGTGAAAAATTCCATGAAAATGTTTCAAAATGTCGCTACTGCAATCACACAAGGTGTTATAGTTTTACATACCAAACACCAGCCAAAGTACAAGATGACGAAACCACTTGATTTCCATCATTTATTGGCCAGTAATTTCTTTGAGTCAGATGTGTGGAGATATATTTACTATTGTCATTCTTTAAATTGTACATAAAGCTAAAACAGAAGGAGAGGAGGGGTTTTTGACCTTTTTTTCCAAATACAAAGGAGCATTATGAAAACTGGGTAGCAGCATGTTAACATGAGTAATGATTGAACAGCTAGTTTTTCTACCTGTACCGTCTGACAGAGTCACTGCTTTGGGTGGTGTTGTATTTGGCAATTCACCCCATCCCTTCCCTCCACACACAACTTGCTCATTAAATATAACATCCAGTCATTGAGATTTTTTTCAAAGTGTCGAAAAAAAAGGAAAACGAAGAGTGAGAAAACCTGGGAGAGAGGAAGCAGACATGAAATAGAGGGAAATTGCGGGAGCAAATAAGAGACAAGTAAAACAGAAAGGATGAATGATGCAAACTGAGGGTGAAATTATGTGCTGGTTCTCACAAGGTGCCATATGTTTTTGTTTTGTTGAATCTATACTCTAGATATAGGCGATTATAGCAAGACCACCATTTATTGTCCATCGCTAACCGGACATAACGACATTGTTATCACATCCTGAACTATGCCAATGCGAATGGTGCAGTTGCTCCCACTGTGTTATTCTGGAGGCTCTTCAAGATTTTAAACGATAGACAATAACAGAAACGGTTGTTTATGACAGAGTTAGGATTGTACATGATTTATGGAATCACTGGATAAAACGACACAGAATGAAGTCCTTTGGTCAAGTTGTTTGTACTTCAAGTCTGCAAGAGCTATCCCTTCTGGCTAGTTATATATTCTTTATACATTGAGTTGCACTTTTGTCCATTTCAAATCTGAAGCCAGCCACTTATTACTGTATCTGCTTCCGCCATTCTTTCAGGCAGTGTTTTGAAGATCATAAAAACACACTTCGAAAATAACCATAAATTTCTCCATCATTTTTATTTACTGATTACCTTTAATCAATATCCTCTAATTGTCCTCTCTGCAGCCGATGTAAATAATTCTTCCGCATACTTTATATAAAACCGTTTAAAAATTTAGGCACCTCATTTAAAATTCAGCTCAAGTTCTCTTTTCCTTGGGAACCAATCTAGTTTCTCTGTTCACTCCGATTAACTGGTGTCTATAATCCCTGACAGCATTTCGTCAGAAGAAAAATACGTGTTTTTTTTACCATTTTATAAACAAGGGATTTTATTTTTCGAGAGTCGCTGGGTGAAAGATCTCTTTTCTAATTTGTTAGTTTTGTTGTGTTTTGACGAGGTTTTTGTACGGGTAATAGCTGGTTTGAAGCACTGTGATCCTCAATCCGCAGAAATAGAGGGCGCTGTCTTTAATCTCCACTGCAGAAGTTGATAAAGGGAAAATCTGATATTGACTGAAATGACGGGCATCGAATTTTCCTTTGGCAAACTCGGCATCCTTACGCCTGGTGTTATCCCGATACAATAAGAACTGGAGCAGTTGGTTCGGGTACAGCCGGTACCAGTATCGAACCGGATTAACAGAACTGGAGTTGTAATTACATCTTAATTCCAGATAAGTTCCCTCAGCTACTTTCAACTCACGTTGACTCTGTGTTACCGAACTCCCTTGGAAATTACCTGCAAAATAACATGCAAGACATTCAGGTAACGCCCTTATTGATGACAAGCTTCCCCCTCGCTTTCTTAAAATGAGGCAAATCAATCACAATTTAACTATCAAGTGTGGATTATTTATACCAGAGGAAGGAATACGTTTTAGAATTACACCAAATAGGGAGCAGAATGACAATTCATATCAACAAGTAAATGTTCCAATTTACCGAATAAAAATGAGGCAACGAGAAATTTAATTGGTGTCATTTCTAACATGCTTCCACTATATTCGAGACTCTAATGTGCAAATCTTCCTGACCACGTGCGTACAGTGACTTTAGTTTCGTTGAGACATGATCACTCCAATGATACCCTGAAACGCTGTTCAGAACAAACAGCAGAAATGACTCAGTGAAAGACAGAAACAAGAGCAAGAAGTGAGCGTCAGTCCGTTTGAACTGCAAAGATCATATATGTGCGTGGTTAGGTCATTGTCTAATCAGTATTAGTTGACGCAGAAAGCAGAGTAAACACATAATCTAGTGTTTTATATATGAATGCAAGGTCCCTTGCTGCAGTAATTAGGGCAGACCTTGTATAATATAAGCAACATCAATGTCTAATATACTTTTACCAAGGACGTATTAGATTAAGGTACTCAAGCCAGCACTGTAGCAAGTGGTTCGCAGTGCTGCCTCCCAGCTTCAGGGACCTGGATTCGATTCTTGTCTGCGTGGAGTTTGCACGTTTTCCTTGTGTTTCCTCCAGGTGCTCCAATTTCGTCCCACATTCCAAAGATGGTTAGGTGAATTGGCCATGCTTTATTGTCCGTCAGTATTCTGAGGTGCGTAGATTAGAGATATTAGCGGTATAAAAATGTGGAGTTACGGGAATAATGTTGTCAGGAGTAATGTTGTCAGTGCAGACACAATGGGTCGAAATGGCCTCCTTTTGCACAGCAGTATTTGTGTGTATACTGTAATCTTAGTTTAAAATTAATTTATCAGATATGGGCTTCACTGGTCAGACCCCATTTACCGCCCGCCACTGGTTGACCTTGAAAGGTGATGTTGCCTTTTTTGCTATCTCCGAGGTGTAGGTACACCCACAATGCTATTAGGAAGGTTAGGCAGCGTCTATCATAAGTTAAACAGAACAATTCTCTTTTTATGAATTAATTTTACAGAGGCGAAGTTTATGGACTGACAATTATTTAGGAATAGAAAAATATACATTTTCATCATTGCAATAACTATTGATGCAGGAATTATTATAACAGGAACGCGGAAATGTTCTGCCACAGTGATAACTGCGATAGGGCCTAATATTAATATGATACTTCTTTTTCTAACATAAATAGTGGCATTATTTTGCGCCATAATAAGTGGACCAGGGCCTAGCAACAAGGCACAGCACTACAGCACGATAATTATGTAAGTTATAGAAAAGGACACATGGTGCAAAGATAATAGACAGATCAGCAAATGTCATGAGCAATACACAGCTCAGCAGAAATGTAGATATATTGTAACGTCGTAGAAATAGAGGCAAGGCTGAGTCTCGTAAAAACTGATGCATATTCCGGTGCACTGATAGCTGAGGCAGGGTTGTTTGCAATACAAAATGAAGTAATTTGCGTACATCAATAACTGAGGTAGGATCACTGTAATATTAATAACTAAATGGTGTATCCTTAATAGATATAACATCGTGTGTTATATATAATCTAGTGCAGCAATAACTGGAAATGGCCTCAAACATTATGAACAATAATTTGTTGTAGCTCATTAAGTAATGCAGGGCCAAGAGAAACATAAGGACAGTTATGAATCAGCACCAGTGTAATAATTCTAAAGCATAATTTGGTTCATTTATATCAATGCCTAATCAACTGTAATATTAATAGAGATATGTTCTCTAGGGGCCCGTTCTTCCCCAGTGCAATCAGGGACATAATGTGGAATGTGTGAAAGAGGGATGACCAGATTTACATAGAGATATTGCGCAATGCTATATAATATAAAGAGAAAGTTATTCAGTATAATATGAAGTCAAACAATGAGTTCAGGCAACATAAAGAGAAGTCCAAGTTCCACATTTATTTATTAGTGTCACAAGTAGGCTTACATTAATATTGCAATGAAGTTACTGTGAAAATCCTCTAGGGCCACATTCCCGTGCTTGTTCGGGTACACTGAGGGGCAATTAAGCGTAGCCAATGCACCTAACCAACACATCTTTGGACTGTAAGAGGAAATAGAAGCACCCGGAGGAAACCTCATGCAGGCACATAGAGAATATGCAGACTCCATACAGACGGTAACCCAAGCCGGAAATTTAACCGGGATTCTTGGCGCTGCGAGACAGCAGTCGTCCAGTGAAATAATAAATGAGCCATGATGTATAAGAAATTGAAAGCATATATGTTATGGTTTGCAATAGACAGAAAATGTCAGAGGTATAATCCAATGGAATATGACAAGGCCGGATCTGGTTGTTATAATCAAGTAGTCTACTCTCATGTCAAATAAAAGAGGGGTCTCTGCATCAAGAACAGAAGCACAGTCTGGTGTAAAGTGACTAGAGAAACTGACTCGTAGAGCAAACACTGATAGGGGACCTCTTTTAAAAATAAATTAGATGGCATAATGATTTTTTTTAAAGGGAAAGATCTATAATATAGAAACATACTTATGACCCAACTGCTGCGAGCTAGACACGAGTTTCTCTGACCTCGACCATAGCTGGATCTTTCCGATCCCGCTGCAGTAAGCGTCGATATTCGCCGTCATCAATCGCAGCAGAATTCTAACCAGAATTCCTTTCGTCCCAGTCTGATTCTGTGCAGCGGCAGCAGGTAAACACAATGGGGCAAAACAGGATCAACGTGCAGATGTCAGGTCTCCCCTGAACAAGAGGGTGCAGAGGAGATTTACAAGGATTTTGCTTGGATTGGGGAGCATGCCTTATAGGTTGACTAAGCTCGGTCTTTTCTCGTTGGAGAGACGAAGGATGAGGGGTGACCCGATAGAGGTATATAAGATATTGAGAAGTACTGATCGAGTGGATAGTCAGAGGCTTTTTCCCAGGGCTGAAATGGTTGCCACAAGAGAGCACATAAAAGAAAACATTTTCGGACAGTGAGTGGCTCAGATTTGGAATGTGCTGTTTGAGAATGTGATGCAGACAGCTCCAACTGTTGTTTGAAAATGGGATTGATTTGTTGTCTGAAAATGAAGTGCTGGACTGTGGGGTAAAGTGTTGTTGGATGAATTGCTCCCTTAGAGGGCAAATATATGCATGATGGGTGAAAAGGCCCTTTTCGTTGTGGTGAATGCTCTATAAATCTTGAAAAGGGAGACAGTGGCATAGTGGTAATATCACTGAGCTAGTAATTAGGAAGGGAGGCAATTTTTTCAAGATACATATTCAAATACAAAACATGGAATATAAAATGCAATTAAAATTTTGAATTTAAATTTTGTTTTCTTAATTTCGGCCATTACAAAAAAAACATATCAGATTCCTAATGCCCTGCAGAAAAGGAAACCTTCCATCTTTCCCCAGTTTGGCCTATAGGTAGCTCCAGGTCTCCATGTGGTTGGCGCTACCTGTCTTCTGTGATGATATAGAAGGCCAATAAATTCAGAATATTAGCGATTACCAATAATTACTGGCCTCTCCAGCTTGCTGTGCAGCCAATGAAAGAATAAGACACATTTCACAAATCTGCAATAGCAAAGGCTGTCCAGTAGATGGCAGTGAAACCGTGATTTTTGGCACGACACAGAACTGAGATTGTCTCAAATATTGCTGGTGTAGAGATAGAACATAGAACAATACAGCACAGAACAGGCCCTTCGGCCTTCGATGTTGTGCCGACCAAAATAAAAAGCAATGCCCCTCCTAACTAAACCATTCCCTTCTCATCCATATACTTATCAACTAACCTCTTAAACGCCACCAAACTTGGCGCATCTACAACAGCTGCAGGCAGGGCATTCCACTCCCTAATCACTCTTTGAGTAAAGAACCTACCTCTGATATCCGTCCTATAACTCATACCCCTTAATTTAAAGTTGTGTCCCCTCGTGCTAGCTTTTTCCATCCTAGGAAAAAGGCTATCACTGTCCACCCTCTCCAAACCTCTAATTATCTTATATGTTTCAATAAGATCCCCCCTTAGCCGCCTCCTTCCTAACGAAAACAACCTCAAATCCTTCAACCTCTCTTCATAGGACCTGCCCTCCATACCAGGCAACATCCTGGTAAACCTCCTCTGTACCCTCTCCAATTCCTCCACATCTTTCTTATAATGTGGGGACCAGAACTGCACACAATACTCCAAGTGCGTCCGCACTAGAGTTTTGTACAGTTGCAACATGATGCTGCGGCTCCTAAATTCAATCCCCCTACCAATAAAAGCTAAGACTCCATAAGCCTTCTTAACTACTTTATCCACTTGACTGCCTACTTTCAGGGATCTATTGACACATACACCAAGATCCTTCTGTTCCTCAACACTATTAAGAGCCCTACAATTAGCCCTATACTCCACACATTTATTGTTCCTGCCAAAGTGCATTACCTCACACTTTTCCACATTAAACTCCATTTGCCACCTCTCGGCCCAGCTCTGCAACTTGTCCAAGTCACTCTGTAAACTAAAACACCCCGCTTCACTATCTACCACACCACCAACTTTAGTATCATCTGCAAATTTACTGATCCATCCCTCAATACCCTCATCCAGATCATTTATAAAAATTACAACAGCAGGGGCCCCAAAACAGACCCCTGAGGCACACCACTTGTCACCGAACTCCACGATGAATATCTCCCATCAACCACCACCCTCTGTCTTCTATCTGCCAGCCAATTCCTAATCCAATTAGCTAAATCACCCTCTATTCCACACATCTGCATTTTCTGTATAAGTCTTCCATGGGCCACCTTATCAAACGCCTTACTAAAGTCCATATATACTACATCAACCGCCTTACCCCCATCCACCTCTTTGGTCACTTTCTCAAAAAACTCAATGAGGTTAGTAAGGCCTGACCTACCCTTCACGAAACCATGCTGACTATCCCCAATCAATTCATTTCTCTCTAAATAACTATAAATCCTATCCCTAATAATTCTCTCCAATACCTTGCCCACAACAGAAGTAAGACTCACTGGCCTATAATTCCCAGGAAGGTCTCTCTTCCCCTTCTTAAACAATGGGACCACATTCGCTATCCTCCAGTCCTCCGGCACCACACCTGTAACCAACGAGGACCTGAAGATCAGAGCCAGAGGCTCTGCAATCTCCTCTCTTGCCTCCCAGAGAATCCTAGGGTAAATCCCGTCCAGCCCAGGGGACTTATCCAACTTCAAACCCTCGAGAATTTCTAACCCATCCTCCCTATCTACTACAATACTTCCCAATTTGCAACCCTGTACCTCAGTGCTCTCCATAGCTACATTTCCAGCACTCTGCGTGAATACCGAGGAGAAATATTTATTCAGTGCCTCACCAATCTCTTCAGGCTCCACGCACAACTTCCCACTGCTGTCTATGACTGGCCCTAATCTTGCCCTATCCAATCTTCTATTCTTAACATATCTAAAGAAAGCTTTAGGATTCTCCTTAATCCTATCAGCCAAAGTCTTCTCGTGTCCTCTCTTAGCTCTCCTCAATTCACTCTTTAGCTCCCTCCTGGCTAATCTATAGCTATCCATTGCACTAACTGAGCCTTCAAGCCTCATCCTGACATAAGCCTCCTTTTTCCTTTTAACCAGCGAATCAACTTTTTTCATACACCAATGTTCCCTTACTTGACCATTTCCTCCTTGCCTGACAGGGACATACTTATCAAGGACTCGCAGCAGCTGCTCCTTGAATAAGCTCCACATTCCAGATGTGCCCAGTCCCTGTAGTTTCCTAGTCCAATCTATGCACCCTAATTCTCTCCTGATGGCCTCATAATTACCCTTCCCCCAGCTATAACTACTGCCCCCAGCTTCATGCCTATCCCTATCCATCACTAAGGTGAACGTAACCGAATTGTGGTCACTATCACCAAAATGTTCACCAACTTCCAAGCCTAACACCTGGTCTGGCTCATTGCCCAGCACCAAATCCAATGTAGCCTCACCTCTAGTTGGCCTATCTACATACTGAGTCAAAAAACCTTCCTGCACACTCTGTACGAAAACTGACCCCTCTAACGAGCTAGAGCTATAGCTATTCCAATCAATATTAGCAAAGTTAAAGTCCCCCATCACAATTACCCTACTACTTTCACTCCTAATCAGAATTGACTTCGCAATCCTTTCCTCAACCTCTCTAGAACTATTAGGAGGTCTGTAAAAGACTCCCAACAGGGTGACCTCTCCTCTCCTGTTTCTAATCTCAGCCCATACTACCTCAACAGACAAGTCCTCATCAAACTTCTTTTTCGATCACCGTGATACAGTCTTTGACCAGTAACGCCACTCCTCCCCCCCTTCTACCCCCTTCTCTACTCCGACTAAAGCATTTGTACCCCGGAACCTGCAACATCCATTCCTGTCCCTGCTCTAACCAAGTCTCTGAAATGGCCACAACATCGAAGTTCCAGGTACTGGTCCAAGCTGCAAGTTCCTCCCCCTTATTGCGAATACTCCTTGCATTAAAGTATACGCATCTCAAACCATGCCCCACCCCACCCGTACGCCGCTGTGTTTTACAACTCTCCTCTATAACCCCCTTACTCTCATCCCTCTCGGCACCCCAACTACTTAGGATCCCACCCCCCCCCCGAATCAGTTTAAAGCCCCCATCATAGCCTTAGCAAATTTTCCCCCCAAGATATTAGTCCCCCTCTGGTTCAGGTGTAGACCATCTCTCTTGAAGAGGTCCCACCTATCCCAGAATGAGTCCCAATTGTTAAGGAACCTGAACCCCTCCCTCCTGCACCATCCACGCAGCCATGAGTTCAAACTATCCCTTTCTCTGTTCATCTCTAAACTATCCCTTGGCACAGGCAAGAGTCCAGAGATAACCACTCTGCCTGTTATGGACCTAAGCTTCCACCCTACCTCCATAAATTTCTGTTTAATATCCCCTTCCCTTGTCCTACCTACATCATGTGTCCCCACATGAACAATGACTTGGGGCTGACTCCCCTCACCCTTAAGAATCCCTAAAAACCCGATCTGCAACATCCTGGACCCCAGCACCTGGGAGGCAACACACCAGCCCTGAGTCCTGTTTATTACTATTTACCCTCCTATCTGTCCCTCTAACTATGGAGTCTCCTATAGCTAGGCCTAATCTCTTATTCCCCCCACCCACCTGAGCATTCTCAGCAGGCTCACCCCCAGAGACCTGCTCCCTTTGGTCAGCTCCAGTTGATTCTTCCTCAACTGTAGCCTCCAAGACAGAAAATTTATTTTGGAGGGGAACAGCCCCAGGGGATTGTCTCCCCGATTGCTTCTTACCCCTCCTCCTAATAGTTACCCAATTATCACTTATAGGAGTTACAATCTCTTTGTTACTCCTGCCTATATCCTCCTCCACCTCTCGAATTACTCTGAGCTCCTCTAATTCCAGCTCCAGCTCCTTAACCCGATCCTCAAGGAGCTGCAAATGTGCACACTTCCTGCAGGTATAATCAGCAGGAACACTACTGGTGTCCCTCACCTCATACATACCGCAGGAGGTGCAATGATGCCGGCGTTGGACTGGGGTAAACACAGTAAGAAGTCTCACAACACCAGGTTAAAGTCCAACCAGTTTAAAATGGTTAGACTTTAACTTGGTGTTGTCAAATATTTCTGCCATGGACTCAGCCTTTGCTTATCTTAAACTAGGCCCAGTTTATATGACACAAAATCCTATTTCTGATAATATGACAATAATCCTGTGTTGATTTCGTACTTAACAAAATCCCAGTTGTTATTATACTGAACAAACCCTTAGTTGATTTAACACCGTGCATTCTGACAGTTAAGACAGCACGGAATTAATTCTCGGCTAATGTTATTATCATACACTTGACCTTCATGATACTTCACTTGACCTCTCTCTTCTCATACTGCACCAGAACGTGCACCAGGTTCTATCTCAGTTATTGCATTGCTGGAAACACTAACAATATCTCAATCACTTCTGCACTAGCCCACCTCCTGTTAAAAGCGAACAGCATCCTGTCTCTATAGTTATAATTTAATTTACATTTCATTTTTTGATTCACTTGCAGCGTCAAAGCTTACATCAATCTAAGGTTTTGGTCTGAAATTACTGCAATTAGACTTTATCTCAGTTTATATTATATAATGCCCAGAATCAAACAAAATTATACTCGGCCCGGTGTCAGTTTTATTAGGTTTGCTGTTCTCTCATTTATGGCGCTGAACCATACTGCTGTTCATTTGCACATCATCCTCTCTCAATTATTATTTTACTCTGCATTTCCTCACTTTTTATTTCACTAGTCCACATCTCTTTTTATATCACGCTTAATCAAGTCCCTAAATCTGATCGCATTATATGAGTTTACATTACATAACAAGCTCTCTCAGTTGATATTGTTATGCACGTCGTCTCCGCCTATATTAGAATAAATCTTTTCTTTGTTACAGCTGCATGTCTCTGTTTATATTAGAAAGCACCACGCTAGTTAGGAAGACACTAGACCCTCTGTCAGGAATTATTGATCTGAGCCCAGCCCCCATTCATATTGTACTGTATAAATAATTGTTGCTTTCGGCCCTGTCTCCGTATTATTGAAGAAACGCCTGTCCCCAATTTTTATTTAAGCACACCATGCTAGATGGATTGGACATGCGGAATTCCCCCTTTGAATACAAAAATGTGTAGGTTAAGTGGATCAGCCATGGTAAAGGTGCGGGGCTATAGGGTAGAAGGAAGGGTAGAATGGGATAGGATAGAAGAAAATTTGGGCCAAATGACCTAATCCTTCTTCTAAATCTTATAAACTTAGGAATGTCTGGGTGGGATGCAGACTGGATAGGCCAGATGACTTTTTTTCTGCACAATAGACATCATATGGCTCCATTTACAGACCAAATTAGGACAGGTGACGACTGAAACGACTAAATACGAAAACTCATAGGAGGAAAATAGAATAATGCAATAAATGTTAAGGTTAATCGTGTTTTTCCTGAACAAGTTCGATGCAATGCTAATTTGTTCAAAGTGATGTCTTGTAAATAGAACTGAATTTCGGAATGGGGCCTGGCAATTACACGCACGCACATACACGCACAGACACATACACACACACACACACGCACACACACACTCGTACACACACTCAAGTGTTGTCATAAGATAAGAGTAGCACAAGACGATAGCTGTATAAATGTTGCGCTTTATTCAGTCTCCCTGAAGGACAGGGAGACACACAAAAAGGATGCTAGGACAATGATATAGACAAACCATTAAACCATCGAAAATCCTTCAAATGTTAACTCCATGAAAGGTATATCTAATTTATTTTTCAAAGTTGCTGTGAAATCTAATTCGATCACACACTCAGGCTGTTCATTTCAGTTCACAACAACACTTGTGTAAAAGTAAATTATATTTTTGTCTCCCTGTTCAATAAAATAAATCTGTGTCATTGGTTGCTGACCGCCCTCCCAGTTGAAATATTCTCTTTTTAATTAACCAATTCGCAACTTCATGATTATGAACACTAATAATAAAAGTGTTCAAAAGACCGGCAAGGAGATAGAGACACCGGGAGAGTTCGGGAAAAGGAAAACAGGGTGCTGACATATAAAGCTGAGGAACAAAAAATAAATAGCAGATTGAGAGAAAATGATCAAAAAATGCAAGATAACAGTTATCATTCTCTTTCTTCACGGAACCCGGGGGAGCTCAGTGACTAATCCACTGACCAGCCATTTATGTCCAGGAATGGAAACTAGGCAGAACACACAAGGCTCTTTTGTAAATGTCACCACAATGTGATCTGTGTGACTCTGCCTGACTCTGTGGACAGATATAGGCCTCATTGTCAGATGTTCTCACCCGATTATGGTTCATTGATTTATTTTTTGCTCAGAAGCGAGATGTGCGGTTTGGAACCGGCAGCAAGAAACAGGAAGTTGTGTTACCTGAGAATGAAACAACCGGGGACAGTTTGATGTTATCATCGTGAACAGTCTTCCTGCCTGTGAGGGTGAACTCATTCTGAAAGCATCAAGAACGATCACACAGATTACTGCCGGTCTCAGCATTACATTCACCGATATTCACATGTTAATGAATCAAGAAAATAATCATATTTGGGGTTTAAATAGATTAATTGACCTGAAGATGGACTGAAGTTTATCACTGAGAGAAAAGAGGGAAAATTAAAGCAACTTTTTTTTTTCGCAGAGGCATTCCAAATAAGAAAGCTTAAATGTATTAGGCGTTGTGTGAGAGAAACAGAAGGGAAAGGTTAAGTGTGTGAAGTGAGTGAGACTATTTACTATGCCAACCCCATTCCAATGCTGGAATCTCCAGCTCGTGTATTCACTTGAATTTGGAAGGATGGGAGAAGATCTCATCGAAACATAAAATTGTGACTGAAACATATAAAATGTATAAAATGAGGGTAGCTCGGTGGCACAGTGGCTAGCATTGCTGCTTCATAGCGCCAGGTTCTCGGATTCGATTCCAGCTTAGGCCACTACTTGTGCAGAATATGCACATTCTCCCCGTGTCGGCGTGGATTTCTTTCGGGTGGTCCGGTTTCCTCCCACTGACTGAAAAATATATTGATTAAATGGATTGACCATGCTAAATCTTCGCTCAGCGTACCTGAACAGGCGCTGGAATGTGACGGTAGCACATTTTCACAGTAACTTCATTAGAGTTGAATGTGTGTCCACCTGTGACACCAATAATAAATTACCTTATAAATAATTAAATAAATTATAACTGACTGGGCTACCTGAATGAAGAGAGGATGTTTTCGCTGGTTGGGGAGTCTCACACCGGGGATGCAGTTTCAACACACAGGGTGGCCAATTTATGACAGAAATGAGGAAAGTTCTCTTCACTTCAGATGACTGTGGATATCACATAACTGCATATCTTCAAGAAATGAATAGAGTTGTCATTAGATTTTAATGTAATCAAGGAGTGTGGACAGAATGCAACGATATGGCCTCCAAGGGCAAGTAGGAACGGGCAACGAATGCTGACAAGCAGTAACACCCAAGTCCCAAGAATGAATAAAAAAATCATGTTTACCCTATCAGTCCTACATGTAAATCCAGTTCCAGAGTGCTGAAGTTGACGCTTAAGTGAATCTGAAATTGTCAAATCAACTGCAGGTGTTTCAAAGGTGCTGCACGAAGTCAAACACAAATAAAACCGATCATTGGGCAATTACTTTCAAAAAGTGGCTCACAACCGCTTTCACAGAATGGACAATTAATGCTGAGTTTGTCAGTGATGCCCATATCCAGAAAATTAATAAAACTACTGCGGATTCCAGAAACAGAAAAAAGTTAGTTAGTGGGCATCAGCAGAGAGTGAAACAGATTCTCATTCAGGTGGATAACAGGATGTAAAATATAGATGATATAATTCTGTAGAATAGAGCTGTTTCGCAGAATCCTGGGCCATTCATTCTTCAACTAAAATCACAAAATTGCTGTTCCTTTATCACATCTAGCCCCCAGGGGGCTAGTTGACTATAAGCAGTGAAATGACATGTTCAAAGTTATTTTATGAGATTTTGGTGTCACTGCTAAAGTAGCATTTGTTGCTACTTCGCTTTTTCCTTTGAGAATGTGGTGGTGAGTCCTCTCCTCGAACCATTGAACTCCACAGAGGAAATATGCGCACAGTGTTGACAGGAAGGGAGTTACAAGATTTTCATCCATTGACACTGAAATATACAGTCAGGATGATGTGTGGGTTTTATGGGCTCCTACAGGTAATTGTGTTCTCGTGCATCTGCTGCCCTTGTCAGAATTAATGTGTTTGGAAGATGCTATCGAAGGATTATGTTGCTGCTATACAAGTTGTGTATATTTCAGACCACTGGAATTGCACATCTCTGATGCAGAGAGTGAATGCTTGAAGTGGTGTGGGGCGTTCATTGAACCACCTGCTTTCTGCTGGGTGGTATTGAGATGTTTGGGTGTTGCTTCAGGGGGAAATCACATGTCCGACAAGTGGAGAATATTCCATCTCACTACTGATCTTTGCACTGTTACATGATGGAGAGGGATTGGGAAGTTAATTGATAAGTATATGGAAGAGAAGGGAATGGTTTAGTTTGGAGGGGCATTGCTTTTTATTTTGGTCGGCACAACATCGAAGGCCGAAGGGCCTGTTCTGTGCTGTAATGTTCTATGTTCTATGTTCTAAGTCAGGAGGTGAGCTACTCAACACAAAATTCCCAACCTCTGACCTGTTCTTACAGCAATATTATTTACATGGCTGAGCCAATTCATTTTTTTTAACCAATGGTAATTCCCAGAATGATGATAGTGAAGGGGGACGTTGTTCAGACGTCTTCGTGCCATTTAATATCTAAGGGAGATGTTTGGAATCTCTCTTGCTTGAAGAAGGTCACTGCCTGTCACTTGCTTAGCGTTAATGTTATTATCCACTGTTCAGACAAGCCTGAATATGTTCTAAGATTGCTGCATATGGGCACGGACTGCTTCATTCCAAGCAAATATTTTAAATGAATGCGCTATTCATGATGTGATTAAACAGTATCGGCAACTAGTAAATCGGCAAGGTGCTATTTCATTTGTATAACTTCAAAATAAATGTCCTTCCAATGATAAAAGCCACTTTGTGAGTAACTTCATGAAGTGCACGGAAGAGATTTTGATGTCCCCAGTCCCTGAGATCAGTGTAATGGCCTAAAAATGAAAATAATTAAAAGCAAAAGAATGTCTTACATCTGCCTCGAAATATTTTCAGCGTTCTGCACCTCATTAAATATACAAAGTCTCTTGCACCTGAATAGTACTATGTTCTATTGTACAGCATAATCTGATTTCGATTATTAAACAAGTACCTCTCAAAGCTGCCAATCTGTGAAGAAATGACTGGTTCATATCCTGGTTCAATGGAAAATAAAATATTTATTCTTGTGATATTATGCAATATGCTGCAAAGTTCTGATGTCTCGTGCTCCCATGACCAGTGAATGTTGGACAGCCGGTGGTCGATAAAATGAGCGGCAATGATTTGGATGCTGATGGAGAAATTTCCTGATTGGACAGAATGGAAATTCATTAAATTCTCCCTCAAAAGTCGATTTCAATTTTATGTTTATGTGTGCACTCAAATAATTAAGCCAACCAGGTTTCTCCCACCGTTAATTTTCACAGGGTTAAGGAGCTGTTGGAAGAATATAAGGAATAGCATTGTAACATATGAGGATCTTTTTTGAATTCATTCGTGGGCCTCACGGTGGCATAGTTGTCAGCATTTCTGCCTCACAGACCCAGAGATCCAGGTTCAGTTCCCGGTTTGGTTCTGTGTGGAGTCACTGTCTCTCTGGAGTCTGTATGTTCTCCAATTGTCTGCCTATTTACTCATACTGTCCAAAGATAGGCAGATTGGCGACGATAAATTTTCCCATCGTGTCAAGGGAATTAGCAGGGTATCTACGTGGGGTGATGTGTATAGGGCGTGAGTGAGAATAGTGTTTGGCACAATAGGCCAAAAGGTCTCCTTCTGCTCTGCAGGGATTCTATGGACATAAGTGCCACTGGATGATCAGCATTTATTGCCCAGCCCTTGTCCCAGGGAAGTTGAGAGCCAACCACATTGAAGTGGCTCTGCAGTCACATATACGCCAAACAAAATGAGGACAGCAGGTTCCCTTCGCTAAAAGACATTAGTACATTAGTATTCTGCAATTGAAACCAAAAGAGAAAAATCTGGAAAATTTCAGCAGGTCTGGTAATATCTCGAAGAGAGAAAAGAACTGATGTTTCGAGTCCAGTGGACTTTTGACAAAGCTTTGACAAAGGGTCATCCGAACTTGAAAAGACAGCTCTTCTCTCCTTACAGATACTGCCAGATTTATTGAGATTTTCCAGCATTTTCCCTTTACGTTGTTTTAAATGTCTTTGGGCAGAATAAATTGATTCTGAATCCCTGCGGCGAGGAATTGGAGGTTGATCCAAGACTGTCGTACTGAAGAAGACACCATGTAAACATTGTTCAGAGATCTGTGGGGCCCAGACCATCTAGTTGTTGCCAATATTCAACGCGTTGGCTTTACAGCTCAGTCTCAAGGAACTAGATAAATTTTTACACAGTCGGCAATGCTACCATGGACATAAGTAGATTCTTAATTCCAGATTTTTTTTTACTGAATTTAAATTCCACCTCTCTGCCACAGTCGGATTCGAAGCCTGAGAACACTAGTTGATTTTGTGGATTAATTATCTTAAGATAACAACATCGTCCATTCTTTTTATGTTGAGTCCCAAGTTACAGTGATAGCTATCCTCACCTGACATTCAATAAATGGATAATGATTCCTCCAATGAATTATATTTTTGCTACAATATGTTAGAAACACAGAATTATTGCAAATCAGATTGACGTCCTTACTTGATAAGGTACTGTCATCTTAGAACATAGAACATAGAACATAGAACATTACAGCACAGAACAGGCCCTTCGGCCTTCGATGTTGTGCCGACCAAAATAAAAAGCAATGCCCCTCCAAACTAAACCATTCCCTTCTCTTCCATATACTTATCAATTAACCTCTTAAACGCCACCAAACTTGGTGCATCTGCGATAGCTGCAGGCAGGGCATTCCACTCCCTAATCACTCTTTGAGTAAAGAACCTACCTCTGATATCCGTCCTATAACTCATACCCCTTAATTTAAAGCTGTGTCCCCTCGTGCTAGCTTTCTCCATCCTAGGAAAAGGCTATCACTGTCCACCCTATCTAAACCTCTAATCATCTTATATGCTTCAATAAGATCCACTCTTAGCCGCCTCCTTTCTAACGAAAACAACCTCAAATCCTTCAACCTCTCTTCATAGGACCTGCCTTCCATACCAGGCAACATCCTGGTAAACCTCCTCTGTACCCTCTCCAATGCCTCCACATCTTTCTTATAATGCAGGGACCAGAACTGTACACAATACTCCAAGTGCGGCCGCCCTAGAGTTTTGTACAGTTGCAACATGATGCTGCGGCTCCTAAATTCAATCCCCCTACCAATAAAAGCTAAGACTCCATATGCCTTCTTAACAACTTTATCCACTTGACTGCCTACTTTCAGGATCTATTGACACATACACCAAGATCCTTCTGTTCCTCAACACTATTAAGAGCCCTACCATTAGCCCTATACTCTACACATTTATTGTTCCTGCCAAAGTGCATTACCTCACACTTTCCACATTAAACTCCATTTGCCACCTCTCGGCCCAGCTCTGCAACTTGTCCAAATCACTCTGTAAACTATAACACCCCTCTTCACTATCTACCACTCCACCGACTTTAGTGTCATCTGCAAATTTACTGATCCATCCCTCAATACCCTCATCCAGATCATTTATAAAAAATACAAACAGCAGGGGCCCCAAAACAGACCCCTGAGGCACACCACTTGTCACCGAACTCCACGATGAATATCTCCCATCAACCACCACCCTCTGTCTTCTATCTGCCAGCCAATTTCTAATCCAATTAGCTAAATCACCCTCTATTCCACACATCTTCATTTTCTGTAGAAGTCTTCCATGGGCCACCTTATCAAAAGCCTTACTAAAGGCCATATATACTACATCAACCGCCTTACCCCCATCCACCTCTCTGGTCACTTTCTCAAAAAACTCAATGAGGTTAGTAAGGCATGAACTACCCTTCACGAAACCATGCTGACTATCCCCAATCAATTCATTTCTCTCTAAATAACTATAAATCCTATCCCTAATAATTCTCTCCAATACCTTGCCCACAACAGAAGTAAGACTCACTGGCCTATAATTCCCTGGAAGGTCTCTCTTCCCCTTCTTAAACAATGGGACCACATTCGCTATCCTCCAGTCCTCCGGAACCACACCGTAACCAACGAGGACCTGAAGATCAGAGCCAGAGGCTCTGCAATCTCCTCTCTTGCCTCCCAGAGAATCCTAGGGTAAATCCCGTCCGGCCCAGGGGACTTATCCAACTTCAAACCCTCGAGAATTTCTAACACATCCTCCCTATCTACTACAATACTTGTTTACGTCTATTCAGTTTTGGAGAGGCACATAAACGTAGGGATTTAATTTGCAATGAAAGAGTTTTTTTTCTGTAACAGAGGCGCAAATGCAATTTCACCTCTTGGATTAGCAGAAACATCACAATGGATTTCACTGTTTCAGTTTTACTCTATCTCTGGAATGTTACAGTGTCAGCAATCAATTCATCGGGTATAATCCGATGAATTTATTTGATTTGATTTGGTTTGGTTTCATCTGATTTATTATTGTCATGCATATTAGTACACACTGAAAATTATTCTTTCTTGCACCACGTACAGAGAAAACATACTGTACATAGAGAAGGAAATGAGAAGCGCAGCATGTCGTGTTGCAGTCATAGCTAGGATGTAGAGGAAGATCAATTCAATGCGAGGTAGTCCTTCAAAAGTTTGATTGTAGCAGGAAAGAAGCTAATTTTAGTCGGCTTGTACGTGTCCTCATACTTACCTATCTTGTTCCTGACGAGAGAGAGTATATCCGGGCTGTGTGGCCTTTTGCTTTCATTGTTTTTTTTTAATATTTTTACATGTATTGAATATGTTGACTCAGCTACAGGCAGAAACTGGGCGTCCCTGAGGCTCCTTGAGACTGAGCTGTAAAGCCAACGCGTTGAATGTTGGCAGCAACTGGGCGGTCTGGGCCCCATCGATCTCCGGACAATGTTTATATAGTGTCTTCTTCAGTACGACAGTCTTGGATCAACCTCCAATTCCTCGCCGCAGGGATTCAGAATCAATTTACTCCGCCCAAAGTCATTTAAAACAACGTAAAGGGAAAATGCTGGAAAATCTCAATAAGTCTGGCAGCATCTGTAAGGAGAGAAGAGCTGTCTTTTCAAGTCCGGATGACCCTTTGTCAAAGCTTTGTCAAAAGGCCACTGGACTCGAAACATCAGTTATTTTCTCTCTTTAAGATATTACCAGACCTTCTGAAATTTTCCAGATTTTCCTCTTTGCAGAATACTTAAAACAATATATTCTCTTTGGAATAACAACAAAACCGAAGATTCTCATCTTTCCCCTGTCTGTCCCACATAGATTCCATTTCCACTGTGATGAAAATCATCCTTCACCACCACTGAAATTGCCGAGCAGACCATCCAGTTATATAAAAGCTGTTATGGAAAGTCAAAAAAAAAATCATCCAGAGGGCATGTTTCAACCAGATGGTTCATAATCACCTTTTCAGCAGGGATAATTATTGTTGGCTTCGTCAGTGATGCTCACATCCAGAGGATCAATGAAAACAGTGCAAATTGCTGCAGGTTCCAGAAATCTAAAACTAATAATTAAAAGTGCCACTCAGCAGCTCAGTGGACATCAGCAGATAGAGAACCAAATTCACATGTAAAGTCGCTGTCAGGGTGCAAAATCTCTTTATATAGTAGGAAGAGTAAGGTTGTTCTCCCCAATATCGTACCCTAATCCTCATTCTTCAAATAGAATCACTAATTTACTGGCCATTTATCACATCTCGCTTTGTTGCAGCATGTTGTACGCAAATTACTTGCTGTATTTCCCACATTGCTGCAGTGACTAAATTCAACAAAGGTTTAATTTCAACAAATTTGCAGTGAGCTTTAAGGACTTTAGGACGACATGAGATCGGGTGAGGTGTTATATAAATGCAAGTTCCATCAAAGTGAAAATTGTAATTATTTGGAAGTGCTGAGATTAATGCGAATATAGTCACTCTTCTGTCTGACAATAGCAACATAAAATCATAGAATCCCAACAGTTTAAAAGGAGGTCATTCGGTCCAACAAGCCTGCAACGGCTCTTTAGCAGATCATCCTACCTGGGCCCTACCTTCACGCTATCCCGATATAGGCACAGATTCACAGGGTAATCCCCTCAACTTACACATCGTTGAACACTAATATGAAATTTAGTATAGACAATCTACCTAGGGCCTCTGAAGGATGCTTTGCTGGATAGCTGGTGCAGACCTGATGAACCGAATAGTATCCTTCTGCGAATAGTATCTAGTATCCTATGATTCTACGTTGCATATCATTGGAGGATAAGAGGCAAATTATCACAGCCAATCCGCCTAATCTGCACATCCTCGGTCTGTGGAAGGAAACTGGAGCACTCAGAGGAAACCCACATGGATATAGGTAGAATGTGAAAACGACGCACAGTCACCCAGGATTGGAATCGAATCCGTTTCGCTGCCGCCTGTATCTCTTAGTGATAACCACACTGGATTTTTTATTCTTCTGTCGTGTGAGTTTGATCACTATTTGAGACAGAAATGCTTCAGACATCAGACTTTTTTATTATTTAACTTGCCTATTTAAACAAATTAAATCTTCAATCAAATTAACATTCTGATGAAAATCTGCCGGTTCACAGGTGCGTTGTTAATTGTGACATCAGAATTTTCAGAACTAATTTTGAAATGGAATATATTATTTTCTTTTAAGTAGATACAACTGGTGTTATGATTATTCAAAAAGTTTCTATTTATTTTGAACCGACTGTTAATATTCTTAAAATAAGCCTCTGAGTTTAACTCATCAATAAGTGACAGTTTATCTAGTTTTGCTGTCATAAACATTTCATTGTAAACAGTGAGGTATTTATGTAAATAAATACAAAAATAGAAATTTCAAATTAGATTGTTGACCTTCAAAAAATACAACAAATATTTCCCCACCAACACAGCACAGAAATAGAGACACCCATGCAAATCAATCAACGGATTCCAGTGACGATTGTTTTTCAACATCATTTATACATCAGTTATGTGAGGAAAACATCATGATGATTTTTATGTTGAGAATTAGGAAATATAATTCCTCTGATCCCAAAATGTAATGACACTGCAAATGTATTTGTGGAAATATCCTCTGTTTCATCTCTTTCTCTGTCTTTCTCCTGTCTGGTCTGTGTCTTGTCTCTTCACGATGGTTCATGGTCTTCACTCCACAGCATAAATTCGATGTCTGTCCAATGTATTCTGTCATCCAGAGTTATAGGTTTCTAAAAGAATATAATTCAATGAATTGAAATCCGTGAATGAAATTTGCTCTAAAAGATCTCTTGAGCATTCTGCGTTCTTGAAATGCTTGCTACAATTTCTTCTGTATCTAACCTCGACTGGAGCTATTTGACTGGACAGTGCGGAGGAATATTTGCATTGCATCTAAACTCAATGCCTTTTGAATGTTTGACATCACTTTGTCAATATCAAGATTTAATTCGTATCTAATGTCTGCTGTACTTGACCTGGATGTGTTTTATGGAACTGAGTAGAAGATCTTTCCGCTGTACCTAGCATCTGCCTCCCGAATCTCGAAAGGAAGGGTGCAGGAGAGGTTTTACGTAGAAGAGTGTCTATTTTCTTTCTGCTTTTGTTTTGTTTGAGCAGACTTTATACAGGGAGGTTCACTCTGTTTTTAGACAGTATACTGTTCTGGAAATGTTGATTTGAATAGTGCAGAGGGAGACTGTACTGACTAGTACTGATTCATGCTATTCTTGCCTTTAGAGTATTTAATTCGGCAATGCAGAGAGAACTTTGTATTCTGCAGCTAACCCCCTATGTTACTCCTGCACAAATATGGGAATGTAGAACAGCATCTTTCAATGCGACCTATCAATGCATCCATCAATTCATTCACTGATTCCTCAATCAAGATATCAGACATCAAACTGTCATTCATCTAAACATCATTCATTCAAATGTCATTCATTCCTGCATCAACGTAGTAATACATTTATTGTTTGTGTCGTTTGTGACATAATATTAAATTAATTAATCCAATGATTCAGAGGCCCAGGACAATAATATGAGCACAAGGTTTAATTTGGGCTATTGCAGCTGATAGAAGTTGAATTCGATTAATAATTCTTGAATATAAACTAATGGCGGAACATCTCTGATTACCCAGTGGGAAAAAATCTGCCATTGCTACCTGGTCTCCCAAGAATGTGATTACAGACGGACAGCAAAATAGCTGACTTTTCAACATCTTCAGAAGTAACCGAGAAAACCAATCAGTTCAGGAGAATTTGGGATAGGGAAAAAGTGCTGGTCTTTCCAACCAAACATCCCATGGAAAGATAACAGAAAAGACATTACAACATAATGCTCATATATCGTCTCTCTGGGACATCTCTCAGTTTGACTGTAATTCTTTCTATCCAACTATCACAATATCTTGATTTGTTAGAAAAATCATCATTGTTGCTAACAAGTTGCCAGAAAAGTTGCATGACTCTCCTTTCTTTAGAGATGGGAAAAAATACCCAGATTTACAACTTTAAAAACTTAAAGTACCTCCAGTACTGTTGCTGGGTAGATTTGTTTATAAATAGGCCTCATTGACAATATGAAGATTTTTAAGTTGGCTTGCAGCCAAGCGGTCAGTACTGAGGAAACAGATCTTTGATCTACTGCACAAACACTCCCAGATGCTTTCTGTCAATAATTTTGAGCATTTGACAGCATGGACAAAATGGGATTCAGCCATTTAAACAATAAATATTTTATTCCCACAAGACTGACGCATTTTAAATGGTAATCATTCCAATCAAATATTTTCATTCATTATCCTGTTCATTATGAGTAAATAGTACCGCAAAACAATAAATTGACCAGATGATTTTTCATTTCCAAGTAAATGCCACTCCAATAATTGAAGTATGCTTACTAACCACTTCATGAAATGCGAGGGAGGTGTTGATGATCCCAATTCCCCAGTCAACTGAGAACAGAGCAATAGCCAAAAATGCATCGAAATAATATTAAAAAAATGTCATAAAACTGTCAGGAACACCAGCGATTCCTGGAATATTTTGAAAGTTCTGTATCTCATTTAAACAGCACAGTCTCTTGCACCTGATTTGCACCTTCTTCTATTGTACAGTATAATCTAATTTCCATTATTGCAGAGTTCCTCTCATAGCTGCCAATGAGCGGAGAAGTGATCAATTCATAATCTAATTCAATGGAAGATAAAAATTTATTCTTGTGACATTGTGCAATGTGCCACAAAATCCTAGTATCCTGTGTTCCAACATCGACGAATGTTAGACAGCCGGTGGCCAATAGAGTGAGCTGCAATGATTTGGATGCCGAAGGAGAACTTTAATCATCTCAGTGTCCGTTCCGATTCATGAACTTCTCAGTCAAAAGTCGATGTTTATTTTACGTTTTTCGGACAACTCACTACTTAATTATCAGGAGAGCGGGATTCTTATTATTTTCAAAGGGCTGTTTTCGAGATTGGAGCAGTTTGACAAATTTAAGGAGAAACATTGTATAATGTGAGAGTTTCTTCTCACTTCCAAACACAAATTGTTCAGTGATAGCCATCCACACTGTAAATAGAATCACTTTGTTCATCCCCCGCATTTAGTTACAGGAATTGATAACAATTATTCTGCTAACTTACGGGGTGTCGGCGCGGGCTCGTTGGGCCGAAGGGCCTGTTTCCCGTGCTGTTTTGTTCTTTGTTCTTTGTTTATTATTGTAATGTACAGAGGCCCGGAATTGTTGCAAAATAGACTGAAGATCTCCTTATTATTTGAAAATATTATTTCATCATTTTTAGATTTCTGTTCTTGTTAGGAGCGTGGTAATAAAATCACCATATTTACAGAGGAATTAGTTTTTTTTAAAATAAAGAAATGATGAAGTGCAATATCACCATTAGAAACAGTGCAGAAATTACAATGCACATATTCAGCCAAACACTATCCTGACACGGATAAAATGCCCATTTTAATATTATCCAATTGTAAATCTGTGAGTCCATTCTGTTGGAGGTGTGGAAGGTGGGACGTGGATCCAGTCGCCGCCTTCACCAGGGAATCAACAGGCGGCGCCTGGAAAGCCGCCCCCTTCTGCCGGCTGTTTAAATACCGCTCACTGGGACTGGAATCCAACAGTCCAGGAGCTGGTTTGTTCATTGAGTTCCTGACACAACCATTTCCCTCAAATGACCAGAGAGATGAGGTCAGCGATTTCTCTTAGTTTGCTGCTGACTTTCTTACCCGGTGAGTAGTTTTTTTTTGCAATTGTCCAAGTCTCTCACTGTTAATGTCTCAATCTTTGCTGCAAAGTCAGCAATCAGTTCACCACGATTAATCCTCGGGGTTTTTTTAATCTATTTTTACAGGTGTCCAGTCGGAGGTTGTATTGACTCAGCCAGAGACAGAAACCAGGCGTCCCGGAGGCTCCCTGACACTGACCTGTAATATCAGCGGCTTCAATGTTGATAGCTACCGCATGTACTGGGTCCGACAGGTCCCCGGACAGTGGCTGGAATGGTTGGTTTACTACTATACTTCATCTGACAGCAGCTACGCCCCAGAGATTCAGGATCGATTTACTGCGTCCAAAGATATTTCAAACAATACCTTCTCTTTGGAGATGACGAGCCTGAAGACCGAAGACACCGCCATCTATTACTGTGCAAAAGACCACAGCAAGAGGACCCAGGGATGGACCCTAACAAGAACTGCTCAAGAGGGGATTCCGCAACTTCCATCGTAACCTGAAGGTCAGTATCTGTTTGAAATACAACAATAACGAATAGTGATCAGAACTAAAACACAAACCCAACTTAGTGAAAATTTAACATTAAACCAAGAAAATACACACACATAATGGACTGAGATTTTCACTCTTTACATTAACTTTTAACAGTTTCAGCAATTACATACCCGGATATAATACTCGTTTCACTATTTATGATACTTGGAGGAGGTGTTTCTAGATTGGGTTTTGTAAACTGCTGCATAAATTGTAAATTACAGTGAAATAATGGTCTATTTAAATATCGGGCGGCAGTACTGAACAGAGTATAGCTTTTGTGCGGGTGTATGTCACTGTGATACTACAGTAAGGTCACAGTGCTGAGCACAGCAACATCCTCATACAAAAACCTCATGGAAAGAGATTGCTCAAATTGGCAAGCAGTACCACAGCAGGATTTTCAAAGTAAATGAGGCTTCAATGAAATAATGTGTGAAAATAATATTAGTTTGTGAAAAGGTATAAAACTCTTTCCGTAAAATCTGTATTGACCGATGTGCTAAATCTACACGGAGATTAAAAGCAATCCAATGCCCTTTATAAATATAATGACAAGGGCAAGCTGAAATAACTCACTCATTCTCTTGTGGTTAAGGCAGAATCAGATATTTGAGAGAACAGTGAAATTAAAGCTCTGTATTTTACAGTTAGCAGGCGGGCACAGTATTTGACACGCTATACCCCACTGTGATGATTGGGATGGCACAACAGTCACTGTCAATACAAAAAACCCTCAGCACTAATTGACCGAGACTGGGACAGTGCTCTGTTTTACAATCCAGCATTATTATTTATGCTGTATTATTTATGTCCCAGCACTACACAAATAACGAGAATTAAGATGGAAAATCTGTAATAACTATTTGATTATCAGTTAGTGTTTTCAATAACTTGATCATGTGATTCTGTATGAAATATAAAACATTAAGATTATTTATGTAGAGCGAACAGCATCTACCAGTACAATAATAATTCCACAAAAATGCAGTGATTTACTTTCCCTCTGGGTTGTGATTTTTTTAAATACTGATGGATTTCTGTCTATTTTGTGCAGGCATGGTTATTGTATGACCCAACCTAGAGAATGTGACACTGTGATGGCATGAATGACTGGGGACAAGGGACCATGGTGACGGTGACTGCAAGTAAGAGCCATGCATTTATTGAGTTAGTGTTTGATTTGAATTTTTGTTTTATATTTTTCTCGGTTTTATTAGTTCACTTGTTCACTGAAATGTGGTTTGGTGGATTCTGTGCTGAAAATCTTTACAATGTTTCATGTGCTCCTGCTTAAAACGGGGGTTACAGAATTCTACTGTTATTTGACAGAAGTTAATATTGAGTGGTTCAGTTTCTTATTGTGATTTGGTGTTTATCTGCTGAGGACAGTGTGTGGCTGGGTTACTTTAAATGCCTTTCTTTTGTTAAACAGTTCGGCGTTTCTGCAATGTTTAACCTCGCTGACATCTACTGGCTGCGAGTTGCACCATCTACTCCACAAGTGTTTGAAATCTAACCTAATCTTAACAAAATGTGTTAAAGTTTCTATATTAATGTCAGGAACATGTTCCGCTTAATCACAATGCTGGTTTTGTTATATTGTTGTTGTGCGCATTGTGATCATTAGTTGCGGATTGGCTGGATTTTAAATTAAGATTTTCTGCCAATATGAAGTTTGAAACTGTTTATAGAATTGAGCTGCTTCTGTATGAATCGGGTTTCATCCCTCAGTGATGCATTTTTCTGGTGAGGAGGTTGTCTGTCTGGATGACATTGAATAAGTAAAATTTGTGAAATGGTTTCGCGATTCTGCATTGTTCACACTCCGTTATACTGAGCTGGTATACGGTTTATGTTTGAATACAAAGTCTGCGGGTTTTAAACTATTTGACGTGTGCCTGCACAGAGAAATCAGGCAGTCTTCATTGTATTGTATTTTTTTTAATTGTAACTGATAATTGCTGTTAAATCAAATCACGGTTTATGCCACTCGTCCAAAACCTAGTTTGCCATTGCATTTACAATTTGGGATACATGCAATGATTTTCATCGGCTGCACCTGATGGCTGCAGCTTTTACTATGCAAATGTTTAAGTATGTTCAAAATCCGTTTGAAATATGACCCAATATGAATAAAATGTGGTAAAGTTTCAATGTTAATTTGTTTGACATATTCTACCTCCTCGCAGTGCTATTGCGCTTACTCCAGATTTCTGTTTAGTTTAGCTATTCCTATATTTGGTGACGGGCTGGTTTGCTGGATTGGATATTGAAGTTTTCTTGCAATGATATTTTTGATTCAGTTGGATGAATAATTGAGTTAAGCCTCCGTGAAAAGGATTCATTCCCTCATTGATGTGTTTTGGTGTGTTTCTGTTGAGGAAGTTCTGTGGTTCTGTCACTGTGAATGTTTATACTGTGTGAAATGATTTCGTGTTTCGGTATTGTTTCTGCATTTATTAAACTCGGTAACACTTAGCGATTGCATGCTTCCTGATTGAATGCTAACAATCTATGAGTCTGAAAATCCTTGTAGGGAGAAAACAGGCGGGTTTTGGAAAAAATAAAGGCACCACAGCATTTTTATAAATTTTACTTAACGTTTACAAATTAAAATAAATCATGACATACAACCTTCATTTGGACACTAACTCGTTTGTGTAACTAAAAAATTCTCATTAACAAGTTTAATCGTGAAATGAATATAAAGCAAACATTTTTAAATCGTTAATATATGTCCATATTCAACAAAGATTATTTTATATAAATATCATTATTCATTAATCCCTCCTAATAGTTCTGTTGTGCGTGGCATACAACGAATATGACCAGAAACATTTCTAGGCTGGAAATATTTTGTGATAATTCCAAAAACTATTTCAATGATAACAAGCTGTTTCCACATCAGTGCTCAGTTCAGCGAGATACTTTGCACTGATTGTTATATCCCGATGAAGTTCGCATTCACTTCAATATGAGTTTTCGAGAATAAGACGTTGCTATTTTGCAATTTTTGTGTCCGATTATTACATTCTTTCTATGCAGGCTCGACATTTCTTCCAAGTAGTTTGTAATTGGATGCCGAGGTAATTAATCACTAATCTCATCTCAAAATTTGTGAAATGGGTTGGGTCTGTATTTTTTAAGCTCAGTGATTCTGAGCGGTTACACTTTTTCTAGCTAAATGAAGACAAAGAGACAAAATACGTTTAAAAATCCTTGTCAGGATAAAAGAAACGGGTGTCAGAAAAAAATAAAATAAATAAATGTTAGAGCATTTTATTCATGTTAACTGATGCGTACAGCTTAAAGTAAATCATGAATTATAATTCTTACTTTGTCACTATATATCTCTTAGGGACATTACACTACCGTAAATCTGTTACATTTGAGATGCTCATTTTCAGAAAAAATGTTTTTTGTCCAATTTGCGAGATTTAAGACAGACAGGGAGAAGTAGATAAAATTCGAGGGGAATTTTGAAATGAATGTCAGTTTAATTTTAAAAAACGTTATTGATTTTTTTTGTCGTAATGTGACAATTGATCAATTGGAATCCCTCAGTTTGACTGAACTTGACAGAGTGCACACAGTTTTCTGACAGGTGGAATTCGCTAACATTAAGCAATTGTTTTTATAATGGTGGTTGAATTGTCGTAAGGTGTCCACAGAAACTGGCTAGAGATTGACAAGTTAATACTTGAAATTCAAAAAGATTAATTTATATAAAAATATTATGATAATATTACAAAACTAATATTTGCTCTGCGCTTAATAGTAACATCCTGTCTCCATTACTGCTGAACACTGAATAGAATTATTGGATGAATAAATGACAGAATAGTAGAATTGATTCTACTTGAGCATTATGTTTAATTCTTATTAAATATTCTACTGAAGAAAAGGTCTCGACTTATTTCGTGCATCATGTTTCAGTGTTGCACAGAATTTGAATTAATTATCCTCAATTAATTTTTCACTGTTTAATTCACATTTTCTTAAATTAAACGATATGTTCAATAACTAAATTATATGGATTGTCTACATTATTAAATCTAAGAAGCAGTTTCATTGATCTCAAACCGCCAGGTTGTTGCAGCAAATACAAATTCAGAAGCATGCATTTTAACGCATTTGCATCTGGAGTAAAACTGGAGACATCTGGAGTAAAAGTGGAAATGAAAAATATTATAATGTGATTCGATTTAAGCAAATGAATTACAGATGTCTGAATATTTCCACTCTGTAATTTGAAGTTTATTGTTTAAGATTTAGTTGGAACCTAATTACTTCACAATTTCACAAAAGCAAGTTTTGAATGATTGAAAAGTGATTTTATTACGGAATGCAAATCAGTAACAGGAGAACTAACTGCCAATTAACCATAACAAAATATAATATTGATGCTAATTAATTCAAAACAAAAGACCTTGAATAGTGCATCAGCGTGTAAAATACAAAACATTTCTTTACTCAGCTATGCTCAGCTCGATAAAGTATTTTGCCTTGATTATTTTGTTGATTACATTCAATTATGAAATTAGATCAAATCAGGTTATAGTTTTCAATGTAAATGTATCTTGGTTAGTTTATTTCTTACTGTGCCACTGCATCTCTGCAGGGATATTGAATTGTTACTGTGTTACTGCCTTTCTATCGGGACATTGAATTGTTACTGTGTCATTACATCTCTGTAAGGGTCATTGAACTGTTACTGTTTCACTGCATCTCTGTTAGGGATATTGAACTGTCCTGAATCTGGTATTGTTGATTGCTCGTTTTCAGCGAAATTACATTTAACGTTGTTTTCGAGAGGTGATAAATAATTAAAAGTCGAAGGGAGTTTTCAGATGAATATCAGTGTAATTTAAAATAAGTTGGTGATTATCTGTTGTTGTAAGTTGACCATTGATCAATCGGAATCCAACGGTTGGAATGAAATTTACGGTTGAACAGATCAACCTGCTGGGAATTCGATTATTGCACCGTTTGTGTCTGTTCTGTTTCTATACGCGTGGTCACCGTTTTGGACCAGGAATCTCCCTGACTGGTTGTAAATCTTTTAGTTCTTTCTGCTGTATTTCGTGGTGTTTAATTCCTGTGCGACCCTAGTTTTGCAATAAGCTTCTTTTCCAGTTCCCTCACTCTGTCGATTTGTTCACTGATCCGTGTTTCTTAAAGAAAGGCACCAACATTACCTCAGCTGCCCGGTGATCTACACTGATTCCTCATTTTACACAGCCCTGTTATTGAAAGCAGATCAATGTAGAGAATCGGGAAAAGAGGAAAGGGAGGAGGTGGTCCACTGGAATTCATTCACCCACTCACCATCCACTCCCACTCACTAACTCACCCACCCGCACTCACGAACTCACCCACTCACCCACCCCCACTCACTCACACACCTACCCATCCACCCCCACTCATCCACCGAACACTGAGCCCTATCCATCCACTCACCCATCCCCACTCACCCACTCACTCACTCATCCACCTTCCTCCACTCACTCACCAATCCTCTCTCACTCAATTACTCACTCACCTCCCACTCACCCATTCACCCACCCACTCCCACTCACTCACTCACCCATCTCCACTCACTCAGTCACCCCCACTCACTCACCCACCCCCACTCATTCATTCATTCAATCACCCACTTACTCACTTACCCATTCACTCACTCACTCGCCCATCCTCATTCACTCAATCACCCACCCCCACTCACTCACTCATCCACCCACCCCCACTCACGCAGTCACTCACTCACTCACTCATACACCCCAATTCACTCACTCAGTCACCCTTCCATTCACCCACCCCCTCCCCACTCCCTCACTCTCCACCCACTCCAACTGCTCCTCTGGAAACAATGAGGTCGAACCCTCTAAGGTAAGTACCCTTTAAAGGAAAAAAGAACTTCCCAGGTCTCACTGGGGCCTGCATCCGGATTTACACTTCCGGCTTAGAAAAAAAAACTCCAAAAAAGTTAGGCAAACATCCCTTTTACCTATAAACTCTCTTCACTGAATCATGACTCCAGCCGCTCCACTCATTCTCATTCTCACTCATTCAGTCTCTCACCCTCACGCAGTCACATCTCTCTCTCACGCTCACTGAATCTGTGTGGGGAAGTCTGCAACGAGAGCGAAGAAAGATCTCAAGTGGCAGCTTAGTGTTTAAATCTGGGAGCTGGCCTGGAATGCAGAGAACTGGAGGGAATTGCTGGGGGCTCGGGGCCAGGGAAATGGCAAGAGTCAGTGGAGAACAGGAGGCGTGGGAAAGGGCAGAGAGCTAGGGGGAAGGTCAGGGAGCTTGGGGAAAGGCACACAACTGGGGAACACAGCCGAAAGCCAGGGAAAAGGGCAGGGAGCAAGAGGAAAGGGCAGAGAGACCAATAAAAGGGAAGAGAGCCAGGAGAAAGAGCAAAAAGAGACAACAGAAAGGGCAGGCAGGAGAAAGGACAGAGAGCCGTCGGAAAAGGCAGAGAGCCGTGAGAAAGGGCAGGAGAGTCAGGGGGAAAGGGCAGAGAGATCGGGGAAAGAAGAAAGAGGGTAGGGAGCAGTGACAGAAGGCAGAGAGGTGGAGGAAAGCGTAGAGGGCCGAGGAAAAGGGCTGGGGAAGATGGCATAGACGTGGAGGGAGGTGTAGAGAGCCAGGTGAAAATAGAGAGAGCCGGATGAAAGGGAAAAAGACCCACCGCGAAAGGCAGAGAGCAAGGGGAAAGAGCAAAGAGCTACAGAAAATGGGCAGAGACTGGGTGATCGACGGGTGAAGTGAGGTGTTTCAAAATAGGGCCAGCACTACAATCAGCTCATCTGTAATGTCAGTGAATGATGGAGGTGAGTTCGAGACCCGAATGGCCAGCTGTTACTATTAATGTATGATTCTTCAATTAGTCAATGTTGCATTGATTTGAATTTGTAATCACATTTAAAATTTCCTGGTCATTCAGTAAGTATTCATTCCGAAGGTATTTTTGAAGCAAAGTCACTAATCTTCGTTTGGTGGAGAGAGAGGCAATGAGTTGGAGAGAGGAAAGAACATCAATCAGTTTGAACACAGGCAATTTCCAAAGCTAGTGTGAAGATGTTGGCGTTAGATTGGTGTGGGCACAGAAAGGATTCTCACAACACCAGGTTAAAGTCCAACAGGTTTATTTGAAATCGCAAGCTTTTGGAGCTCCCTCGTCAGATGAGTCGATGATATGAATGAAGAGACAACTCCTTCATCACAAAGTGCTGCTGTTTGAGAAATAAATAGTTGTTGCAATAATGGAGAAAATCTTTGCTCTTCTCTGTTAATCCAAGGAATGACATGTCATTTTGAAACTGTCAGAATGTTTTTTTTCTTCCTAATTTGGTAGAGTGGAAACAGGAATCTGAGTTTCTACAGAGATGACGATTCCCAAATGATAGAAGTAACATAATCTCAAAGGTGGATGTAGGTTTTAATCGCGAAGTATTAGGATAAGTTCATAATTGTAATCAATGTTCGAGATAGAGGCATAGAAAATAGCAGCTAGACTAGGCCATTCAGATCTTTGAGTCTACTCCGCCATTCACTTGGGTCAGAATTCATGAATATACTGATCATATCTACTATCCATATCCCTTTAACACCGATCACTATATCTAATAGAAAAATCTTTGTAACAACATTTTTGATAAATTAGTAAACGCAAGTGAAAGTGTAACTTGTTCAATCGCCTATTCTTTACCAGCGACAACGTCTCCGCCCACTCTCTACAGCCTGGTCTCCTCCTGTGATCAACACAACTCCGGTGGCTCCGTCACCTATGGCTGTTTGGCGATGGACTACTCTCCAGATGTCACCAAACTGACCTGGAAGAAAAATGGACAGCAGATCACCACTGGGTTTAAGACTTATCCATCGGTGAGAAACACGAAGGGAACATACACCCTGACCAGCCAGTTAACCATCAGAGACTCAGAGGGAGAATGCCCCAAAATTGAGTGTGAGGTTCTACATAGTGGCACAGTCAAGAGCGTTGAAATGCAATGTAAGTGTTGTGCAGCTAGTGTAAAACAAAATCGCTGTAATTAACCTGTGTAAGGCCTTGGTTATAATTCATTTACATATATGTATATAATCCAGACACCTGGGTTGTTCCAATTAGTGTCTATTGATGCAAATAAGTTACTAATGTACACAGAAATTTAATTGATCCACATCTTCTGCAGAAAATGACTAATATGTGTTTTCTGAAGGTCGTGACCTTAATAATCTTCCAACTGTTATCCTCACTATGAGTTCCAATGAAGAAATCAGAAGGAGGAAATTTGCAATCATCGTCTGTTCAATCATCGATTTCCAGACAAATTCAATGACAGTGAAGTGGCTGAAGAATGGACAACCCATAGATTCAGGAATTGTCACCTCTCCCGCCTGTGAAGTGAATGGGAAATTCTCGGCGAGCAGTCGGCTGACAATCTCCGCTGGGGAATGGTTCAGTAAAGCGGTCTATACCTATCAGGTCACTCATCGAGGAATCACTCAGAGTCAGAACATCAGCACATCACAGGGTAAGAGATTCAAATCGTGGATAAAGTAAACCATTCTGATGTTAATCGGAATGTGGGATCTATCAAAGTTAGTACAAACCATCGAACAGCTTCTAAGTTGTTGTCATGTAGTTTGCTGCATTCGGACAGTTTCCCATTCAGAATTTCATCACAACAGCAATTTTTGTTATTCCTTCATGAGATGTGCATTTATTTCCCATCCCTGGGGGCATTTAAGTATCAACCACGTTGCTGTGGATCTGGAGTCACATGCATGCCAGGTCAGATAAAAACAGCAGGTTTACTCATCTAAAGAACATTCGTGAACCAGGTGGGTTTTACAACGATGGCTTCATGATGATCATTTGACTTATAATTATAGATTTTTATTAAATTCCCAGTTCACCATCAGCAGTGGTGAGATTCGAATCTATTTCCCCAGAGTTTTGCCCCAGGTTACAACGCCATTGACAACACACCAAGCCACTGTATCCCCTTGAAATAATGTTCCCTTCTATTATGAAGTAACATAGTGAGCGAAGTGGCTTTTGTATCACCTTTTCCTTGAGACAGCGGATAAGACTTGGACAGACAGTCGGTATCGGACTGTTACTCAGGTCGCAGCATGGGGGTAAAATTTTGGAAAATGCATCTCAATCTCTAAACGAGCGGCCAATACTTTGTTCCTGAGTTCAGGATGGTATATAAGCTGTAATGCTGATTCAGGAGAATGATGCAACAACTACAGTACTTTAATAACGGGAATAATTTCATAGAACGAGCAGGTTTGCCGTCGCCTATAGAAATTGAAAGGCGACAGTTAGAGCTGATACCTCGAAGGCAACTTCTTCAGACTGAAGATTGATGTCCTGCTTCTGAAGGGGAACTCGGGTTGATTTTCATTTGTCATTCACAGATGCTTCCCAGCGTCATGATTCCACAATGACGATACATCCACCACCAGTAGAGCAGGTCTTACTGGAGGCGACCGTGACCCTAACCTGCATCATTTCCAATGCCCCTTATGGAGTCAACGTGTCCTGGATCCAAGACAGGAAGTATCTGAAATCAGAGATTGCAAAAACGCCTGGAGAGGATCATGACAGCGTCGTCAGCGACTTATACATCTCGACACAAGCCTGGCTGAGTGGGGCTGTGTTTGAGTGCCTGGTGAACCATCAAGATCTGCCAACTCCTTTAAGAAAATCTATCCACAAGGAAACAGGTGAGCTGACAGATTGAAACAATAAATGTAGCACCAACGACAGGGTTCTGAGGAGTGTGGAGGAACAGAGAGATCTTGGGGTTCGTATGCACAGATCTCTGAAGATTGTCACTCAAGCGGATAGATTCGTGAAGAAGGTTTATAGTATGTTAGCGTTTATTAACAGGAGGTTTGAGTTTAACAGCAGTGGGGTTATGCTGCAACTATACCGGACCACATTTGGAATATTGTACGCAGTTCTGGTTGCCTCACTTTAAGAAGGATGTGAAAGCCTGGGAGAGAATGCAGAGAGGATTTACCAGGATGCTGCCTGGTTTGGAGAATAGGTCTTATGAGGAAAGATTGAGGGAGCTGGGGCTTTTCTCTTTAGAGTGGAAGAGGGTGCGAGGCGACTTAATAGAGGTTTATAAGATGGTGAGGGGAATAGATAGAATGGACGTGCAGAGACTATTTCATCGAGTCGATGTAACTGTTACTAGGGGACATAAATTTAAAGTTCATGGTTGGGGGATGCAAGAGGGATGTCTGAGGTAGATTCTTCACTCAGAGAGTGGTTGAGGTGAGGAATGGATTTCCTGCTGTGATCGTGGATCCGACACTTTAGGAACTTTCAAGCAGTTGTTGGATAGGCACATGGAGCACACAGAATGATAGAGAGTGGGATAGCTTGATCCTTTTTTGGACATACCTCGGCACAACATTGAGGGCCCAAGGGCCTGTACTGTGCTGTACTGTTCTTTCTTTCTATATAAATGCATCACAGTGTGTATCTCCAGTGGAAGATTCAATATTCAGTATTCAGTGCATTAATCGTCTCCCCTGAATGGAAACTCTACTAGTTAAAAGATATTTTTACAGGGAAGTTTGATGTATTGATGAATGAAAAGTGAACTGAAGGCAATGTTATTGGGTTTAGATCGAAAAAGAAGGGAGGAGCCTGATATAGAGCATAAAAATCAGAAAACCAAAATGAAAAGTAGATCAGTTGAGCCGAATAGCTGATTCTGTGCTATAAATGTTCTGAAACTTTCAAGTCCAACCACCGGAGTTATTTGAGAAATCAATTGTGTTCACCTCCTCCCCAAGCTGGAAGTTAAAAATGGGAATACTTAAAATCAAAAGAGAAGCATATTTTCCTGATACCTAACCAGCGGTTTGATTGTCCCAGTATTCTCCAGTTTATTGACATTTATTGTACATTTTCTGCAGATCCAAATCCGCAAGAACCGATCGTCTCTGTCCTCCTGCCCTCGGCAGAAGAAATCTCCGCTCAGAGATTCGTCTCCCTCAGCTGCTTAGTGAGAGGATTCTCCCCCCGAGAGATCTTCCTCAAGTGGACCGTCAATGACAAGCCAGTGAATCCCAGGAACTATAGGAACACCGAGGTGATGGTGGAGAAAGGCAATAACTCCTTCTTCATATACAGCCTGTTATCCATTGCAGCAGAGGAATGGTCCAGCGGCGCCTCTTACTCCTGTGTGGTGGGACATGAAGCCATCCCCTTGAAGATCATCAACAGAACAGTTGACAAATCCAGCGGTAAACCCAGCTTTGTGAACATTTCTCTTGCACTGATGGACACTGTTAATTCATGTCAATGAGAATCATTCGGTTACATTCAACACTTCAATAAAAATAATAAACTCTTTTTCCTCTCACGATAAATGAAATTCACCATTCTTTAATTGATCGTTTTTCTGTTTTGCTTCCATTAGATATCTTTAGTTTGAGCCAAATATTTTCAAGTCTCTGGCCCAAGTCTTGTTGAACCAGTGTACACAGCTCAGAAACACACTGTGTTAGACACAGAGCAGATCACATTCATTACCGGAGACTTTCTTCTCGCTGAGTAGAAATATGACAATTTCAACATTTCTGACAAACAAACACAACATTTAGATCTCGATGTTCCTGATTCTCTCATTGTCCATGTCTTTATCCATTGATGTCAGCTTTAAGCTGCTGCACCACACCCACTGGAAACTGAAATGAGGGTCACACAGAAACATGGAGCAACAATCCCCCTATCAGAGAGAGGGAGAGTGAAATTGTTAACATACCGGCTTCCTACTCACCCAACAAAGAGAGGGGAGGAGCAATAGCTAACCCGTGTACCACCGCTTCCTCAATGAAAAGAGGAGGAATGTCATTATTCACCCATTATACACCCACCTCCTCAGTGGTTAGAACTATTGAGGACATTGCTTCACCTGGTAAAGAGAGCTCAATCTCCTCCGTGTCCTCAAGTAATGTGTTTGGATGGGAACGGCTTTCTACAATAAACACTCAGTTGTCAACAGTACAAATTAGCTTCTGGTTTGCTTGCTGCAGATTTGGAAATATCATTATCTCAATCAGTGTAATATATATACTTATGCAACACAATTTTAAAATGTTTCAAAATTCTTGTTCCTGTTCATCATGTCCTGGTATTGATTTTCTGCAACACAAACTAAATCAAATGATTGAATCCTCTTCGGTTCTTACTGTTCTGTCCCTGAGATTTCTGAGATGCATCAATAAATGTTTTCATTCCTTTCTCCTGATATAAGAACATAAGAAATAGGAGCAGGATTTGGCCATCTAGGCCTTCGGGCCTGCCCCACCATTCGATAACATCATGGCTGATTTGAAGTGGATCAGTTCCACTTTCCTGCTTACTCCCCATAACCCTTAATTTCCTTGTCAATCAGAAATCTATCTACCCGTGACTTAAACATATTCAACGAGATAGCCTCCACTACTTAAATGGGTAGGGAAGTCCAGAGATACACCACCCTTTGAGTGAAGAAGTTCCTCCTCAACTCTGTTCTAAACTGTCCCCTCACCCCCACCCCCCATTTTTGACGCTGCACCCTCTAATTCTGGTTTCCTTTCTAAGCGGAAAGAATCTCTCTACCTCTACACTATCTTGCCCCTTCATTATCTTGTAAGTCTATATAAGATCCCCCCTCAGCCTTCTAAACTCCAACGCGTACAGGCCCAATCTATTTAATCTCTCCCAATAAGCCAACCCAGCATCTCCGGTGTCAGCCTGGTGAACCTTCTCTGTATTCCTTCCAAGGCCAATAAATCCTTTCGCAAATAGGGGGGCCAAAACTGCACACAGTACTCCAGTTGCGGCCTCTCCAGTGCAAGACCTCCCTGCTTTTATATTCTATCGCCCCTCGTGATAAAAGCCAACATTCCGTTCGCCTTCTTGATCATATCACCTATCACATAAACTAAATTTATACAGCAAACTCTGAAAATACGTTCCATTATTCGTATCGTGTGGATTATGTTCAATTAATTATTGTTGGTGAAACTTAGAGCAAAAGTTAAAAAATATGCAAACTGACAATACTGCACAGAACTATTACAATTATAAATACCGATATAAACGTTCATACACACACACACACATCGACACAAATGCACAAATATATGCACAAATGCACATACTCATATATGTACACAAAATACAGAACGATACATGTAAATACACACATGCAAACTCATGCACATACCCCACACACATACATATACAGAAATATGGATGCGCATTCAAATACAGACACAGAATCACACAAATACAAAACACACATAAAATAGCACAGAAAGATGCATACATACAAATGCATATTCACGGACCAAAAGTACATACAATATGTGCAGAAACGAACACAAACAAGCACGCTCACACAAAAACATTCATGGACAACATATATATGAACAAATATACACGCATACACAAATACACACAGGCAAATACACCCATACACAGGCGCACACACAGATTATCTCTCTGTCTCTTTATCTCTCTCTCTGTATCTCATACACACACACAAACATAGACACATACACACATACGTTTGCATACGCCCACATACGCACATGCACATATAGACACACAGGCACAAAAACAAATAACATGCACACATATTATCAAATATGTACAAACCCACACATGTATGCATACAAATACACAAGTATACATGCATCTTTGCATACGTAACTAGTACACAGACTTGAACACAAACACATACATGCATACACACAATAAATTCAGATACACATACATGCAGATCCACACAAACAGAGACAAACACACAAATACATTATATCACACATTCAATACATTACATCACACACTGATGGGAATATAGATATGGAGACACACAGTGTTATCCGCATTAACACTGATACAGGGGAATACTCATAAACACATTAACAAACTACAGCAAAACATTTTCACGCAAACAAATGGACGCAAAATTCACAAGTTCATACCGAACAGAACACCATAGTACCCATTATTACACATGGAAACACAAGCTTACATTCGCACATCGTTGTAAATGACTAGCAACAAGGATATACATACACTAACATGTTAACAGATAAACACACAAACACACGGAGGAACAGGCACATACAAAAAGGGAAGAAAATATTGTTCGAGTGACAGAAATTAACACATTGAAATAGGCAGGGACACGTGCACACGTTAAGAGTGGCATTAATAAATGTACAGAGACTTCACACAATAATATTCATATATCCACAATGTCAGAAGAATAAAATATACCCACACTCAACTGCACAAATCAACAAACACAGGCAAACGAACACTACATTAACCCTGATACACTCCTATTAACTCAGGTCCAAAGATTAATGCAGACCATGAGATGCTCACGCACACTACACAAATGCAAGTTGGTAAATACAAATGACAGGTGAATGATAAAAGTAAAATTTAAACATGAATTTTAATGGGCATTTCCGCTACAACTATTCTAATGTACATTGTACCGACAAATACATTGAGAAACTGAAATAAGCAAATGATCTACTAACCATTTCCACCATAAATAAGAAAAGATCAGAAACTACATTCCAGCTCTTAAACAGTAGCATTCATACTTTACAGATCAGTAACCATCTGTGAAAACAATCATTGATCAGCGAACGTCCCTCAATAACATTCTTCAATAAGGGATAGTGGCAAATAGTCCAAAAATGAACTGATACTCAAAAAGACATCTTCAATGCTTTCTGTCATGGACTGTCCAAGGAATGTCAATAACGATCTGGTATGAAAGTAATTACGGAGTCGGTTACTGAGTGTCCTGAATTTAACAGTAGATAAACATTGAAAATTATATTAGAGAATGAATTAACAGCTTATGAAAGAGGTCGAGGAAAAGAAAAATAACAATAAGATTCTCTGGATCAGTAAAGTAATTTCTTGGTCTCCGTTCCCTAGATCCCACAGATCGTATCTGGATCGACAGCAATGAGGATGATAACAGCAATGTCTGGACAACCGCTTCCACATTCATCGTCCTGTTCTTCCTGAGCATTTTCTACAGCACTGCCGTCACTCTGGTGAAAGTGAGATGATTCAATTCACTCACATTTCAAACTGGCAGAATGGATTTGAAAACCTCTCAATGTTTCATTGATTAAAAACTCCTACATTACTGTTCCGCATCATAAACATCTGCTTCATTATTGTATCTTTCTTTTACAGATTAAGAGATGTGTTGAATTTTCGACGCTGCAGATTTCCTTCAGCTGATTTGTATGGCTCATATATAATATTTCTTACCGGTGGTCTATCCGTAAATTTCTCTCAGTTTATCATTCTGAATCTGTAACTGAAGCAACATTAGATGTTATTTCAATATTCAGTGTGAAATATAGGGGAACATTGTTTGTTGTAATATAATTATGGTTAATAGTTTCCCCATAGTTTAAATATCATGTATAAATAAGAAACGTTTCTCATTCCTTATTCTTATTCACTCTTTCTTTAAGGTCCTGTTTTCAGTTTCTGATGTATGTAACAGATGTACAAATATTGACGGATTCCATGTGTATGTGTTCTGTTCTCAATGTGAAGCTCAATCATTATATGCACTTTTCTAACTTTAAAAAATAATGTCGCTATAAAGTATTCCCTGAATTTTTAAAATAAATATTTAATGAAAATTTAACCATCTCTGGTTTGGCTTAATTCCGTTTTCCAATACTCATCATCCTCGCTCCATTTTCCTTATTATACGGTTTCCCCTCTTTCCCACACAGGCATATTCTCCCAGTCATGTATGGAATGTGGTGGAACTCAAGGCCGTTCAGTGAATATATTGACTATCTAGCTGATCTATATCTCAGATTATTTTATAAACCTCGATAAGACAACCCGTCAGCCTTTCAAGCTCCAGATAAAAAGCCCCAGTTCATCCAACCACTCCTTATAACCCAAACTATCAAGTCCCGGGCGCATCCTAATAAATCTTTTCCGCACTCTTTCTAGTTTAATAAATCCGTTCTATAATAGGGTGACCAGAACTGTACACAGTATTCCAATGTCTTGTACAACTCTTGTATTCAATGTTCAGGCCAATGAAACTAAACATGTCGAATGCCTTCTTCAGCATCATGTCCACCTGTGACTTCACTTTCAGTGAGCTCTGACCATGTATCCCTAGATCTCGATGTTCTGTAACTTTCCTAAACGCCCTACCACCTTGGTGCTCTCGTGGTTCGTGTTCAGCCCTTGCAGGTTCGCAGGCGTTTTCTTCTGAACTGGAAATGTCACGTCGGCAACAGGCTGAGAATAAACACAGATTGTGAAAGGCAGTGATAGGATGCAGACAGTTACTCGAGAAATGAAACCTGAGTACCTGAAGCTATGAGGCATTATAAGGACCATTCTATTGCATTCAATTTTGCTGCATCTCATTGCATTCAAAGAACAGTGTTAGTATCAATCTGTGATAAACCATTTTGTGGTAAATCTGGTGAACAACATTAATTTATCAGCGTCAATGGACCGCGGGTTCCAGTCCCACATTGGGTGCCATTATTGAGTGAGAACTGCTTCCATTTCACTTTGCTGCTTTTCTGGAAGAACTCTTGTTCTCCATTCTCTGGTAATGTCGCCATAATAGTAAATCCCATGGTACTCAGTGAATGGCAGAATCATAAAAAATATTGATAGTCAGAGGGATGTACATGCACCGAGGTCACTGAAAGTGGCAACGCAGGTGGAGAAAGTAGTCAAGAAGACAAACGGCATGCTTGCCTTCATCGGCCAGGGCATTGATTTTAAGAATGGGCAAGTTATGTTGCAGATTTATACTGCCTCAGTTCAGCCGTGCTTGGAATATAGTGTTCAATTCACTACCAGAAGGATGCAGAGGCTTTGGAGAGAGTACAGAAAAGATTAACCAGGATGATGCCTGGTATAGAAGGCATTACCTTTGAGAGGTTGGAGAAATTTGATTTGTTCTTATGGGAGAGGAGGAGGTTGAGGGGCGACCTGATAGAAATCTACACGGTTATGAAGGGCAAGGACATGGTGGATAGTCAGAAGCTTTTTTTCCCAGGGTGGAGCCAATTACTAGGAGACATAGGTTTAAAGTGCGAGGGCAAGGTTTAAAGGAGATGCATGAGACCATTTATTTTTGCTCAGAGGGTGGTGGCTGCCTGGAACTTTCTGTCGGAGGAGACAGTGGAAGCAGATACGATTTAAGGGGCATCTTGACAACTACATGAATAAGATGGGAATGGAGGTATATGGCCCCCGGAAGGGTAGGAGGATTTTAATTCAGTCGGGCAAAATGTTTTGTGCAGACTTGGAGGGCTGAAGGGCAAGTTCCTATGCCGTCTTTTTCTTTGTTCTTTGTTAATCTCTCAGTTCCTGGTTGCTGAGTGAGAACTGCTTCCATTTCACTGGCGATCGGAGCAGTTAATAGAGTTAAAGGTTTTCTTGTCATTAAGCCCGAGATTTAGAGCCAGATCTGGAAGGTATTTGGGTCAATGGAAACAATAAGTCTAGCCTATTAACAGCCAGATTTTACTTTGGATCGCCATCTCGATCCTTCACACTTTGTCGCTGAGCACTGTCTTTTTTTTTGATTCCGACATGTGACATTTCCAATTCAGAAGAAATGAGTAAATCTTCCTCATATTGATTCTGAAAGACCCGATACTGACTAGGTAGTGACACAGAAACAAAAATTCTGTCCCTAGTCGGAATCAAATCTGGGGCAGTGAATTTGCCGAATCCTAACCAGTAGACCCATCAGCATAGTTGATGTAAGCTACTTAAACTTCTATTTTATACAAAATTCCTCTCCCTTTGATTTTTATTTCAGACTTTTTATTCACCAAAAGCAAGTTTCTCCTTCAAATTGTCATCTTTAGATCGAACACAAGTGACTGCTTCAGCCAATAACAACAGCGATTTTTGTTCACTGGAACACGAAATAGACAGTGAGCTGAAATATTCCCGCAAGCTGCTCGTGTGGCACTTGCAGTTTCCAAAACCCACCAAATTTCATCACTATGGATTCTGTAAAACTTACAAGATAACACGCAACAGGCATTCATCGCGGAGAGCGACCGGCACAAGTAGGTGAGCACTTAATATTTGCTTAACAAACCAGACAATCAAGCTTTCAATACAGGTGAATATGTCTGAGATGTATCAACCTGGAATATCTTTTCCAATAAGCTCTCAGTTCAAAAGAAGATACATATATTGTTCCGACTTTGCCAACAGGGCAATAGAATTTATTGGATAGATCATCCGAAGGCCAGCGAAGGATGCTGAGCTGACTGGTTTCCATCTGTGCTGTATAATTCTGCAAAACAGTGAATATTCAGAATCAGGAAGAGACAAAACGAGAGAGGAATCAGTGACTGTGCGACTGAACTCAGTCAGAGTCAGTACCATCAATGAAGGGGAGAGGAGACAGTATAAAAACTTCTCAACGTTTGTGTAGTCCCACAGAACTTTGAAAAATTTAACATGGCAGAACTTTGAGAAATTTAACATGGCAGATCATCAATTCGCAATAATTTGCGTTTTTTTAAAAAAAGTAATTTATCTCAATAGCTAACAATATTATTTTATATCCACTGTTGAGCTTACAATGACACTGCTGTTAACCACCATTCCTTGCGGATGTGCAAGTGCCCTATTCATTCCACACGTGGCCAATGCGCAGGCGCAGTGCTGTGTCTTGGGCATGCGCAGTGTCATTTTGCTCGGAGCTCTGCGAATACGGGAGATGCTTCTTTCAGCGGGTGAGAGTCGATAGGACGGAGGGAGGAATGGAGCCGGGAGCCGGGGTGAGGAGGGAACGGAGGCTTCATGAATACCCGCTGTAGGCCGCAAGGCCTGAATAAGAATCTGCGGGTCCCAGGTTTGCAGCTCCGAGGATTTTATCCGGGGTCCGGCCCAGTGCCGAGGCAGCCATCTTTGTTCAGCGGGGAGCAGAGCGCATGCGCGGCCAGTGGGCGGAGCTTCAGGATTTGGCTTTGCGCTTTGAAAATTGTCATCTGGACACAAAACTTCAGCTTTTTTTTCTCCTATCTTTCTCTTTTTCTCTCTTTTCTCTCCTTGCTGCTAAACCTGCTGAGATTTCCTAGCATTTTCTCTTCCAGTTTCAGATTCCAGCATCCGCAGTAATTTTCTTCTATCCAGAGATTTGAGAGCAGCGACTGATAGAAGTGCAGGCTTCACTGCTGACGATGAATTTACAAGAAAACATGAACACGGAATGAGCAGATGGCGTGGGTATTCGGGAATCAGAAAATGGGAGGGACTAAGGGAGATTATCAGTGTTGATGTAGTTCTTGATAATAAGGCAGAAAAGCAGTTTGAGATACGAGGGAGATACGCAGGCCCTGACAACGGCTGGGTGCTCTCGCCAGCATCTAGAAAAAGACCCCTCCCGACCTCCTCCCCATCATCTCTGTCCCCCTTCATCAGATTGCTCTGATGTCTTTAATAAATTTTAGCCATGGGACAGTCAGGATTTAGTAATGGGGACGATGTGGACATGAAATCTTCTCCCACCTTAGTGACTTTGTGAATTGCAGTGAGTGAATGGAGTCCTGGGCTCTTGATGAGCACATTTTGTTTAAACAATATTTTGCCTGTTTTAGAACATAGAACATTACAGCGCAGTACAGGCCCTTCGGCCCTCGATGTTGCGCCGGCCAGTGGACCCTCTAACCTAAACTATTCCAATATCATCCATATGCCTATCCACCGAACATTTGAATGCCCCCAAAGTAGGCGAGTCCACAACTGCTACAGGCAGGGCATTCCGCGCCCTCACCACCCTGGTTTTGGCCAATTTCCACGTTGGACAGCGAATTGAGCATAGAAGTCATGGGTGGAATTCAATGCGGCCATATGTACGGTGATAGAACATAGAACATTACAGCGCAGAACAGGCCCTTCGGCCTTCGATGTTGCGCCGACTAATTAAGAAAAAGCAATGACCCTCTAACCTAAACTGTTCCCTTTTCATCCATAAACTTATCTACTAACCTCTTAAACGCCACCAAACTTGGCGCATCTACAACTGCAGCAGGCAGGGCATTCCATACCCCTAACACCCTCTGGGTAAAGAACCTACCTCTGACATCCGTCCTATAACTACCACCCCTTAATTTAAAGCTATGTCTCCTCGTGCTAGCTTTCTCCATCCTAGGAAAAAGGCTATCACTGTCCACCGTATCTAAACCTCTAATCACCTTATACGTTTCAATAAGGTAAGTTTTGGAGTGTCAAGTTTAGGTATAAGTTATGTTGAAAGTGGCAGAAACTTAGGAACATTAACGAGGAGAGTGATCTGTCCAACGTTCCCAAAATGTGGCAACACAGATTGCGAAGGTGAGTAAGAAGGCAAAAGGCATGCTTCCCTTCATCATCCGGGGCTTTGAGTACAGGACTTGGGAAATCATTTTACACCTTTTAAAACTTTCATTATGCTGCATTTGGGTTTTTCTACCACTCTATCAGAAGGATGTATAAGCTTTGGAGCTTTGCTGGGAGTTCAGTCTTTCTGATGTGTTAGTGTGGAATCGATGGTCCGAAGGGCCTCTTCTGTGCTTAATGGTTTTATGATTGAATGATTCTATGAGTGCAAAGACGTTTCACTCGGATGGTGCCTGGTCTCGAGAGTGTTGACTATGAGAAGTGTTGAATAAACTGGGGTTTTTTTCCAACTGAAAAGAAATTGGCTGAGGGAAAACCTGAAAGAGGTCTACAAAATTATGAGGGGCATAAAGAGTGTGGATAGTTAGAGGATAATTCAAAGAGTCGAAGTGCTAATCCAAAGCTGTTCAAGATGAGAGTGGAAATGCTTCAGGGAAGTGGAAGCAATGACATTAGCAACATTTCAGAGACATCTGGATAGATACATGAATAGGGAACCAATAGAGGGACAAAGACTTCGTAAGGTGGAAGTTTTTTTTTCATTTTAATTGGGCATCATGGCTTGGATGGTAGAAGGGCCTGTTCATGTAATGTACATTTCAATTTTTTTTGTTCATTGACAAGAATGAGAATGAAATAAGATGGATGTGGGAGGTGGGGCGGGTGTGGGGGGAGAGGTAGGAGGCTGTTGTAGCCTTGGAGGGGGAGCGATAATGAAAATGTAATACAGGGAGCTGTCAGTTTGCAATCTAGTTTCTGACTGGATGAGCTGTTGTTCACAATCCTCTCGTTAATTGGCTAGGATGGCCAGTTAGCGTTTCACTTTAGATTGACCGAGGAAGTCAGTTAGCAATCCTGGTCTATGATTGGCAGTGGTGGTCAGTTAGCAATCTAATCTCTGATTGGCTGAGGAACTCGGTTAGAAATTCCAGTCCTTGATTGGCTGAGACAGTCAGTTAGCAGTACCAATTTCTGATTGATTGAGGTGATCAGCTAGTGAATCCAGTCTCTGACTGAGACACAGTTAGAGATCCAGTTTCTGATTGGCTGAGACTGTCAGTTAATGATGTCGCTCTCTGATTGTCCGATTAAGTCAGTTCATGATCCTGTCTCTGATTGGCTGAGCTGGACAGTTAGCAATCTCAGTCCCAGATTGGCTCAGTCAGTTAGTCATTCCTCCATCTGATTGGCTGCAATGATCAGTTACTGATTGAATGAGGCAGTCAATTACTGATCTGGATCTCTGATCAGATGATATGGTCTGTTAATGATCTCAGTCTTTGATTGGCTGTCAATTATCTTTGTCTCTTCATTAATTGAATAATTGATGAAACCGGATATTTCACTGCAATCTTGATCTGCTCCCTGAATTTGGATTGAGTCACCGCATAAATAAATGTGTTCGTGCAGCAATTTAAATCCCGCAGCATAAATCCAACTTGTTGAAAAGTATATTCAGGAATAGTGGGATAAATTAGTCCTTTTGCTTTAACATAAATAAATTTTAGAAGAGAAACCGACCAGAGGAGAATGAAAGTTCCTGATATGCTGAAGAGTAAAATCATTGACTTCCTTCTGTTCTCCATCTCAGGGTCTCTCCGATTTTCTCCTTTACTCTGAGCTCTCAGACCTTTCCGGACTCGACTGGCAACTAAAATGTGACTGACTGTCAGAGTGTTGATCAATAAGATTAAGCTGAATGGGAGCAATGGAGTTATAACCTGATCAAACCAGGAAAATCCAACCCACCCCGGGTGAGTCCAATAGCTTGTCTTTGTCCTGCAGCCCCACTGGACATTGTCGATTATGTCTCTAGGTTCAAAAGTAAAGTACCCAGGGATGTTCTTCGCTGAGAGCAGGATGCTAGTTATTATGAGAACCACAGCCGCAGTTTTCCCAGTGCAATATCTTGTTTTCAGTTTCTGGCAGCGAATGGCCACAAATCGATCAAAGGAGAAAGTGACGGTGAACCAGACAGAACAGTCTGTGACTACAGCCAGAAGGACACCTTTAACACGACACACAGATGTGAGGGAGAGAAACCTCCAGGAGAAAAAATAATCATTCATATATAAGAGAATGGGAATAATGATGATGAACAGCAGATCTGCCACTCCCATGGCGACCAGGTAGCAAGTGGTGCATGTAGAGAGGCCACACTTTCCCCGACTCAGGATCAGAATTCCCAGTAAATTAACTGTCAGAGAGAAAAGGACAAGAGTGAGGAAACCAGCAAGTAAACATTCTCTATGCTTCGACCAACTTCAAGAAGATTATTTCAGCATCAATCCAATGAGCAGAGATTCTTGGGGTGCAGGTGTTGTTGGAAAAGTTTGGTTAGACCTTCACATTGTTGACTAGAAAGTAGCGAATGTAATAGCACTGGTAAAACAGGGAAGGGGAGAGGAAGCTATGAATTACACATCTTTCACTTTGATGGAACAGATCTTCAGATTCTGATCATTCAAATATTTCTAAAAGGTTGGGTTCCTCATCTGATCTGTTTTGGAGAATTAATGCAGTCTGCATGCATTTCCCAATTAGAGCCAATTTGGACAGAAATGTACTAGAGATTGTCACTAAAATCTGCCATCCCTTTCTGCAGTTAATAATCAGAGCACACCCGAATTAAACATAGAAACATAGAATACAGGAGCAGGAAGAGACCATTTAGCCTTCTAGCGTACGCCACTTTTCGTCACGATCATGACTGATCATCCAACTCAATAGCCTATTTTCTTCCTATAAACTTTGATCCCATTTGCCACAAGTGCTATATCTAGCCGCCTCTGGAATACGTCCAATATTTTGGCATTGTGTACTCCCAGTGATAATGAATTCCATAGGATCACTACTTTATGGATGAAGAAATGCCTCCTCATCTCCGTCCAAAATAGTCTATCCTGTATCCTCATACTGTGACCTCTGACTTTGGACACCCCCACCATTGGGAACATTTTTCCTGCACGTACACTGTCTTGTCCTTTTAAAATTTCGTAAGTCTCTATGAGATCCTCCTTCATTCGACTGAACTTCAAGGAAAGCAATCCTAACCATGTCAATCTCTCCTCATACATCATGCCGTCATCCCTAAATCACCTGGTAAACCTTCGCTGCAATCCCTCGAGAAATAGAGCATTATTTCTCAGAAAAGGAGTTCAAAACTGCACACAATATGCTAGGCGTGACTGCACCAAGGTCCTGTATAATTGCAACAACACACCCCTGTTCTTGTACTCAAAACCTCTCTGCAAGGAGGGCCAACGCCTTATTCACCATCTGATGCACCTGCATGCATGCCTTCAGCGACTGATGTACAAGAACACCCAGGTCCCACTGCATATTCTCCTTTTTCAATTTACAGCCATTCACGTAGTCATCTGCCTTCTTGTTTTTGAATCTAAAGTGAACAACCTCACATTTATTCAAATTATACTGCATTTTTCATTCATTTAACCACTCACCCAACCGATACAGATCATGCTGAAAGAAATCTGCATCCTCGTCACAGTTCACCCTTCCACCCAACTTGGTACATTCTGCAAACTTTGAGATATTGCATTTTGTTCCCTCATCCAAAAATTAATATATAGTGTGAAGAGCTGGGGTTCCAATACTGATTCCTGTTGCACTTCACTCTAGTTACTATTTGCCAATTTGAAAAGGACACATTAATTTCTATTCTTTGTTTCCTGTCAGCCAATCAGTTTTCTATCCTTATTATCTATCCTTCCCTATCCTTCGCCCAACCCTATGTGCTTTAATCTTGCATGACAATCTCTTTCTCGGGACTTTGTCAAATACTTTCTGAAAGTCCAAATATAGAACAACCACTGGCTCCCCGTTGTCAACTCTACTCGTTACACCTTCAAAGAATTCCAACAGATTTGTCAGGTATGATTTTCGTTTCATGATCCATGCTAACTCTGTTTAATCCTACCACTGTTTTCAAAATGTTCCACTCTAAAGTCGTTGATAAAGATTCTTGATCTTTTTCCACTGATGTTTGGCTTGATGGTCTATAATTCTCGGTCTTCTCTCTGCCTCTTTTTTTGAATATTGGAGGACATCAGCTACCCTCCAATGTGCAGACACTGCTGAGTGTCTACAGAATCCTGAAAGCTGACCATCAATGCATCCATTACTTTTCTAACCACTTCCTTAAATTTTCTGAGATGTAGATGATCAGACCTGGAAATTTACCTGCCTTCAATTCCATTGATTTCCCCAACACCATTTCTCTACCAATATTCATCTTCCTTGATACTTCCCTTTCACAAAATTTTGCATTCTCCTGCATTTCTGGTATCAGATTTATGTCTTCTTTTGAGAAGACAGAACCAAAGTATGTATTCAGTTGCTCAGCCATTTCTTCACCTCTCATTACACATTCCTCCATTGCTATCTGTTGGAGACCTATGAGTGCCTTCAGCAACTCTTTAGCTACACGTAACTATAGAAACTCCGTGTCAGTCTTTATGTGCCCTGCAAGCTTACTCTCATAATGTATTTCCCCCTTCTTAACCAATCGTTTGGTCCTTCTTTGCTGAATTCTGAAAAGTTCACAATCCTCAGAGACGTATTTTTCCTTGGCCAACCTGCATGCTTCTTCCTTGAATCAGATACTATCTCCAATTTTCTTTTGTAGGCCATGGATTGGCCCTGTTACCAATTTTGTTGTGGTGCCAGAGAGAAATAAACAGTTATTGCCGTTCCTGCATGCATTCCTTGATTTATTTGCCATTGCCTGTCCACTGTCAACCCTTTAAATAACTCTCCTCAATCTTTCAAGGCCAACTCACTCTTCATAGCTTCAGAGTTTCCTTTATTTAACGTTCAGCATTCTAGATTCCGAAACAACTACTTCACTCTCAGTCTTGATAATGAATTCTAACTTGTCTTGGTCGCTCGTCCCCAAGGGGTCTCACAATACTAGATTGGCAATTATTCCCTTATCATTAGACAGTACCCAGTCTCAGGTGGCCTGCTGTCTAGATGGTTCTTCCACATACTGGTCAAGAAAATCATCTCACACGTAGTCCAATAATTCCTCCTCTGTAACATTGTGGCTATTAGGATTTGCCCAAACTATCTGCAAGTTAACAACACCCGTGATCACTGATATTCGCTTATCACATGTATCTATAATTTCATATTTAATGTCATTTCCGTCAACACAAATGCAGTTTCTGAATCTATATATGATATCCACTAATTATTATGAATTTTGATTTTTCTCAACTCTATACATTCAGACTCCACATTGCAGATCTAATATACTTTCTCACTATTATGTTAATTGCATCTATAACCAGCAATGCCACCATGACAACTTTTTCTCTACGTCTGTCCTTCTTAAATATGGAATATCCTGGGACATCCAGTTCCCATCCCTCATCACCCTGCAGCCATGTCCCCATAATCCCAATCATATCGCATCCATTGACATCTGTTGAACATTTCCTTGGACTGGAAAGCTGATTGAGTTGAAAGTTACTTCAGGATTACTCTATTTAACTTCCTCTCTCCAAATTTCTTCCCCATTCTATCGTCACACCCCCTTCCCCGACCATCCCCTACCCACTACCGTCGCCCCCTCCATTTTTCCAGATTTCTTGCTCTGTCTGTCCTTCTTTCCATTCTTCTCTCTCTTTCTCTCTACGTCCCACTCTTTACTTCCCTTATCTCTCTCTCATCATCTTTTTCCTTTTTTTACCAGCTATTTCCACTACCTCCAGATTTCTTTCAGACCTATTCTCTTCCCATCCTTCACTCGCATTCTGACTCCTACACCTTATCTATCTTTCGTCAGCATTCCTCTTGCTCCCTCGCTGCACCCCAATTCTATTTATCTCCTTCCAAAATCTTTCTCGCTTCTCTCTCCATCTTTCTTACTGTGGCTTTTAACTGCAGTACATCCCATGGACAGTATCGTGACCACATGCACAGAGGGCATTTCCCCAGCCTCACTTTGGGATAATTCTCCCCACCAGCTCCTGAACGGAACATGTATTCTGAATCCAGATAAATATTCCATCATTCACAGAAACAAATAAACTACCATATTCAAACTGAGAACAAGCTGCCTCTATTCATTTGGGAGAAAATTTAAAATCAGCCGTCAAGCATCCATTCATCCAACTCTCCATCTATTAATCTGCCTATTTGTTAGTCTCTCAATTTATATATTAGTTTGTTTATTTATTTATTCACTTATTTATTATGTATGTATGCATTTATTTATTTACTTATTTATTATTGTTTGATTGCGTCTTGGAAATCAGGAATCCCAGATTCCATCTTCCTGTGCACAGGTTCTCTGCAAAATCTTCTAAATTAACGACAGTAGGGTCACATTAGAAAATAATCTCATAACTGTAAATAATTCTTGATGGCCCAGAATTGAAGTTCGTTAACTTGAAATTGATATAATTGTGAAATAACGCTTGTACCTGAGGCAAAACGGTAAATGTGACAGTGAAATGAAATTCACGGGTGGGGGGGCGGATTTGAATTCAATTTACAATGGTAGATTCTCAGCTTGCTCGCTTTAATTCTGTCTTTCTCTCTGACTCTCTGTATCTGAGAGATATAGCTTCTGAGAGAGAGGAAGAAAGAGACTGAGGAGAGAGTAAGGAGGGAGTGGGCTGAGGAAGGGTTATTGTTACAGAATGTGGGAGGGGGATAGGAAAGGGTGGATAGGTTAAGTCCGTGGAAAGGTCGCTAAGCATCGTGGAGCTAGTTTGGAGGGCAAATGAGCAGGACTAGAGGGCACAGCCTCAAGATTAGGGGGTTCTGATCAGAGTTGCAGAGGGGTTTATTCACGCAGAGGGTGGTGAATCTTTGGAATTCTCTGCCTGATAAAGTGGTGGAGGCTTCCTCACTGAATATGTTCAAGTCAAGAGTGGATAGGTTTTTAATTGACAAGGGAATTAAGGGTTATGGGAAGAAAGCAGAAAAGTGGTAAGAAACCACTACAGATCAGCCACGATCTTATTGAATGGCGGGGCAGGCTCGAGGGGCTGTATGGCCTACTCCTGCTCCTATTTCTTATGTTCTTATGATACAGGACTTGAGAGGTCTCTGCATGCAGTCACTACTCATGTCCTTGGTGACATATTTCTGGAAAGTGTGATCAAAAACTCCAATATTGAGACAGTGCTGTTAAAAGGCATTGCCTCTTCCAACAGTTCCTTGAGGATATTACATGCAGATCATTCCGTGATGGTGACCGCACTGGTGATTGAAGATGTTTGTTTTCCGTATAACACTTTCAATGGGGATTTATGGAATGAAACAGTCCAATTGTTCGTATTGTTTTACAGCAACGTAGCGAGACCCATTTTTGTTAACTCCGTGGATAGGTAGAGCAGTAGAACATTTAACTTGATTGAAGGATATACTAAACCAGCAAGGACTGCCAAGTCGATTGATGCATAAAATGGGATGAAATTATGTTGACTCGAAAGGAGTCACATATTTCTCTAGTCACATATTTTTAACAGCTGTTGTTACCACAGTAATCGAATAGCCGCTGTTACCACAATAACCTATCCATCAATTTACAATGAAACTTTAGAGATGACCAACCCCAGACATTCACTGAGTTCTGGGGGAATATTTCATTTGTACACAATCACATCAAGTAAATGTGTTTAATCTTTACCCCCATAAGCAAATTCTTTATTAATTCTAGAACCTTAAGTTTATTCCACTTTGTATCTCGTTAATCTGTGACGTGATCAGTAATCGTGGGTAATTCTTGATCTTTTTTTTTCAAAGTTCATTCGAGACGTGGAATAATCAAAAAAAAAATCAAAAAACCACAGAATACTGCACTTTGGTTGCTAGGTTGTTTAAATGGCAGGAACTAGCTGATGCCTATTTCTGTTCATTAGAAAACCGAGCTGTTGGGCAATTTCACGTCGTAGACTGAAGAACAAACACAATTAAACCAACACTAATCTCCTTCTGTTTCCAAACTATTGCAAAACTGAAAGACCAAGATAGTTCCAGGAACTGGATATCTCACTCACCAGTTTATAAAAAATGTAATTCAGAATAGAAGCAACTTGTTTTATTCCAGATCTTTTCCAAAAACAATCTGATTCTACATGGACAGATAATGCCAGAATACTTACAATCGATACATTTCGATACTGACAGATGCATCCTACAATATTTGTTCACTGGTGCCAGATATTTCACTCTGGTTAGTGATCCACACTCAAACATTGATTTTATTCCTATTGCCACTAAACGTTATTTCAGAGTGATCGCTTTAACTGAGCTCCAGTCTGACAAAATCAAGGATTCCACTCACTGGTAATTGATCTCTGAGCTTGTGAATTAAAAGCAGAGACTTCTCAGTTGATGAAAATAATTAAAACCATTGGTATGTTTCAAGCCATTTGATTTAAACTAAATAGATCTTTCATCTGCGGTCCGACACACTGAGCATGAGATTGGCATGAAACTTTCTCAGTCAGATTTTGAAATCAATGAGACACTGACATATAGATTTACGCAATATCAATGGTTATAGTCACTTACCTGGAACACCGATAATGGCAATGATTGGGTAGAATATTTTCTCAGCAAGGTCAGTTGGATACGGCATTTTCACTGTAAAATGATGTATTCCTTCGTGTTTCTGACAGTCTCTTTGTCCTAAAAGATAAGGTCACGTATTTCCAAAGGCTTTAATTTATTCACTGTAGAATCACCTCAGGGACATTGAGGTCGCACATAAATTGAAGTTTTTTTTTTCAAATATATGAACAAACAGATTACGACATCGAATTCAGTCATGGAAAATATTTATTTTTTGGACTGAGTTACGTCTTTCCAAACAGTAGATTCTACGGATCACGCTTATCAACTAATATTAACAGAAAAGAGGATATCCACTCAATATCATCAGTCCACCTGCAGATCTTAGGTTCTTTGGATAGTACCTGTCACTGGACTGTGACACTTCATTATTTAAGTTTCAATTGATACGTGTCTATCCCCGTGTGGTTTTTAACTGTGGACATTCAGTTATGTGGTTTAAGTGGGTTATGGGTGAGCATGAATTTCAAAATTCTGTTTATCTGGAGCTCCTTAACATACAAAGAAAGTGATTTTACCTCTGAATCTAAAGCAGCTAATCAAACTGAGAAAATGTTTAGAAACATTGTGACATCTCAGAAAATTCAGAGCATGAAGCAGTTACAAACACATCATTTCTTAGAACAGTGTAATAGGTTTAACTGTGACAACTAATGCATAGGTTCCAGCTGATACTGACCCCACATTCGATACACCAACTTATATTAGGAGAGGAACGGGTTGAGATATTACGAAGAACAAAGAAAATTACGGCACAGGAACAGGTCCTTGAGCCTTCAAAGCCTGCACCGACCATGCTGCCTGACTTAGAACCTCTCCAAAATATTTTCGTCACTGAACTTCCTGATTTCTGAAATTGTTCTCGTGTTTTCCTCTGCATCCAGCCTATTGATTTTACATTCTGCCTTACATTCCCAATTTTTCGGTTGACTATTTTCCAAGTGTTTTCTACAAATTTAGCACAACTTCCTTGCTTCTGTATTCTTTTCCCCAATAGACAAAGACTATTCACTTTTTTTATTTACTGCTGTCTCAACCTGCCTTGCACTATGAATGATTTATGCACATATTCACTCACGTTCCTCGGCGTCTATATTCACGTTTATAGCATTTTCATCATTTCCATTTGTCTCTTCAAATTCTCCCTAACAAAACTAATCATGTAACTTTTCTCTGCAGTAAGTTAAATATCCAAATTACTCGTCCATTCCATCAACCACTTTTTCTTCGCGTTCTAAAGTTCTGCATGACCTGCTGATAATTGGCAATGTTTCCAAGTTTGGATCATTCACAAGTTTTGAAAGTCTGGCTTCCCTATCAAGCTCTCGGTCATTACTGTATCGTGAAAACTAGGGTTCATATAACCTATTCGTGGCATCATGACTGCAAGGTTTGTTCCAGTCCGAAAGAAAATCAGCTACGAATTGTTTCCCGGCACTTTGGCAATTTTCTATCCATGTTGTCCCTATCCATTTTATTTTCTGATCTCCATAGTTAATCACAAGGCTGCGGTGCAGCCAGTATCACATGACGTTTGGACCCCCATTAAGAGAAATACCCTCACAAACCAGCTCTGTCACTCAGCATCAAATTCAAACAAGTTAATTAAACTCGACTTGGCCTGAACGAATGTTTGAAGAACAGTGGAGGAAATCTGCCTGTCTGCAATGTTCAACTGCGCTGTGTTGCTGCAGTTTGTGATGGTTAGACTGAAAGCCCATATCACTTAATTCAGGGAGACAATCGTTATTTTCAATCTGATTGCGCGACTTATCCCGAACATCAAAATTTAAAAGTAATCCGCTTGCAAATATCTAAGGGAGCAATGATTTCTGCCCATTCATCAATGCACCGTTTTCACCTCTCTTCGGATAATCTCAATCAATTGTACTCAGTAATAAAAGCAAATTACTGTCTGTGCGTGTTCATAGAGCCATAAAGATTTACAGCATGGAAACAGCCCTTCGGCCCAACTTGTCCGTGCTGCCCTTTTAAAAACCCGTAAGCTATTCCCAACTGCCCACATTTGGCCCAAACCGCTCTGTACCCATTTACCCATGTAACTGTCTAAATGTTTTTTAAAGGACAAAATTGTATCTGCCTTTACTACTACCTCTGGCAACTTGTTCCCGACATTCACCAACCTCTGTGTAAAAATAAAACCTCTGGACATTTTTGTATCTCTCCCCTCTCACTTTAAACCTATGCCCTCTTGTTTTAGACTCCCCTACTTCTGGGAAAAGATATTGACGATCTAGCTGATCTGAGCTCCTCATTATTTTATAGATCTCCATAAGATCACCCCTCAGCCTCGTACACTCCAGAGAAAAAAATCCCAGTCTATCCAGCCTCTCCTTATAACCCAAACCATCAAGTCCCAGAAGCATCCTAATAATTTTTTCTGCGCTCTTTCTAGTTTAATACTATCCTTTCTACAATAGGGTGACCAGAACTGCACGCAGTATTCCAAATGTGGCCTTACCAATGTCCTGTAAACTTCAACAAGACGTCCCAATTTTTTTGCATGCTTGCACGTTCTCCCCGTGTCTACGTGTGTTTCATCCAGGCGCTCCCGTTTCCTTTCCAAATGTGTGTAGGTTATGTTTTTTGACCATGCTAATTTGATAGTGGATTAGCAGAGCGAGCGTGTGGTTTTATGGGAATAGGACAAGTGAGATTGTGGTCCGTGCGACTCGATATACAGAACAGCCTGTTGTGATTCTATGAGAATATATGATTATTTATTCATATATAGAAATTCATATAAAGGAATGGCATTTGCGAAAGAACCAGCGGCAATTTGAGCAGGCATCTGTTTTACAATGTGACCTGTGGTCATATAGAATGTACTCTGAAGGACTGGTGGAAGAAGATTTAATAGAAAATATGAGCAATGAATTGGACAGCTAAAACCAAGGAAACATTAGTAAGGCAGTCGTGTGGGCACAATGGAATATAATAAATTGTTAACACTGCAAAAGAGACCACCTAGCCACAATGTGCTGAATGATATCATTCTATAATAGAATGATGAAGGGAGAGGGGCATGCTCCCACTATCCAAAAAATATATCCGTTTTCTGAACATTTACTGTCCGAGGGTTCTTGCTATTCTTATGCAAATAACCAAACTTTGCCGTCAGCCTATTTGCAGAAATAATGTATGGTGTTGCTCTGCACAGATAGCCACATGTATCATTTGCTCGGGAACCAACAAAAACACTCCAGGAAGCGCTGAGGTGTTTTGTGGGAAAAGGAGAAAAAGCAAATGCTAGTTTTCTTCAGCCCACTAAATATCGTGTTGCTTCTTCAGTTTGACGCTAAAGATATACATCTGGGCGATGTGGGAAGTTGCAATTCGTGCTGAGTATTCACAATGATACAGACTGACAATACAGAAAATATCTTTGGATTGTAATATAACTTTAGTAATGGAAGTTCAGTTTATGAACAGCATTTCTGCCGCTCTGGCAAGTGAAGAAACGGACTGTGTGATTGTATGTGAATTTTGAAAAAAAATTGATTGCAAAGATATTTACGATTGCAAGAGGTTATCTTTCTGAACAGAAGTGTAGAAGTAACACTTAATCTCTGGTTTAAAAACAAAGCTGCTGAATATCAATATGAGATATACACTCAGTGATTCTATAATTACAGAATTGTGCAGCCTGGATGGAATCGATTGTCCATCATGCCATTACTGTCTTTGAAAGAAATATTGGATTTTGTTCTTGGCGTCTCTTCTTTGTCTACAGCTCTGAAGATCCCATCCCCCAAGCTCCATCAGTTTATGCAATTTCGTTTTGAAGATTTCCAGTGTACCTTCAGCGACATGTCCCATATTTAAGTAATATAGTTTAACAACGTCCTATTTATTTCCATTCAGGATATTTTACCAATTATTGTAAACCTTGGAATTGTTCCTTCTCCAGTGGAAACAGTTTTGCCTTACTCTCTCAAAGTTCAATGTTAATTTGAATTAAATTCCCCATTCACCATCATGGATTAAAGGAGAACAATTACTCTTTCTCTAATCTCTCTGTGCAACTGAAATCCTGATGTGGAGATGACGGCATTGGACTGGGGTAAACACAGTAAGAAGTCTGACACTACCAGTTTAAGTCCAACCGATTTATTTGATAGTAAACTCACAAGCTTTCGAGGTTTCTCTCTTCATCCGGTGTTTCGTCATGAACTCTTCATTCACCTGCTGAAGATGGAAATCTCAAAAGTTTATGAGTTTACTATAAAATAAATCGGTTGGACTTAAACCTGGTTTCGTCAGACTTCCAACTGAAGTCTGTCATTTCCTGACAGCATTCCATTCTTTGTCAAACTCTCTAAGAGCCCCATATCCATTCTTAGACGTACCGACCAGAATGCGACACAATTCCTCAGTTGAATTCTAACTAATGGCGTTTAACTTCCTTTAACATAACTTCCTTACTTTTGTGTTATGTCTCAAATTATAAACAGACATCCTCTGCAGATTATGAACAATTTTATAATCTTCTCATCCCACTGATAACCGTGCGTGCCTGACTTCATTCTGTTGTGGCACACTTTTATAACAGTCGCTTTTAGTTCATATTGCATGGCCTGATTAAAGTCATTGATAGAGTCATAGAGATTTACAATATGGAAACAGGCCCTTCGGCTCAACTTGTCCCTGCCGCCCTTTTTTTAAACCCCTAAGCTAATCCCAATTGCCCACATTTGGCCCATATCCCTCTATACTCATGTAACTATCTAAATGCTTTTTACAGCACAAAATTGTACTCACATCTGCTATGACTTCTTGCAGCTTGTTGCAGACACGCACCAAGTTCTGTATGAAAAAAATGCCCCTCTGGACATTTTTGTATCGCTCTCCTCTCACCTTAAACCTATGCCCGCTAGTTTAGGACTCCCTTACCTTTGGGAAAAGCTATTGACTATCCAGCTGATCTGCATCATTCATTATTTTACAGACCTTTATAAATCACCACTTAGCTTCTTACGCTCCAAAGAAAAAAGTCCCAGTCTATCCAGCCTCTCTTTATAACTCAATCCATCAAGTTCATGTAGCACCCTCGTAAATCTTTTCCGCACTCTTCCTAGTTCAACAATATATTTCTGTAATAAAGTGACCAGAATTGCATATAGTATTCCAGATGTGGCCTTATCAATATCTTGTACATCTTCAACAAGACGTCCCAATTCGTGTTTTCAATGTCTGACCGATGAAACCAGGCATTCCAAATGCCTTCTTCACCAGTCTGTCAACCTGTGACTCCACTTTCATGGATCTATGAACATGTACGCAGATCTCTTTGTTCTGCCACTCTCCCCAACGCCCTACCATTAACTGAGTAAATCCTGCCCAGGTTCAATTTACCAAAATGCATTATCTTGCCTTTGTCTAAATTAAACTCCGTCTGCCATTCGTCAGCTCACTGGCCCAATTGATCAAGATCCCGTTGCAATTGGAGATAATTTTCTTCACTGTCCACTCAGCCACTAATCTTGATGTCATCTGAAACTTACTAACCATGCCTCCTATATTCTCATCCAAATCATTAATATTAATGGTGTAACATGTCCTTATCCCAAATCTGTCTTTCACACATCTCTGCATTAAGTTCTGTTTGTCTCCTGTCTCTTCATAACCAAGAGATATGAGGAAGGCAAGATCAGTCTACTGAGCTGCATGATCAGCCTTTATCATTATGAATGTCGCAGCAACCTCTAAGAGCCGAATGCACTCTTCTGCTCATATTTTCTATTGTTATATGTTTCCAGAATCTGCATATATCCTTCTGAATTTTAATATTGTCATTATTAGACAATATCTAATATTGTCCTCAGTGTTTCCCACTCTGAATTCCATATCTCAAAGTGTTGAAATTATCTCTTTTCTAGAAGTTGGAGTTACTTTTCTGCACCATAACAAGTAAGAAACCTAATATTGACTCCAGGTAACATTGCTGCAGACTGAATAACTATCGTTCACGATCTTTCACTGCTTTTTGATTGTAATCCACTAGAAAAGTCGCACTGTTGCCAACCCTTTATTACACGTGGCCAAGCTTCCGAATAACTTCATAAAATGAGACTTGATCAAACGTCATTCACAACAAACCAGCACCTTCATATTCCAATGTCCTTTGTTACTTAGATAATGAACTACATTGAGTTTATCAAATACTTTTTCCATTATCGTATACATTTTTGCTCGTTTATGCTTTTGATTTAATTTGATTTGTACATGGGGGATGAAAGTAGAGAGTGCAGGATGTATTGCTACGGTCATAACTTGGATGTCGAGAAGTAACAACTTAATGCGAGGAAGGTCCATTCAAAAGTCTCAAGACAATCGGAAAGAAGCTGTTTTTGAGCTGTTGGTATGCAATCTCAGACTTTTGCATCTTTTTCCCGAGGAAAAAGATGGATGAGAGTATGTTCAGTGTGTGAGAAATCCTTCATTATGCTGACTGTTTTTTCTGTAGCAGTGGAACGTGCAGACGATGGAAGTCTTGTTTCAGTGATGGACTGGGCTTCATTCACGACTCTCTGTATTTTCTTGCTGCCTTGGACAGAGCAGGAGCCATACCAACTAGGGATAAAGCCAGAAAGAATGTTTTCTGTGGCGCACTTGTAGAAGTTGCTGAGAGTTGTAGCGGACGTGCCAAATTTCCTGACTCTGCTCAGAAAGTAGAGGCGTTGGTGAGATTTCTTATCATAACTTTAACATGCAGGGAACAGGGCAGGTTATTGTTGATCTGGATACCGAAAAAACTTGAAGTTCTCAACAATCAGTTCGTCCCCACTGATTATACAGGGGCATCCCCTCCAACACGCTTCCTGAAGTCAATGACTATCTTCTTCGTTTTGTTGACATTGAGGGAGAGACTACTATCATCACAGCAGTTCACCAGATTCTCTATCACTTTCCTGTACTGTGTCTTATCATTGTTTGAGATCAGATCTACAAAGGGGGTGTTATAAGTACATCTGAAAATTGAGTTGGATGTGGAATTTGTGTAAAGGTATACAAGAAGTATAGTAAGGGGCTGAGACACAGCCTCCTTATGGAGCACCAGTGTTAAAGATAATACTTGAGGTGGTATTTTTTGCCGACCCTTACTGACTATAGTTGTGGATTAGGATGTCTCGGATTTAAACCAAGAAGCAAATATTTCTGTCTAATGTTGTGGCCTCTCGTGATTTCTTCATGACTAATGTTGCGCTGTTAAATTTTCAGTTTGTGGTTTTATCTTCTTTTACTTTTTAAAGCAAGTTCGAGCATTTTCAACCTTCATTCCTTTGATTCCATTCCCATATTCATTGAGGATGGAGTGATTATGGAATGCCTTCCACCATTATTTCCATTACTCCAACAATTAGCCTTCTGTGTGCTATTCAGATAGCATATAGCTTCTATGATATTATTATATAGATAAGTTTTGGATTGAGAGGAGTTAACAGAACTTGTTTGTTAAGTGAATGCAACTAATGTCAGTCTCAATGGAACCTACATGTGGCACAAGGGGTGCTCCCATTTCTATTGGTAAGGGACATCTTTCAGCACAATAGCGTGAACGGATCATTCACCTCCAACATTAAAAAAAACCCGCAGCTTCATGGAGAAGAGCAGAAGAGATCAGAAACCGAGAGCAACAGATTGAAATGGAGATGAATCTGACAACAATGGATTGCAATGTTACAACAATGGATCAGAATCTGAGAACAGTCGGTTGCAATGTTACAACAGTGGATCGGAGTTTTTCCATGGCAGTTTTCATGCTTACTCAGGATTATTTGCCATTAACATTAGCATTGTGGATCGAAAATATAGTTATCGTTATTCAAGCAGGTTACTATCCCATTTTGGCAATTGTTGGTGTCCCCGGTAAGTTTCCTTATGAATTAGTTATTCTATAAACAATGTTGAATTATTTTTGTTCTTTTCACGTATATTTTGAGAAAAATTGAAGCCATTCTCTTCAGACTCAGTCATCATGATTGTTATATGCCAATTCAGTAATGAGATCATAACAACATAAGAACTAAGAGCAGGAGTAGGCTATCTGTCTCTTCGAGCCTGTTCTGCCATTCAGCCAGATCAGGGCTGGTCTTCCGTGGACTCAGCTCCACTAACCCTCTCACTCATTAAAACCCTTATTTCCTTTACTGTTGAAAAGGTTATCTATCCTTGCCTCAAAATTGAGACAGCATCAGCTGCTTCACTGGACAGGGAGTTCCACAGATTCACAACCCTTTGGGTGAAGAAGTTCCTCCTCAACTCAGTCCTAAACCTGCTCCCTTTTATTTTGAAGCCATTTCCCCTAGTTCTAGTTTCACTTGCCAGTGGAAACAACTTTTCTGCTTCTATCTTATTTGTTCCCTTCATAACCTTACATGCTTCTCTAAGATCTTCCCTCAGTCTTCTGAAATCCAATGAGTATAGCCCCAGTCTACTCATTTCCTCCTCATATGCCAATCCTCTGAACTCTGGAATCAGCCTTTATCTCATCCAGCAGCCTTTGGTGCGACATCTTGTCAAACGCCTTCTAAAAATACACCATATCCATAGGTTCCCCATTGTCTAATGTGCACATAGTGTTCTCAAAGAATTCTACCAAAGTAGTCAGACATGTCCTGTCCTTCATGGACCCATACTATGTCTTCCCAGTAGGACAATTGATATTCAGATGTCTCGCTATTTCCTCCATGATGATAGATGAAATACTTTTCCTGCAAAAGTTAAGCTGCAAAAGTTAAGCCAACCAGCCTATACTTATCTGTCTTTTGTCTGCCTCCTTCTTTAAACCGTGGCATCACATATGCTATTTTCTGCTGGAACCACCCCAGACCCCAGCAAATTTTGGTAAATTACCACTAGTGCATTTGCTATTTCCCCTGCATCACTTTTAGTACATGGGATGCATCCCATCAGGGCCAGGAGATTTGTTTAATTTTAGCCCCATTGGCTTGTACAACGCTACCTCTTTAGTGATAATGGTAGTTTCCCTACATTCACCTGCCATAACCTTCGTGTCGTCAATTATTTTCATGTTACTTTTGTCTTCCACTGTGAAGGCGAGCACAAAGTACTGTTGCATTGCCTCAGCCATTCCCTCGTTTCCAATTATTACATCTCCCTTCTCATACCCTGAAGGACCGATGTTTACTCTGGCCACTTTTTTTTCGTTTAGATATTTGTAGAAATGTCTGCTGTCTCTTTTGACATTCGGGGCTAGTTTACTCTCATTATCCATCTTACTTTGCTTTGTAGTATTTTTTCCTGGCTTTCTGTTGATCTTTAAAGAAATCCTAATTCTCTAGTTTTCCACTAATCTTTGCCAATTTGTATGCATTTTCTTTCAATCTGACACCCTCCTTTATTCCCTTAGAAATTCATGGCTGGTTATCTATTTCCTCTTGTCCCTCCTTATCACTAGTATAAATGTTTGCACTATGAAAAATCGCTTTTAAGATTCTCCACTGTTTCTCAACTATCCTACATTAAAGTTTTTGCTCTTAGGCTACCTTCACCAACTCTTCCCTCATCCCAACGTAGACTCCTTTGTTTAAGTACAAGTTACTGGATTTTACTTTGTATCTGTATTTTAAATTCAACAATACTGTGATCGCTTCTGCCGAGAAAAACACTAACTGTAAAATCCTTAACTATTCCTGGCTCATTGCATAGGACCAGATTTAGGATAGCTTGCTCCCTCGTAGGTTCCATTGCATACTGTTGAAACAAACTATCGCAGAAACATTCTGTGACATCCTCCAAATGACTATCTTGACTGATCTGATTTGACCCATTTTAATGTTATCCTACCCATATTACTCCAGTTCCACATGTTCATGAATGGCAGGTCAACAAAAACTGTCTGCACCTTAACCCACAATTTGTGCTCACCATTATTCCTCTGCTCTCTGGCCTACAATTGTTTCCTTTAGGCAGAAATTCCTTTTTATTATTCTCATGCTTGCAGTTAAATTCCTCCATGGCTCCATCCGACCAAATAATTCTGATTGCCGTCTCCATTCCCCATATTCCAGCAAACGGTTACTTAACCTTTTGCTTATCGATCCCGTTATGTTGCGAGAAAGTTAATGAAGCTGCTGCGTATGGCTTTCTGGATGTTGTGCTGTGAGCTGTTGCATTCATGCGTTCCTGTTAGAGGATATTTTGACTCAGTTCTCGGTAACATATCTGAAATGCAAATTCAGTAGATCTCGGGATTCAACATGACCAACAAACAGAACAAGCGCTGCAGGGGAGAAGCTCTGCAAAGCGCAGATGGAGAGGAAATCAATCTCAGCTTTTGCCAACTTTCACGTTACCAAAGACCAGGACATCAAGCGATGCTGATTCAACAAATCTATGGCCATTGATCTGTTCTGCCTACTTGAACAAGACTTGGAGCCTCATGTCAGGGTAAAGGCATTGTTATCCATGGCAATTAAGTTCAAAGTTTCCGTCAACTTCTCTGGATGTGGAAATTTTCCAAACAGTGCATATGACATGTCCATTCCCATTCACAGATTATTCTCGCAGCTCTGTCAGAAGCAAAGAAGAGGAAAATTGAATGATGGGCAGGAAAACAAGCCCCAGAGACTGAACAATATTTCGCCTTTGAAATTGTGAGAGAAAAGATAAGTTAAATCAAGATTCAAGTCAAAACTAAAACAGGAACTGGAATCTGAACAGGGCACATTTAATGATTATTACAGCGTGGTACACAGATGTTAGAGTGGTAATGGAGCTGAAGTGTGGACGAAATAATAGCTACTCTTCACAGCAGGGGAAATGTCCTTAATAAACCAGTTCCCACAGCACAACAGTGCCTCATCGATCAGCAGCATGCCTGTAAGTATTTACAATTGACAGATCAGAATTCTTATCTAGTGGTCACGTAGGGTCGTATTCAACAATGTAAAATAGCGCCTCCAATGCCGTTCTATGTGAAGAGGCAGATTAAATCACCCCTGAGTTCTTCAGAGTTTAAACTCGAGCCCATACCAACACAAAGTTGGGCATTCACCCTTATCTCGTCCCTGTTTTTCCCAGATGAACATATGGCCGGACTTATGTGAGTATGAGATTGTAGGTTTCAAAACTGGAGAATTAATCCGATTCGAGTGATAGACAAACCTAGCCCATCATCTGTGTATCCGCCCTGCATCTGATTTAAAACTTATCTCTTTAGTTTATAATGTCTTCCATGCTCTTCCCTTCAAACTCCTTTGAAATTATCGCTTATCTACCCATAACAGAAACGCTACCTCTTGCTCCTCTAGTTATCCATCAGCTAATCTTTTACTTCTGGGTCTCTCCATCACCTTTGCGTGCCACATCATTCTTACCTCCTCTCTCTTCTCATGTTTTTTTTTACATCTGCTTCTCCCAGATCTTCACAGACTTTCCTGTTTCTCCTTTCTGATCTTTTCTTATTTCAGTACAAAACAGGATGCAGTAGCATATCTCACTATTGATTCTATTAAACTGGCAATTTGACTACAGTTTGATGTATACATTAGTGTTTATTTTCCTTCCTTACAGCGAACTTAATCACGATTGTTATTCTGAAGTGCAAAGAATGTGGCCTCTCCAAATGTGTTACTTGTTATCTGGTGGCGATGTCAGTGGCTGATCTACTAGTCCTTATCTTTGACCTGATATTGCGACAAATTCCAGCAGTTTATGAGAGATCGTTTTATTTCCTACGCTCCATTCCTGTGTGCAATTATCACGCTTTTCTGGTCTATGCAGCTACTGACTGTTCAGTCTGGTTCACTGTCACTTTCACCTTTGATCGATTTGTTGCCATTTGTTGTCAGAAACTGAAAAGTAAATATTGCAATGAGAAAACAGCAGCTGTGGTTCTGGGAACAGTGGCAGCTCTGAGCTGCCTAAAGAATATTTTCTGGTTCTATATATTATTAGGTGAATATACATTGTTAAACGACCCCTGGTTTTGTGCTTACAGAAAAAGCATTCTGTTCTCTACATTCTGGGTGTCAATCGAATTCATCCACAACATTCTAACGCCATGTGTTCCATTTGTCCTAATTCTGCTGCTGAATGTTTTCACAATCAGACACATTCTGAAGTTGAGCAGGTCCCGCAAGAGATTACACTGTCCAAGCAGTGAGGAAAATTACAAAGATCCAGAGATGAAGAGTCGAAGGAAATCCATAATTTTAGTGTTGGTTATTTCAGTCAATTTCATTCTTTTATGGGCAATGTTAATGATATTTTCCATATGGAGACGGATGCAAGATTTAGGGTTTCAGTCTATGCGCTTAGATTTTTACGCTCTGGAATTAGGCTTCATGGCGCAACTTCTGAGTTGCTGCACAAACACTGGGATTTATGTAGTCACCCAAAAAAAGTTCAGAGAACAGTTGAAGAATTTGTTGAAAAAACCCTTCATTGTAATTGTCCAACTCATTCAAAAATGAGACCAACTGAAATAGTGAGGGTTTGCAAATATATATCATTTTAGAAATGTTCAGGGATTTTTTTGAAAACAAAAAAATTGCAATTCCTCCTCTCTGGCCAATCCAATTGTCCAACACCCTGATCCTTCACACAAATTGAAAAGAAAGCAGTCCCTGAAAACTCTGCTTGACAACTGCTGGTGTAAATGTTCATTAATTCACCATTGCACGCTATTAGATAGAGTTCCTTACCTGTCACCCTATACAAACTGGGATTACAGGGAGAGTTGGAGGGGCTGGAGCTTTTGCAGAGGATGTGAGGTCATTCAGATGTTGTAAGAGAGAGGTGACATCTATTTATCCCCACAGAATTCAAACTAAGGAAGTGGGCCGGGGTAGGGCATGGTGGTGGGGGCGAGTTAAGGGGGATGTAAATATATGGGGCATCCGAGTTCACAATGGACTCTCCACAATCAATATTTCACACTGATACAGTCAGATTGTCTCTGAGCTCAGACTGGACCCCACATTCCATATTTCGCATACTGTCTCTGAGTTCGCACCAAATGCACCAAACTCAACATTTCATACTTACATCATCGACTTATACTGTCTCTGAACTCATACCTGCAGCCTCTAATTCAATATTTCACATGGACATAGACTCACACGGCCTTTGGATTCACAGCTAATAATCAAGGAAGGACAAACATCAAAATTGAACATGAATAATTTGCAATGTCTATGTGCATACGTGTGTGTGTCCCTGTGTGTCCATATGCATGCGTGTGCGTGTGTATGCGTGTGTGTGTGTGTGTGTGTGTGTGTGTGTGTGTGTGTGTGTGCATCTTTTTTGTCTATGTGCGTATGCATCTCTGTATGCCTATGCATCTGTTCGTATCAGTGTGTGATTGCAAATGGTTCTGTCTGTTTCTAAGTGTGCTTGTTTGTCTGTTTGCATGTGTGTGTGTTTATGTGTGTGTGCATGTGTCTGCCTCTGTCTCTGAGTGTGCCTGTGTATGCATATGTGTGTATTTTTGTGTAGATATGTGCCTATGTGTTTGTGTGTGGCTGTTTGTGTGGAGTGTGTGTGTGTGTGTGTGTGTGTGTGTGTTTGTGTATGTTTTCCTGTCTGTGTCTGCAGGTGATAGGAAAATCTGGGTCCTGATTGCTGAAGGACTGAAGACTGGTCATTCAGTCTTCATCTGGGTTTCCTGATGGATATTAGCTCTGTGTCTGTTTGGGTTCCCTCTAGGTGCTATAGATTTTCTCCTACAGTCCAAAGATGGCAGGTTAGGTTAATTAACCATGGTGAATGCACTGTTGCAGGGGTAGCTGATGCAAATGTCCTGGGTGAGATATTCTGTCAGCACGTCAGTGAAACTCGATGGATTAATGGCCTCCTTCTGCATTGTAGAGACTCTATGATTCTAAATTAGTTGTGTGTGTGAGAGAGAGAGAGAGAAAGAAAGAAAGAGAGAGACAGACAGAGAGAGTGTGTGTTTGTAAGTGTGTGTATGTATGTGCGTATTCGTGTGTGTGCGTGAGTTGGTATGCGTGTATATGTGTGTGTGCGTGTGTGTGTGCGTGTGTGTGTGCATGTGTGTGTGCGTGTGTGTGCGTCTGTCACCATTTAACCGTATTAACAAGAAACATTGTTTAGTCACAAAGAAATTCTTCTTGTCCCCTTTTTTTAAAAAATTAAACAATGTCAGGATATTCCGAGCATATGTATGACACAAAATAATTCTTTCCCTATGCCTCTCAAGCAATCTTTTTCAAAAGTCAAAATTATAGATGGATTTACACAAAATGAAGTTCCAACAATATGGTGGCATAAAATAATTCGAGGGCATTTGCAGCAGGGGAGAGCTACAGACTAAATCTCCCTCTGCACTGCACCAACAGTAATATCCAGGATTACTACTGCACAAGTGATTACAAAATGATTCTGGGTCGATGAGAAGTAGTCTTGTGGAAAACTATAAATGAAATGTGGTTCAAGTTCTATTGAAAATCATAGCGTCCAACAATTCAGAAGGAGGCCATTTGGCCCATCGAGTCTGCACGACTCTCTGACAGATTATTTCACCTGTTCATTTCCCCCACCCTATCTCTATAACACTACATTTAACATGGAAAATCAATCTAAACTGCACATCTTTGTACTGTGGAAGGAAACCGGGGGACCTGGAGAAAACCAAAGCATGCATGCGGAGAATATACATTGGAGAGACCAAATGCAAACTGGGGTACCTGTTGGCAAAACGCCTTCGGTCCTTTTGAAATCAGACCCAGAACTTTTGTTGCCTGCCATTTGAACACACCACCCTGCTCTCCTACCAGCATGTCTGATCTGGGTCTTTCCCAATGTTCCAGTAAAGCTTAGTGTAGAATGATGGAACAGCAATTCATTGTCCGACTTTACACCTTTCTGGACTGAGCATTGAGTTCAAAACATCTAAACATTCTGTTGTAGATGCGCCAAGTTTGGTGGCGTTTAAGAGGTTAATTGATAAGTATATGGAAGAGAAGGGAATGGTTTAGTTTGGAGGGGCATTGCTTTTTATTTTGGTCGGCACAACATCGAAGGCCGAAGGGCCTGTTCTGTGCTGTAATGTTCTATGTTCTATGTTCTATGTAAAATGTGAACTCTGTCTTTGAAATTCACCGCTTTCCATTTATTTTATTTGCTTCGTTTTCTCTTGTTCATATATTTTTAATATTTTGCATTCTTATTTCTATTTTTCTATTTCGAAAATCTCGCTTTTTCTCTCTCCCCGTCGCGTTCTCAACTAGGCTACGCTGCCACATTCTTACACCCTGCACTTTTGTTCTGCCATTTACATATTCTGATTAATGAATGATTTTACCGCCATACTCTGCCTTTATCATCATCATTTCCATTCAATTTGTCTTCATGACCATTCCATTCCTACCAATTTTAGCACCGACCCAACCGCGCCCCCCTCCACTCCCCATCCAACACAAATCCGTGCCTCACACATGCACAGTAGAAATCTGATTTTCCATTTCTTCAAATTTGCCGAAGTATCATCCTGACTCAAAACGTTGGTTCAGTTCCCTCTCCATAGTTGCTGTTATGCATGCTAAGATTTCCCAGAATTTTCCGTTTTTATCTCACGCATGAAATCGCTGTGTAAAGAACTGAAAACAATAATAATGTTTTGACTGTACGTTATATAACTCTCCTTTTCTCTTGGAGGTGCGGCATTTTCACGCTAATTTAGTACTGGTGGGAAGTAGGGTCAAACCAGGCGACTCAGGCTTCGTGAATTATTCAGTATTGAGTGAAATCTGCGTCAGCAATCTCAGAGAAAATTGGGGGTCAATCTATGACAGAGAGGATGGAATTATCTAAAAAAGTATCAGTAGTATGAATAGTTTAAAAAAAGCACTGGAGCAAGTAAATGCTGGACACTCTGGGTGATATGTGAAGACAGGGATTGAAAAAGAACAAGTAAACAGGGGAAGGCATCAAAGAGAAGTCAAAGGTCGAATTATAGCAACATGAATCAAATGAAAAGAGGAGATGTGAGAAAGCTCTGCAAGGAAAATCCCAAGATATTCTATAAGTGTATCAATGGCAAGGGGAAAACCAGGGAAAGGATAGCGCCCACTAGAGGCGAAGGGGTGAAGCCAGAGAACATTGGTAGATATTGAATGAGCCTCCACCCAAGAGAATGAATGCAGAGATATGAAATGCAGGGTGATGGACTATAAGGTTCTTGAGCAAGTTTACATCGGGAAGGACAAACTATTTGAGATGTTGGCAGCCTTGAAAGTGAATACATCTCCAGCTCTAGATGATTTGTACCCTAGGCTGTTGTGGGAATCAAAGGAAGATATTGCAGAAGCTCTGATACAAATTATGAAATCCTCTCTGCCAGTGGGGGAGGTGGCAGATATTTGGAGAACAGTTAATATAGTTCCACTATTTAAGAAGATTGTACAGAAAACTACAGACCACTGAGCCTCATGTCAGTGGTGGGGTAACTATTAGGGAAATGTCTGAAGTAGGTCACCTTTCTCCCGATGAAGAGACAAAACTTGATCAGGGATAGTCAGCTTGGCTTCGTCAGAGGGTGGTCATGCCTAACAAATGTGATTGATTTTTGAGGAGGTGACCAGGTGCGCAGTCGAGGACAGCACAGCTGATGTAGTTTACATGGATTTCAACAAACATTTTTGGCAAGTCTCACATGGGAGATATGTAAAAAAAAATGCAAATTCGCATGATATAGAAGATAATTTGATTAAATGGATTAAATTGGCTCAGTTGTAGGAGACGGAGGGTAGTGACAGAAGGTTGCATGAGTGACTGAAGCCAGTGTCCAGTGGCTTATTGCAGGATATGTGTTAGGCTCGCTGTTATTTGTAATTTATATAAATGACTTTGATAACTATCTGGGCGTTAGGATTAGTAAGGTTGTGGGTGACACAAAGATTGGACGGTTGGTTAATAGTGAAGCGGAGTGCCTTGGGCTACAAGAAGAGAATGAATGGTCAAATGAGCTGTAAATGATAGATGGAACTTAACCATGAAAAGTGTAAAGTAATACACTTTGAAAGGAATCTTTTGACAAGAACATAATCAATGATAGGGCAATAAGAAGTGCTGTGGAACAAAGTGTCCTCAGCATGTGTGTCTATAAATCTTTAAAAACAGAAGTGGTGAAAAAGGCACCTGAGACACTTGCCTTTATCAATCGTTGCATAGATTACAAAAGGTCCTGTTGAAGTTGTATAGAATTTTGCTGATGTGATTTGTCTACTCTCGTCGATCATCTTGGTTACTTCCTTGGAACAATCAATCAGGTTAGTTAACTTCCCCTGCCCTTCTGACTTTCCTTCATTAGACCATGCTTTTCCAAATGTGCATATATCCTATCCGGAAGAATCCTCTCCAATGACTTCCCAAACACAGATGTGAGATTCACTCGTTTACAATTCCCTGGATTTTTTTTTTCATGAACAGAGGAACAACGTTAACTACTCGCCATCCTCTGAGACCTCAACAGTGGTAGTGGTGGTACAAAGATCTTTGTCAAAGCCCCAGTAATCTCCTTTCTTATTTCTTTCAGTAAATTGGTGTAGATCCCATCAGGCCTTGGGGCCATATACATCTCAATGCTTGTTAAAAGACCCAACACGACTTCTTTCTATAACTTAAAAAGCCCTAACTTAAAAAGCATGTTCCACACTAATCCAAAAACGCTTTTATCCTTCTCCTTAGTGAACACAGATGGGAAGTACTTCTTTAGGATCTCCCAAAATACACTTATTCCGAGAAAATGAATTCCTCTTTTATCCTTGAGCGGACATATATTCTCCCTCGTTATCTCTCCCTCAATATCAGCAAAAAAAGGAGGTAGTCATCGACTCCATGAAGAGTAGTGGAGGATCCACTGAAATGTTCGAGGGCTCCAAATTCCTAGATGTCCCGATCATCAATAAAGTGCCCAGGTCCCTCCATGTCGATCCTATAATTATGAAAGCTGACCAACGCCTCTAATTTCCCAGAGGACTAAGGAAATTTGACATGTCTGCTGCGACTCTGACCAAAGTTTATAGATGCACCATAGAAAGCATTATTTCTGATTGTATCACAGCTTGATGCGATTCCTTCTCTCTGCCCAAGACTGCAGAAAAAAATGCGATGCGTCTTAAAAAAAAACCCAGTCCATCATTTAAATCAATCTCCCACCCATTGCTACCGAATACATTTCCCATTGCCTCGGAAAAGTAGCCGGCAGAATTGAGGATCCCACACAGTCCGGACATAATCTTTTTCACCTTCTTCGTCGAGAAAATGATATAAAAGCCTGAGGACAAGTACCGACGGACTCAAGAAAAGCTTCTTCCCTGCTGCCATCAGGCCTTTGAATGGACCTACCTCATATTAAGTTAATGTTTCTGCACACCCTAGCTATGACTGTAGCAGGATATTCTGAACTCTGACCCTTCATTCATAGATGAACAGTATGCTTTGGCTGTGTCGCACGCACGAAAGAATACTTTTCAATGTATATTAATACAGGTAACAATAATAAATAAAATCAAATCATAAAAGAAATGGCAAATAAAATTGCCATAATGTTACAGTGATTAGCACTGCTGCCTTGCAGCACGAGGAGCCGGGGTTCAATTCCGACCTCGGATCCCCCTATCTGTGTGGGTTACCTCCGGATGCTCCGGTTTCTTCCCAAAGTCCAAAGACGTGCTGGTTGCGTTGGTTGGCCATGCAATGTTGGCCCGAGATTCAGAGGTCTGGGTGGGATCATATTCGTTGTAGAATCGATGGGTCGAATGGCTTCCTTCGGAATGTAGGGATTCAATGGGATTCTATGATTTTCACCGCATCTGCAATAGCAAACTGAGTCCACTAGATAGCTATGAACCCTCGATTTTTGGCATTACAGCAAAAGGAGATAACCCCAATTATTACTACAAAGATTTCGGTTTCTGATCATCTTGAAATGCACCCAGCCTCTGTTTATACACCGCGAAATCACATTTCAGTATGATTGACAATAATTCAGTTATTCCTGTTCTCGGAAAATTCCCAATTGCCGTTATGGTTATTCAGAACTTAATTGATATATAACATTGAATTAAATCGTGGCTTATGTCATAATACTTCATTTTCTGAATTGTTATTTCATGAGAACCAGTCTGTCCTGATCCTGTACCAGAAGATGGTATTGCTTGCATTTCGCAAGGTTCTGTCTCAGTTATTACATTGCTGTCACCTGCCACGCATTACGAACTCTCAAGCACGGTTGCACTAGCCCAGCTTCCTGTTTATAATCAACAACATTCGGTCCCTGTTATTATTGCGTTATGTCATTTTTCTCTGTTGCTGCGCTTGTCTCCATCAAGCTAATGTAAGTTCTTTGCCATTCATTACTGTGCCAGGCTTTGTCTCAGTTTCTATTATACAATGTCAAGAATCAGATAAAACTGCACTCGACCCTGGGTCAGCCTAATTACGTTTGATCTTGTTATGTGATTAAAGCGCCAGACCAAGATCCTTGGTCATTTTCTGCAAAGTACTGTCTCAATTTTACTTTATTCAGTACTGCACTACTTTTTCTTCTACTGGGTCACGTCTCAATTAATTTCACATTGTATCATATGGCTATTTATATTTTGGTAGTATCTATTTTAGCCAACATTATAATAAAATCTTCTTCAGATTTCACTACTGTAGAATTTGTCTTTGTTTATATTAGAATAGATCTGGTCGTTTCCATAAAAGCACTACTCTATTTCTATTACAGAAGACCACGCTGATTGTTAATACGTTAGATCCTGTTTCAGTAATTACTAAACTGGACCCAATATTCGCCCATATTACTATAAATACTGCATACATAATTAATGCACCGTGCCCTGTCTCTGTATTACTGTATAAAAGCCTGTCCTTATTTATATTGAGATAGATGATATCGATGAAATATCACATCGGCTCTTGTCTTAGGTATTTGAGCGCATATTGTTTCAAAGAGTCCATTTCCTAATAAACCCCTTTGGAGAAAATTCATTTTCTCTTTACAATTTCCCTATAATTATCCCAATCATCAGTTTCATATATCTCTGGCTTCCGTGGATATGTGAAAATCACAAACGGTCACGTATTTTAATTGAAGATTATTTAATACTGTAATAATTATTTGATTAGCTTTCTGTCGCATACTTTTGTTTCTATGGTGCCTTTTGTTTTTCTATTCCGTGTAGGATTATTTCCATTTGGACATCAGTTGGAAAATGAACTAAAATCCATCGCGAATTATGAGTGCTTAATAGAAAATGATCATCTCAGCACGTTACAGACGCTGATATAAACATCTGATATTTGCTGATTTGTGATTTGTGCAAATGGTTCCCAAAATGAACCTGGACTTTACCCTGAAAGGAGATAAATGCACCTGTAGTTCTCAGACTTCATATTATTATTGATGGAAAGGGCTGAAACATTTGCTGTTCTCCAGAGAAAGTTCAATATTTATGTTTCTCTAAATTGAACTCCCTGTAGGTTATACTCGAGGTAATCAAACATGCGACAGGCCACGTGTATCATAAAGACCGATCAGGCCTTGTGTAATGTTCACAGAGACTCGAGTTGGTAAACGTGGACTGCATCCGTTCAGGACGGCAGCTCATCTCCACCTTCTAAAAGGCAAATTAGGGAAGGGCAATAGATGCCAGTGACACCCGCATAAATGATTTGAAATAGTGCAGCAATATAAGGCACTAAAACTGGATGAATATAAACAGATATACCAGCACAATGATAACATGAACCGTGCCTTTGAATAATATAAACGAATTATAGGTTATATTGAATAAGAGAATCATGATCAGATATAATATCAAAATAAACAGTTACTTGTGTGATCTTCGTAGAAAAAATACTTTGTGGAATAATAACTAGTGAGAGTTACATATAACAAAACTATATAAAGATTTTTTTTAATTCAGAATTGATCAGGTAACTGTTTCCAAAAATAATCATAGAGAATTAGAGCATTAGAATTTTACTGACAGACTCCAGTCTTTCAAAAACAGAGATAGCTGGCCCCGGGGTCAGCCTGGAGAATCTTATAAGGAAACAATTAGTTTTAGGGCCTTAACGCAGGGTTTTTGTGTTACGGTGAGGGAGACAGGGATCTGTGTAGCAATGACAGATTGGAACAATCATTACAAAGGAAGGAGTGACTGACTCTATGTGACTAAGAGCTGATATTCGATGGGGAGTACAACCATGGTAGATTTGTGGTATCTGCAGGGCAATGCTGCATTTGTCAGAGGGACAGAAAACAATCTGTTCTCTTCCTTTCTTAGCAGCTATTTACACAGACAAACTGGGGCCAGGTCCTCGCAGAAACGTAAGTGTTTCAGCATTTAAGAAACAGACTCACAGAAAGATGGATTGAGGTATCGGAAGAGATAGGAAAATTTAAACGAGAAAAAAATACAAGATGCTGGCAGATAAAAAGCTCAGAAACAAAAAGAAAAGAAACAGAGGGAGAGAAAATGATAACATTATGAAGATATGAAGAATTTTCAGCTAAGGAAATATGATGACTGAAAAGTTTAAATATCAAAACCTCGTCAGAGTGGAAAAGGAAACCGTGCAGCATATGTTAAAGGCAATTGTGCTTTTCGTAAAAAAAAATAGTTTTATCAGAGTCATCCTGGTTTGTGAACAATAATTAATGCGTGAATGTTTCCCGTCATTTACCGACATATACAACATGTAGATTCTGTCAAAGGCAGAATCAGTGCAAGATGTCAGCTCTACAAATATTGCATTTTATTCAGTCTCAATTCAAGACAGAGGTAGATCCAGAAAGGATGCTGGCACAATAATATGGATGAACCATTCAAATAGTCCTATTGTCAATAATCCTTCAAATTTTAACCCCATCAAGGATTTTCTTGATTTGTTTTCCAAAGTCACGGTTAAATCTGATTCCATCACCATTTCAGACTGTCCAATCCAGTTCACAGCAACTCATTGTGTAAAAATATATACATATCCTCTGTCCTCCGGTGCCGATTGATTACAGACAGCCCTCCCAATTAAAAAGAAGTATATTTTTAATTACCCCTCCCCCAAATTCATGATTTTTAGTTTTTATGAAATAGACTCACGAGAAGATAAATTGAGATACAGGGAGAGATAGAAAAATTAAAACGAGAAAGAAATACAGAGTGCTGGATAAGTTCAAAATCAAAAAGGAAAGAAACATAGGGAGAGAAAATGATAAAATTATGAAAGATACGAAGAATTTTGTCATCCATTGCTAAAGTGATGAAGTTTAAAAACAACGAGGTTATGTTGCAACTATATAAAGTGCTGGTGAGGCCGCACATGAAGTAGTATGTACAGTTTTGGTTTCCCATTTGAGAAAGGATATATTGCCACTGGAGGAGATGCAGAGGAGATGCACCCGATTGATTCTGAAGTTGAGAAGTTTGGCTTATGAAGAGAGACTGAGTAGTCTGGGGCTATACGTATTGGAATTGAGAAGAATGAGAGGAGATCTTATAGAAACATATATGATTATGATGGAAATAGATACGATAGAAACAGGGAAGAGGAATTTTTTCACCCAACGGGTTGTGAAACTGGAATTCCCTGTCTAGTGAAGCCGTTGATGCACCTCATTATGTTTTAAGGCAAGGATAGATACATTTCTGAATGGTGAAGGAATTAAGAGTTATGATATGCGGATGGGTAAATGGAGTTGAGTCCACCAAGAGGTCGGCCTTGGTCATTTGAACGATGGAACAAGCTCGAGGATCAAGATGACCTACTGCTGCTCCTCGTTCTTATGATCTTATGTTCTTATGTAACAAATTATTCCTTCCTGCCTTCACGGAACCCGGGTGAGCCAAATGATTGATCCATTGGCAGCCCAGTTATGACCTGCAATGGAAACTTTAAACAGATCACAGGCTCATTTGTAAATGTGACCACAATGTGATCTGTGTGTCTCTGTCCTGACTCTCTGGACAGATATAGGCTGCATTGACAGATGTTCTTACCAGATTGTGAACCTTGGATTCATTTTCTGCTCAGAAGTGAGATGTGCCGTTTGGAACCGGCAGCAACGAAAACAGGAAGATGTGTTACCCGAGAATGAAACAGCCGGCGTCAGTTTGATGTTATCACTGTGAACAGTCTTCCTGCCTGTGAAGGTGAACTCACTCTGACAGCACCAAGAACAACATCACAAATTGGAGCCGGTTTCAGTCATATATTCAACTCCATTTCAATTTTAAAGAACATAAATTTTGACATGTGGGTTAACAACATTAGAACCCAGGGGAGCTCAGTGGCTGATCCACTGACCATCCAGTTCTGGCCGGGAATGGAAACTCAGCAGATCACAACGGACTCATTTGTAAATATCACCGCATTGTGATCTGTGTGACTCTGCCCTGACACTGTGGACAGATATAGGCTGCACTCACCAGACGTTCTCACCAGATTGTGGTCCCTGGATTTATTTTCTGCTCAGAAATGATGTGCAGTTCGGAACCAGCAGCAAGACTCAGGAAGTTGTGTAACCTGAGAATAAAATAATCGGAACTAGTTTGATATTATCACTGTGAACAGTCTTCCTGCCTGTGTGGGTGGGGTGGGGGTAGAGATGGGGTTTTGGTGGGGGGGGGGGGGTGCGGTGGAACTCACGCTGAAAGCATCATGAACAACCACAAGATTGCTGCCGGTCTCAGCATTCATTCACCTTTATTCACATTTTAATGGATCAGGAAAATTATCATATATGAGGTTTAAATAGATTAATTGAAGTGAAGATGAACTGAAGATTATGACTGAAAGAAAAGAGGAAAAATTAAAGCAACAGTTTTTCCTCCGCAGAAGTGTTCAAAAATAGAAAGTTTAAGCGTGCAACGTGTTGTGTGAGAGACATCGATGAATTTGTTTCAGGCACTGAGTTTTCCTCTGATGAGATTTTTGCGCTTTTCAGTCACAAGGTGCTCTAATGAATAATTTTTTATCAACTAGTAGCTAGATCTGTCCCCTGGGTACCTCTGAAAGTGAGTTAATGGAGACTGACAGTGTGAAGAGAAATTTTCTGCTTTAGGTACAGTATGATACAGAAAGGAGAAAAGTTCAGTGCACCATTTGAAAGATGCATTGTCTTGGCAGCGGAATGCCCAGCTGTGCATCACATTCAAGAGCGTCCAGAGGAATTCATTCACTTTAGGTATTGACTGATACATAGTATGTGCAAATAAATACTAAATATTTTTTCCTCCCACATCCCAAAGATGTGCTCTAAGGCTAATTGGCAAAACAAATTCTCCCTAAATTGTCTCAAATTTGGTTTTTAATCCATAGATCTACAAACATGGACAGGGATCGCGTGTAGAAGTGGGAACATCGAGGTGGCGGCGCGGGCTCGTTGGGCCGAAGGGCCTGTTTCCCGTGCTGTTTTATTCTTTGTTCTTTGTAAATAATTATCCTGTCATGCTTCGAGGTAATAGGAATTATTCACACAACGGTTAGCACTGGTACCTTGCACTGTTATGGACACAGGTTTCATTTCGGCCATGGGAATGGTGTTTGCACATTCACTCCGTGTGTACATGAGCTTCCTCCATGTTTACCTTTTTCCTCGCACAGTTCAAAGGTGTACAGATTAGTTGGAGTGGCCATGCTGAATTACCCCTTAGTGTCCATTTGCAGTGCATGTGGCATACATTTATTAACATCCTCAATCTCTTTTGAACAAGAAGTTTCATCACAAGCGTTCAACAAAATAATGCAGACAATACAAGAGCAATTAGATATTAGATATAACACCACATAGTTATGAACAAGACGAAACGCATTCTTTGAACCCATTTTTAAGCTAACATCCATACTTTCATCTCACTTGCTCTTTCTTTCTTTCCATTTGTCAGATGCATTCTATAGAAAAGTAATTGTTGGGACATTGTCTACTTTATTATTAGGAAACAGTGTAATACAAAGTGAGACACCGATGTGTTCAGTAGTGCACGACATAGAGCCCAGCACAATAATATCTCGGATGGAGTCTACTGTAACAGAGGTGGCCTCTTGAATGAATGAAAACTCAGAAATAATGATTTGTAACATTGTTTTCATGTAATAATAAACGAAGCGGCACATTATGTAAACAGATACAAAATCTATGGCAAATGATTACATGCAGTATATAAATAGACATGGCCTAGTGAATTATTGTACATGTTTGCGTCAAATGTGTGTGAGAGAGAGTGAGAGACAGACAGAGAGAGAGAAGCGGGTGGGGGAGAGGGGATGGAGAGAGAGAGATGCGCACTCTATTTATTATGAATGATCTGCTGACTGTTTCTGGCATTTTTTGTCAGACCCATGCATCGCAATATTTTCCAATGAACAACAAAATATTTGATCAGATTACCGACGGCCAATAAAAGGGATAGTTTTATGGATTGATTTAGGCGAGGAAACTGAGATAAGGAGATTGGGAGGGAATAACAGTGCTTAGAGCTTGGGCAAATGACCACATCCCAAATTGAAAAAATAATTTAGAAGATAATAATATAAATTGCAGAAAGTATTTATTTTAAATTCTATTCAAACATAGCGTAACCGTCATCACTTATTCTGTGGCCATTTCTGTTTTATCTCTGTCTGAAACAGATGAGCAATTAGTGATTGAATAGACATTAAGCATGTGGGAGCCCATCTGGAGATATTACGAATACGTAATTCTGTCTTATGCTGTATCAGTTGAATGGTAAAATAAAATGAGATAGGCGAACAATTTTTTATCACTGAATTCTGTGGCGTCTTGACACAGCGCAACACAATATTCAACTAATAAAAGATATCTCAACAGGGATTACCTGAAGGTATTCCAACGAGTGCTGCACCATTGTTCAGATATTGGCCAGTCCCTCAAAATTGTTATAACTTTCACGCTAAATACAATAGCAGAAGAATTAGGCGTTTCTCAGAGCTATTTACAGATATTAGCAAAAAAAAAACCTTTCCTTCAAAACAAGAATGATTGGAATCAGACAGGCACGTCCATATATGTCGTAGTTGATAATATCTTGATAGGAACATATTCATGATCCTATATAGGTTTAACAGACACAGGCTCTGATGTATTGTAAAGAGACAAATCCTGTGTAATATAAAAAGAAATTGTGGTCTACTTTAGTACTAATTAAGAAGGCCTAATGTTGCATAAATAGAGGAATGATCTAGTGTGGCATAACGAGAAATACGAGAGAATGTAGTATAACGAGAGACAGGGTCTACCGACGTAAAATTAAATTTTGGATCTTGTAAAACGTAAGTAGAAATATGGATTGATGTGATGTAATTAGAGGGATGGTTCAGTTAACTCTTAACCAATAAAGCAGTGTCTTCGTATACATGCCGTTTTGCCAGTGGGTAACAGTTTTTTTTTCCTAATGAGTAAAACATTCCCATTCATAACTTTGAACTTCTGCACTAAACCTCCCAAAAACTGCTCAGCTCTAAGAGAAATAAACTCAGCGTTCAGCTGATATGATAGTGCAGCTCATACATCATTAACGTCAAACTCTCAGACCTTGTGCCTCGCGTGTTTTCAGATGTCATTTTAGGAATTGATGGAATTTTTGCACGAATCCCCATTAATCATTGTCATCGAGTCAGACTAAGATTCAAGACTAAGAGAAAGCATGCATCTGGCAATTAAATGCATCCCTGAAATATTGGATACTGATCTCAGAATTCAGACACGCTGAGCTAAACGGCATAATGTTAAAACACAAACTGTGATCAGTTAGCAATCTTATCTCAGTGGAGTCAACATCATTTTTAAATCAGATGGCAATATGTTCAATTCCCACAACAGATACTTGAACTCATGATCCAACCCGCTACCCAGTATTGAACAATTGTCCCAAAGATAAATGTGATGATATTTCAGTCTAAGGGTTTATGCAGCAACGCTATTATTAATCTGGTATTACAGAAGATTGAATTAATGCTCTGGAGACAGGAGTTCAAATTCCAACTCGGCAGCTGGGGAATTTCAATTCAATTAATTCGTTTCAGCTGAAACAAAATTCTTCTGCGATTAATAACAATCATAGTTCATCAAAGCTCATCTTCTTTCGTGGTTTTCAGCATAGGAAATTTTACTTCTGCTGAAAACTCACTAGCGTCTGATAACCTATATCCCAGAGTATGAAAGGAAATGGCCCTGGAAATATGGGTTGTCATCTTCGAAAAATCGATACACTCTGGAACAGCTCCTATAGAATGTAACCGCAATGTATGCAAAGGAAGGGAAAGTAACTGATGAATTATAGCCTGATGTTTGTATCAGCGAAGGTGTTAGAGACTGTTATGAAAGGTATGATAGCAAAATATTTGGAAAGCATTAACGGAGCTGGTTGAAGACAGCATTGCCTGAAGAAAGAAATGTCATTCAGAACAAACCTACATGTGTTTTTAGCGGGTGTAAATAATACAATAGGCAAGGAGAGGGGGACCAATGTACTTAGTGTATTTTTACTTTCAGAAGATATTTGAAGGTTCCTCATAAATTATTAGTAGGCCAAATAAAAGCACGTTGTATAGGGAGTAACGTATTGGCATAGGTATAGAATTTGTTGACAGGTAAGAAACAGAGAGTGGAAACAAGTGGGGACTTTTTCCCGAATGGCAGTCAGGGTCCAACTTTTCAAATTGTTTATAGGTCACAAATACGCTACATTAACACTGCAATTATGTTACTGTGAAAATCGCCGAGATACCACACTCCAGTTCGGCTACACAAACCTGAGGGAGAATTTAGCATGGTCAATGCATTTATGTAGAATGACTTTCGGACTGTGGGAAGAAACCGGAGCATCTGGAAGAAATTCACATTGATACAGGGAGAACGAGCGGACACAGTACAGGCAGTGACTCAAACCGGGATTTGAACCAACCTCTCTGACACTGTGGCCTGTGGAATCTGGATGACGAAATCATTGTAGCATATCCGAAACGGCGGGCAATACAAAGCTTGACAGAATTGTGAGGTATAAGGCGGGGTGGGGAAGGGGGTGGTGGGGTGCAGGAGAGTGTGGTGTGGTGTGGGGCTTCAATGTGATCTGGACAATCTGAGTGAATGGGTGAACACGTGGCAGATGCAGTATAACGTAGCTAAATGTGCAGTTATATACTGGTGTGCAAAGCAGAAAACAACATACACTAGGAAGTGTGATGTTCAAATGAATCTGGGTGTCCTTGTACGGCAGTCAATGAAATTTAGAGATATGAATAGCAAGCAACTAGGAAGGCATTTGTTGCAAGAAAATTTGAGTTCGGAATTAAGGAAGTCTCACTGCAGTTATTCCGGGCCTTCGTATGACCATTCCTCGTGTAGAGCTGTAGTTCTCTTCTCCTTTCCTAATAAAGAGTGCATGGGAAGCGCAGCCGATACTGGGATTGGCGGGACTCTCTTTTGTGGCGAGATTCTTTCGATTGGACCTATATTCATTTGACTCACCTGATGAAGTTGCAGTGCCTTGAAAGCTAGTGATTCCAAATAAACTTGTTGGGCTTTAACTTGGTGTTGTAAGACATCTAAATGTGTCCACCCAATCCAACGCTTCCATCTCCACCTCATTATCCACTTGAGTTTAGAAAGATAAGTAGTAATGTGATTGAAACATACAAAATTATGTTTAAAACATGTAAAATGAAGGTGGCATCGTGGCATAGCGGTGTTCGAGGTCCAGCTTGAGTCACTGTCCTTGCAGAGTCTGCATATTCCTCCCTTACTGCTTGGGTTTCCTCTGGGTGCTCCAGTTGCCTCCCTCAGTCAGGCAGGTGTGTTGATGAAGTGCATTGGCCATGCAAAATTTTCCCTCAGCGCACCTGAACAGGTACTGGAGTGTGAGCAGGGGACATTTTCACAATAATTTCATTACAGTGTTAATGTATGCCTACTTGTGACATTAATAGTAAATAATCTTATAATTAATTGAGCAAATTCGAATAGACTGGGCAGGCTAAATGAAGTAAGGATGCTTTCGTTGGTTAGGAAGTCTCAAACCAGGGATGCAGACGCAGGGTAGCCAATTTAGGACAAAAATGAGGAAAGGTTTCTTAACTTCGAAGGCCAGTGAACTTGCGGAGTGCTCATGTATGCATTGGTTTCCTCTCGGTGCTCCAATTTCCTCCCACAGTCCGGAAAGGGATTCTGGTAAGATGCACTGGCCAGGCTAAATTCTCCTTCAGTGTTTCAGAACAGGCGCTATATTGTGCGACTAGGGGACTTCCACAGTAACTTAATTGCAGTGTTAATGTCAACCTACTTGTGACATTAATAAATAAAATTCAAAATTTAAATCTTCATGCAGGTAAGTGGAATTTCATAAATGTTCAGAAAAATAGTAATTATTTTCACCAGTGACTATCCATTCACAATTCGATTAATGCATTCACCAGTACTCATTCATTCATAAAGTTCAATATATTTAACATCACTTTATGGAAGATGAGCCACACTGTCTAGGCCAGCATTTAATCCCCATTGCAAATTGCATTCGGTAAATTGGTGGGGAGCCACCGTTCTAAACCGCTGCAAAACTGCAGAGTAGATACTTCCACATTGCTGTTTGGAAGAGTGTGCATGGATTCCGACCCAGGTATTCCCAGTATGCAACAGTAATATAAGTCCAAGTCATTTTGATGAGTGTCTCGGAGGGGAATTTCCAGGTGGGGTTGTTCTAATTCACAAATGATCATCAATTCATACAAATAACCAATTGTTTCACCAATTCTATTCAGCATTTTTGATAAAAGCAAAATATTGCGGATTCTGAAAACTGAAATAAAAGCAATGAATTCGGGAAAATCTCAACAGCCCCTGTGGAGAAAGAATGGAGCCAAAGTTTTACGTCAGGATGACCCTTTTTTATTTGGAGGAAATTAAATAGGATGATGAAATTGGGAAATAATATGGCTGCATAGGAATTAGGAATTTTTTTTTAAGGATATAGTTAGTGATGGAGGCGTTGATTAGGTTAGCTAGGATGGAGAAGTTGATTATAATATTTGAGATTCGTATGTGAATTGATGTAACGTTTTTTGCTCGAAATAGTGTATATCATTAAACAGTAATCACTAAACCAATTCACAAGACAGTTTCGTAGCTTCTCTGTCACCTTGTTAGAAACAATGATGATCTCTCCAAAGCATCGGGAATACTCTGCCGAAGTGTCATCCAGACTCGAAACGTTGGCTCCATCCTGCAATTTTTCAGCATTTTCTATTTGTTTTCAATACTTCATTTTGGACAACATGCAATTATGATTTGTTTTATATGATTTATTGAAATTAACATTTATTGACATTATATTGGCCTTTTCGTCCCCAAGGAATAAAATCTGCCCCAGAATTTAGTGGGAAATGGAATTAATTCAGACCGAGGATCATGATCCGCGCTTCATTGACAAGTAATCATCTCTTCATTACACAGAAATTCCTGATACATAGCTGGAGTGTGTGATGATTTTCAAAGTGATGATATAAATTAAAGTACTTGTACCTTATGTGAAGTTACTGAACTTTTAAATCCCGATTCATTATTACACCGTTTTGGGAAGTAATATAACACCTGTAGTTGTCCAGTACCTCTTTTGCACACCTAACAAGTAAATGAAGTCAAATTAACTTAGGTACAAATTAAAAGGGGCAGCCCCCCAAAAGGAATGGAGGCGCGGACGGACGGAACAGAAACCAAAGTCCAAAGGAAACTTAAAGCATTAAATCAAAATGTGATTATCAGAGTCTATAACACACCCCAATCCCTGCAGTGCCCAACACGCGCGGAAGGCGTCAACTGCTCTCGTGGGCACTGCATGCTCTCTCTTCAGGGACACCTGGCCGCGAATGTAGCCACGGTAGAAGAACAGGCAGTCGGGATGCACGGCTCCGTCGATCGCCCGCTGCCTGGATCTATTCTTGGCGCGTCTCGCCAGGCTCAGGAGCAGGTTCACGAGGAGGTCAGCATCCCGATATGCCACTCCCCGCATCAGGTGCCCGTAGATTAGGAGTGTGGGACTGAAGTGCAGACAAAACATCAGTAAAAGGTATTTGAGAAAACCAAAAAGGGTGTGCAACCAATAGCACAAAATGTAGACATGCTCCAGTAAGTCTCACAATATTTCTCGTTACTTTATTTACTTTTCGCTCTGTTACCTTCATTAATTTGGGTGAGGTCATGTTGAGTGATTTGTTTACGTGAAAGAACCAAGTATGTCAAATATTACAATTCTCCCTCCTCAAACTAATAATGTTCCCTCTTTCTATCTTGTATATGAAGGTTCAGCATTCGCAGGAAATGAACCATCTGATCCATTTGGATATTTCTCTTCGTGAGGATCAGCTTCTTAACTCCCAACAAACTCGGGATGGATGTTGTTGGGTAAATTTGTTTATAAATAGGCCTCATTGACAATATGAAGTGTTTTAAGTTGGCTCGCAGCCAAGTGGTCAGTACTGAGAAAACTGATTTTTGATCTACAGCACAAACACCTCCAGATGCTTCCTATCAATAACTGAGCATTTGACAGCAGCCTGGATTGCTATCAAATAATGCTGGGACAGATTAGCGTGAACTTGAATGGACAAAATGATATCAAGCCATTTAAATAATAAATGCTTCATTTCCACCAGAAAGACACATTTTAAATCATAATCATTCTAATGAAATATTTTTATTCAATGTCCTGTTCATTATGTGAGTAAATAGTATCGCAAAACAAAAAAAAGCAAACTTTTTTTTCATTTGAATAATTTCCAATTAAATGTCATTCCAATAATTAAAGTTTGTTTATTAACCACTTCATGAAATGCAAGAGAGAGAGATGTTGACGATCCCAATTCCCCAGTGCATTGAGATCAGAACAATGGCAAAAATGCATCGAAATATTATTAAAAGAACACCATAAATTGGACAGGAACAGCGGGGATTTCTGGAATATTCTGAAAGTGCTGAAGTTCATTTAAACAGCAGCGTCTCTTATATCTAATTTGCAGCGTGTTCTATTGTACAGTATAATCTGATTTCAATTATTGAAGAGTTCCTCTCAGAGCTGCCAATGATTGTAGAAGTGAGCAGTTCATTACCTGATTCAATGGAAGCTAAAACATTTATTCTTGTGATATTGCGCAATTTGCTGAAAGTCCTGACATCCTGTGCTCCCAATATTAATGATGTTAGACAGCCGGTGGCCAACAGAGTGAGCTGCAATGATTTAGATGCTGAAGGAAAAATTTGCTGATCGCCGTGTCCGCTATGATTAATTAACTTTCCTGTCAAAATCGATGTCAATTTTATGCTTCTCTGTTAAATCACTATTTGATTATCAGGCAAGCGGGATTCTTATTTTCACAGAACTGTCTTCAAGGGACAATTTGCGAAATATAAGGAGAAATATTGTATTGTGTGAGATTTTCCTCTCTTCGCCAAACTCATATTGTACAATGACAGCTATCTGCACTGAAAATGCAACTATTTTGTTCATCGCCCGCATTTAGTTACAGAAATCGATAACAATTCTTCCGATAAATGATGCTTTATTATTGTAATGTGACAGAGACCCGGAATTGTTCCAACATAGACCGATGGTCTCTTTATTTTCGGAAAATGCTATTGCATAATTTTTAGATTTAAGTTCTTGTTAGGGGCGTGGCAATAAAAACACCATATTTACAATGAAATTAGTTTTTAAAACAAAGAGATGATGAACTGCAATATCACCGCGAGAAATAATGAAGACAATACGATGAATATATTCAGCCAAAAGAATGTCCCGATACAGATAAAATATCAATTTTAATATTAACCTATTGAAAATCTCGGAGTCCATTCTGTTGGGGGTGTGGAAGGTAGGACGTGGATCCAGTTGCCGCCTCCACCAGGGAATCAACAGGAGGCGCTTGAAACGCTGCCCCCTTCTGCCAGGCATTTAAATGCCGCTCACTGGGAACAGAATCCAATAGTCTGGGACTTGCTTTGTTCACTGATCTCCTGACACAATCATTTCCCCCAAATGGCCAGAAAGATGAGTTCGGCGATTTCTCTCAGTTTCTTGCTGATTTTCTTATCAGGTGGTTGTTTTTATTATTGTCGAAGTCTCTCACTCTCACTGTCTCAGTTTATCTCTGAAATGTTCCAGAGTTAGCGATCATTACACCAGAATAAATCCTCGGGGTTTTTGATATGTTTTTACAGGTGTCCAGTCGCAGATTGTGTTGATTCAGCCAGAGGCAGAGACCGGCCGTCTCGGAGGCTCCCTGAAACTGATTTGTAAAACCAGTGGCTTTGATTTTGGCAACAGCTGGATGGGCTGGATCCGACAGGTTCCCGGACAGGGGCTGGAGTGGCTGGTTAGCTACTATAGTTCATCAAGCAACAGCTACGCCTCATCAATTAAGAATCGATTTACTGCGTCCAAAGACATTGCAAACAACATCTTTGCTTTAGACATGACAAGCTTGAAGATCGAAGACACCATCAACTATTACTGTGCAAGAGACCACAGCGAGAGAAGCCTGGTCTGAAGCCAGACAAGAACAAATCGAGAGGGAATTCAGCACTTTCCATCATATCTTGAAGGTAAATATCTTTTTTAAATGAAATATTAACAATAGTGTTCAGAACTAAACAACAATCGTGATTTTAAAAAGAACAAAGAAAGCATTTATCAGTAAAATTTAAGAAACTCGCCGAGATAAGGGGGTGAGATTTTCCCTGTTTGTTGCCGTTCAGCAAGTACCACACTAGATATATTACTAGTTTTAATATTTCTGATAGATTGTGTTATATTAACAGGTATCTACATTTTAAATTAGAGCAGAACTAATGGTCCATTTGAAGTGAATATTGAGCGGCAGTACTGAACAGAGTGAATGCAGTATTTGTACGGATGTTTGTTACTGTGATACTATAGAAGTGAGTCACAGAGCTGAGAAAAGCGATATCCTATTACAAAAATTTCAGAGAAGGACTTTGCTTAAATAAGTGATCAGTGCCATTGCCGAATGCCAAATAAAATGAGGGTTCAACAAAATAATAGCTAGAAGCAGTATTGATTTTAAAAGACATAAAATACTTCAACTTTATTGCTATTAATTTACATACTGAATGCGCACTGTGAATAAGTTTCTAATCCCTTTTATCAATATCATGACCAGTAAAAATTGAAATATATCACTGACTCGGTCTTAAATGAGATGGAAACCGGCTTTGGTAATATGAGTGAAATTAACTCTCTGCATTTTACAGTTGACAGTCTGCCGCAGTATTTGTCTCACTGTGATACCTGAGTGGCACAGCAGTTACTATCAATATAAAAACCTTCTCAGCACCAATGGATTGAGCCTGCATAACTGTCACTTTTGCAATCCAACTTTAATCACAGTACAGTATTGTTTGTGTCCAGCATTGACAACATGACAAGAATGAATATAGAAAGTCTGTGATAATTTCTCAATAATCAATTGGTATTTTCAATAACATGCTTTGTGAAATATAAAACATTAGGGTCATTTATGAATGTAGAATGACATCCAGAAATACAAGTATAATTTAATGAACATTAATTGACTTTGCTTTTTCTCCGGTTTGTGAATATTTAAAATAATGTTGGTCTTCTGTCTATTTTGTGCAGGGACGGTTATTGTATAACACAGCCCAGGAATGTGACACTGTGACTACTTCGACTACTGGGGCCAAGGAACCATGGTGACGGTGACTGCAGGTAAGAACCATATATTTATTAAGTAACTGGTTTACATATATATTTGCTTTACATTTTTGTCGATACTAATAATTCATTTGTTTACTTAAATATGGGTTTGGTGAATTCTTGAATGAGAATTTTAAAAACTTTTTCTGTGATTCTGCTGCAAAGAGCTTGTGGACTTCCGTTGTTTCTTGACAATAGGTGCTGCTGAACGATTCAATCCTTGGTTGTTGTGATTTTGTGTTTATCTGTTAAGGTTACTGTGTGACTGGGTTACTTTAAAAGCCGAACACCTATTAAATAATTCAGCGTTTCTGCAATATTTAATCTATTGGATGCAGATTGTACTATCTACTGTGCAATCTAATCCAATATTCTAAAAAAGTTCGAAAATTCCTATATCAATCCAGTGGACATATTCCACTCACTCACAAGCTGGTGCTGCCATGCAATATTTCTGCTTATTTTAAACATTAATCACGTTGGTGATGGCGGACTGGCTGGAATTTATATTAAAAATTTCTGTCAATGTTACATTTGATTCTGTTGCAAGTGGAGAATAGAGCTGCTTCTGCAAGATGCGGGGTTCAGTCTGTCAGCTTTCTTTTTCTCGTGAGGAGATTATGACTTTAAATAAGTGAATTTATAAAATGGTTTGTTGATTCTCCATTGTTTCTGCATTGTTTAAACTGGATGACACCGAGCTGTTATACGCGTTGTGATTGATAGCTTGACGCATGACTGCACGTAGAAACCAGACAAGCTGTATTGTATTTGTATTTTTAAAATCTTAAAGGATAATTGCACTTTAAACTAAACCGCGGTTTATGCTGCTCGTTCAGAACATAGTTTGTCAGCGCACTCACAACTTGGGGTACTTGCAATGTTTAATTTCGGTGGCATTTGATGGCAGAAGCATTTACTATCCATATGTTTAAATATGTTTGAAATATGATTCCATATGAATGAAATGTGATAAAGTTTAAACATTAATTTGTTTGACATATTACACCTCCTCACAACGCTATTGATATTATTCCAGATTCTGTTCGGTTTAATATTTGGTTAAGATTTAATTTCATAGATTCCGTACTGAGATTTTCTTTCAATGTTATATTTGATTCTGTTGAATGGATAATTGAGTGGTTCTCGTGAAACGAGTTCATTCCTTATTGATGTGTTCTGGTGTGCATCTGTTGAGGAGATTCTGTGATTCGATCACTATGAATATTTAAAATTTGTGAAATGGATTGGCTTTGCGGCATTATTTCTGCATTATTTAAACTCAGTACCGCTGAGCGGTTAGACGTATTCTGGATGAATGCAAGCAATCTTTGAGTTTGAAAATCCTTGTCGGGAGAAAATAAGCATGTTTTGGGAAAACAAAATCTAAAAGATATTACAACACGTTTTTAAATTTTAACTCAGGTTTACACATTCAAGTAAAATCATGACTTAGAATGCTCATTCGGACACTAAGTCGTTGCTGCAATCACAAACTTCTCATTAAGAAATTCAATAGTAAAATGAATATAAATCAAACAATTATTCATCGGTAATATAACTCCATTTTCACCTAGGATAATTGTATATTAATATAACCTGGTAGTAATCTTTAATATTCACACAATTAACACGACCAGAAAATTTTCCAGACTGGAAATATTTTGTGACAATTCCGGAAACTATTTCAATAGTAACATGCTGTTTACACAGTAGCGTTCAGTTGAACAAGATTCTTTGCATTAATCGTATACCCCAATTAAGTTCTTATTCACTGGATTACGAGTTTTGCAGACTTTGGGTTTTGGCAGTTTTTGTATCCGAATATTACATTCTTTATCTGTGATTTCAAAGTGTCAGGCCGTTACGGCCCACACAAATTCAAAAGTATACATTTTAACACATTTCTAGGTTATAATAAAACAATGTAATAAGAGTGAAATATTACAATGTGATTAGATTTAAGTAAATGAATGACAGATGTCTGAATGTTTCCATTCAGTAATTTGAAACTATTATTTAATATTGTCTAAAATTTAATTGGAACCTAATTATTTAACAATGTTGGAGGTAGAAACGCATTTTGAATGATTGAAAACTCATTTTATTACGGAGTACAAATCAGCTGACGGGCAAACTAATTGGCAATTAACAATAATTTAAAATATAATATCTGTGCTGATTAATTCAAAACAAAAGATCTTGAATATTGCACTGGCGTGTAAAGTATCACCTGTTTTAGAGAATATTTAATTGTATCTAAAATGAATTCAGAAACAAAACATTTCTTTACTCAGCTGTGCTCAGCTCGAAAAAGTGTTTTGCTGTGATAATTGTGTTGATTACATTTAATTAACAAATTAGATTGAATCAGTTAATGCTTTTCAATGTAAATGTTCCTTAGTTTGTTTAATTCTTACTGCGCCACTGCATCTCTGTTAGGGGCATTGAATCTGTTATTTTTGATTGTTTATTTTTAGCGAAATTCCATTTTTACATAGTTTTCGAGAAGTGAGAGAGAAATAATTAAAAGTCGAAAGGAGTTTTGAAATGAATATCAGTTTAATTTAAAATAATTTATTGATTTTCTGTCGTTTTATGTTGGCCATTGATCAATTGGAATCAAATAGTGGTAACTATGTTGAGATCGGGAATCTGCCTGCTTGGTTGTGAATCTTCTGGTTCTTTCTACACTATTTCAGAGAGTGAAATTTCATTTATTTCTGCTATAAAATTGTATGTGTGAAAAATGTGATAGTTGGACTTGATGTTTGACTCGGCGTCTCAGAAATGAGACTCATACGGCATATTGTGACCGTCAGAGAGAGCAAAAACGCAATAATGTAGAGGGAGAATAGGGTGATTTTTAAGCAATGATGGGAATGTTCGATGAACAAATGCAAAGTGAGGTTTACTGTATCGTACTCCGTACTATAGCAGTCCCTAACCTGTTTAGTATTAAGTCGAAGGGCTAAATTCATTTGCATCTTATTTTCAATCTTTTAAAGGCATTTTAGAGACCAGACCAGAGTTTTTAACCTTCAATAATTGTTCCTTGAGAAATTGTTTGCATGAAGCATCCGTGAATAACTGCAGTCCATACGCTGCAGGCGTCCGCCGTGCTGTTAGGCGCAAGTCCCAGGTTTTTGATCAGAAGGAACTGAGATATTGTTTCAAGTCGGGATGGTGTGTGTCTTGTTGGGGAGCTTACGGGTGGTAGTGGCTGCTTTCTTTTCTTGTTACGATGTAAAGCAGCGGGTTTGAATAGTGTTTTCTATGGAGTCTTGGTGAGTTGTTGCTGATCATGTTGTCTATAATACACACTGTTGTCACTGCTTGTCAGTGATGAAGAGAACGAATGGATAAATGAGGGGGCTGTTAATCTTATGGGTCACTTTGTCCCGGATTGTGTCAAATTTCTTGAGTTTTTACAAGTTTCGCTCATTGAGGAAAGAGGAAATTATTCAGTTTAGACTGACTTGTGAAAGATTTTTATGTTTTTCCAACCGTTGGCCCGCGGCCCACATTGTCACTCCCACTTATTGTGAGTGTGTGTGTGGAGTGAGGTTGCGTTGCCAGACTGAATCAGCCAGATAAAGACTTACATACATCACATACTCTCACACACATAAATACACATATATACAATCTCATATTCTCTTACACATGCACACACACGTACATACTCACTTTCTCTCTCATACGGTCACCCTTTCACACTCAAACACATTCTGTCTCTCTCACGTTCTGCATGCACTCTGTCAAATACGAATACATACATACTCTCTCTCAATCGGTCCCTCATACTCACATACACAAAAGCATTCACACGCACACACCGTCACATGCATTATCTCTCACATAAGCAGTTTCACATTCTTGCACATGCACTCTCTCTCCTGCACTCTGTCACACACGTTCAAACTATCTCACATTTATTCACACGCCCTCTCTCACAATTTCTCTTGCACACACACCTCTCTCTCTCTCTCTCTCAAACACATACAAATACATGTACATATTTCTCTCCCTGTTGGACACACTATCTGACACCTGTACATTTTTGCTTTCTTACAAACACGTTCTCACAAACGTAGATACATGCACACATTCTAACACACTCTATCTGTCTCTCTCTTTCTAACACACACACACATACAGAGATACAAACAAACACAAACACACGCACACACATTATCCCTTTATCCCTCTCACATTCCCTCTTCCATACTCTCACTCCGTCTCACACTCATTCATATGCTCTGTCTCTCTCTTATATGAACACTTGCACACGCATTCTCTCACATGGGCACATATCCCTCTCTCTTTCAAACGGTCATTATCTCACACACGCATAATCATCACTCGCATATAGCCTCTCCCTGTCTCACACACGAACAGACATGTATAGACAATGTATCTCTCTTAAACATTTCACTTGTCACTGACACATGTTCTCTCAATGGTTATTTCACTCACGCACACTCACGCATTGACTCTAATTTTCACACTTTTTCTCGCTCACACACACTCTCCCTGCCCTTCCACACACACACACACACACACACACACACATTGCTTCTATCTCTCACACCCATTGCACACATTTTTCTCGCTTACATGCAATCCTGTGAACATTTTCATACACTCATGAACATATTATTTTGCATTCCAATTGGCATTCCTTCTTACACATACTGTCTTTCATATGAGCACAACACTCTCTCCCACGCACACATACCATCCTCTCAAGCACACACACTGTCTTTCAGAGACGTCCTGTATCTCGCATAGACACATTCCTTTTCACATAAAAACACACTCAATCACTCACAGAAGTACCCTCTCACACACAATCCCCACACAGTCTCCCCGCCCCTTCACACACACACACACACACACGCACACACACGCACACACACACACACTCACACTTCCAAGAAGAGACACACACACACAAACAATAACTCTTCAAATACACATTCTATCTGACACTCACATTATATCAATCATCCTTTGTCTCACACATACTCTCCCCTCTTGCACACACAGCCCACTGTCTCCCACACGTGCAAACAGTCTATCATTCATATGCACCTTCACATGCACATTCACCCTCTCCCTCTCTGTATCTCTCACACACACTCAAACATCCTCTCACACACTTTCCTTTTCACATACGTCAGAGTGACAGTCCTTGACATCAGAGAATAGAAGCAGAGGATCCTACAGTGAAAAGGAAGCCATTTAGCCCATCAAGTCTGCACCGACAGCAATCCCACTAAAGCCATAACCCCATAACTACATGTATTTAGCCGAACTAGTCCTCCTGACACTAAGGGATAATTCAGCACCGTCAATCCACCGAACCTGCACATCTTTGGACTGTGGGAGGAAACAGGAACACTTGAAGAAAACCCAAGCTGACACAGATTGAATTTACAAACTTCACACACAGTAACCCACGTCCCTGGCGCTGTGAGGCAGCAGCTCTAATCACGATGCCATCGTGCTACCTTCTTCCTCATTTCAATGAGTGTGTGATCGAGGAGCTCGAGTAAAAATCAAATGAATAAGAATCGGAGGGAAATTCTTCTCTCTTTGTAGTCATACTTAGCACAAAGCAAGATAGTATTTATTGTTGGAGGTCAAACATCCAAGTTCAGTTATCACTGCAGCAGTTAGCCTGGGGACGATCAATCTTCTACTGCCTCATCAATGACATTCCGTCCAACATGAGGTGAGAAGTGGGGATTTCCATGTGTTACACCGGACACAAAGACAATAAATAAGGAGGGCTCCCCAATACTGGTGTAAACATGGCGTTTGATTCCTGTGTGACTTATTCTATCTTTGCTGTAATCTTCCCTTCCAGCTTCCTCAGTCTGCCTATTTATTCAGCGATACGTGTTTCTTAAGAAAGGCACCAATATTAAATCAGCTGCCCAATGATCTACACTGGTGTCTGACTTTACACAACTCTGTTACTGAAAACTGTCCATTGTGGAGAATCGGGGCAAGGTCGATGGAGCAGAAGAGGAGGAGGTAGTCCACTGACACTTTCACCCTCAAGCATCACACTATTTCACTCATTCTCAATCTCTCTTCTTCATTCAAAGAACTTCACTCACTCACCTATCCCATCTTCCCTTGCTGACACACCCTTACTGACTCAGCGTTACTCATTCAGCCTTTCTCACTAACCCTTACTCAGTCATTTTCACTCACTCATCCTACTCACTCATTCTCAGAACTCATCCATCCTCATTCACCCTGAGTCACTCACTCTCACTCACTCATATTCACTCAGTCACCCACTCTTACACGCTCATTCACTCATTCTTACCTAATCACCTATACTTGCCTTCGTTCACCAACGTCCTCATTCGCCCATCTTCACTAACCCACCCTCACACACTCACCAACCTTATCCTCGCCTTTACTCACTCACCGACTCTCACTCATCCAGCCTCACTCATCATTCTCACTCATTCACCTACACCCTCTCTAATACTTCATCCACACTCACTCACCCGCATTCACTCGCCCATCCTTACCCACGCTCACTCACTCACCATCACTCATTCACCCTCATTCACTCTCACAAATTCATTCTCATCCTAACTCATCCTCGTTCATGTGACTCACTCATCCTCACACCCTCACTCACTCACATTCGTTCACTCACACTCACCATCCTCACTCACTCACACATCCTCACTCAACGTCAGTCATTCACCTTCAATCACAGTCTCTGACTCATTTGCCCTCACACACTCACTTACTCATAGTCACTCATATGCCCACATTCACTCACTCTCAGCCATCTACCATCACTTACCCACCTTCGCTCACCCTCACGCAGATTCACTTACTCACTCACTCTCATTCACCCACCCTCACTCACCCCCACTCACCCACATTCACACACGTTCATTCACTCCTCTCACAGACTCAGCCTCTCTCGCTTTCAATCATTCATGCTCACTCGCTCTCCGTCACATGCTCATCAATGCACAGCCTCCCCTTCACTCAATCACCCTCACTCATCCACTCTTACTCACGCACCCTCACGCACTCATTTAGAACCTTCCTCACTCACAAACCCTCACACTCACCTTCACTCATCCCCACTTGTACATCCTCACTCACCCACTCTCGCTCACCCACACTTACTCACCCATTCTCACTCATTGTCAGTCACTCATTCTCACAACAGACACGTTCACTCACTCACCTTGACTCTCACGTCCTCACTCACACGTTCAGCACATTCTCACACTCCCTCAGTCGTCCTCTATATCTCACACCCTCAACCATCCAGCTTCATTTCCATGTCCTCACTCATGCTCAGCTACAATTATTCACCCACTCTTTCTGACACACCCTCAGTTATTCACTGTCTCTCACCTTCACCCACACTTACTCACGTACCCTCAATTTCCCATCCTCACTCAGAGAACTTCACTCACTCGCGCTCACTTACCCATCTTCCGTCAATCAACTGCCATCGCACATGTACTCTTATTCATTAACTCACCCTCACTCATAGAACATAGAACATAGAACATAGAAAATTACAGCACAGAACAGGCCCTTCGACCCTCGATGTTGCGCCGACCAATATAAAAAGCAATGACCCTCCAAACTAAACTATTCCCTTCTCTTCCTATACTTATCAACTAACCTCTTAAACGCCACCAAACTTGGCGCATCTACAACTGCCGCAGGCAGGGCATTCCACTCCCGAACCACCCTTTGGGTAAAGAACCTACCTCTGATATCCGTCCTATAACTATCACCCCTTAATTTAAAGCTGTGTCCCTCGTGCTAGCTTTCTCCATCCTAGGAAAAAGGCTATCACTGTCCACCCTATCTAAACCTCTAATCATCTTATATGCTTCAATAAGATCCCCTCTTAGCCGCTCCTTTCTAATGAAAACAACCTCAAATCCTTCAACCTCTCTTCATAGGACCTGCCCTCCATACCAGGCAACATCCTGGTAAACCTCCGCTGTACCCTCTCCAATGCCTCCACATCTTTCTTATAATGTGGGGACCAGAACTGCACACAATACTCCAAGTGCGGCCGCACTAGGGTTTTGTACAGTTGCAACATGACTTTGCAGCTCCGAAATTCAATCCCCCTACCAATAAAAGCTAAGACTCCATATGCCTTCTTAACAACCTTATCGACTTGACTGCCTATTTTCAGGGATCTATGCGCAAATACACCAAAATCCCTCTGTTCATCAACACTATTAAGAATCCTACCATTAGCCCTATACTCTACACATTTATTATTCCTGCCAAAGTGCATTACCTCACACTTTTCCACATTAAACTCCATTTGCCACCTCTCGGCCCAGCTCTGCAACTTGTCCAAGTCTCTCTGCAAACTCTAACACCCCTCTTCACTATCTACCACTCCACCGACTTTAGTGTCATCTGCAAATTTACTAATCCATCCTTCAATACCCTCATCCAGATCATTTATAAAAATTACAAACAGCAGGGGCCCCAAAACAGACCCCTGAGGTACACCACTTGTCACCGAACTCCATGATGAATATCTCCCATCAACCACCACCCTCAGTCTTCTATCTGCTAGCCAATTCCTAACCCAATTAGCTAAATCACCCTCTATCCCATACATCTGCATTTTCTGCAGAAGTCTTCCATGGGTCACCTTATCAAACGCCTTACTAAAGTCCATATATACCACATCAACTGCCTTACCCCCATCCACCTCTTTGGTCACTGATTCACATTCTCTCCCTCACACTCACTAATTCAGCGTGCGGAGGTCTGCAACGAGAGAGAAGAGAGAAAACTCATGCCACAGCTTAGTGTTCAAATGTGGGAACTGTCCAGGAATGCATTGTGGGCTCAGGGCCAGGGAAAATGACATAGAGCTGGGGAGGGGGAGAAAATGAAGCGTGGTAAAGAGCAGAGAGCCGGGGAAAAGAGCAGAGAGCAGGGTAGAAGAACAGACAGTCAGGAGGCAGTTTTGAAAGCTGTGGGAAAGGGCAGAGAGACTGGAGACAGGACAGAGATCCGGAGGGACGGACAGACAGCAGGGGGAAAGGACAGAGAATCGGAGAAAGGGCAGAGAGCTGGGGGAAAGGACAAACAGCTGGAACAGAGGACAAAGAGACAAAGAAAAGAGCAAAGAGGCGGGGGAAAGGGCAGATAATCGGGGGAAATGATAGAGAGCTGAGTGCAAGGGCAGAGAATGGGGTGAGAGGACAGAGAGCTGGGCAGAGAGTGGGTTATGAGTGAGCAGAGCCGGAAGGTGGAATATAGAGATAACATCACAATCAGCTCATCGATAATCTTGTTGAATGGTGGAAAAAGCGTCAGGGCGCGAATGCCTAGCTGGTGTTATCAATGTGTGATCCTTCAGTGAGTCAATGTTGCAATTATTTGAACTAGTAATCACATTTTAGAATTCCCTGATCATTCCATAAGTATTAATTCTGGAGATATTTTTGGTGCAAGGTTAATATTCATTGCTTTGTGGAGTGAGAGACAGAGTGTTGGAAAGGGAAAGGGGCATTTGTCAGCTTGAACACAAGCAATTTCCAAAACTGCAGTGCTGAGATGCCAACATTGGAAGGGGTGTGCACAGTAAGGAGTTTCACAAGACCAGGTTAAAGTCCAACAGGCTTATTTAGAGTCACGAGCTTTCGGAGTGCTGGTCTTCATCAGGTGAGTGGATGATATGAATAAAGAGAAAATTTCTTCATCACAAAGTGCAGTGTTTGAGCAATAAATAGTCGCTGCAATAATGGAGAAAATATTTGCCCTTCTCCGTATTGCCATTTTGAGGCTATTGGAATTATTTTCTTTCAAACTTGATAGAGGTGGAGGTAGAGATATGAGTTTCTACAGAGATGACGATTCCCAAATGATAGCAGTAACATAATCTCAAAGGCGGATATAGGTTTCAATCGGGAAATAAAAGGATAAGTTCATAGTTCAAGCCAAATCGTAATGTAGAAACATAGAAAACAGAAGAGGAGTAGGCCATTTGAGCCTTTGAGTCTGTTCATCATTTACTTTCACCACGGCTGATCAATACTCTGATCCTGTCTACCATCCGTATCCGGTGACCACTTTAACCCCAAGAACTACATCTGATGAAACATATTTGTCTCAACGTGTTTGATTAATTAATAAACGCAAGTTGAGAGTCTAACTTGTTCAATCGACTACTCTTCCCCAGCGACACCGTCTCCACCCATTCTCTACAGTCTGGTCTCCTCCTATCAGCAACACAACTCCGGCGATTCTGTCACCTACGGATGTTTGGTGATGGGATACTCTCCAGATGTCTCCGAAGTGACCTGGAAGAAAAATGGGCAGCCGATTGCCACTGGGTTTAAGATCTACCCGTCAGCGAGAAACGCGAATGGAACCTATACCATGAGCAGTCAGTTAACCATCATCAAGTCAAAGGGAGCATGCAGCAAAATCGACTGCGAGGTTCGACACAGCGGCTCAGTCAAGAGCATTGGAATGCAATGTAAGTGTTGTGGAATCTGGGCAAGAGAGGGGCGCTGTGATTGAACTGTATAACTGATATTTAGCACTCTGAAAAATTTGAATCGAGCAAAATCCAGGTAAGTGTTTACTGACTGCAAAGTTGCTCGGAACCAGATACCATAGAAATGTAAAGCTGCAGAAAAAGGCCATTTAGCCCATCATATCTGTGCTGGCACAAAGGGAGAACAAATAAACTAGCCAGACAGTGTAAGTCCATTTTCCAGCACTTGTTCAATAGTCTTGTAGGTTAAAGCACTTGAGACGCAGACCCAAATGCTTCTTAAATAACATACTCCGTGTGATTGAGCCTTCCACTTGGGGAATGAATTATTTCTGTTTACGTCCATCATAATTTTGTGCACCTCATTCCGTCACTGCTCAGCCTCTTTGTCTCAGAAGAACAACCCTGACTATTCAATCGCGCCTGAAAGCTGCAATTTTCAGTCACAGGCAACATTCTTGAAAATCTTATCTCTCTTCAGAGTCATTGCAACTTTCCTGCAACATGGTGACCAGTACTGTACAGGAAACTTCAACCGTAGCCTAATGCACTCCATCATTACATCCTGTTTTTGTATGCAGTACATCACATAAAACTAAGAGACCATAAGAAACAGGAACAGAATTAGGTCACTTGGCCCATCGAGTCTGCTTCACCAGTCAATCATGGCTACATTTTTCTCATCTCAATTCTCCTCCATTTTCCCCATAACCCCTTATTCCCTTATTAATCAAGAATGTATCTATCTCTGTTTTAAATACACTCAATGACTTGGTCTCCACAAACTTCTATGGCAAACAGATCCACAGATTCACCACTTTCTACCTGAAGAAATTTCTCTTAACCTCTGTTTTAAAAGATCGCCACTTTTGCTTGAGATAGTACTTTCTGATTCTAGTTTGCCCTCTAGTGGAAACACACTCTCCACAACCACTCTGTCCAGGGCTCGCAGTATCCTGTAAGTTTCAATAAGATTCTCCCTTATCTTTCTTAACCCCAACGAATACACACCCAGAATCTTCAATTATTTACCATACGACAAGCACTTCATTACAGGAATCATCTTGTGATACTCCTCTGAACCTTTTGCAATAAATAATGAAGGAACTAATCCCATATGCTTTCTTGATCAACTTGTCCAGCTGTGCTACCATCTCAAGGATGTGTGACATGCATTCCAAGTCTCGCATTTCCTTAATATCTCACAACCTTCCATTTTATTGACTATTCTCTTGCTTTGTTTGCCGTCCTCAAATGCATTGCGTGACACTTTTGACTGTTGAATTCCATTCGCCACTTCCCTGCCCATTCAACCAAACCACCGATATCATTCTCAAATCGGCAGCTATACTGCTAAAATGTAAGAACTCGTTGTAATCGTTCTCAATTGATCCTGCAAGTAACATTTAACATGTGTTTGTTGAAGGTGATATTCCTCCAACCGTTATCCTCACCATGAGTTCCAGTGACGGAATCATTAGCAGGAAATTTGCAACCATCGTCTGTTCAGTCATCGACTTCAAGCCAAAGTCAGTGACTGTGACGTGGCTGAAGAATGGACAGCCCATGGATTCAGGAATTGTCACCTCCCCTGCCTGGAAAGTGAAAGGGAAATTCTCGGCCAGCAGTCGGCTGACAGTCTCCACTCGAGAATGGATCAGCAAAGTGGTCTATACCTGCCAGGTCACTCATCAAGGATTCACCCAGAGTCAGAACATCAGCGGATCTCTGGGTAAGAGACTCAAACTGAGGATAAAATACATTATTCCAATGTTGATCGGAATTAGAGATCTATTAAAGTTAGTACAAAGCATAGAACAACTTCTAATTTACTGTTATGCAGTTTGCTGCATTAGGAGAGTGCCCTCAGGATTTCATCACAACAACAATCTTTGTTACTCCTTCATGAGATGTGCATTTATTGCCCACCAATGAGAGCAAATAAGCGTCAATCACATTGCTGTAGATCTGGAGTCATATGCATGCCAGGTCAGTTAAAGACAGCAGATTTACTTTTCTGAAGGGCATTTGTGAACCAGGTGGGCTTTTACAACAATGACTTCATAATGATCATTTGACTTTCAATTATAGATTTTTATTAAATTCACATTTCACTATCTGCAATGGTAAGATTCGAATCTGTGTTCCCAAAGTATTACTGGAGGTTATAAGCCCATTGTCAACACGACCATGCCACTTCCTCCCCTCGAAATAACGCTCCCTTCCATTTTGAAATAATATAGTGAGCGAGATGGCGTTGATATCAGCTCTCCACATCATGATTACTAAGAACTACCATCGAAACTGCCGGATCCAGGTGGAGAGGATCTCCAAGAAGATTGTGTATATCGACACAGACATCAAGTTTTTACGGAGATACAAGATTTGGAGAGATAGTCGTTGTCAGACTGTTTCACAGGTCACAGCATAGGGGTGAAATATTTGAAAGTACATTCACCCTCGTTATAAACCAACAGCTAGCATTTTGTCCCTGAAATCAGGAATATTTTTTGGGGGAGGGGGGAGGGCAGGAATGCTACCATGCTGATTAATGAGAATAATACCGCTACTGCAATATTTTAATAAAGAGAATAATTTCACAGAGCAAGCTAGTTTCCGATCCTCCATAGAAGTTGAAAGGAAATAGTTAAAGGTTATATCTCGAAGGTGACTGTGTTTCCTTCAGGCTGAACACTTCTGTCCTGCTTCTGAAGGGGAACTAGGGTTGATTTTCATTTGTCATTCACAGATCCTTCCCAGTGCCATGATTCCACAGTGAGGATACAGCCACCACCAATGCAGCAGGTCTTATTGGAGGCGACCGTGACCTTAACCTGCATCATTTCTAATGTCCCTTATGGAGTCAACGTGTCCTGGATCCGAGACAGAAAATATTTGAAATCAGAGATTGCTGAATTGCCTGGGGAGAATCCTAACAGCGTGGTCAGCAACTTAAACATCTCGACACAATCCTGGCTAAGTGGGGCCGTGTTTGACTGCGTGGTGAGCCATCAGGAACTGCCAACTCCTTTAAGAAAATCCATCCACAAGAAAACAGGTGAGCTGAGAGTTTGAAGCAATCAATGTGCGACTGTGTATTTCCAGTGTAAGTGTAATGATCAATATTTAGTGTTCATTGCCTTAATGGTCTCTTCTGTGTGAAAAATCTGCTAACTAAACACTGAGAGCCTGTAGATATTTTTACGGGTGAAATTTGATGTGTTGATGAATGAACTGAAGGAGATATTATTGGGTTTAGATGGAATAAAGAGGGAAGAGCCTGGTGCGGAGCATAAAAACTAGGAGAAAATAGAGTAGTTGGGTCGAATAGGCTGATTCTGTGCTGTGTATGTTCTGAAACTTTCTAGTCCAACCTCCTGAGTTATTTGAGAAAATGATTGTGTTCACTTCTCTTCCAAGTTGGAAGTCTAAAATGGAAACATGTAAAATCGAAAGTGAAGCACGTTTTTCTGATATCTAATCAACAGTCTTATTGTCTCCAGTATTCTCCAGTTTATTAACATTTATTGTGCATTTTCTGCAGATCCCAATCCGCGGGAACCGTACGTCTCCGTCCTCCTGCCCTCGGCAGAAGAAGTCTCCGCTCAGAGATTCGTCTCCCTCAGCTGCTTAGTGAGAGGTTTCTCCCCCCGAGAGATCTTTGTCAAGTGGACTGTCAATGACAAGCCGGTGAATCCCAGGAACTACAGGAACACCGAGGTGATGGCGGAGAACGGCAATAGCTCCTTCTTCATGTACAGCCTGTTATCCATTGCAGCAGAGGAGTGGACCAGTGGCGCTTCTTACTCCTGTGTGGTGGGACATGAAGCCATTCCCTTGAAGATCATCAACAGAACAGTTGATAAATCCAGCGGTAAACCCAGTTTTGTGAACATTTCTCTTGCATTGATGGACACTGTTAATTCATGTCAATGAGAATCACTCGGTTACATTAGAAACTTCAATAGAAAGAGTAAAATCTTTTTCCTCTAATAATAAATGAAATACCTAATTGCTTAATTGGTTTCTTTTCAGTTTTAATTCTATTATATATCTTGGGTTTGAGTCAGATATTTTCTAGTCTCGGACCCAAGTCTTGTTGAATTAGTGCACCCAGCTCACACACACCCTGTGTTACAGATACAATAGAGTACATTCATTACAGGATTCTGCAAAATATCTTCACCGACTTTCCTCCCGCTCAGGAAAAATCCGACAACTTCAACTTTTCTGACAAACACAACATTTAGATCTTGGTGTTCCTGCTTCTCTCATTGTCCATGCCTTTACCATTGATGTCAGTTTTAAGCTGGTGCGCCACACTGGGAACTGAAGTGAGGGTCACACAGAAACATGAAGCACTAATCCATCCTTCAGGGAGAGAGAGAGTGAGATTGTTAACATACCGGGTTTCTATCCACTCAACAAAGAGAGGAGAGGAACAGTATCTAACTCATGTACTAACACTTCCTCAATGAAAAGAGGAGGAATGTCATTATTTAATCCACTGTACATCCACCTCCTTAGTGGTTAGAACCATCAGGAATTTTGCTTCACCGGTTGGCGAGAGGGAAATTATGAGTTTATTCTCCTCCCTCTCCCCAAGTAAGTTACTTGGAAGGGAATGGCTCTCTACTATAAGGATCAGTTGCCAACAAATCAATTTCTGGTTTACTTGGTTCACGTTTTGAAGTATCATTATCTTAATCATTGTTATACATATGTACTTACGCAACATAATTTTAAAATGTTGCAACACTCTTGTTCCCTGTTAATCCATGTGCTGGCATTGATTTCCCATAACATAAATTTAAACAAATAAAAGCATCCTCCCCGGTTTTCACTTTTCTGTCCCTGATGTTTCTGAAATGCATCAATGAATTCTTTCATTCGCTCTGCTGGTATCAAAGTGCTCCTCACATTAAATAAATTTATACAGCAAACTCTGAAAACATGTTCCATTATTTGGATTAATTGAATCATATTCAGTTAATGAATATGTGAAACTTGGAGCAACAGTTAAAAAATACACACACTGGTAATACAGAATAAAACTGTCACGATTATAAACACACACTTAGGCGTCACACACACACACACATACACACACATACACACAGGCGCGCAGACTCATCGACACAATTGCACAAAAACACACAAATACACATACTCATAAATACGCACACTAATACAGAAAGACACATATAAATACATAAACAAACGCATTCACATGCCTCCACGCACACAAAATTGGGCAGGTACATTCAAATACAGACACAGAAACATAACACACACAAATCTACACACAAAAAGCATAGATACATTCATACATACGAATACACATTCACGGACCACAAGTACACACAATATATGCACAAACGAACACAAACTAGCATGGGTCCCACAAATACACTAATGGACAATATATATATAAGCAATAATGCACGCGTACACAAATATTCTCTCTCCCTGTGTCCCACAAGCAGCAAGCATACACACACATACACACACACACACACACACACACACACCAACACACACACACAAACACGCACATATACATGCAACGCGGGCAGACACCTACACCCGCACACATAGACATGCATTTGTGCAAGCAGGCACAAAACCAAAAACATGTACACAAATTATCAAATATATACAAACGCACGCAAAAACACATACAAACACACAAGTACGCTCACACCTAAACATGCGTGACTAGATACACAGACCCAAACACAAACACATCCATGCATACACACATTACGACAGATAACACGCATGCAGATTCAAAACATACGCAAACACATACGCACATTCAAACAAATGCATATTATCATACGTTCACGGTGAAATGAACATAGATATAGAAACACACAATGTTATACGCATTATCACTTCTACAGAGAAATACATATAGCATTAAGACACAGCATAGAGATGAAGCGAGAGCAAAATATTTTCACCACACGTCAACGCAAACATTATCATGCTCGTACAGATCAGAACACATTATTACACATGAAAACACAAGCATACATTAATACATCATTATAAATAACTATCAACACGAATATACCTGCACTAGCATGTTAACAGATACGCACACGAACACATGGAGGAATAGACACACACACAGAAAAGGAAGGAAACATTATTCGAGTGACAGAAATTAACACATTGAAATAGGCAGGAACGCGTGCACCCGTTGAATGGCATTAATAAACATGCATAGACTTCACACAATAATAATCATATATTCACAAAGCCAAAAGAATAAAATATACATACAGACGCAGACACAAATCAACAAACAAATGAACACGTAAATTAGCCCTCATACACACATATTAACTCAGGGCCAAAGATTAATGCATGAGATGTTCATGCACATACACAAAATCTTAAATACAAACGGCAGGCAAATGATGAAAGTAAAATTTAAATGTAAATTTTAATGGACATATCTAGCGACAACTATTCCAATGCATAATGCGCCGACAACTACATTGAGAACTAAATTAAGCTTATGATTTATTAATATGTCTACCGTAAATAAGCAAAGATCGGAAATTACATTCCAACTCTTAAACAGCAGCATTCACAGTTTACAGAATCAGTAACCATCTATGAAAACAATCATTGATCAATGAACTTTCCTCGATATCAGTCATAACTTTCATCTGTAAGGTTTAGTGGCAAATAGTTTGAAAATGAACTGACACTCAGGAAAAACTTTTCAGTGCTTTCTGACATGGATTGTTCAAGCAATGTCAATAAAGATCAGGCGCGAAAATAGTTGTAGAGATCGGTTACTGAGTATCCTGAACGTAACAATAAATACATACTGAAAATTATACAAGAGAATGAATAAACAGTTTATTAAGGAGAACAGGGAAAAGGAAAATAACAATAAGATTACCTGGACAAATAATCTAATTTAAATTCTTGGTCTCCACGCCCCAGACTCCGTCGACCGCACCTGGATTGACGACAATGAGGATGATAACAGCAACATGTGGAGAACCACTTCTACATTCATCGTCCTGTTCTTCCTGAGCATTTTCTACAGCACTGCAGTCACTCTGGTGAAGGTGAGATGATTCAATTCACTCACATTTCAAACTGGCAGAATGGATTTGAAAAAAATCTCTCAATGTTTCACTGATTAAAAACTCCAACATTAATGTCCCGCATCATAAACATCTGCCTCATCATTGCGTCTTTCTTTTGCAGATCAAATGATGGGTTGAATTTTGGAAGCTCAGATTCTCCTCAGCTGATTATCAAGATCTTTGTACAACACAAATACAATATCTGCCCTTGGTGACTCTATCAGGAAAGTTCTCTCAGCTTATCGTTTTGAATGTAAAACTGAAGCAATCATAGACGTTATTTCAGTTTTCAATGTGAAAAGTACGAGATCTTTTTGTTATAATGTAATTGTGGTCAATAGTTTCCCCGTCGTTTAAATATCATGTATAAATAAGAAACGTTCCTCATTCTTTATTCACATTTGTTAATTCCTCTTTCTTTAAGGTCGTGTTTTCTCTTTCTGGTGTATGTAACAGATGTACAAATATTGACGGATTCCCTGCATACGTGTTCTGTTTTCAATGTGAAGCTCGATCGCTATGTTCACTTTTCTAATTTTAAAATATAATTTTTCAATGAAAATATTCCCTGAATTTTGAAATAAATTTTGAATAAAAATTTAACCATCTCTGGCTTGGCTTAATTCCGTTCTCCTAAACCCATCAACTCCGCTCCATTTCCCTATTACACGGTTTCACCTTTTCCCAAACAGGCATGTTTCCCCAGTCACGTGTGGGATATGGTTGAACTCAAGGCGCTTTAGTGAAGGAGCCACTGTGCCATCCATTAACAATTCGTATAAAGACACCTTCATCTCTGCCTTTCTATGATAAAATCCAGAAACAAAATGAATGAAGAATGAGGAGAATCTCTGTGATTTCACTCATAAACTGGTCTGTCACTGACTGCTTTCAGGTAATTCTGAACAGCAAAAGGCTGCTTCATCAGATGCCGATGCAGGACAGTGTGCAGCAGAAGATAGTTTCCTTTACACTGCCCCTTAAACTACTATCAGTGTCCCTGCAGCATGAGTTAACAGAGTGAATCCCTCTATATATCCTCCGATTAAATACTTCCTAGGCAGTCATACCACAAGCTAGGTAGAAAACACGTACAGAACAGAGGTGCAAACCATGAGACGAAACCAGGAGATTGTGTTGTATGTATATGAGTAAATCATTGATTTCAAATTTCAAAATTATTACTAATTCCAAAGTATTGCTCAGTGTTGTAGGATAATTTGAGACGAACAATGCTATCTTTAATTACAGACAATATAAAACTCTTGAGGCAGATATCTCTGTAGAAGGACGTAACATTTGTTGAAAATGAAAACAAAACAAGCAGCTGCTCAGAGATCACCAAAAGGGTGAAATAGCTTTGGAATAGAGTGGCAGAACCTTCCCAATGAATCAAACGTGTATAATCAAAACCAAATAGATTGTAAATTTCCTTACCGATCATTCCCACGACATATTATTTTAAACTCAATTACATTCAGCAAACATGCATCAATAATAATTCATGACAAGTTTCTCAGGAATCACATTTTACATCCCTGCATAATGATATCTCATTCATCCATTTAATTTGGATGCTGACTCCCTTCTTGGCTGAGCTCACTTCCCTGTTGCTGTCTAACTAAGGAAGCTCATTTAGAGGTCAAAGTGAACATTCCCAACGGCTCATTCCCAAATTAGGTAGACATGTGATCCTGCATTCTGGCACAATCTATTCTATGTCTAAGCATTGAATGCCCCCTTTCATAAAGTTGCAAAATGTGTTCCCTCGCCAGAAAGTTTCAGACATTAATTCTGCTAACTAGTAAAATTCCCAGGCCATAGGCTCTCAACTCTTCGATTTTACCATCATACTTTACGGTGATTTGCTTTTGGTTGAATTGAACAACAATTCATTCAATGCATAAAATACATTTAAAGTAAGAACATATATGTTTTATAATGATTATTATTTATTTAATTCTCTTATTCATCCACATATGTATAAAGTAACTATTTTATTGCCCTATTACAATTGTTTCAAGAATCATTTAACTCTTTGTTTGTAGTATCTTATCCATTCTGTCAAAAAACGTTGTAAATTGGTTAATAATTTCCCCCTTCAGTCGTATTTCACATAAGCACATCATCGATTACAAATGTTCAAATTATGACGAGATTGAAATCTATGAGATTGACGAGAGAGAAAAAAAGACTCAGAAATTTCAAAAACTGAGGCCCATTTGACACAAGTAACTACTTATCCTCCAGGTTGGGGCCTTACTGATAAAGAGATTTCAGCTTCACATTTGGTTAAAATTCACAAAGATAGATTTTTTCTCTTACTTTTCCATGAGATAGAGAAAAACTCCACTCACCGGAAAAAACACTGAAAGCCTGATTAAGCATCTCCCACTGCCTTCTGTTTCTGGTCCGCATTTCTCCCTGATCACACCCATTCCTTCTGATACGAATGCCCAGAATTCACTGAGCATCACCCCAGGGACCCTCTCTCCCTGTACTGTTCTCTCTGATATCATCCATCTAAAATCACGGAAAACCCATGGGATCTGCCTTGTTCCCATCTGACATTTAATGTGCAATATTGTTTTGCAGATAACTTTTATTTTGTTTCTCCTCATTGTGAGATTGGTGATGTTAATAACTTTGTGTTTCTGAATTTACATGGCAACATTTATTTTCTTTTTGTAAGAACGGGTAATTTTGCGACAATATGCTCTCAGTAAGTAGTAGGGTTTCAAACTTAATTTCTGTAAACAAAGCAATACTAGTTATTAACTGGATCATAAAGTAATGTTCAACCTAAATAACTGGTGAAAATGGAGAAGGGAAGAAACAGAACCTTCTTCAGTTCATTTCGGAACTTGGTTTGGGCTACTGCATAGATAAAGGTGTTGTTGCAAGAACTGAGTAACTGGAGCATGTTTGTAGTTTCTTGAAGGATGAAGTGTGGGTCATTGAAATCCAGACCGGTGAAGTAGGCCTCACCCGTAATCCGCACGTAGAGGAAATGCCCGACGTAGGTGGCCCACAGGAGAAGGAAACTGAGCGAGATGGTGAACAGCAAGATAATGGATCTCTTGCGGTTTGCCATCTCTGGATCTCCATGATTCTCGGTGCTCCGGAGCCTTCTGCGAGCTTTGCTGGCCACTAAAATGTGCTTCACTGTTAGAGCGTTGAGAATCAGAATGAGGAGGAATGGTAGAAAGGGCGTTAATATATGGTCCAGCCAGTCATATGCCTGCCAGATAGGCAAAGAGTAATAGCTGGACATAATATCACAGAACCAGGGTACCCCATCCAGGATGTACAAGGGCTGATAAGTGAAGTAGAAAGGGGTGTTCTTGACGTAGCTTAGAGTACAGATAAGTCCTATAACCATCAATGCTGTTTTCTCTGTGCAATATCTGGCCTTTAGTCTTTGACAACAGATGGCCACATACCGGTCTAAGGTGAAAGCCACTGTTAACCAGACTGAACCATCCCGTGTTGCATACACCAGCACGGTGCTGACAGCACATCCGGGGGTGGTAGATAGGACACTGTACCTGAAGTAAATGCCACCTATCCGGTTGAGGATAACAGCGGTAACCATGACAAGGAAATCGGTCACTGCTATCGCCATTAGGTAGTAGGTGATGCACCGCGAGAGTCCGCACCGTCCGCGGGACAGGATGATGATCGCCATCAAGTTGGCTGGAAGAAAGAAAAAAAGGAGAGAGACGTTACAGAGCGGACTGCAAAAAACAGCTACTCACTGACCCAATCAGTTACTGAAACTTTTTTGATCCATTCATTTGTCACCTCCGGATTTCAGTTATTGCAAAGTCATTGCGATTTATTCTATAACCACTGCTGGATTAAATATCTGTCATTTCATAGAAGATAACAATCACTCATAATCACAAACCCCGCTCTCTGACGGCTGATTTGATTCCGGTGGCGAATTACGAGGTTTGTGACTCATTAAAATATTGATGTTCTGTTTTGATAGTGGACTGAACATGCAGATGCCCACAATCCCATGTTGACTATAAGCGGCATGGTGGTACAAAGGTTAACACTGCGATCTCACAGCGTCAGGGACCTGGGATCCATTCCAGTCTATGTCGAGCCTGGGCGTTCCTCCACGTGCTCTGGTTTCCTCCCACATTCCGAAATATATGCTGGTTCAGTGTATTGACCTTGTCAAATTCATCCACTATGTATCGGGACAGATGCCAGGCTGTGGCGGTTAGGTGATTCTTACAGCAATTTCGTTTCAGTGTTAAACGCAAGTCTACATGTAACTAAACTTCAACTTAAAACAAAGTAAGAAACGATGCTGCATATGTTTACTTTCTAGTCTAGCCAATGATGTTGCATGCCATCAAACTGTCCCTTAGGGTAACAGCGACTGAAATCTTTTCTGATATCTAGACCCATGACCATCGGAATAGACTCCCTGCATTCTCAGTGAACTGCAACTGATCCAAAACACTTGTTTCCAATGTAAGAAAACATTTTTTTCTTACTCATGCCCCCACCCCGTTCAACCGGTAGCACTGTGCTTGCTGAGCTATTATGAACCATTGTCTAGTTACACCTCAATTTCAGTACTCCCTTCATAATGATCCATTACCTCGTTAGTCTCGTCAGCCTCTCCATTCCCTATCCTTGTAATATGCTGTAGCCCTACAACTACCTGAGTTGGTAATGTACATCTAAATTTGCCCTCTTATCAATTCCAGATATTCACAAACAATCATTGCAGTTATCACTTTCGCTGCCGGGGCTCTATTCCTTGGAATTCTCATTTTCAAAGCATCAGGTTTTTTTTTCTCTCTTACCTGATCTGAGATTTATTGAGATAACATATTTCTTTCATCAAACATTAAGCACTCTTTTTTGGTATATATTTCTCTGGTTCAGTAGAACTGTTGAATCACATAGCGTGTGTGCATTGTTACAATTACAATTTATATTCCTGCATTCTCATAAGCGTTTGTTCTACAGGTGTGAAATGCAATATACTGAAATGTTAATTGTCATACTGCATAATGCAAATGGAAATAATGCACTCTTATACACTAAAATATAATGAGAGGTTTATCATCACAAGGTAAACGAATAATTTAGCTGGGATTCATGTCTTACCTGGGACACCAATAGCAGCGAGTATCGGATAATAAATAGCATAAAATGGTCCATTCGCTGGCCCATGCATCACCTTTCAGAAACTAATTGAATTCTGCAAGTTGCACAAGAGCAAAAGCAAAAGACTCTCTTCTTTATACTAGGTGAGAATCTCCAGAGAGACAGTTAAATTACAACATCTACTTTATTAACAGTTCGGAGAACAAACAGGTTAAAAGATGATTTCATGCCTTTCATTTGTTACATTAGTAAAGGAGTTGAATACATTGCCAACATGGGTGAATTGTTCTCTGCAAATTTGCGGTACCTACTCGGCCCACAAGTCTCTACCAAGTCTTGGTCCTGGCAGCTGCAACAATCAAAGTGCCTATTTTGTGTACTGAGCTGAGGTCACATCTCAATAAAAAAAAACCATCTCTTCCTATCCTACCATAATGTGGTTATAATTGATGAGTTGACTTGGTTTTTTTTGTTATCTTTCTGGTATTTAGTACTCAATTGTTATACAAAGATTTGATCAGATTTACAATGGAACAATTTGAAATAACTATTCGCTAACATGAAGTGGAACCTATCACAAGCAAATTCTATGCTCAGTGGAAACACCACAACACTTCGGTTGTTCTGATAAACCACATATATTGAAAGTGCTTTCAAAAGATCAAGAATGAATTTAGAATTTCTAGTGAAGGAACTATTGACACATGCCCTGTTGTGTATATTTTGATATGTTGTTGGGGCAAATAGTTGCCGAGACTTGGTTTAGAACTTATAGCACAACGTGCTGTGAACATTGAGACACTGTGGGAACAAAATAGAAATATACATATTTTGGTACAATAATAACTGAGACAAACTCTCATAAAATGCGAGCAGTACCGAGGTGTTATGGAATATGATGGAATATATATTACGTATTCTATCATATTTTATATATATATATAATATTGTCCTTGGACATTGATATCGGAGACAGGGCAGAGTGTAGTGTAAATGCAATCGAGAGAATTAATCATCATGTAGCTTGTCAAGAACAAATGAGCTAGGGCCTTGAGTAATATTAACAGGAGAACATGTCAGATAATTCACCTCATGCCCACATGCCTTTCATAGACCCACTGCTTTGCTTTACAGATGCCTAGTTGCTATGAACGACAGAACTTCATATTCCCTTTCAGAACATTGCAGGCTACTGGATTCAACGTTGATTTCAAACACTATGGATATTAACCTCCTCCCATCCCTATTAATTTTAATACCACCCCACCACCACCACCAGCATTTGTAGATTGCTGTTAGTTGTTTTCTTCCTATCTCCTGTCCTGCCCCAACACAAGAGAAACCATCCACCTATTTGAACATCTGTCACTGTTTGGTCAGTTCCATCATTCCATTAGCTCACCTTTTGCCGCCATTAACATTCTTTATCCCTCCATAGAATCATTAACAACCCTCTTTCTTTTATGTTCAGGATAGATTTGTCCATATTTCTTTGGTGCTGACCTATCCATATTCTTTTACTCTACTCCATCTCTTATTATGTAGTTATTTTTAACCTTTCTTCAGTTCTGTAAACAGATCATTTATATTTTAAAGATTAATTCTGTCTATCTCTACAGAAACTTTCAGACCTGCTGAGTTTGACCAGCATTTTCGGTTTTTATTTCAGCTCGCACAACGTAGTGACTATGATCATTAAATCAAAACCAACAATGGACTTCCCCCAATGTCTATTGTACTCCAAATGTCTCCCGACTTCTACAATATTTTCTTTCTCTATATTATGTGTCTCTGAATTAATGATGACATTAGAGTGGAATGGTATAAGATTGGAAAAACATGATGTGGAGGCAGTTTGAGTTGGGGTAAGAAATGATAAAAGTAATAAGTCTCTTCTGGGCCCCAACTGCGGCTTTATGATAGGACAGATCATAAAACAAGAGATAATGTGTTCTTCTCAAATTCCACCTCAAAACGGAAAACTTTGAAAAACTCCGTTCAAAAAGCTTATATGTAGAGAGAAATAGAGTGAATTCTTCGGAACAGTGATCTTTTAACAGGAAGAGTTTAGAAACGTAATTGTTTGTTCAGATGTACACAGTCAGAGAAAATATAGATGGTGGCCAATTATCTTGCGATCGAATGGAATACCGGAGTGACTATATGACAGTGGGTATGATGCTGGGAAACAAAATAGTCTCATTTTCTGTGTAAGCGGGTGTAGCTCAGTGGTAGAGCATTTGACTGCAGATCAAGAGGTCCTTGGTTCAAATCCAAGTGCCAGTTTTGTTGGGACATTGCTTTCTTTGTGTTCTCTGCATTTTAAAGAATGCTGCACTGCAGAAGAACATGATTAGCCTAAACTGGATTTGGCAACTTGTTGGGCTGGTGGGAAAAGGTGCTGTATCAATGTAAATACGTATTCCTTTGATGACCTTGCCCCAGTTCTCTCCTTGTTGCCTCTCGTCAGTGGAAAGAATTTGTCGTTATCTGCTCCATCAAACTACAAGCCTCCAGACAGAAAATTATTCAACAACTCCATGAAATCTTAATTTAAACTTCTTTGCTTTAAGGAAAACGATCTCCAAAACTATAATCTCCCAACGAAATTGAATTTCCTCATCTCTGGACATGACTCAAGGCAGGAGATTGAATGGAGCTTTTGGAAAACATTGCCAGTTAGCAGATGGAGAAAATGGAGAAGGAACCAAACCAGAAATCTCAGTCTCTAGCTTTATGAATCCTGAGAAACTCTTTGGAAATGGAAATCAGAGGAAAATGAAAGGTGAACTTTCTGACTAAGCAGACACAGTCAAGACACTTTCCCCTTTTTTAATACGCTGGGACATTGGCTCTGTTGTTATCATTTAAAATAACTGATCAGATATATTAAAAGGATTTTCATTACTGCAGATCAGAAATTCAAAACTTCAAGCATCTTCGGGACAGTCAGAATACTGGTCAACATATAAAAATAGCAAAATGCTCAAAGTGAGGCAGCATCTGTTGTAGAAGAGCTGCTTCCCAGTGACGTGAATGTGTGCCATGGGTGGGCTTAGACTATGACATATAGCTAGTATCTACATCTAACCAATTAGACATCTATAAAATTATTCAATTCATAAAAGCCCATCTATTGTTTTCTCTTCCTCAGCTCCACAGTGAGAAAATAACACTAATACTCAGCTCACACTCTCCAAATACCTGCTGCAAGAAGAAAGCCCCGGGGATTTTGGTGACAGTATTATCAAAACAGTTTTGAAGAGTAAAGGTTAAATATTTTGTTCAATACCATATTCCGTTCACATTCGACAATACATTTGAATTGGGGAACTTCAGATCAAAGATGGTTGATAATGAACAATCAAGTTCCCGTCTCGGATTCGAACCAGGCACCTGCATACACATAAACGGAGAGTCATAACCCCATTCATTATAGTAACCCGACTCATATCAAAGGGACAGAAACAGAAAATGCTGGAAAATCTCAATAGGTTTGACAGCATCTGTGGGGAGAGTTCAGAGGTCATGATTTGAAACTTAGGCTCTATTCTCTCCCCATAGATGCTGTGAGATTTTGCAACATTTTCTGTTTTTGTTTCAGCATCCTTAGTATTTTGCTTTTATCATTCTCAAAAGTGGTTCTGCAGCAGCGTTATTGTTCATGTGAGTGGTGCCCTAAAGAATATAATCGCTAGACTGAGTCTGCAGCAGGTGATGAAGGAACCAGCAAGAGGGAAAAAACACTCTTGGCCTGATCATTACCTATCTGCCAGCTGCAGATACATCTGTCTGTGACAGTTCGGTAAGAGTGAACACCACACAGTCGTTGTGGAGGCGTAGTCCTGCCTTGAGGTTGAGAACAACTTCCATCGTGTGGTGTGGCACTATCACCATGTTAAATGGGACAGACTTCAAAACGATCTAGCAACTCAAGAGTTGAAGTCCATGAGTCGCTATGGGCATTGAACAGCATGGAACTGGACTCCAGCACAACGTACAACCTGCGTATTCCTCACTCAACCACTACTCAAGCCAGGGGATGAACTGTGGTTCAATGGGGAGTGCAAGAGCACATGCCAGGAGCAGCAGCAGGCACACCAAAAAATGAAGTGTCGACTTTGTGAAGCTACCAGAACAGACTACTTTATGCCAAACTGCAAAAATAGCAAGTTATAGGTCGAGATAACAGACCCCACCATCAACGGATCAGATCCAAGCCCTGCTACATCCGGCCGTGAATGGAGAATTAAACAAATCACTAGAGAAGGAGGCTCCGCAAATATTCCTATCCTCAATGATGGAAGAGCCCAGCACATGAGTGTAAAAGATAATGCTGAAGCATTCGCAACAATTTTCACCCAGAAGTGCCCAGAGGATGATGCTTGTCGGCTCCTTCAAGTGTCCCGCAGCATCTCAGATACCAGCCTCAAGCCAATTCGATTCAATCCACGTGCTTTCAAGAAATGGTTGGAAGCACTGGATACTGCAAAGGCCATGAATCCTGATGACATTCCGGCAATAATGCTGAAGACTTGTGTTCCTGAACTCCCTGCTCCCGTAGCCAAGCTCTTCTGGTACAGTTGCAACACCCGCATCGACCAACAATGCAGAGAATTGCCCATGCATGTCTTGTACATAGACAACAGGACAAATTCTACTCAGTCAATTACCACCCAATCAATCTACTCTCGATCATCTGTACAGTGATGTTAGCGGTCTTCAGCAGTGCTATCAAGCAGCACCTATTCAATCATAATCTGTTCCTTGACGCCCAGTTTGTACTTCACGAGTGTCACTCAGCTCCCGATCTCGTTACAGCTTTGGTTCAAACGTGGATGAAAGAGCTGAATTCCAGAGGTGAAGTGGGAGTGACAACCCTTGATATTAAGGTCATGTTTGATCGTGTGCGGCTTCAAAATAGCCCCAGAAAACTTAGAATCAATGGGTAACAGGGAACAAACTCTCCCCTGGTTTGAGCCATATCTGATAACCAGGAAGATAGTTGTGGTTGTGGAAGGTCAGTCATCTTAGCTCCAAAATATCTCTGCACTAGTCTCCCAGGGTAATGCCCTCGATCCAACCATTTTCAACTGCTTTTTCAGTGACCTTCCTTCCGGCATAAAATCAGAAGTGGGGATGTTCGCGATGATTGCACACTGTTCCGCACCATTTGTGACTCCTCAGATATGAGAGCAGCCAACGTTCAAATGCAACAATATCGGGACAATATCCAGGCTTGGGCTGACAAGTGAAAAGTAACACCCGCGCCACACAAATGCCTGGGAACGACATCACCGACAAGAGACACTCTAACAATAGTGTCACTGAATCTCCCACAGTCAACAACTTGGGGTGAGCATTGACTAGATACGCATCTGGACTCACCACATAAACGCAAATAGTTACAAGAGCAGGTCGGAGTTTGGGAAAACTGTGGCGAGTAACTCAACTCCTGACTCCCCAAAGCCTACCTCTATCGACAAGGCACAGTGTGATGGAATACTACCCACTTGCCTGAATAGGTGCAGCTCCAACAACGCTCCAAAAGTTTGTCACCATTCAGGACAAAACAACCTGCATGTTTGGCACTGCCTCTACTATCATCCATCCTTTCCATCTCTGATGCTTAGTCGCAGCAAATCTACAAGATGCACTGCAGCAATTCATCAACGATCTTTTGACAGCACCTTCTAAACCCACGACCACTTCCACGTAGAAGAACGAAAGCAGCAGATACATGGGCATACCACCACTTGCAATTTACCCTCCAAACCACTCACCATCCTGACTCGGAAATATATCGCATTCCTTCGCAGTCGCTAGATCAATATCCTGGAACTCCCTCCCTAAAGGCATTATGGGTCAACCCACAGCACATGGTCTGCAGCGATTAAAGAAAGCAGCTCACCATCACCTTCTCAAGGGAAACTAGAGATGGACAATAAATGTAGGCTAGCCAACGATGCCCATGTCCCACGAATATTTTTTTAAATGATGAAGCATCCTATGGAATAGAGAATTTCAAAGATTCACAATACTTTGAGTGAACTAATTTCTCATCATTCAGTCCTAAATGATCAGCCCCTTATCCTGAGTCTATGTCCAAGTGTTTTAGTTTCTCCCGAGAGTGGAAAAGACACTTCAGAATGCATCAGATTAAATCCATTCATTGTTGTATAGGTTTCAATAAAATCGTCTTTCATTCTGTCAATCTACAGAGAATTTCAGCCCAGAATCTCTGGCCTCTCAGGACCAGAGGATAATCTATTGAACTTTTACTGTAACGTCACCAATCGAAGACTATCCTGTCCTCAAAGTGGACACCCACATGCACACAGTATTCCAAATGAGGTATAAGCAACATCCTGAGCAACTGAAGCAAGTCTTCAAGGATGTCAAAACTTAACTCCATGCTCAAGGCTGGAAGGAGAAAGAGTGACGGTGGATAATTGACACTGTAAAAATTCTTTTATTCGGTATCTGTGCAGTAGCATCCCTGGTGGCCTAGTGGTTAGGATTTATTGCTGTTATCGCCGCGGCTCGGGTTCGATTCCCCATCAGGGGACGAAAATTTATTGTGCCACAACTCTTATTTAATTTGTTGTCTGAAAATAACGGAGATGTACCATTTTGCGTTGAGTTGGAAATGTCATGCTCAGAAAATCAAGAACAGGAAAAGACAATGATAGGTTACAAAGCCTTGACGATAGAAATGATGATGCAAAATAAAAATCTGGCTAATCATGGGATAGATTTTATTTTTCCACTGACACAAATATTTCCCAGATCTGGGTCCAAATCCGATGCTAAATGATTTGAAAAAAAACTTCTCATTGAATTAAGTACTAAACTCTCCGACTTCCAAAGGATGGGGGCACATTTCATTCAGAAAATAATAACTGAGGTATTAACAAAGCGGCTTAAAGAAAAAGATCATTTTGAGCGGTGACATTACCGGAGTAATGGGGAGCTGGAGCTCACCCAGGAAAACAACAACGTTTTAAAATATCGGCGCCCAACGTGGGGCTCGAACCCACGACCCTAAGATTAAGAGTCTTATGCTCTACCGACTGAGCTAGCCGGGCACATTGCATAAAGCGTACCTTCAAGTCCTAAAATAAGCGGACAACAAATGTGCTTTTCCAACTGGCATCTAATATTGTTCTCATTTCAAAATGCAAAACTTCCTCGACCTACAAAATCGCCAAGCTTACAATGCACTCCTGACAATCATCACTAACATCATTCACATCTCTTTTTTTGCAGCTCCTTCTAAGCATAACAAACGCACCTTACATCTTTCACCTTAATTAATTTTGTCAGAAACATTTTGACATGACCTTCTGAACTAATATATATCAGTTTGTGTTGGAAAAATAATCTTGTTCACATCGGTGAGCTGAGTCATATTGGCACAAACAAAGAGTGGCAGAGGCCTCAGGGGAAACAAGCACTCCTCAAAGAGCAAACCAGTTGGAAATTTGACAGAGGCAGGAACTGAAGCAGAATCGCTAGAGGCACTAGAAACTGAAATTATATCCTCGCTTGTCCAGCCACGCTGTCACATTTACATCACCATAACCATCGTCTTGACGGCACTAATTAGAATATGGGAAATATGGTCAGAAGGAGGCCTTTCGGCACTTCAAGTATTTTCAGCTACCTAATAAAAAGTGTCCTCAGTATTTGAACTGTTCTGTTTACTTTTGTATAACATCTGAATCCGAAGTGACACAAATAAGATGAATATCCCTAGAGGATAATTATTTAAATTTGAAACGTTCACTCTGTTTTCTCCAGACTAATGAAGGGGATGGATAAGGGGGTTGAGAGATTCTTCCCGCTTAACAAAGATAGCAGGGCTAGAGGGCACAGCCTCAAGATTAGGGGGGGTGGCGGTTCAGATCGGAGTTGCAGAGGGGTTTCTTCACGCAGAGGGTGGTGAATCTTTGGAATTCTCTGCCTGATGAGGTGGTGGAGGCTTCCTCACTGAATATGTTCAAGTCAAGAGTGGATAGGTTTTTAATTGACAGGGGAATTAAGGGTTACGGGGAGAAAGCAAGAAAGTGGTACTGAACCACTACAGATCAGCCATGATCTTATTGGATGGTGGGGCAGGCTCGAGGAGCTGTATGGCCTACTCCTGCTCCTATTTCTAATGTTCTTATGTTCTTACTACGTCAGTTGATCCAGCTTATTTGTTTTCAACTTCAGATTTCCAGCATCCGCAGTATTTTCCTTTTATTATCAGATGAATCAATAACAACATATATTCAGCTGGGACTAAGGTGATTTTATTTTTTCATGATATTATTAAACGGTGGAACAGGCTGAGTGGGATTTATGGTTTTGTCTCACTCCATTTGTTCAGTTTCCTGACAGCACCAGATATGACGCCAATTGCTTCTTCTGATAGCGGTGATGACAAGTTTATATCAATAAATTCAGCATACCAATAACTGCAGCAGAGTGTGCTGGAATCACATCACTGCCATATGTTAATTTATTTTAAGATCATGCAATACATTTTGCTTTTCAAGTCAACAAAGAAAAACAGTAGAATGCATCAGTCCTAGTTTTGACAGGAGGAAGAAGCAGAGGCAATCTGGATATAAATTGATGTGGACAAAAGATGGGCTTATGGAACCAATTTAATTTCTCCATCAGGAATCCGACCTTGCTTCAGGTCTGGCTATTGCTGTGTATCCGTAAATATAGCATCCGTCTCCAAATACTTTGAATTTCGAAGCCATTCAGATTTCAGGATTTGCCACCAACATTAAGAGACCTGTGAAGAATTTTCTGCATCTTCTGATTCGAAACTTAGGAATCACTCGGCAAAAATTTTCAAGAAGGAAGGTCTGTGCTAGAGAGCCAGGCAGGATGGTTAATTGTCATAAGGGATAGTGGACACGGCAACATTGAGCTGGTGATGCTGAAACATCGCATGCTGGAGAAGCAGATCAGACAGTACCTGTGGAAAGGGAACAGAGTCAAGGTTGAAACGTTCTTCCACAGATTCGGTCTACCCTGCTGAGTGTCTCCAGTATTTTCTTTTTGTATTTCAAATTCGGGCATCCACATTATTTTCCCTTGATCTTACTGAGCTGGCGATTGTACAGCCCGTGTGGTCTGATGGTTCAGAGTCAATTCTTTCCCCTCAAGAGCACGGGTTCCATGGCAAACGGTTAAAAAATCAGAACATTTTGAAAGTAGAAGTTGTTCTATAGCAGAGGCAAAAGAGTTTGAAAAAAGAAGAGCTTTTTTTATGCTGTAATTGGATACAAGATGACAGACTGAGTGTTGTATAGTGTTTGTTGTGAAAGTGACCTGAACCGGAATGAGTAGAGAAATGTTCAATTAATTGCAAATCCCTCGTATCAGCTTTCTTGGGATGCTCGTGGTGAGGATTCGAGCACCGTGACCCGGGTTTGGTTTCTAGCCAAGGATGGAACACTTTTTTATTGAATTCTTTATTAAATGTAAAACACAGAGAGGCTTTGAAGTAAGTAATAAAGTAAATCATTCAGCTGGATGAACTTGTATCATATCTGGAAAAATCAGTAGTATGAAATCAACATTAAGCTCCCAAGAAGATTCGCAAAGCAGACACATGACAGTCACTGAAAGCGATTGACACGCCTTAATTCTGCTGCTTTCACATCGCATCTTTTAACTTCCTGTTGTCCATCTCAATTGCTCATACATCCACTCAAAATCACCCAACTGGAAATCCAGCCTGTTTCTTGTTTCTCTGATTATGACAACCCCGCTGCAAACAGCATGAGGCACTTGGCTCCATAGCTCAGTGGTTAGAGCACTGGTCTCGTAAACTAGGGGTCGCGAGTTCGACTCTCGCTGGAGTATTTAACTTACAATACCCATTAAGCCGTGGAGTAGGTGTGACGAGGTTCAAGATAGATGAACCAGGTCGCATGAGAGTCGAGATTCCCAAAGTGATTAGTTATTCTCTCGATCGTGAAAATAGCAAAAATGGGGCACATTCGAAAAGCTGATGGTAGCGCTTGTTTGTACAAGGAAGTTAGTTTGTTAGCAATCAGTTAGAAAGGGAAATGGCATTTCGGCCTTTTTTGTCAAAGGATTGGATTACAACAATAAATAGATATTACTACAGTTAACAGGGTTTGTTGAGATTCCGTGTGGAAAATTCTGCTCAATGCTGGTCTCCATATTTAAGAAGAGATATTCTTGCATTGAAAACAGTGCGGTGAAGAGTCACTAGTTTGCCCCAAGAGGACGGGTTTATGCTGTGGTGAAGCGTTGAGTAGATTCGGCTGAAATTCTCTAGCGTTTAGAGGAATAAAAGGCGTTCTCATAAACCTTTTATGAGAATGATCAAGAGGGTGGGCGCTGAGCGATTGTTTCCACTGGGCGGGAATCAAAACAGTATCAGGAAAAAGAGTGTGGAGTTTTCACATTCTCCCCGTGTATGCGTAGGTTTCCTCTGGGTGCTCCGGTTTTCTCCCACAAATACGTGCAGGTTTGGTCGATTAGCTATAGTAAATTGCCCCTTAGTGTCCAAAGACGTGTAGATTAGGGGGATTAGCAGGATGAACGTGTGATGCTGCGGAAATGGGACCTTGATGGGGTGGTCAGTCGGATAGTCGTTGCGGAGTCAGACTGGCTGTATGGCCTGCTTCAGCAGTTCAGTAGTTCTATGAGATCAAGGGAATATACTTCTTGCAAAGTGTTGTGAATCTTTGAAACTCTCTCACAAAGAGGATTGTGGATGCTCCATCATTGAATACATTTCAGACTGCAATGGAAAAACTTATTGTCTGTCGGGGAATTAAGGGATATAGGGAGCTAGCGGGAAAATGGAGTTAGCGACAATTCACACCGCTTTAATATGTCATTATCTCCTCTCCATCGCATTGTCTGTACCTGCAAAGACTTGATCCCCTGTTAAGACTCGCATTCCAGCCATTATCTTGCAATTGAGCCTGTGTTTAAATATGCCCTGTTTTAAAATTCAACTCGCCTGATAATGGAACAGTACTCCGAAAACTCGTGCTACAATGTAAACCGCCTGGACTATAACCTAATGTTGTGAGACTTCTTACTGTGAGAGAGATAAACAACTGTTTTATTCAATGGCAGAACCAGCCCTAATTAAGGAGTAAATGGTCTATTGCAACTCCTCTTCCCTATTCCCTGATGTTCTTCTGTGCAGCTCGTTGCTCTGAGAACAGATTCAATTAGTTCTTGCTCTTCTCTCTGACTTCATGGATTGGGGAATGAAGACACTCGGAGCTGATTGGATGAAATGTAGGATAAAGGAGCTGTGAGCTGGACAAGAATGAACCTTTCACCATCGGGCAGAAAATTACTCAACATCTTCTGAACTCTGAACTAAAACAATTGAGCTTTAACTCATTGAGTTCCCTGAGACATTTGCCGGAGGAACGCGTTTAAATTTGGAATTACAAGATAAGTTGATGCATCAGTTTGAACGGAACGAATGTGTTCCTGTACTAAGTGGCATTCTGACCATGCGAACCTGCAGCAACGCAGTAGAGTTGAGTATTACAGTCAGGCCGACTGGCGGCGATATGTCGTCATTTGTTTCTGCAGTACGGTGCTTGGAAAGTACCCCGTTCCGAAACGAGGCAGAAGGATGCATTGAGGTTCTTCATGTCGGCTGAGAAAAAATCTGTACGATTTCAGTTTGTTGCTGAACATTATCAGAATCCCGATTGATATTATCTTTGCTTGACGTCGGCCTCAAATGCTTCCTGTCAAATAAATATTGAATATTTTGACGCACTGACAGGCAGGAAAGGTTGCTATTTTGACAACGTGCGCATGTTAGCATTTCGTTCAGTCTACAACACAATTTAATGGGTTAATAGGTGCAGGCTAACATACTTAATCACCACCTGAAACATGTCTCATAATATTGTGTGCTCAACAAGACATACATGTGATACAGCAAGTGAACGGTATTAGCCGTTCCTTCAGTGTAGTGGTTGTCACGTTCATCTCACAGGCATAAAGATCCGGCGTTCGACACCGAGCAGAGCATTATTGTTGGGTCGTTCTCATTAAGCACGAGTGAAGTGTACATGATGTAAGTTCATTGCTGAACCTCATGCGAACTCAGTGTCGCCGTTATGTTATTCGAAGGAAGATGAAAATCGTGGAATAGTAAATGGGTAGAAATCATTGCTCCCTTAGATATTTGCGACACGAATACTTTTAAATATTGATGTTCGGGTTAGATCGTACAATCAGATTGAATGTAGCGGTTATTTTCCTGAATTCAGTGACATGGTCTCTCATTCTGACCATCGGAACCAGCAGCAACACAGCGTAGTTGAACATTGCAGACAGGCAGGTTTTCTCTAATGCACATCAACCCGTTTCTGTAGTGTAGTGGTTATCACGTTCGCCTAACACGCGGAAGTTCCCCGGTTCGAAACCAGGCAGAAATATTTATCAAGCTTTTTCACGTCGGTTAAGGGAACATCTATGTTAAAGGCATGTTATCATTGCTCTTACTTCACCCTCAAATGCTTTCTCCGAAATAAGAAACACTTTTCTTTGACGCACTGACAGGGAAGTTCGGTTTTGACAGTGGGCATCTCGATCAATCTACGTAGAATTCAATGGGTTTAGAGGAGCAGGCGAATATGCTTAATCACCAGCTGAAATATTTGATAGTAGTGCGTGCTCAAAAAGACAAATTTGTGATAATGTAAGTGAACTGAAGGAAATGGCACACATTTCACAGGAGTTTTTTTTTAAATCTTTCTTCATCACAAGAAAAAGGAAAAGCAGATGACAGATCAGGGAATTGAGACTCAGTGTGGATCTACTGCACTTTCCTGTAAATGGTGGAGGTTATGCACCTGAATGTTTCACTTCCATAATAAACGAGGAACAAGTGCCACGAACAGAAAATTGTTGATTCTCCTCCCATTAAATGTATTTGACTTTGTTTAAAAGCTGGTGATAGTTAATCTCAGAATTGTGATCTGTATTACCCGGTGATTCGGTTCGTTCTGCTAGTCAGTTGTGTTTGCAATTCAGTAATGTTCAATTTCAGAGATATTGAATTCATAATGATGTCTTGTCTGTTAAATGATGCATTGATACTAAACAGTGAAACAAATACTGGGTACAATTGTACAATGAGCTTTGATAAAGTATCATCTGGACTCGAAACGTCCGCGCTTTCACTCCTTACAGGTGCTGTCAGACATTGTGAGATTTTCCAGCATTTTCTCTTTCCTGGTTCACAGTAATTTGCTTTTATTACTGAGCACAATTGCTTGAGATTATCCGAAGAAAGATGAAAATGATGCATTAATGAATGGGCAGAAATCATTGCTCCCTTAGATATTTGCGAGAGGAACGCTTTTAGATTTTGATGTTCGGGATAAATCGCACAATCAGATTGAAAGTAACGATTATCTTCCTGAATTAAGTGACACGGAATCTCAGTCCAACCATGAGAACCTGGAACAACACAGTGTAGTTCAGCATTGCAGACAGGCAAATTCGCTCTAGTATATTCCAAGTTGTTTCTGTAGTGTAGTGGTTATCACGTTCGTCTAACACGTGAAAAGTACCCGGTTCGAAACCAGGCAGAAACATTCATTACGCTTTCTCGCGTGGTGGAAGGGAAAATTGCTTGATTCCACGGTGTTGCTCAACATTATTTGAGCATCGACGTTAAAGGCATGTTATCATTGCTCTGACTCCACCCTCAAATACTTTCTGTGAAATACCTCCTTTTTGATGCTCTGACAGGAAAGTTCGATTTTTTTCACCAGGCATATATTCATATCTCATTCAGTCTACAACAAACTTTAATGGAGGAGCAAGCTAATATGGTTAATCACCAGCTGAAATATCTGATAATAGTGTGCGCTCAAAAAGACAGATATAAGTGAAACTGTAAATGAGCTAGAGGAAATAGCGCACATTTCACAGAAGGTCTTTTTTTCTTTTGACTTTTTTACACTGTCTGTGTGGAATTTGCACATTCTCCCTGTGTCTGCGTGGGTTTCCTCCGGGTATTCCGATTTCCTCCCATGGTCCAAGGATGTGCGGGTCAGGTTGATTGGCCATGCTAAGAAATTGCCCCTTAGTGTCCAGAGATGCGTAGGTTAGAGGGATTAGTGGGTATAATATGTAGGGATCTGGGGTAGGTCCTGGGTGGAATTGTGTTCGGTGCAGACTCAATGGGCTCAAGGGCCTCTTTCTGCACTGTAGATTCAATGATTTCTATGTTACGAAATTAGCCTCCATTAAATGTTGCAAGTTAGTTAAATGGCCGCAGAGAAGTGTACAGAAGGAAATTGAGTATAACCATGTAGAATGATTTATCACAGAAGATTGAAACATCACATTTTTAGGAGCGGGAGACAAAAGAGGTCAAGTATTGGAGCTATTGTGAGAGGAAGAGAGCCGTCGGCTCAGATGGGACCGATTTGAACTGTATTACTAACTCATCCAGGGCGTAAAGATATCTTTGTTGCCAGAGAAACTCCGTTGTCTGCGTCAGACAAAGAGATGTTTCTGGACAAATTAGGCTATTTGCGCCGAAATCATTAAATTCGCCTTGCTGGGAGACTTTAGAAGAGCAAAGCGAAATTCAAAGTTTATCCTAGGTGACGCATGGGCGCTAGTAGATGGAAAACTACCAGGTCTGGGTTGGGCTATGTTACTTCCAGAATTTCAAACGGGAGATTGGGTAATAGAAGTAAAACTGGATGAACAGCAAGGCATGAAATGGAGCATAGCACGAGCTCTTGATAGGGGAAAAGCTAACTGGACAAAATTAGCCCTAATCAAGCATAAAAGGAAAGAAACATTGAACTGACTGGTCGCAAGTTTAGAACATAGAACATAGAACATTACAGTGCAGAACAGGCCCTTCGGCCTTCGATGTTGCGCCGACCATTATAAAAAGCAATAACCCTCCAAACTAAACCATTCCCTTCTCTTCCATATACTTATCAACTAACCTCTTAAACGCCACCAAACTTGGCGCATCTACAACTGCTGCAGGCAGGGCATTCCACTCCCGAACCACCCTTTGGGTAAAGAACCTACCTCTGATATCCGTCCTATAACTATCACCCCTTAATTTAAAGCTGTGTCCCCTCGTGCTAGCTTTCTCCATCCTAGGAAAAAGGCTATCACTGTCCACCCTATCTAAACCTCTAATCATCTTATATGTTTCGATAAGGTCCCCTCTTAGCCGCCTCCTTTCTAATGAAAACAACCTCAAATCCCTCAGCCTCTCTTCATAAGACCTGCCCTCCATACCAGGCAACATCCTGGTAAACCTCCTCTGTACCCTCTCCAATGCCTCCACATCTTTCTTATAATGTGGGGACCAGAACTGCACACAATACTCCAAGTGCGGCCGCACTAGAGTTTTGTACAGTTGCAACATGACGTTGCGGTTCCGAAATTCAATCCCCCTACCAATAAAAGCTAAGACTCCATATGCCTTCTTAACAACCTTATCGACTTGACTGCTTTAGAGCTTATGTTGATGAAGATGGAATGAATAATGCAAAAAGGGATGATGAAATATAGTTAAAAATTTTCAAAGCTGGATTTAAAACACCCGGGCCAAAATAATAAAACTCGATCTTCCCGGGGGCGGGGGGGGTAGAGGGGAATCGTAATTATCGGGAAATTATGGGGTGAGCTATGAAAGCAGAAGTTTACAGTCAGAAGTGCCAAAATGACTACTTTTTATAATTGCTCAGTCCCTCCATGCTCTTTTACGATACCAAAGTCAACAACCCCACTCCAACCCAATCCTAGAGTAACATGGTTTAATGTCGTAAAAAAAAACTTAATATTGCTAAAAACAGTCGTGCTAAGCCACAATGTGACAACTGTCATAAAAAGTGCAAAATAGCCGGGTAAAAGTAAGAAGAAGAGCATGAGAATTTTTTGAGCAGGCAATATCACCGACTGTGGCAACTTGGCTCGAAACCACAAGTGGTTCATCTAATGAGTTAAATGACCGCAGATGAGCTGCAGAAATCCTTAGGTCAGAAATGACAATTAGCGGCCTGCTGATTCCCAGAGAAAGATCCTCGTGTATATGTGGATGCAATGCTAGGGGACATCATTGCACAACGCTCTTGGACACTGGGGCAACTATCTCGCTACTGGACTTACCATTACAACCGAAAGAAGAATATGTACAATTGATGGAGGTAACGGGAGGAACTAGAAGAGCACTGTTAAGTGAATCTTGTTAGAATTTTGGAATCGAGAAGGATTGATTCAGATTTGGTGTGTTCTAGAGGAGAAGGAAATATCTTGGGAATTGATCTGTTCCAACAGTTAGGAGCTACAATTAATACTAAGACACGTTCAATAGAGTGGCACAAATCATAAAAGAGAAACTTGTTGAATCAGAAAGTAAGATGCACGGTTCCTCGTGTAGCAGCTCTTCGACCCCGCTGGGAAATCGGAACAGAATGAGGAAATTTACCTTTACAATAAACCTGGGCAATATACATATAGGGATATAGATATTTAGACATTCACAGTGTAACAATCTCTGGAGGGTTCGCTCTCCACATAAGCAGCGTCTCCTCAAACCAGAAGCAATAATAATGAAAATTTCATTGTCGGCGAATTAGAAAAAGCAAAAAAAAAACAATTGTGACAAGAATATTTTCAGAAAGCAATTTACCTACCTGGCCGGTAAGGAACTCTGATGGTTCCTATCAACTACAATTAACGACACAGGTTGAAATCACTACGCAACTCGATGGCATCAGATAGTTGCTAATCCAGCCAGCATCCTGAATGAAATAGCGCCAAGCCAAGTGATATTCACAGTATTAGATAATGCTAACAGATTCTGGTCACTGCTGAAGCTTAACAGCACCAATACAAGCTTGAACTCACTATTCGGTATCAGCAGCACATCTGGGCACGTTTACGCAAAGGTTTACATAGAACATAGAACATAGAACAATACAGCACAGAACAGGCCCTTCGGCCTTCGATGTTGTGCCGACCAAAATAAAAAGCAATGCCCCTCCTACTAAACCATTCCCTTCTCATCCATATACTTATCAACTAACCTCTTAAACGCCACCAAACTTGGCGCATCTACAACAGCTGCAGGCAGGGCATTCCACTCCCTAATCACTCTTTGAGTAAAGAGTGATTCATAAAGATTCATAATAATCTGACCATATTTCACAAATATATGGCTTAGATAATTATACGTTAGAATGCATAGACTTCTATCAGGTCGCCCCTCAACCTCGGTCGTTCCAGTGAGAACAAACCGAGTTCCTCCAACCTCTATCTCTTTATCTCTCGCTCTAGCTCTTATTCATTTGACCTACCTCTCCCGCCCTCCCTTTGTCTCTCCCTCCCTCGCACTGTCTTCCAGTCCCTCTCCGAGCTCCTCAATTCCACACAACGTTTTTACCTCAGTATCTCCAAAAGACTCTCCACCGCCCTGTGTCCCCTCTCTCGCTCCATCTCTCCCTTCATTACCATGTCCCTTCCAGCTCATGCTATCTAAACCTCTTTCGTCCAATCCTCCCTTCTTATTTCATTCTCCCTGCATTGGCCCGAGTCTTCATACTCTCTTTCCTAGCGCCTGTTGCCTTTCACCCTCCATCACCTGGTCTCTACGTCATTCACCACTTCTCTCTGCCCCTCTTCCCTTCTCTCCCTTTCTCTCACACCAACAAAGTCTCTTCCTCAATGCATTTCTATTCCTGTCCCTCTCACTCTCTCAACTCATTTACCGCATTCAAATTGTTTCTTTCAATTATGCAACTCATCTGTATTCCTCGACGTCTGATCCATCACCCTCTTAGCCAATGAATCTCCCTCTATCTCATCCTAGTCACCTCGTTTCTGTTTGACTTCCCCTCCATTTCTATCGCCAATGTATTTACATCTTGCTTAAAGTGTGTAGCCAGAACAGGACACAATAGTCCAATTGAACTATGTAATGTGAACATTGCACCGAGTAATTTGAGGCAGAACTGAATTCCATTTAACCTTAAGTTACTTTCATAATACCATTCGTCTCATACTATATACTTCCCTCATAATATTCTCCACATTATTTATCACTATATCTTTCTTTCTCTCTATTTTCCGCTTTTGTTCCCCTTCCATCTCTCAGAGTCTTATCCTCTCACTCCTTTCCATTCACTATCTCAGCTTCTCACTCTATCTAGTTTCAGCCCGTTTCACAGGTCTCTCTCTCTCTCTGTCTCTTTATCTTTCTCCCCTTTCTCTCTCTCTCTCTCATTTCACTACGTTTCTCTCCCAGTATAAAGTTTTGTATTAGATGTGGGGCCAGTACCAGCTAAAGATTGTGCATTAGTTTTCAGTTAATTCTGTTTCTCTCTATGAGTGTGTATATTTTGCAGTGTCGGATTTTTTGTGATGTCCAATTGTTTCTAGATATTTTGAGCAATTGCATTAGGCTTAACGGTAAATTAATTTTCTTTGCAGGTTAGTGGTCCCAGATTATTGATTAACAGAATTTTGGAATTTATGGTCACCAATAATCCATTTAAATCATGAAGCCGAATTGCCATATTTAAAGACCATACACAGAGATACAGGATAAGGTTTGAAACTTGTTCACTAAAATGTCACAATCGAGTGAAGGATATCACTGTAACAATCTGAGATCTAGAGATGGGACTGATGACCGTTGAATGGACATTGTCTTTCCTCTTATGATAAGTTGACAACGGTAATCAATGGAATCCAGTATTTGGAAAGTGGTAAGTCAATTTAAAAATAAATATTTTTCCATCACTGAAATCAATGTTGCAATCTGTTTGTTCAGGTATTAAAAAAAAATCTTCAAGCCATTTTTCTACCTCAATGTCCCTAAGGTGATTCAAGAATGTATAAATTGAAGGCTTTGGGGATATATAACCTCACAGTTTAAGACGGAAAGACTACGAGAAGCACGAAGGGACTTATTATTTCATACAGAGAATGTTGTATCCAGTTGAGAAAGCTGCGAAAATAATCTACCCAATCATTGCTATTATTGGCGTTCCTGGTAAGTGACCACAACCAAGCAAGTCGTGTAAACTCCTGTATGAACGACTTCCTGATTTTAAACATTGAGTGAGAATGTCCCTCACTGATCTCAAGTTCACTGGTATAATACGCCAGGTGAATGATGCAATTCATTAAAATCAATATATTGTATTATGTCTATGATTTTAATTATTGGCATGAATAGATAAACATCACGGTCTCACTGATCAATGAAATTATTGTATTTAATATTGTTTTATACAATTAGAGATTGGATCTCAGTGAAGGAGGTCTCTCCTGTTTTTACAGGAATAAAATAAAATCAAATTTTGCATGTGGATCACTCGCTAGGCTGGAATATCTGACATAAATGTTACACAGTTTACTTATCAGCGTAGAATTATACTGCTATTTTCAGCAGAGTGGAATACCTAATCTAAATATCGATCTATTTCTGACATTATCTATCCACGTGTTTACAATCTAAGAATTAATTCTTCATTCAAGTGTGGTCAGTGTTACATTGGAGGCCAGTATGTATGTTTAGCAAGATGCCAGAAGAAACTATCTGCTTTATACGGATTTCGGCAAAGTGTTCGCAAGGTCCCACATGGGAGAGTTGTAAAGAAGGTAAATTCACATGGGATATAAGGAAATTTGATAAAGTGGATTCAAAATTGGCTCAGCTATCAAAACAGAGGGTGATGATAAAAGCTGTTTTATTGACTGCAAGCCAGTGTCCAGTGGCGTACCACAGAGATCTGTGTTGGCCCCCATTTTTCATAATTCATGCAAATGACGTTGATGACTATGTGAGGGGTATAATTATTAATTTTGCTGATGACATCGAAAATGGAAGAGTGCTTAATAGAGTGCGTTATGCACTGGGCTATCAAAAGATAGGGACGGAAATGCCAAATGCACAGAGAAGTGGCAGGTGGAATTTGGATACGCTTGGAAGGAGTAATTTGATAAGGAAGTACTTAATGTATGGTAGGACTCGAGGAAGTTCAGTGGAACAACGACAACTTGCCATAGTTGCCCACAGATCTCTGTAAGCCGAAATTAGTAGGGTGGTGGAAAAGTATGGGACACTTGCACTCGAGACATAGATTATAAGAGCGGGAAAGTCATGTTGGAATTGTGTAGGACATTGGTGAGGCTACAACGAAAGTATCATACGCAATTCTGGAAGCTGTTTTTTCGAAGGGATGTGATTGCACTAGATGGATGCAGAGGAGATTCACCAGGATACTGCCTGGGATGGAACATAAATGTTATTAACAGGCGTTAGATAGGCTTGAGTTATTTTCGTTGATGCAGGAAAGACTGAGGTGCAATCTGATTGTGTTGTACAAGATTATGAGACGTGGACAGAGTGGAGAAAGAACAGTTGTTCTTCCTAATTAAGTGATCAGTCGCAAGGGGATATTTGTTCGAGGTGAGGGTAAGGATGTTTAGGGGTGTTATGAGGAAAAACATTTTTACCCAGCGGGTCTGCAATATGCTGTCTCTAAGGTTAGTAGAGGCGAGTTGCTTCACGTACTTTAAAAAGTATCTAGATGAGCACATGACACATCTTACCTTCAATGCAATGGGCCAAATGCTGGCAGATGAGATTAGATGTGATTTCAATTGCTTATCGCGTGCAGGTGCAGACACAATTGACCAAAGAGCTCCTGCTTTGCCTGGTTCTATTATTCTATACCTCTCCTCTTCGGTCTCCTCATTCTCTCTCACTCTCTCCTTTCCTCCATTTCTTCAAATCAGGTATAAATTTGAAATGGAAAAACATAGACATCCACGAACGGAATCTTCTAATATTGAATAAAAATGCCAGTCCTCCTCCACCCTACCAATCCCCTGCCCCCTTCTCAGTACCCAAATGCTACTCAAATCGCTCTTTCTTTTGGAATGGGGCTGTTGACTCCTTCCTGACAATTTTAAAATCATACTCCCGTCATTTTTCTGCACAAGTCAAACTACTTGAAAGGTATGATTGGAGTTGCATCCAATGACTATAGCCTGGAGACTGTCACATCATGTTTCTCTTTCTCAATTCCTCTTCCTCCATCACCACCTCTGGTTTGACCTTCGGCTTCCATCTGTCTCTGATTCACCTTCATCATTCCTTTTCCTCCTTCTGCCATTGTCGTTCTGTAATTGTAAAGATGGATGTTCTTATCTAGGTCCTGGTCACCGCACCAAACCAACCACCAATTATTTCACCCTCCTACTTTCTTCTCTCTGTCCATATCTCTGCTACTTTCCCTGTATGTCATGCATTCTGTGTTCAAAGGAGCGACACAATATTTCTGACCAACATTGTCAATAACCACAAAACACATTGCTGTGAGACAGTAAGATGAGATACAATATCTGGGGGTCTTTAGGTTGGGGTTGTCGCCCAGTTTGCTATCTCTGGAGAAAACTTCGAAACAGCCCTCTGGGATTGCTGATTTACAGATATCAGTTCAATGTATAAATACATACACAAATTAATACATAAATAAACATAGGGGGAACCTTATTTTAGAAATCTACTGAAGGAACACAATACTTTCCCACTTTCAACATGGATGTTTATATGTTTCTGTCACTGAAGGGAGATGTGTCCGAACTCAGAGTAAACATGGCATTCAAGGGTTAGGGTCGGATTTTACCAGTCGTGGGCTGGGGGAATGAAATGCTTCCCCGTTATCCTGTCAGGATATTGTCATTTTGTTTCCACATGGCATTCTGTTGTGTTTTAAAATCAAACACCTAACACTGGGAGAGAGAGCGCGGAAGAGATGCTGGGAGAGATAAACAGGAATGGGGAGAAATTAGGACAGAGAGAAAGAGAGAGAGAGAGAGAAATTCTGGAGACAGATAGAAAGATATGGGGAGAAAGATCTTTAGAGATATTATTCGTAGAGTTGACGGGAGGAACCAGTCGAAGTGATATATGTGGACTTTCAGAAAGTATTTGACAAATTCCTCTTGATAATGAGGGATTATCAAGATTACAGCACATAGGATAGGGGGAAGTGTATTGAGATGCACACAAAATTGGTTGACAAAAATGAAACAAAGAGAAGGAATGAATTGGTCCTTTTCAAATTGTGTAGTAGTAGATAGTCGGTGCTGAGATCCCAGCAATTCACAGCATATATTAATGATTTGGACGAGGGAATAAAATGTAACATCTCAAAGCTTGCAGATGTTACCAACATGAGTGGGAGAGAGGGGATGATGAGGATGCAGAGATCATCAGCATGATCTGGATAGGTTGGGTGAGTGGATAAATCAATAAGAGATGCAGCTTACTTTGAAAAAAATGAGGATATTCGGTTGGAAACAAAAACAAGAAGGCAGATTACTACCTGAAAGGCTGTAAATTCAGGTAGGGGCGTGTGCAGCGGATGCCGGGTGACCTTATTCACCAGTCGCTGAATGCAAGCATGCAGGTGCAGCAAACTGTATAGAAGGCAAATAGTATGTGGTCCTTAATGGTGAAATGTTTCGAGTGTAATAATTATACAGATTTTGGTGAGGTCACATCCCGAATATTGTGTGCCGTTTTGATCTCCTCTTCTGAGGTAGCATGTTCTTGCTCTCGAGAGAGTGCAGGCTGATTCAGGGGATGGCGGAACTGATGTATGAACAGGGATTGGCTAGGTTAGGACTGCTGTCGCTGGAGTTCAGATGAATGAGGGGAGAGCTCATCAAGACTCATAAAATTCTAGCAGGACGAGAACAGGTGTTGCCGATGGGGAAAGTGTCCAAAACTAAGTGTAACAGTCTGAGAATACAGCGTAGACCATTTAGGACAGAAGGGAGGAAACATTTCTTCAGCCATAGAGTGGTGATGTTTTGGAATTCGTTATTGCAGAAAGCAGTTGAGGCCAAATATTCAACGTATTCAAAAGACGGCCAGATGTACCACTTGGGAGTTGGACGATCAGCTATGATCGTGATAAATGGTAAAGAAGGCTTGAAGTGCCAAATGACCTCCTCCTGCACTTATCTTCTATTACTCTATGTTAAACAGTAGGAGAGATAGATGCTGGGGAAAGACTGTTAGATATGGAGATAGAGAGCGAGAAATATTTGAAGGGAGACGGACAGATAATGGGAGAAAGCTAGAATGAGGTTTATAATGGAAACAGATTGGGTGGGAGAAGAAAACTGCCAAGAGAGTGGAAGAGGATAGCAAGAGTCAAATTAGGGAAGAATCGGGGAGACATAGAAATAGAGAGAGAAGAATGGAAAGAGAGATAACTTTTGAGAATAAGAGATCTGGAAACGAAAAGCTGAAAAGTTGGGAGAAAGAGACAGAATGAGGAACAGATTTGGAGAGAGGACAAATAATCCCGAAGTGACATCAAAATCCATCAGTTGAGCAGTCCAGGGAAGTGTTCAATCGGGAGTGGGCTGTGATAATTGGATGCAGGAAGGGATGGCAAGTACTGATGCCAATCCCTGGCATGTTTCTGTAGGTTTCAAGCCTAATTAGGAAACCCGTCCAGTCTGAGTCAATCCTGTAAAATAGGTCAACTCAGAAATCCAACCTCTCAGTCATATTCATATGAATAGAATATGCAGATTTGCTTTAACAAGTGAAAGATGTGTAACTCACAGCTTTCTATCCTCCAGCCATGCTTAACCTAAAGTGTTACATTGGCTACTTTACAGTCTGTAATGCTAATCTCTAACAGATTAGCATCTTCCAACAACATTCTAACTCTGGGAACTCGTGCCCATTGGATTGATATTGGAATGGTCTCCTTACTATCATTTCAGATATGGAGAATGTATATTCACTCATTTTCAGGTTCTTATTTCTTGTTTCTCTCACAGTTAATTTACTTGGAATTGTGATCCTGAGTCTGGGAAAGTGTGGCCTCTCCAGCTGCACCACTCGTTACTTGGTAGCCATGGCAGCGGTGGACCTATTATTCATCATCATAAACCCCATTCTCAACTACATAAATAATTATTATTTCCCTCTGAATTTCCTCTCCCTCACATACGTATGTCGTGTTAAATCTGTCCTGGAGACTGCAGCTGCAGATTGTTCTGTCTGGTTCACCGTCACTTTTTCCTTTGATCGATTTGTGGCCATTTGCTGCCAGAAAATGAAAGCTAAATATTGCACTGGAAAAACTGCAGCTATGGTTCTGGCAACAACTGGCATATTGCTTTCTTCAAAAAACATCCCGTTTTACTTTATATATGAACCTCAATTCATAATCGGCAATGCCAAGTGGGGCTGTATTGCCAAGGCAAGCGCTTGGACTGATCCTGGTTGGATTGGGTTTAACTGGTTTAATCAGGTTTTAACCCCACTGCTCTCATTCAGTTTAATTCTGTTTATTAATGCTCTAACAGTCAGTCACATTTTAGTGACCAGTCGAGTACGGAAGGGGCTAAGGGCACAGAGAAAGGGAGATAAATGCAGAGACCCAGAGATGGAGAGCAGAAGGAAGTCAATGATTTTACTCTTCAGCATATCTGGAGCTTTTATTCTGCTCTGGTCGATTTATGTTATAAAATTTTTCTATGCAGATGTAAGAGGATTAGTTTATCTCACTATTCCGGAATATACATTTCAAACAGTCGGATTTTTGTTGCGGGATTTTAGTTGCTGCACAAACACATTTATCTATGCAGTGACTCAATCCAAATTCAGGGAGCAGATCAGAATCACGCTGAAATATCCAATTGCATCAGTTATTAATTTAATGAAGAAACAAAACTGATTGGCATCCAGTAAGGCCAAGATCATTAACTGACCTCCTCAGCCAATAAGAGACCAGATCAATAATTTATCGTTTAGACAATCAAAGACCAGATTTCTTACAACTTCCACAGCCAATCAGAGAGTGTAGTGCTAAATGACAACCTCAGCCAATCAGAGAGTAGATTGTTAATTGACTGTCTCAGCTATTCATGGACTCGGTGGCTAAATGATCACCTCAGCCAATCAGCGACTAAATCCCTAACTGACCTCTTCAGGCGATCAGAGGATCGTTTGCTAAATGACGGCACCAGCCAATCAGATACTTGATTGCTCAACCAGTTTAAAGTCCAACAAGTCTATTGGGAATCACCAATTTTTGGAGCGCATTTCCTTCATCAGGTGAGTTAATCGTGTTCTCTCATTGGGTTCGCTGTTGGTCTCTTGGGGTTGTGGAAGAACTGTCAGAGCCTCATTCGCCTGGTGAATTTCTCTGTGTCTGTTGCAAGACCAACATCCATTTTAGCGTTAGGATTGAGAACTCGACTGAGACCTCCGATTTCGTCTGATTGAAGGATATAGTCCGTCAAGTTGACAAGGAACTTCCCTGCAATGGTACTGTATTCTACCGTTATACCATTGGGAGACTTTTTTGCTGCTGGTAGGGATACCGAGTTTCCTAAGTTTCCTATTCTTGGTATGCTGTCCGTGGCGTAAATCTGTTCTCTTGTGTGTTTGGATGCGTCTCACTGCTGGTCAGCTTCATCCTAAGCACAAGTTCAGAATATGGACACTATCTTAGCTTCCAAGTTGTGACATCCGCTGTAGAGCTGATGTATGAGGTGGTTGAGGGTTATGAGAGAGGTATGACAGCAAAATCCCTCAGTCTAGTCTGTGTTGTATGTCGAGTTGAGTAGGTTTGTGATCTATAATCCTTTCGGAATCTTGTCTGCTTTCTTGCATCTTTGTAGAAACTTGATGTCTGTGCCGATGTGTGTAATATCCTTGAAAATCCTCTCCAATTTAAGCCGACAATTTGCACTGTTCATGATGGCCATGTGGCGTTGTACTGAGGTTGTCACAATAAGAAGTCTCACAACACCAAATTAAAGTCCAACGTGTTTATTTGGCATCACGAGCTTTCAGAGTGCTGTTCCTTCATCAAGTGAATGGAGAGTTGGGTTCACAAACATGTATATATAGACTGAGACAAAATTGAAAGATAATGATGGAAGGAATGTCTTTACAGGTAATCGGGTCTTTACAGTTACAGACATTGCGAGTGGAGAGAGGGATAACCATAGGTTAAAGATGTAGGAATTGTCTCAAGCCGGGACAGTCAGTAAGATTTGCAAACTCAGGCCACATAGTGGGGGTTACACGTAGTGGAACATGAACCAAAGATTCCAAATTGAGGGCGTCTTCATGTGAACTTGGCTGTAAGTTTCTGCTTGGTGATTTTGCGTTGTCGTGTGTCTTGAAGGCTGCCTTGGAAAATGCCTACCCGAAGATTGGGGGCTGAATACCACTGACTGCCGAAATGTTTCCCAACAAGAAGCAAGATTCCTGCCTGGCGATTGTTGTGCTGTGTCCGTTCATCCGTTGTCAGAGCGTCTGCATGGTCTCGCCAACTTTCCTGCAGTATTGATATGTTGAAGGTTCCTAAGAAGATCGGATAGTCTCTCTGCTCCGGAGAAGTATTGAACGATGAAGGATACTGTCAGCCGTGTCCCGTATTTGATCTCTGAGGAAGTCCGTGCGAATTCCATTGGGGAACACATCAGCAGTCAAAGACACTCAGCCTCCGATCTTCGGATAACTGCTCTATAAGATGGCCTTCAAGACATATGGAAACGCAGAATCGCCGAGCAAAAATTGATAGCTAAATTTGGCATGCATTAGAATGGCGCAGCCGTGATCTTGGGTTCATGCCATACGATATGTAAGCCCCAATGTTGCAAAATCCTACTAACTATCTTGGCTTCGGACAATTCTACCTCTTTAACCTGTGATTATCGCTCTCTCCACTCTCATCTGTCCATCTAAAGGACTGATTACCTGTAAAGCCTGTGTCTTTATATGCCTTTTTTTCAGAACCCAGGTCTTCACTTTCTTGAGGAAGGAACAGCGCTCCGAAAGTTTGTAATTCCAAATAAACCTGTTGCAATTTAACCAATTGTGGTGAGACTTCTTAATGTCTCTTAGCATCATTCCCCTTGTCATATAATAACTCCAGCCTTCCCTCCTATCATAAGACCATTTGTTTGTTCCTCCTTCCCCTCTATCTTTTCCCTGACTCTGCACTGGTTAGTAAACAACTAAATATCTGAATTTTCCCTGATAAAATATCACCGTCCTGAAGCATTCACTCTATTTCACTCTATTTTCTTCAGTTTTTCAAAAATTTCTGTTGTGATATGGGATTGTCAACAACTGCTGCGTATTGTCTTTGGGTCAAAGTGCATCAGTTTTTCTGTCTGAACCACACATGCCTTAAAGAAAAATTTTAAATAATAGTATACACGATATGTCACTATGTTCGACAAGAAATCAAACAAAATATTAGTTTTGTTTTTCATTCATTCGTTCATAAGATGTGGGCATCGCTAGCCGGGCCAGCGTTTGAAAATCATCTCTGATTACCATTCAAATCAATAGCTTGCTCATCCCTTTCACAATGCAGTTAAAAATGAACGATATCAAGGGGGATTTGGAGTCACGTGTAGACCGGGCCTGGTAAGGACCGTGGTTTCCCCAGTCGATGCAATCACACTTGATAACAAAAATTCCACAGCCCTGGTAGTAGCTGTGTGCATCTCTTCTGCAGCTTTTCCTTTGCTATCGCATCTTTCCTGCGAAGTGGATTGCCGAGCTGCACGCTGTACACCAACTATTTGTAGTTTGTAATACTGCAAATTATTTGCAGTATTGTTTGTAATAGCTGCAATATCAGTTTCCTGCTCTCATGAACTCTATGCCTCGGCTCGAAAAGGCAAATATACCAAATGCCTTATTAACTGCTTTATCCCTCTGTTTTCCGACATTAGGAGACCATTGTACATGCACATCAAGGCCCCCCTGGGTATTGCTATTTATCATGATTTCCCTTTCCTCTTTTGTTATGAAAGAGAGCATCACCTCACACTGATCCGGAACAAATTCCATTTACCACTGAGCAGGCAAATCTGATCAGTCCATTTATATCCTCCGATGATCAAAAGACATCCTTCTTTCTACTACTCCACCGATGTTCATATCATCCGGAAACTTATTGATCAAGGCTCCTACATTCAAAGCCAACTCAAAACTTCATATCAACCACTGATGCAAGTACCCCAACATTGATCCCTTCAGCACCCCAATGACCATTGGCTTTCAATCTGAAAAAATAGCCCTCGACCATCCTCCTCTGCTCCATGCCACTCAGACAATTCTGGATTCATTCTGCCAAATTTCCTTAGATTCCATAGATGGTGGTGTATAATGTCACATTGTTGTCAACTTGCTCTGTTGGACATATTGAATGGAAGTGGTCAACTGCTCTGTGTGACATTTACAATAACTGGTCCGTTCTGAGTTCTGCGGTGAACACGCTGGGCTTTGACTACTGCAATCAGAATTCATATTTCAACAGAGACTTGCTTTTCCTTGCCAATGCTGATAATTAATTTGCTAAAGGACATCTCACTTAAATTTCTCACAAAGTACCAATTGAGAGGACAGTTTGTCAGTTAGTTAAAGTGGGAATACAGCGCACATTGCTGAGCCTCTGACAACATCAGTGTAATTTTTTTACTGCTATTTAACGCCTCTGTGGAAAGAAAGGAGCAGTTGGTTTCACACAACAACAACCATTCGACCGTGGCCTGGCAATTATTTAGAAAGTGTGTGTGTGTGTGTAAGTTAGAGTTGGTTCCATAGCATTCTGGAGTTTCACCATCCCATCTCTTATTTAAATTGGGACAGATGAGTGGGTGGATAACATCTGTAGTGGACCCCTTACTCTCTGTGACATCTCTGCTTCAGAACTCTTTCTATACTTGAACAATCGTCCTTTGGAGCTGATACAATGACGCTAGGAGAATCATTCGCTGCATCACTTGCAATGCAACTGCGATAGAACTTGCTGAAAAAATTTCAGTGTTCCGAACTCCACTTTCTGACACTTTTAAATAAAATGTTCTTCAGCAAAGCAATCATCGACTTTAGCAAAAAAAAAAGCTAAGTTTCACCAAGATATGAACTCAGATCGCTGGCTTCAATGTCCAGAAATAATCATTTTTCACGGCAGAAATTGCCAAGTCATAAATCAAACAGTAACGTCCCTTCAGCTCATCATATCCCCGCCGATCAAACAACCACCTCTCAATTCTAATCCCGTTTTCCAGTACTTGGTCCAGTACTATGTATATTTTTGCATCGCAGTACTTATCGGAATACTTAATCAATGTTAAGAAGGTCGCTGCCCCGCACATCCCCCCAACCCACTCCACTCACACACACCCCACCCCGTATCATCCTTTCAGGTAGTGATTTCGAGGCTCCCATCACCCCCTAGGTGAAAAGTTGTTTTCCTCACATCCCCTCTAAACGTCGTGCCAATTACATGAAATGTTTATTCCTAGTCATGGATCTCTACGCCAAGAGGAAAAGTTGGTTCCTGCGTAGTCTCGGCATTGTCCTTTTAGTTATGAGGGATATAGATCCGGGGGCAAACAGCAGCTGTTCCACTGAGCGGAATGATTAGTCACGAGGGGACACTGGGTTAAGATGAGGTGCAGGTGGCTTAGGGTTGTGTACAATTTAATCTAGACTGTTATGCTAGATTATTGTAAAGTCTTAATAATGCAAGTTGGCCTAAAGGCATTCCAAAATCGTTACAACAGAGTTACAGCAAATTAAACTATGCAATGTAACCGAATTAATAGCAGGATTAAAGGGAGTTAAGCATTAACTAATTTCACCTAGACTGTAGTTTACAGAACTCGCAGCCTGAGCTGTGATGAGGCAAAAACAGCCATTGGTTTTACAAGTAGAGTACTTGGGAAAAACAGCTGAGGTCCTGCAACCTGCGGGGACACTGAGAAACATGTACAATATGCGATTAAACTGGAAGGAATTAGAGATATAATGGTTACAGAAAAATACAGAATCAATGAACGAAAGAGCTGTCCACCTTTGACTAAAATTTCAAGGTGCCTGAATGTGCACACCTAGATCTCTTCATTCTGTAACTCTCCCCCAACGCCCTACCATTAACTATGCAAGCCTGTCCTGGTTCGATCTACCAAAATGCATCACCTCACATTTATGTCAAATCAACTACATCTGGCATTTGTCAGTCCACTGGCCCAGTTGATCAAGATCCCGCTGCAATCCTCGATAACGTTCTTCACTGTTCATTATGCCTTCTACCTTGACAACACCTGCAAACTTACTAACCATCCCATCTAAATTCTCATCCAAATCATTAATATAAATGAAAAATGACAGTGGAAACAGCACCGACCCTGAGGCACACAGCTAATTACAGGAATCCAATTTGAAAGGAACCTTCTACAACCACTCTCTGTCTTCTGTCATCAAGCCAATTTTTTATCCATTTTATCCTTATGTAACATTTGGCCATGCAGTAATTTGTCAGATGCCTTGCTCAAAACCATGTGGACAACGTCGACCTTTTTGGCTCTCCCTTCAAAAAACCTCAATCAAATTTGTGAGACATGATTTTTCACTCACAAAGGTATGCTGACTACCCCTAATTAGTCTTTGCATCTTTGAATGCCTGTAGCTCCTATCATTCAGACTACCTTCTAACAACTTACATACTACAGGCTCATCAGCCTGTAATTCCCTGCAGCCCTTTTTAAACAAAAACATACCGTTTGCCACTCTCCAATCTTCTGCATCTCACCTATGGCTGTTGATGATTCAGATAACTCAGCAAATGGATCCGCAACTGCTTCCCGAGCATCCCGCAATGTGGGAGGTCGTTTGAAGGCATGAGACCCTCTGAATTCGTGTTTCTAAATATAGTTACCATTTGAAAGTGTCTTGATTTATTTGTGAGTCTGCTAGGTGTCAGATTGTGCTCAGGTTCTCAAACCAAAACACAAGTGAAGCCATCCCACTCTGTGCAAGGAAAATTAATTTACAAAAGGAGAACCTTGCCCAGAAAGAAACAGTAGCTAAATGTGGGCTGGTGTAGGATTTGAACCGGGTACCTCTCGCAACCTTGAGAATTTTAGCACCCAACGCGAGAACCATAGCCCTAGGCCAAGGAGCCGTCACTGATATCCCTTGCCATCTAACCATATTTTCATTATCACCCAAAGCTGATCTTACATCTGCAGTGAAAGGTGAAAATGTTGAAAAGCTCAGAAAGTTAGACAACGTGTGTGCACAAAGAAACAACGCTCATCTTTCATCTCTATGTCCTTTCATTGAAACTGACAATGCTTAAAAATGTAGAAAGTTTTGAACAATTAATATGAAAACGGAGGGGGGGGGGCGGTGGTGGGGGGGGCGAATATATCACCTGGTAGGGTGGAAGTCAGGGGAGATTAGATGAAGGAAACAGAGAGTCACAAAGTGATTACAATGCAGGATGAAGCCTTTCTGATGTTCTTTCCACCTCTCACATATGATTGGATAAAGGGGAACTGGCTCATATACTGTATATAGATTACTAGTGACTAAAGAGGTGGATGGGGGTAAGGCGGTTGATGTGGTATATATGGACTTTAGTAAGGCGTTTGATAAGGTGGCCCATGGAAGACTTCTGCAGAAAATGCAGATGTATGGGATAGAGGGTGATTTAGCTAATTGGGTTAGGAATTGGCTAGCAGATAGAAGACAGAGGGTGGTGGTTGATGGGAGATATTCATCGTGGAGTTCGGTGACAAGTGGTGTACCTCAGGGGTCTGTTTTGGGGCCCCTGCTGTTTGTAATTTTTATAAATGATCTGGATGAGGGTATTGAAGGATGGATTAGTAAATTTGCAGATGACACTAAAGTCGGTGGAGTGGTAGATAGTGAAGAGGGGTGTTATAGTTTGCAGAGGGACTTGGACAAGTTGCAGAGCTGGGCCGAGAGGTGGCAAATGGAGTTTAATGTGGAAAAGTGTGAGGTAATGCACTATGGCAGAAATAATAAATGTGTAGAGTATAGGGCTAATGGTAGGATTCTTAGTAGTCTTGATGAACAGAGGGATCTTGGTGTGTATGTGCATAGATCCCTGAAAGTAGGCAGTCAAGTCGAGAAGGTTGTTAAGAAGGCATATGGAGTCTTAGCTTTTATTGGTAGGGGGATTGAATTTCGGAGCCGCAACGTCATGTTGCAACTGTACAAAACTCTAGTGCGGCCGCACTTGGAGTATTGTGTGCAGTTCTGGTCCCCACATTATAAGAAAGATGTGGAGGCATTGGAGAGGGTACAGAGGAGGTTTACCAGGATGTTGCCTGGTATGGAGGGCAGGTCCTATGAAGAGAGGTTGAAGGATTTGAGGTTGTTTTCGTTAGAAAGGAGGCGGCTAAGAGGGGATCTTATTGAAGCATATAAGATGATTAGAGGTTTAGATAGGGTGGACAGTGATAGCCTTTTTCCTAGGATGGAGAAAGCTAGCACGAGGGGACACAGCTTTAAATTAAGGGGTGATAGTTATAGGACGGATATCAGAGGTAGGTTCTTTACCCAAAGGGTGGTTCGGGAGTGGAATGCCCTGCCTGCAGCAGTTGTAGATGCGCCAAGTTTGGTGGCGTTTAAGAGGTTAGTTGATAAGTATATGGAAGAGAAGGGAATGGTTTAGTTTGGAGGGGCATTGCTTTTTATATTGGTCGGCGCAACATCGAAGGCCGAAGGGCCTGTTCTGTGCTGTAATGTTCTATGTTCTATGTACTCTGAAGCCACATTGATGAGTTTGGTTGGGTCTTGAGAATTGAAATTTCCACTCAGTAATATAGAAAGGTAGGAATCCAAAGCACAAGTAGGCAAATTCAGCCCTTCTAGTTAGCTCTGTCATTCAATCAGATCATGGCTGATCTTCCCCTGGTCTCAAATCCAATCCATCATCTGTTTCTCATTTTCCTTTAGCCATTTTTTGAAATCAGAAATATATCTTCATTCTTTTTGAAACCATTCAATCCTTCAGAATCCACCATGCAATGAGGCAGTGAATTCCAGAGATGCAACAATCTCTGTGAGAAGTATTTCCTGCTCGTTTCAGGTTGAAATCTACCCCCTCTCCACCTATACCTGTGACTTCTTGTCCTAGATTGCCCCAAACAGGAAACATTTGGTCTACATTTACTCTATTAGTTCCCTTTAGAATTTTATAGACCTCGATGACTTCAACATCTTGTGAGACTATTTCATCTCATTGTCGACTTCATGCCCCAGCAAACACAATCGGTGTTATCATTCGCGGAAGGAGCCATTTATATCCCATCTAAACAGGAAATTCTGATCGAATATGATCTAAGATGAAAATAATAAGCAGAGATGTATTTTTAAAGTTTATTTAGTCGTGTTGTAAGTCAGCATACGTTGAAATTTCAATGAAGTTGCTTTGAAAATCCACTGGTTGCCACACCGGGCAGCTTTTTAAAGAAGACTGCCAAAAAAAATTAGCATTGTCAATCCAACTACCATGCACATCTTTGGATTCTGGGAAGAAATTAGAACAAGAAGAAATTAGGCAAGAAAACCACGCAAACACAGGGAGAATGTTCAGACTCCACACGGACAGTGATCCAAACCAGGAATCAAACGCTTATTTCTCCACTGTGCAGGAGCAGTACTAACAACGTGATCACCATTATACGGTAGGGTATGTCAGTTTGAAAAATACAGTTCATCCGTTACCCTTGGAGTCCCGGCCCAGGGCGTTAAGGTCTGGATAAAAGCAAATTACTGCTTGAATCTTTGACCAGGGTCATCTGGATTCGAAGATTCAGCTCTTTTCTCTCCTTGCAGATGGTACCAGACCTGATGAGATTTTCCAGCGTTTTCTCCTTTGGTTCCAGGGATTAAGACAATGGATTCAGATTTTCTAAGTGAAGTTCAAATCCTGTCATGTACACTTCCCATCATTCTTCATTGTGACTGTGTCTTTGGTGAAACTTTTTGAATTAAAGCAATGGGTACAGAGATGATCGCCTCATTTCCAATGTCTCGCATCAGCTTCTCTGAGGGTATAATGATCAGAATTCGACACAATGGCTCCAGGTTCAATTCCTAGTCATGGAGTGAATAACTTTTTATTTACTTTCTCCTTTAATGAAAACATGACTCACAGGGTCTGTGAAGAGAGAAATTAGGTTAATCTTCCAACTGAATGAAACTGTATCAGAGCTGGAAAAGTCAAATTTGTAACATTAACAAAACAACTTTGAAGAAGAATCACATCACACACATGACTCGCATGTCAAATTATGCCTCTTTCAAGCTGCACATTGTAAGTTCCTTCCATGAATGAGAAAGTGCAGCTGAAGTAGTTTATTTTGTTTTAGCAAAGCCACTGAAAAAGTCCCACAAGGGAAACTGATTGAGAATATAGAAGCAGATAGAGTTCAAGGAAACTGTTAGAAATGCATCCGAAAATGACTTGGTAATAGGACACAGAATAGTGATAGAAGAGAGTTCAAATGAATGAGGCCGGAGCACAATGGCCTGTCTTGGGTTTTTTTTTCATAAACATAAATGGAAATAGATGATAATTTGAGGGGAATTATAAGCATGTTTGCAGCTGACACCAACATTGTTTGAGTGGTTAATATTGATGACGAAAGCTGTAAGTTGAAGGATAATATAGGTGAGTTGGCCTAATTAACCGAACAATGGCAGATGGTGTATAAACCTGATGAGTGTGAAGTGATGCCTTTTGGAAGAAATAGCAACATAAGTGTGTATTTAATGAATAACAGGACATTAGGAAGTTCAGAGGAACGTGTGAATTTGGGATATTTATAAACAGATCCCTGAAATGGCAAAGCAAGCGAATAGGATACTTACGATGGCTTATGGGACACTTATTTTGATCAGTCGTGGCAAAGAACATAACAACAAGGAGGTAACGTTAGAGTTCTACAGAACGTTGATTGGGCCATAGCTAGAGTGCTGTGTACTGTTCTGGACAGCTCACTATAGCAACAGGGGACGGAGCAAATTCAATAAATTTTTTCCTGGGGAGACATTTGAGCGAAAAGAATAGAGTGGTTGGGACTGGATTGTTTTCCTTTGAGCAGAGAAGGCTGAGTGAGTGCGAAGGCTAATTGTGGCGTATAAGTTTGAGGTTCATGGAAAGATTGAACAGAAAACACCTCTTCCCCTTTGTTGAGAGGTTAATCGCTAGGGGGCACAGTTTTAAACTAAGGGGCAGAAGATTCAGCAGCTAAGATTTTTTTTCACGAAGAGGTTGATGGGAATATGCAGCACAGTGCCTGGGAAGATAATGGAGACCGGAAAAGTTACAAACTTTAAAAAGTATTTGGATGAACACTTGAAAAATCAGAGCTTTCAATGATATGGGACAAGTGCTCGAAAATGGCACGATTCCAGCGGCAGTTATTGTCGTTGTACGCTCGACAGGCCAACCCATCTCTCTTGTACTGTGCAACTCTATGACTAAGCACAGTTCAGAGTGGGGTGAAATGCAACGTGTCTTCTGTTAGTGACCAATACCTCTGCAAAAATCCGACTTATCGAAGGAAAAAAATGCACAACCAAACTAAGGAGAAACTGTGACAATGCGAGGATTGCGGGACGGGATTCAAGCAACATAAAGCAAGAGAAAAAATAAATGAATAAAGAAACGGGAAAGAAAATGAGACCGTGATTAATATATCAATTGTTGAATTCAGTTTTGGTTTCTCCTGGCTGTGAAGTGCCTCCTTTTTCGCTTGGTAATAAAGTATTACATTTCTATCTATTCCAGTTCGGATGAAAGATCAGAAAGCCGTTACCTGATCATCTGTTTCTCTTTTGACAGAGGCAAATCTGACCTTCTGTGGACATTACTTTCACTGTTTTACATTCCAACCTAGTGCGGATTTAAAATGAGACGCTCCTTTACTTGAGAAAAACAATTCCTTTTAGGGTTCTAACTTTAAACAAAATAAGCTGCACTTGTGAGCGGGATAAACAATTTCGGATTTGATTATGTCCGTTAAACTGATTTCAAAGAGTTAGGACGTTGTATTAACATATTTTCAAACCACCATAACTATTCCTGCATCGAGGGAATTTAGGAATATTGAAACCAATGTACTGGTAGCCGTCCCCATTTTGGTTCCGTTGCAGATGGACCTTCTTTCATAGGTCCCACCGTCTTCCACAACAGCCCCAGTGTCCTGGAAGTCTGAAGACATCACTCCTGCACCTTTTCTCCAGACACCCGTTCTTCTGAACAAACCGCCTACTTCTAAACTCACATACACGTGGCACCGGGGTAATCCAGAGATTACTAAATTCTGGGGGTTTTATTTGATCTACTTCTTGGCTCCCTGAACTCTGCTTGCAGGGTTCCCTCTCTTATTCTACTATTTAGTTGAAATCAATGCTTTCCACGATTTCTGTACGCCAGGGCCCCATCCCTCCCCCCACCACCACCCTCCCCCAAACCCACACCACCTTCAGAAAAACTTGCAGTGGTTAGTGACATTTTGACCCTGACACAAGACAGCATGCCAATTCATTTCCCCTTAGAATTGAATTCTTCCCTGTATAGAAATGCAGTTTTTCTCCTCCCCGTTGTGCACAGGCCCGTGCATGTCAACAGAAAGTTGACTGCCACCCCCTCCCCCTTCAATCATGAAAAAAAAGTAGCCAAAACGTTATATCTGCTAGATGCCCACTGGCGACCCCTGAACTTTCTTCCTCAATTCTCCTATTGGTCACTTATGGGCTTTCTGCCTTTTCAACCTTCTCCTGCGGTATGGTCACGTTCTGAATGTGCTATCGACGACTTGCTGAGCTATGAAGATGCTCCAACTTGAATCTCCTCAACCTCAGCTTCGAAACGTGGTTAGCCAGTAGCTACATTTGGACTAACTTCCTGAACACGTGGTCACTACTGACACCTGAAACTTGCACTGTTGCTATATCAAACTATCGAAGCATATGATAGTTGCAAGATCTCCCTCCATGATAACCTTTAAACCCACCCCTCTAGTCCCCAACCGCTCCATGCCGCCTCTTCTCTTCTCCCCACTCCAATCTCTCTCTCTCTCTCTCACAACCACACACACACACACACACACACACACACACACACACACAACACACACACACACACACACAGCCGCAACAACGCACCAATTGGCTGTCTGGACACGACAGAAAAATTCGCTGGCAATTTGCATGCTGTGTAAGGGATTCATGGTCATATGCTGGTAAATATGGTAATAGGATGTAACAAATTGATTGAATATGCAGTGTACATTTCAATACACCATAGAATTTGGACGCAATATTTAGCACAAACATGCTTTCTGATTCTTACTCTGATTGCTGGCCCAGAACAATATCCACCAACCTATTATTTTTGCTCATGGTCCTTCAAACGAGTAAGTACTTTGGGCGATTATCACCGTTTTATTTCATTGTTTTTTTTTATTTTCCTCTAATATTTATTCTCTTTATTGGGAACGCCATTGTTCCTCAAGTTTTGTTCTTGGACAAATGAATGCCCCGAATCCATTTAATGGAAAATAAAATTGGAATGTCTCTGTTTCAATGGCAGGTCTGGAGAAGGGTTTTTGTTTTCCCCAGAAGAGTAATCTTGGCTGATGAATATAACCAGAAGAAAATTGCAATGTTAATAGCCTTGAGCCAGTTAACTAAGGAAACAAATCTCTGGACATTTCCCCCATTTTAATTTTACTCACGGAATGCAGTCCATCGCTAAATTTCAGAAGATTAGTGAATAAGAGCCTGCGTTATTGTTTCTATATCTGTGTAAGTGTTCTGTCTGTTTGTGTGCATTTTCTGTGTGTGTTTGTGCGTGTGTTGTGCGTGTTTGTGTGTGTGTGTGTGTTTGTGTGTGTGTGTGTGTGTGTATCTGTATCGATGTGTTTGGCTATATTTCTGCGTCTGGCTCACTGTGTATGGATGTTTGTGTATCTTTGTTCGTGTCCCTGTGTTTTGTGAATTTCTGTGTCTATCTGTTTATAACTGTATATACATTTGTCTGTATTAGAGAACCTATTATGGTGAAAGAGAGAATATGTTTTTGTGATTGAATGTGATAGAAAGAGCAAGAGAGAAATAATGTATGCATTTTCGTCTGTAAGAGTGCATGAGTTTGAGAGAGAGAGAAATTGTGCTCAAAACGTGTTTCATTTTAAATCAAAAACACATCTAAAAGTTACGTTTGTCACATTCAGTTATTTTTTTCCAGCGCAGACCCGGGTGGATGAACTTTTCCAAAAGCCCGCAGTAGTAGCAGTAAGTGAAGGGGATACCGTGGTGTTGTCCTGTCGCTACCCCGCCACATACACAGCAGCTTACCTGTATTGGTATGTACAATACCCGGGACAGAGTCTTCAATACATGCTGACCAGACATACTGCTGGTAATGACAAGAATGCGCCGGCATTTGGAAAACGGTTTTCTGCTGTACAGAATAGAACTAGTACAAACATCCCTTTGAACATCACAGACACTCAGCTTTCTGACTCAGCCATGTATTACTGCGCGGCGATGAAGCACCGCGTTACATCGAGCTTTAACTCTCGTACAAAAACTAACAATTCGAGGTGATATGTGGCATTACCGCGTGGTGGATCTGTCATCATGCTCTTTCGGCGAATGTGCACAGAAGAGATGGGCCAAATGGCCACCCTCTGCATTGCAGGAACCGCATGCATTCCATGGATTCCTTAATTGTCCTGAAAATAAATGGCTTGCTACTGGGTTCAGAGATTTGTTAAAAGTCAATCTGGAGTCGCATGTTATAGAACATAGAACATTACAGCGCAGTACAGGCCCTTGGGCCCTCAGTGTTGCACCGACCAGTGGAACCAATCTAATGACCCTCTAACTTAAACTATTCCAATGTTATCTATATGCCTATGCACTGACCATGTGAACGCCCTTAAAGTTGGCGCCAGTCCACAACTGCTGCAAGCAGTTACTGCTCTATGTCGGTCTACTATGTCGGTCTGGTTAAGGAAACATGGTGGTATCCTTGCTGAGTAAATTAATTTTCCATGTCAAGCGATGAAAATTCACGATCACCATTACTGATATTAATTCTCAATCACGGACTTTGTTATTGTAACCTTTAGCGCTTTCAAATGTTAGAATTGAATCTACTGTGTGGAAGATAAACGTGGCCCTCTGACTAATTAATGGAGTGACGTTCTCGCAGATACATTGTTTTCTCGATAAGGGATGTAATTTTCGAGACAATACATTGTGGAAGTACCAATTGGCTATAACATGCGAAATGTATTTGTTTCCGGTTTGCAGCTTAACTTTTAATGATTTATCTGGTGAATTTGCTGCTGATAATGAACACTATAAAATGCTGAGAGTTTTTCTTAGTCTCTAACACTGACTTTACACAATATGTTAGTGTTTCATATGCCCTATTAAAACGTTTCTCCTTCTCTGTTCCGACCTTGATTAGTCCAATTTATTTTTCAATCACTTGAAATTGAATTAAGTAATGTGATCATCAGAATGAACTTCGAGCGGAAATCTGTGGTCTCAGTAGCATTTGTAGCAGCTGAATTTTTTTTATGCACACCCTTACACTCAGTCCCTGTTTCCATCAGGCGTTACATGTAGATGAGAAACTGTCGTTAGAACCGGAAGTGCACCTGCAGCTGACTGAGGTAACTGAGACCGCACCTGCTCATCCCAGTTATGGCAGCAGCGAGGAGTTCCACCTCCCGAGCTAGCTTTACAATAACGTTAGCGGTTAAACTGACAACGGTGCTCTTTTTTCCTCAAGGAAGCTTCATTCGGGTAAATGTGACAGAATGAGCATTTCATTCATTGGAAGACTGATTTTTCAAGTTATGTTCACAATGAGGACATAAGGTAAAAAAAAAATTGCTGAACAAGTGCTAATTGAAAGTTTAGCAGAATTGTCCATAAGTCATATTATAAACTTATAAACATCTTTGAATTTGTGTAATATTAATCCGTATTCTAAAAATCCTGCTTGAACTAAACATTGATAGAAGATTCGTTATGTACAATATATTCCTTGCAAGTTATCAATGTGTGTCACATTCTGTGTTCGTTATGTCATGCATACGACATCAGTGAGCTTCAATCTATTGCTCTTAAATTAAAACAATCCGAATTTTCGGCAGTGTCAGTGATTACTGCACGTTCGCACACACTCTGTATGAATCGCGGCATTGTGCATTGATGCTATTGAATGATACATGTTACTTCCTTCTGAATATCATTGTTCCGTTTGAAATTTCAAACTTTGCAGTTTGTGCGATTGGATCAGTTATTGCCCGAATTTCAGGAGACTGGCGGCGTACCCAACTCCAAACATTGAATGTTATGACACATGAGCGGAAAGAGAAGAAGGAGACACCGAGCCTCAATACAGGTAGAACCAGCGGAAATATATTCCCGGTGTCTGCAGTTTTCTAAATACATTCACTTAAAGACAAACGACAATGCGGCTATTCGGTGTCTGTGCCATGTTTGGAGCGTTTATTACAGGTAATTAATTTGGGTGCGATTTTGAACAAACCGCGAACAGCGCTTGGTATCTAGTCACGGTTTAATGTTTGACTTTGTTTCCCATTGAATCCAGGTTTCAGTCAGGAATTCTCTGTCACCCAACACCCTCAAACAGTGATTAGGACAGAAGGAGGCATTTCAACTTTAAACTGCATCTACTTCACGACAGAAAATTCCTTCAGTTTGTTCTGGGTCCAGCAATTCCCTGGGACAGAACCACAAATACTAATTCGCACACTTTCGACTGGTTACGAAATTAAAGCGGATTTTGCTCGAAGCCGTTTCTCCTCTGGGCTGGACAGTTCTAATGGCATCTTTACGTTAACCATCTCCAAATTACAGCTCTCTGATACAGCCATGTACTACTGCGCGCTGACTCTCACAGCGATACCAACCTGTTCAACACTCGTACAATAACTGGAGGGGCTGTGACATGGAACTGAGCTCTGCATGCGGCTGGTCAGGCTAACTATGAATGGAATATTAATGGATAAATGATGTGAGGCAATCGAGACAGGATAAACAGAACCGACCTTTTCAGAAATATTTTTATTGCAAACAATATCGGAATCCGCACCGCTAACGTTATTGTAAAGCAACTGAAGCTGTTCTGTACAATGCATAGAGTTCGATATTCTTTGCCCCCACCCCCGTCAGCAATCCAAAGTCAAATCAATATTAGGCACTATATGAAGCGAAATGCTAAAGATGTTCTAAAGCGGTTCATTTTGTATGTTTTAATGAATAATGATGTTTCTTCGATTAAGCCAAGACTGGGTGAGCGTCGTCCAAATAAATTGAAAGTATTTCAAGGCGATTCTGGAAGTTCAATTCACTCACGGTCAGATTTCCTGGTTGGATGGTTGCTTCACTGGCCAGTAACGTTTCAGCAGTGAGCTTGCACGTTCTCCACGTTTCTGTATGGGTTTCCGCCGTGTGTTCTGGTTTCCTCCGCAGAGAGGTACAGGCTTGATGGATTAGCCATGGTAAAGTGGATCCCATTTTCCCAAGATTTAGCATGTGTGGGGTTTCTGGGTTACGGCGGGGCGTGAGCTCTTTCAGGGAGTTGTTGCATTGGAAAGATGCTCAGTCAAAGTCGGTGCAGCCTCCATGGGACCAGTGTCCTTCCTTTGCTCTGTATTGGCTTCTATGATTATATGAACGCCGTAATTGGCAGCTCAGCAAAGACTTGGCCGAACAAGCATTTCTTTGTCACTAAGACGGGTTACTTGCCCTGTGAAACATGACAATTTCTGCCAATATAGAACATAGAACATAGAACATTACAGCGCAGAACAGGCCCTTCGGCCTTCGATGTTGCGCCGACCAATTAGGAACAAGCAGTGACCCTCTAACCTAAACCATTCCCCTTTCATCCACAAACTTATCTAATAACCTCTTAAACGCCACCAAACTTGGCGCATCTACAACTGACGCAGCTATCGATTTGGGGTTAGTGTCTTCTGAGCTTTTAGCAGATTTATGTCGGCGCATAACAACACATTATTGTCACATTTGCTGTGATTGCCGCATTGAATGAAAGAGGTCAAATGCTTTGAGTGACCATTTGCAGCAGGATTCTGCGTTTTGGCTTCACTGGTGTAATGACGAGCATACCGGACTTTGAATCCAGCGTGCCGTGTTCAAACCTTAGTGGAAATTTGTTTTGCTTGGTTTGCAGGAGGACATTTTTATTTAAAATTCTCGGAAAGTGGATTTATAAATACTGAGGAAATCTCGGCAAATATCACCGAAATCACATTGCAGACGATGCAGTGAATGACTTTCATGGTGTCATTGCACCATCGCCAGCAACGATTGCACAACAATGCAAAGCTGTCAGGGGCAGATAAGCCACAGTGGGCAGAGGGTCCACCTACAAGTGGCACTCACTCTCTCATCTGTCCCAATGTAAACAAGAGGTGGGATGATGTGAACAGTCTCGCCTCTGAAATTCCAACTCGGGTTCAATGTCCAGAGTGCTAAACTTTATAAAATTAAACTGATAGGACTAATGCATGAGGAATTTCTCCCAAAACGCACACACACACACACACACACACACACACACACACACAGGTTCATACACATAAAAGAGCACATACAGGTTCAGGAGCGCTCATGGATAGAGGGGTACACACAGAGACAGAAACACACAGCGAAAGTGGGGCAAACACTGATTCAGGGCTCATGCAGATGCAGGGTCACACAAAGATGCGGGCACACACACAATGTGTATGCTGGGGCATACACAGGTACAAGAGCACACACAAAATCGAAGCATACATGTAGAGATAGTGGGGAATACACAGATACAAGGGCACACACAGAATCAGGAGCATACACACAGAAATACTGGGGCATACACAGAATAATGGATCACACAAAATCAGGGGCAGTCACTCAGAAACACTGGAGCATAAATAGAAACAGAGACATACAAAGAATTGGAGCGTACACGCAAAGATAGTGGAGCTTACACAGATACAGGGACTTACACAGATTCAGGGGCGCCTACAGCGATACAGGGGCATCATCGGAGGTATAGGCGCACAGCGATGTGACCACAGTTGCTACCAAACCTGCTTAGAACTTACAACATCTGTTCTTTATATTTTAATTCTAGGTTTTATTATAACATATAAGTCACAGTAAGTCGGCAATGATCAGTAGATTGAGGACACGGTTAAACTTTCACCAGACGGACATTGTGAGTACCGCAAAATTCCAACATAGAAAGTAGTGAATTTAAACTAATCATGCGTCAGTTCCTTTCACTGTCTGCCCTGCGTTGTCTTGTATGTTTCATTGGAGCGAGAGTGATGAGTTTGGAGGGTGTTGGAATTTGAAAGATGCACATAAGCAGCTTGTAGAATTATTTCACCTCACTGTCCACGTCCTATTCCAGGTTCCAGCAGCAGCTGCTGCTATTGGCAGACAGAGCCAATCATGTTCCATCCAAACATGGCTATTTGTCCGTCTCTGATGTTAAAAAATGCTGAAAAGGAAATGAAGCGCAGAACTACCATAGATAGGTAATATTGTAGTACAGACAGATGCCGATCCTTGTCCTCCATTCTAAGTGCCCCCCCCCACTTATTTTGAGACTGTGCCCTCTAGTTCTGTTTTCCTTTCTAAGCGGGAAGAATTCCTCTACCTCTATGCTATCTAGCCCTTTTATTATCTTATATGTCTCAATGAGATCCCCCTCAACCTTTTAACTCTAACGAGTACGGGCCCAATCTATTCAATCTCTGTACATAAGCTAACCCCCTCATCTCCGGTATCAGCCTGGTGAACCTTCTCTGTATTCCCTCCAAGGCCAAAATATCCTTCCGCAAATCAGGGGATCAAAACTGCACACAGTACTCCAGTTGCGGCCTCACCAGTGCTCTGTACCGATGCAGCATGACCTCCCTGCTTTTACGTTCTATCCCCCGAGCTATAAAGGCCAACATTCCATTCGCCTTCTTGATCACCTGCTGCACCTGCAGACTGAGTTTTTGCAATTCGTACACAAGGACCCCCAGGTCCCTCTGCACAGTAACATGCTGCAGCTTTTCACCCTTTAGATAATAATTCCTCCTACTATTATTTCTACCAAAGTGGATAATCTCACATTTGTTAACGTTATACTCCATCTGCCAGCTCCTTGCTCTCTCACTCAGCCTATCCAGATTTCTCTGAAGACTTTCCGCTCCCTCCACACAATTTGCTTTTCCACTCATCGTCGTGCCATCAGCAAACTTTGTTACCCTACGTTCAGCCCCTCCTACAGATCGTCTATGTAAATGGTAAACAGTTGAGGCCCCAGCACCGATCCCTGCGGCACTCCACTGGTCACCAACTGCCAACCCGAAAAGCACCCATTGATTCCGTGTAGACAACATCAACTGCACTGCCCTCATCTGCCTTGATGGTTACTCCTTCAAACAAAAACTCTCCTAAATTTGTGAGGCATGATTTTCCACTCACAAAGCCATGTTAACTGTCCCTAATCAGTCCTTGCATCTCTAAATGCCTGTAGATCCTGTCTCTCAAAATACCTTCCAACAATTTACCCACCACAGATGTGAAATTCACTGCCTTGTAGTTTCTAGGCTTTTCCTTGCAGCCCCTTTTTTTAAACAAAGGCATTTGCCACTTTTTAAACATTTATCACTCTCCAATCTTAAGGCATCACATCTGTGACTATCGATGATTCAAATATATCGGCTAGGGGACCTACAATTTCTTCCCTACCCTCCCACAATGTCCTGGGATACACTTCATCAGGTCCCGGGGATTTATCTATCTTGATGCGCTTTAAGACTTCCCGCATCTCCTTCTTTGTAATATGCACACATCTCAAGACATCACAATTTACTTCCCCAAGTTCCCTAACATCCATATTTTTCTCAACAGTAAATATTGATGAAAAATATTCATTTAGGGTCCCACCCATCTCTCGTGGATCCGCATAAAGATGATCTTTTGGATAAACAGTTAAAGGACCAAGGCTTTAAATAATAAGACACCAGAACACGTCACCCTACTTGACATGAGGTGAAACAAAATGAGAATTAATCATTTCATAAAATATTGCAAACGCCATACCTGTCTGTCTGCCTCTCTCTCTCTCTCTCTCTCTGCCTCTATCTCTCCCTGTGTATATGTGTGACTCTCTCTCTGTGCGTCTCTCTCTCTATATATATCTCTCTCTGTCCGTGTGTGTGTGTGTGTGTGTGTGTGTGTGTGTGTGTGTGTCTGTGCCGCTCCCTGTCCTCCCTCACTCTCTGCGCCTCTCTCTCTGTCTCTATGCGTCTTTCTGTTTATGTCTCTCTTTGTGTGTGTGTCTCTCTCTGTGAATCTCTCTCTCTCTCTTTCTCTCTCTCTCTGTCTATGTGTGTGTGCGCCTGTGTGTGTCTGTGTGTGTGTGTGTGTGTGTGTGTGTGTGTATCTCTGTTTGTCTCTCCCTCACTGAATTGCAAACTGCATAACTGAGCAACAGTGGGAATGAAGTCGCCGGGTAATATAGGTCCCATGGTGCTTATTTGCGATTGACTATCGTCAGCTTTTGAACGAATTCAATTATTTTGAAATGGAAGAAATTGAAGAATTATTTGTTAGTTAAACTTGAGGCTTTTTTTATTATGAGAGTGAACCATTCAGACGCATAAATTCCGCCCATCTACAGGAAAGGAATCGTCCACGCAGCCAATGTGACAAGTGGAAGACTTGAAATGGTGATTTGATGTCTTTGTTTACTGAAACGTAAGTAAGGTGCAGTTTGTTGTTTAATTGCACATCCCGCCCCCCACCCTCCCCCCCCCGAGACTTTCATTCACAATAAATGAGGACCTCATTGAATGTGTCCCAGAGCTAAGTCTTGAGCTTCTGAGAACTGTATAGTTTCTGAGAGACGATGCACGGACCAGCGAAAGGCCTCTTCTATGCCATTTGTTATCCGGTTCTTGCTGCTATTGGTGCCCCTGGTAAGTAATGGATCACAAATAAGTTATTTATGTTGTTTAAAAAGAACAATAAATTGGGTCTCTTTCAGGAACGGGATCATTCTACTATTTAGCAATCATGCGTTTAAGGGGCTTCAACCGGGTACCAATATATGTCTAGACCATATAATACCATGATATTATACCATGTAATGATAAATTCTACGATGCATTTGATTGAATCAAGGATAATTCCAAGACAATATTCAAACTACTACGCCGCACACAAGGATATAAATGCATTTTATTGGGTTGCCTAATTTGGACTAATTGATGTCTTTGCATCTGTTATATTTTCGACTTTGAGTTTCATTAGATGTAGTAAAATTCGCTGGTGTTCTGAATGCTATTTTACAATAATACCGCATAACAGCGAAGTAACATGAATTTCCACGCAGTGATCTTATTACACATCGGCGAATTAACCACTAAACTGTATTCTTTGAATTAAATGCAATTAATTTTTTTTTTCAAATCTTATAGTGATTTCAAGAATTTACAGCGCGCCGTCGGCAACAATTTAATAACTAAAATACCGTGATTTACTACTGGGCAATGTTAATGTGTTTATAGGAATTATTTAAGGAAGATTTTAAGGAAATGCGCGGGTTTCCTCCCGCAATCCAAAGATGTGTAGGTTAGGTGGATTGGCCATGCTAAATTGTCTCTTGTTTTGAGGGGGAGTAGCTAGAGTAAATGCATGACGTCATGGGGTTAGTGCTTGTGTGGAATTGTTGTCAATGGGCCGAATGGCCTCCTTCTGCAGCGTAGGGTTCCCTGAATGGTGAATCAAATTTTCAATTTGCTATGCATGTTTTTTTTTGTGCTGACTTTTTGTACGTTTGACTTTTATCCTGGATATTTTTCTTTTGGTTTTCCGTGGCTGGCCAATATTTATTGTTCATCGAGAGTTGCAGTGGGTAAGGTAAAGTTGTTCTTATTTCTTCAGCCACTATAGTATGTATGCTGGGAACTTGATCAAAGACATTTGAAACCGAACGGCACAAGTGGATCAAATAATTAAGTTAAAAGGATCGTCCTAAAGAAAGATGGTGAGAAACAGCTGTTGAAAGTAGAAGTTCCAGAGGTTAGGACCTCAGCAGCTGAAGGCACAACTGCTGGCAATGGCGGGATAAACACACAACGGTGTAGAGTTGGAGGTAAACTGAATTCAGTTGACTGCAGGAAGTTACACCGACCTGGAGTGACGAGAATATGGAGGGAATTAAACATGAGAAGAAAGAAATTCTGAGAAACGAGACATTCCAGGACTGGGAACCAATGGAGACCAGCGAACATAGACTTGATTGATGGACTGGGCCTGTCATGAGTAACGGCATCAGCAGCAATTTTTTTGAAATGAGCTAGATTTAAGCTGACCAAAAAACAGAATTTGTGGCGTGCCCAGTTCGCAATGCTGTCTACGATGACACATGTTTAGTTCAGCGTTTGATATTGAACGAATGCCAACTGCTGGAGTTTGGGGGTGGCAAAGGGTAAGATCTGGACGGATTGTATAACCGATTGAATGAGTCAGTAGCTGGTGTTTGGATTCCGCTCTGTAACTTTTCACTCTTTTTATCTCACAGCCAATTTGTTAGCGATTGTGATCTTATGCCGAGGGCGGTGTGGACTCTCCCGGTGCATCACTTACTACCTAGTGGCGATAGCAGTGAGCGATTTCCTGGTCATCATTACTGCCGTCATCCTCAATCGGATCGGCCGCATCTACTTTTCTAATAGTGTCCTGTCCACCACCCCCGGATGTAGAGCCAACGCCTTGCTGGCATTTGCGACTCGGGATGGTTCAGTTTGGCTGACTGTGGCTTTCACTATCGACCGTTTTGTGGCCATCTGCTGTCAGAACCTGAAGACCAGGTACTGCACCGAGAAAACAGCATTGCAAATTATAGGAATAATCTGTGCCCTCAGCTGTATGGAAAACGTCCCTTACTACTTCGTCTACCAGCCCTTGTACATCCTGGATGGGGTGCCCTGGTTTTGCGACATGAAGGTCACCTTCTACACATCGCCATTCTGGCTGACCTATGACTGGCTAGACAAAATCGTAACCCCACTTCTTCCGTTCCTCCTCATCTTGCTACTCAACGCCCTGACTGTAAGACATATCTTAGCAGCTAGTAGAGCCCGGAGGAGACTCCGCGGTACAGAGAACCAGGGAGACCGGGAGATAGAAAACCGCAGGAGGTCCATTGTTTTGCTCTTCGCCATTTCACTCAGTTTTCTTCTCCTGTGGGCCACTTACGTCGGACATTTCCTCTACGCACGGCTCGCAGGTGCGGGATACCTCACCGCCCTGAATTTCAGTAACGCAGACTATATTCTTCAAGAGGCGGCCAACATGCTCCAGACACTCAGTTCCTGCAACAACGTCTTCATCTATGCAGTCACTCAGACCAAGTTCAGAAAGGAGCTGAGGAAATTGCTGATCTGTCCCTTCACCATGTTCACTGGTGATTTTAAACAGTAGAAAAACTAAGAATTATTTCCTAGGACCATCAAAGTAGCCTAGTGTGCAGCTGTTGCTGTCTCTATGTTCTGCGTTATCTCTTTGCCTGTCTTTCCCTCTCTTTTTATCTGTTTGTCTGTTTCTCTGTCTTTATTTCTCTGTGTCTCTCCATCTCTCTCTCTCTCTCTCTCTCTCTCTCTCTCTCTCTCTCTCTCTCTCACACACACACACACACACACACACACACACACACACGCACACACACACGACCTTGGAAATCCCACGTTCAACATCCCACCCTCCGTGTATTTAGGCACAAAATTTAGTGTTCCGTGTTGTCAGTACTGAAGGAGCCTAAACTCAGGCGTGGTCCATATACTGGATGAAATGCTAAACAACAGTCCGTATTTGCCCCCTCAAACGCAATGTCATAATATTAAAACCAGATTTTGTTCATCCTTATTTAACACCACAAAAATCAGCGTATGTTTACTTCTGTCATTGCTTTATTTTGTGTGAGGTGGGGATGGGGTTCTTGCTCCGTGGACTTTTGCTGCTGTGTTTCCTACATTACAACATCTAAAAACAAAGATGAATGGAAGTTACAACACAGGAGCAGGCACTTCGGGCATCCAAGCCTGCAGCAACCACGCTTCTCGTGTGAACTAAAACTCTTTACCTTTCTGGAGAATATATCCCTTTATTTACACCCTATTCATATATTTGTCAAGACCCCCCCTTAAAAGTCAACATCGTAGCTGCTTCCATTACGTGTTCCAGGTGCCCATCACCCTCTGTGTCAAACACTTGCCTCGTACATTTCCTTTAAACCTTACCCCTCGCATTTTAAACTTATGCCCCCGAATAATTGGCTATTCCAGCCAATACGCTTTTCACTATCCACACTATCCATGCTCCTCATGCCTTCGTAGACATCTATCAGATCACCCCTCAGCCTCCATCATTCCAATGAGAACAAATCAAATTTTGCCAACCTCTCCTCTTGCCTAATGCCCTCCATGCTAGGCACCATCCTGCTAACTATTTTCTGCACCCTCTCCAAAGCCTCCACATTCTTCTGAAAGCGTGGCGCCCAGAATTGAACACTATATTCCAGGTGTTGAAATGACAGATGTTAATATTGGGACGCCCGGAAGACGTGAAATGCAGCATATAAGTAATCTTTCTTTCCTTCTTTCTTTCTTTCTTTCTACCTTTCTTTCTTTCTTTCTTTCTACCTTTCTTCGTTCTTTCTTTCGTTCATTCTTTCTTTCGTTCTTTCCATGTAACCATTCAGTGTTTCCCAACTGAGTGTTGTTTGGCGCTGAGGTGGGGAGGGGGGGTGCGAAGGGTGCATCCAACATGGTCTTCTGTAATATAAGTAATGACATGGGACGGTCTGGAATCATAGAAATAAAAGATTGCAACTGGTCGGAAATATGCCCCATGTAATCGGAAAAAAGGGTCAAATCGTCTTTAAAAATAGAACATAGAACATAGAACATAGAACAATACAGCACAGAACAGGCCCTTCGGCCTTCGATGTTGTGCCGACCAAAATAAAAAGCAATGCCCCTCCAAACTAAACCATTCCCTTCTCTTCCATATACTTATCAACTAACCTCTTAAACGCCACCAAACTTGGCGCATCTACAACAGCTGCAGGCAGGGCATTCCACTCCCTAATCACTCTTTGAGTAAAGAACCTACCTCTGATATCCGTCCTATAACTCATACCCCTTAATTTAAAGTTGTGTTTAAATTTAATTTAAATGTTGAGAGTATTAAAATTCAGGTTTACTATTTTCCGAACAAAGGGAGGAAAGAATGTAATACCGACCTGAGCACATTCTGCTCCATTTAAGACTGAAGCAGAGTCTCAGATTATGTCTCAAATAGGCTAGTAACTGAATTCTATCTTGCTTTTAAATAAAGACGAGCCCTTGCTCAATAGTAAATAAGGTAGTGTCGAATGCAATATAATTAACGATGCAATTGCAAACATTAAGAATTGCGTTGTCGAGTCACAGAGGTTTACATGATGGAAACAGGTCTTTCAGTCCAACTGATCCAAACCGCCCAGTTTTTACCACTAAGCTAATCGAATTGTCCACATCTGTTTCTGTACTCGTTTTGCCCTTGTAACCATCTAAATGCTTTTTAAAAGTTAAAATTGTACCACCTCTATTATAGAACATAGAACATAGAACATAGAACAATACAGCACAGAACAGGCCCTTCGGCCCTCGATGTTGTGCCGACCAAAATAAAAAGCAATGCCCCTCCTAACTAAACCATTCCCTTCTCTTCCATATACTTATCAACTAACCTCTTAAACACCACCTATTACTGCCTCTCGTAGTTCGTTGCAGACAAACATCACCCTCTGAGTAAAAATCATGCTCTTTTGGAACCTTTTGTATCTTTCCCCTTTCAACTTAAACCAATGCCCTCTAGTTTTAGACTCCCCTATGTTTGGGAAAAAGTGCTGATTATCTTTCTCATCTATGCCTTTCATTATTTTGCAGACCTCTATAAGATCGCCATTTGTACTTGTACTGTAAAGAAGGGCACTCTAAATACCATGAATGCTAACATGTCATACAAACAAAGAACAAAGAAAATTACAGCACAGGAACAGGCCCTTCGGCCCTCCAAGCCTCCACTGGCTTAACAAAAACTCCACACACTTCCGGGGGCCATATCCCTCTATTCCCATTCTGTTCTTTTATTTGTTAAGACGCCCCTTAAAGTCACTACCATATCCGCTTCCACCATCTCCTCCAGCAACGAGTTCCAGCCACCCACTACTCTCTATGTAAAAAATGTGCCTCGTATATTTCCTTTAAACTTGCCTTCGCACCATAAATCAGTGCCCCTGAGAAATTGATTCTTCCACCTGGGAAAAATTATCTTATTATTCACTCTGTCCATGCCTCTCATAATCTTGTAGACTTCTGTAAGGTCGTCCCTCAACCTTTGTTCTTTCCAGTGAGAACAAAATTTCTTCAACTTCTCTTCGTAGCTCATGTTACCCTCCATGGCAGGCAACATCCTTGTAAATATTTTCTGTACCCTCCCCAAAGCCTCTGCAACCTTCTGGTAGTGTGGCGACCAGAATTGAACACTATATTTCAAGTGAGGTCTAACTAAGGTTCTATAAGACTGTAACATGACTTGCCAATTTTTAAACTCAATGCCCCGACCGATAAAGGCAAGCATACCGTATGCCTTCTTGACTACCTTCTCCACCTGCATTGGCACTTTCAGTGACCTATGTACTTGTACACCCAGATCCTTTTGCCTATCAATACTCTTAAGGATCCTGCCATTTACTGTACATTTCCAATCTGTATTTGACTTTGCAAAGTACATTACCTCACATCATGTGATACATACATGCATAGTTCATTTTACACAAACACACATGCATGAAGAATTGGTGGGGCACAACACCAGTGAAAATTAATAACCTGAAATGATAACGTATCTTTCTAGTTAGTGCAATGTGCGGTGTAATATTGACTACATTAATCCTGTCCTTTAATCTGATTCATATCTGGCAGTTTGCCACAGCATCGTTCCTGATGTTTGAACCAGTATTATGTAATCAGGATCTCCAAATGCGTTTTTCAGGCAATGAATTTAATTTCAAGTACTGTTAATACTGTAATGCGGGAATTATTGTTTATATGGAGGGAGGATGCAAGGTTCAATTCTTTATCAGAAAGTTTCGTCAATTTGTCATGAACATCAACAAAGGAATGCAAGAATCGGATATTTTCCAGATAATTTTCACTGAGGTTACTAATAGGAATAACATCAGTTCAAAAATCAGCAACATACCACCACATCTCATTATGGCATGTCGAGAAGCAAATCTGGTGGAACTCAATGTTAGGCTCGTTCTTCGGGTAGCCAGTTTTAATAGATTATAAAACACAATCATACAGTGGAAGCGATGGTATAATAGTCATCGCCGGATTATTAATCCAGAAACTCAGCTAATCTTCTGCTGACCAGGGTTCGAATCTCACCACAGCCGCTGAATTTGAATTCAATTTTTAAAAACATCTGGAATTAGGAATCTTGTCATGACCGTGAAACCATTATCGATTGTTGAAAAACCCATATGGTTCGTTAATGTCCTTTAAGGAAGGAAATCTGCGTCATTGCCTTTGCAATAATGTGGTTGATTCTCAATTTCCCTTCAAGAGCAAATAGGGATGAGCAGCAAATGCAGGACAACCAGCAATGCCCGTGTCCCACGAATGAATAAATCAAAGGTCCATTGTCTAAGATCCCTTTGCTACAAAGCCTGCACTTTATGTGCAAGCTTCTACTGATCCATGATATGAAATGCTGCTCCGGGCAAAGATATTTCCAACTGTAATCTGCAGTACCAAGAAACTTATGGTTTTGGGTACTTTTTGTCAGAGTGCTAGACCTCCATCTAGTGGAATCCAGTCGAAATCCTTCTTCCTTTCCTTGCAAATATTGTGACGATATTTTATGCGATTATTATTGATGCTGAATTACTGTTCTCTTTTTATATATTTCATTGTTCCATTTGTAACTGATGCTTATCTGTATATCGATTGCAACTGTTTCAGGTTGTTGGTATTCAGTGTCTTAATGCATGTTTGTTTTATTCATATTAATAATTCCATCCTTTATGTGGTTGTATTATTGGCTATAAAAAAAAACAATACAGCACAGGAACAGGCCCTTCGGCCCTCCAAACCTGTACCGATCATGTGTTCCGAACGAGACTATCTGCTTGTATTGCTTTATTTCCAGTCTGTTCATGTGACTACGTAGCTAAGTCTTAAATGATAGTCCCACGCATATGTGTATTGAACCTTGTCCCCTCGCCCCTTACCTTGAAAATGTGGCCCTTTGTCTTTGTCATTTCTGACCTGGGAAAACACTTCTAACTGTTCACCCTGTCTATGCCCTTCATAAATTTAGAAACTTTCTATTAGGTCGCCCCTCAACCTTATGTTTCCAGGGAGAACAAGCCTAGTTTGCTCAAACTCACCTCATAGCTATGACCTCCCATACCAAGCAATATCCTGGTAAACCTTTTCTGCACTCTGTCCAAAGCGTCCACATCCTTCTGGTAGGGTGGCCACCAGAACTGGACGCAGTATTCCAAGTGTGGCCCAACCAACGTTCGATATAACTGCAACATCATATGTCAACTTTTATACTCTATGTCCGGTCCAATAAGGACAAGCATGCCATACGCCTTCTTCACCACATTTTCCACCTGTGTTGCCACCTTTAAGGATCTGTGGACTTGCACAGCCAGATCCCTCTGTCTGTCTATACTCCTGATGGTTCTGCCATTTATTGTATAGCTCCCGCTGCATTAGATCAAAATGCACCGATCCGCATTTATCTGGATTAAATTCCATCTGCCATTTCTTCACCCAATTTTCAAGCCCATCTCTATTTTGCTGTACTCTCTGACAATGTGCATCATTATCCGCAACTCCAGCAACGTTTCTGTCGTCCACAAACTTAATAATTAGACCAGCTACATCTTCTTTCTATTATAGATAGTCACAGACCTCCAATCGGAAAAAAAGTCCTCTACTGTTACTCTCTGTCTTCTATGGCCAAGCCAGCTCTGAATCCATCTAGCTAGTTCACGTTTGATCCCGTGATTTAACCTTTTGCACCAACCTGCCATGAGGGAGCTTATCATAATCCATGTAGACAACATCCATGGCTCTTCCCTCGTCAATCATTTTTGTCACCTCCTCAAAAAACTCAACCAAATTTGGGAGGCATGACCTCTTTCATACAAAACCATTTTGTCTATCGCTAGTGGTACTATTCTGTTTTAAATGCATATAGATCCTATCTCTCAAAATCTTCTCCAACAATTTCCCTACCACGGACGTCAAGCTCACTGACCTATAACGACCCGGGTTATCCTTGCTACTTTTCTTAAATAACAGGACTACACTTGCTATCTTCCAGTCCTCTGGGACCTCACCTATATTCAATGAAGAAACATAGATGTCTGTTAGAGGTTCCCTGCAGATTTGCAGAAGGGAAACAAAACAACCCCTTTATATCTCACAGGAGCTCTTCTGACGGATACTGCCGTGTATTTCCCTCAGTAATCTAGGGCAGATGCCATCTGGCCCTGGGAATTTGTCTACCTTAATGCTTCCTAAAATACCAAACACTTCCTCCCTTGTAATTGTGATTTGTTCTAACGGGTCCACACATCCTTCCTCTTTCTTTGTTATGAAGGACAATATTTTATAAACTCTTCTTGGAAATGTGCGCCATTTCCTCTCGTGCAGTTACAGTATAAATTGTGTCTGTCTACTACTGTTGTACATGTTTCAGATATTGATTAACTATGCTAATCCGTACCTATAAATCCATTAAATTTTGTTGTAGGCTGAACCAAATGCTAATATGTGCACGTTGTCAAAATATAAATGTTTCTTTCCTGTCAGGTCGTCAAGAAACTCAGCAATTCTTATTTAAGAGAAAGCATTTGAGGCCGAGGTCAGAGCAAAGGTAGTGAGGCTGTAACATCGAGATTCAAACAACATTCAGCAACGACTTGAAATCATGCTGATTTCCTTCATCCTACATAAGAAAGCTTAACAATTGTTTCTGCCGCGTTTCAAACCGGGATCCTATCACGTGTTAGGCGAACATAATAACCACTTACACCATAGAAACAAGCAATAGTACAGCACTGCCAATTGGCTTCACTACAATGTTCAACACTACTGTGTTGCTGCAAGTTCTCATGGTTGGATTGAGACCCCATGTCGCTTAACACAAGAACATTCAACCTCATATTTCAGCTTATCTTGCACTTCAGAATTAAAAAGAATTCGCCTGGCAAATTTCGAACGGAGTCATCCAGACATAAAACGTTGGCTCTATTCCCTGTCCACAGAAGCTGCCAGGCCTGCTGTTATTTTCCAGCATTTTCTGTTTTTGCTAGTTTAGAACCATATGACGTTAAATGCGAGAATATCACAAAATCTAGGAAAAAATTGAAAAGCAAAAGAAAAAGGAATCAGCCATTAAAATAATCAAAGCAATAGAACACTTAATAAACGTCTATAATGCTAATCCAACGATGTTGCACAGTAATGCTGGAGAATAAACTGATAATCGTTATTTTACAGAAAATGTTCCACTAGATGGCGCTCCAAGAATTAATTCATATTTAACCAAAATCTACAGAGCCTCAGTTCGTTCGTTGTTCTAGCTGCCAGCAATGTAGTAGAGGAAATATTCGTGGGTCGTGATGTGTTGAGGGCAAGAGCCTGGATATGTCGTAATGGCACAGCAGAAGGTTTCTGCTGCAATGGTTGCATCCTTATCTCTAGACCAGAATACGCTAGCTGTGGCTTCAGCAATGCTCTACACAACTCCAACATGAGTTCTCTTGTTTTGAAATTTGTGTCTCTATTGGTAATGGCAAGTGTCCCATATGCCTTTTTCATCCACGCGACTAACATGCCCTCCCGATTTCAGAGATCTGTGAACAAACCCGCCAACAGAACACAAACTTCCAAACTTGATAGGCACGTTCTTAATGTGGTCGAACATGTTGATTATCAGCCTGTAAACCCTTTCAGTATTGCAGATGGCATGTGTGGGAACGGAACAAATTCCTGGTCAACAATACTGCAGAGGTCAATGACAATCTGTTGGAGTACTTTGGAATAAACAATCAAATAATGATTTAATGAATTTCTATGGTCACCAATGCCCTCTAAGGACATGGTAAATGGAAGAGGAGGAGGTGAATGAAACAAGAGGCTTAAAAAGTGAGCAGTATGGATCAATGTATTCCAATGTCACTGGGCCGTCTGGATAACAATGTTTGCACAACCTTTCTCATCAATAAACAAATTTCCTTAAAAATAACCGTGCTTACAGTTCCTTATTGGTTAACCAACAAATTCGCAAACTTCCACTAGAAGTTAATATAGGTACTTGAAATTTTGGTTGTATTCATCCGTCAAGCCTGCTTTGACAGCGCCTTGCTGCTCTTGGAATTTTTTCGAGAGTATCCTGGTGCTTCACGTCGTTAGTGTACGCTTGACCTGGGCCATTTGATGGGCAACACAACAGTTCAGTGACTATCGCTGTGCTGTGCAGATACATGGATTTGCGCCTGTGTCTGTGGGAGTTTGCGCATTCTCCCCGTGCTTGCGTGGGTTTTCTCCGGGTGCTCCGGTTTCCTCCCACATCCCAAACTCTTAGACTAATTGGCAGAACAAATTCTCCCTAAATTGTCTCAAATTTGGTTTCAATCCATAGATCTATAAACATAGACAGGGATCACGGGTAGAAGAGGGAGCATCGAGGTGGCGGCACGGGCTTGTTGGGCTGAAGGGCCTGTTTCCCGTGCTGGTTTTGTTCTTTGTTCTTTGTCCGTGTGGCGTTTTCACGTTGTACCCGTGCTTTTTCTCCGGTTTCGTCCAAAAATGTGCAGGTTAGGTGGATTAGTCTTGCGAAATTGTCCCTTAGTGTTAGGGTGATTAGGAGACACGTAAGGTTACGGGAAAGGGCCTTGGTGGGATTGTTGTCGCTGCAGGCTTCATTGGCCGAATGGACTTCTCCTGCACTGTAGAGACTCTATGAAGAGAGTTCTGCCGATTTGCTTGTTTGACATGGCTGTATCAGAAATGCGGGAGGATCTACGGTCATTATGGGGTCTGAATCCGTATTTCCGCTGCAGGAGAATAACTCCTGAACTGCAGCGTTACAGACTCGGGAGAAGGAAGTAAAAGCGGACTTCTCCTCGTCAATAGATCACTTTTTTCACTTGCGTTTCCTTCCCAATCAGAAGTTGAAAAAATGTTATTCTCCTCATTGCTGTAATTTAGATATTACTATTAGGCATATGGAGTCTTAGCTTTTATTGGTAGGGGGATTGAATTTCGGAGCCGCAACGTCATGTTGCAACTGTACAAAACTCTAGTGCGGCCGCACTTGGAGTATTGTGTGCAGTTCTGGTCCCCACATTATAAGAAAGATGTGGAGGCATTGGAGAGGGTACAGAGGAGGTTTACCAGGATGTTGCCTGGTATGGAGGGCAGGTCTTATGAAGAGAGGCTGAGGGATTTGAGGTTGTTTTCGTTAGAAAGGAGGCGGCTAAGAGGAGACCTTATCGAAACATATAAGATGATTAGAGGTTTAGATAGGGTGGACAGTGATAGCCTTTTTCCTAGGATGGAGAAAGCTAGCACGAGGGGACACAGCTTTAAATTAAGGGGTGATAGTTATAGGACGGATATCAGAGGTAGGTTCTTTACCCAGAGGGTGGTTAGGGAGTGGAATGCCCTGCCTGCGGCAGTTGTAGATGCGCCAAGTTTAGTGGCGTTTAAGAGGTTAGTTGATAAGTTTATGGAAGAGAAGGGAATGGTTTAGTTTGGAGGGTCATTGCTTTTTATAATTGTCGGCGCAACATCGAAGGCCGAAGGGCCTGTTCTGAGCTGTAATGTTCTATTAGTTAAATGATGACTACAGTTTAAAGAAGTATTAAATGAGTGTCGATCACAAGACCAAGATTTTGTCGATCACTAATTATCTTCGAAACCGGCTAGGCTATTTGAGAGTTAATATATTCTTGTCACATACAGACCAGGCCAGGCTATGAAAGCAGATTTCCTTCTGCAGAGTGCAAGTGGATTTGCAGTGACAGCGTTCGCGCACCATCAGTGCATTTAAATTAAATTAATCGCATTTAAATTTAACCAGCTGCTGGGGCAGCGTTTTAACTTTTTGTATCCAAAATCGAATTTAAATGTAACCAGTTCATATGGTGGGATTGAACTACTTTTACCAAAACATCATTCTGAGTCTGTGAACTATTTGTCCAGAGACCTCATGTCGATATTGATTAAGAAGAATAAGTGGAAATTTTTGAATTTGACTCTTTCCAGTGTATTACATCAGGATGGTGCCACAACTACAAAGTTCACCTTTTTTTCCTGAGCGGACATTTGAAGCAAACGCAATGTCATAATCAGTTGCACTATAACAGTTTGATCCTACTGATTTCAGGCATGGTCATATTTCAGTACAGCATCCACAGCACAAGTTTTACATTATCTCAGGAACAATAAACAGACAACTAGAACTCCCTGATCGAAATCCCTGTTCCTTTAGCAAAACAACGAAGATTGCAAAGTATCTCGCAGCCCACCAATGATATTTGAACATTCGAACATAAAAATTAGGCTGTCTGCAAATCTGTTCTATCTTTCAGTCAGATTACAGTTCATCTTCTGTTTAAACCCACTTTTCTACCTTGATCTTCTTGAACCGTAGCATAAGTTCAAGTTAAAATGTTGGCTTCACTCAACTTTTAAATTATTCTCTGGCCCACAGCCTCTATCGTTCTCTGGACTCTCACTGGAGTCTCAGGCACTAATGCACGTATGCTAAAGTTAAGAGAATGTCCACAGATCATTGATTGGAAATCCACCAGTTCCATCAACACTCCTTGCTTCTTCGTTCCAATAACAAAATGAAGGTTTTTTTTCCCTTGACATCCCGTTTCCAAAGAGGAACAATTCGCCCAACAGGGACACCGAATGGAATACAAGTTGGAGAGCTTGCTGTCTGTACCCAGGCAAAGAAGGCAAAAGTAGTGGACCAGATCATGGCTGAATTTCGAATTTCATTGGCATTCATCCACAGGAGCAGTACCACCTTATCTTCACTGCTCTCATCCGCACGAGGAAATGTGTAAACCACCAAGGACATTCTGTAAATCCACAACAATTGCAGATCATGCGATGGGTCATTGAACCCTTCGTGCGTGCTTGGCTGCCATTAAGTGGTACAATGGTGTCATAGTGATGAGCACTGCTGCCTCATTGTTCCAGATATCCGGGTTCAGTTTCAGGCTACATCGAGTTTGTAGATGCTCTCAGTGTCAGTGCAGGGAGTCCCTTTCCTCCGACAGCCCAATGATGCGCAAGGCAGGTACACTGAGCATGCCAATTTGCTCAGAAATTTGTGGATTAGAATAAATAGACAGGACAAATCAGTGGGGTTACGGTGATAGAGTAGGGAAACGTATCTGGAAAATATAGTCTCCCAGAGAGTCACTGCAAACTCGAAGAGTCTGATTGCCTCCGTCTGCACCGTACGGATTCAAAGACAATTCTTGATCGTTCCATCAACTGCATCCCCTAACCTCCATATGTCTTATGCAAACATAATTTGGAACAGCTTTGGTAAACTTACTTCCAGCAATGTAGCTCAAATATTCCTGAGAGTTTCTTTATTGAATTTTCTTTATTGAATAGATTGAATCATCTTCCTGAATCACTCAAACATACCGGTTCACTGCGTACCATTCAGTATGCCTCTCACTGAATCAAGTGATTAGTTGTTTTCCATCAAACATTTACTCATCTCGAACCTCTTAATTAGTAAGTATGAGCTGTATTGCTGGATGTTCCCTCCAGTTACTTCTCTAATCTCATCTGCTTTCTTCCCGACTACAAGATACAATATGAAATCTTCCCATGTTGGTGTTTTTTTTCCCAACATTCCTGATCATAGAAGCATCTGAAACGAATCGCAGGAAGCTATTCGATTACCGCCTTTACCGACTTCTTGCATGGAATTAATACGAGACAATAAAAATCTCCATTCTTATTATTGTATAATTTGTCTGCATATTTCTTCCACCACCTGCCTTCCCATACAGAGACATGGTGAAGGACGCAATAAGGGTTGTCGAGGTGAAGAGCTATGGGATGACATCAAGATATACAAAATCGGAAAGATACTGAGAAAGAAACTCCTGATATTGAGTTTGATGGAAACGGTTAAAACTGCACTCAGAGTAAATGCTTGCAATTCCTCAGATAATTCTGATTCGCACTCTATTCCTCAAGGACAATAAAGAAAGACTTCCATTTACATACCGCCGTTCATGACATCAGGACTTCACAAAGCGCTTTACAGCCAAAAAAGTCTTTGAATTTTCATCGCTGTTTTAATATAGGAAACATGGCAGTTAATTGGCGCGCATCAAATTCCACAAAGAACAAACTGATGACCAGGTCATCGATTTTCGTGATTTCGATTGGAGGGCTGATGGAAAGTGATATCTGTCAGAAAACCTTTCGTTCCGTCATCTAAGTTGTCATTTCCCCTCATCGGTCGCATAGATATACATTCAAGTTCACATTTCAGGTTTTGGCTCATTTAGCTTCACTGTTGAGATGGAGTGGAGTGACGCATGATTTATAAACCTATTACTAAGGATCTGAATCTGTGTTGCTGTTGTGTTCTGTATTGTGATATCATGCAGCGTTTTCTCTGTTTGACATCGATATTCATCCTTCTTATTCAGGCCAGTGAGGGAATGGAGGCAGTGTTTCAGGATCCACCGAGTATCAGAGTGAGTTACGGAGACAGTGTGAAGTTAAGCTGCAATTATTCGACGTCACATACTTCTCCTGTTTTCTTCTGGTACATTCAGCACCCAGAACAACACCCTCAATATCTATTAGAAAAAACGAGTACTGGAAAAAATGTGACTGCCTTTGGGAAGCGGCTGATTTATGCTACTTTAGATAATACAGCAAGAACTGTTCATTTAACCATTCACTATGCGCAGTTCTCTGACAGTGCAGTCTATTACTGTGTACTACGACACACAGTGTTACCAGGTCAGTTTGGATCCCGTACAAAAAGTGCTCCTTCTTTCTAATATGACATTCGAACCCACATAAGCTGTGATATTTTGCAACTGCCGCAGCAATGTGATGTACGTTCTATTAGACACACTGACCAGTTAAATTGTTTGTATCTGGTTCAGTATCTTGTCGGTTAGGCTTTTTTCCATCTGCACAGACTCTTTCGGCAAATCTCTTCATGTTGTTCCCGTATGCCTGACTGCTATATTTGTCATTCTTCCTCCCATGCTCCCTCCCTCATTCTCAGTTTTCTTTTCTCACAGTCCCGTTTTCATCGCCCCCATCAGACGCATTGCACTCGGACTCATCTCCCATTGACATGCAATGGTATTAATTATCTCCGAATATTACCATCCTCTGGATTGGCATTGAACAGAAACTGAGCTGGATTATTGTGTGTGCGTTTGTCCATGTGTTTGAGTGTGTGTGTATGTGTGTATATGTGTGTGTGTTTGTGTGTGTGTGTGTGTGTGTGTATGTACGCGCGCGTGCGCATGTGAATGTGTGTGTGTATTGCGCGCACGCGTGTGTTTATGGGTGTGTGTGTGTGTGTGTTCTGTGCACGCGTGCATGTGTTGTCCCTCGTTCTGTTTCTGTTCTTTTTTGTATCGTTTTCTATAGTTCTCCCTGTCGATTTTCACCCTGTTGTTCTCTCAGCTGGACTTCAGTCCTGCTAACGGCTTGGTCTCCTGCTTAGCAACTGTAACAAAACTATGTTTCTCTTAATCAGAATCCACTGATCCAATACATTAGTGCCTAGCGGCATTAGACTGCAGTTTACTGGATCAATATTTCTCCTCAATTTGGTGGCACAATTTCTCCTTCAGTTTTTATTTTATATTGCCCCGCAAACTTTTCTATTGATAACATCAATTTCTGATGCTATGATCACTACTGCTGAGATTTTCTACTTCGCCCACCGCCTTCCACATGGAGTACAATCATAGAATCATTACAGCACATCCATGCTTTTAGCCCTTCCATTCCATGCGAGCGATTACAATAGCAATTTACCGATATTCACAAGCCAGACCGTTCCCAATAACTGTGGAGTTTCATTTCATTCAGTAGTTAATCTATTGCGCTTTGAGAACCATCTGAAAATCTGCCTTTTCCACTAATTAATTTAACTGTAGACTTAAATCTACTTTGCTGCCTGCGCCCTTGTATCATTATCTCCATTGTAGATTAGAAACATGTCCAAATCAGCCTTCCATATGTTGAAGGACACATAAAAAGTGACTGAGAGAAGAAATTCCTCCTCATCTCTGATAAGTTGGTGACCCCTTATTTTGAAATTGTGCCACAAGTTCTCCTTTCTCCAATCTCCACATCACATGCTGTCAAATCCGCTGAAAAAGGTTATGCTTCCAAATGATCATCTCTTACTGTTCTATACTCCCGTGTATGTCGGCACTTGCAACTCAGTATTTTGTCATAATTCAAACACTTGTTCTCCGGAAATAATGTAATGAATCGCCCTGAACCGTTTCCATGCATGTATAAACATTCTTAAATCAGGACAACAAAATTGTGCTTAGCTCTGGTTTCACCAACACCCTGTATAGTCAGAATATTCTGTTTATTTTTCTGAATATGTACCGTATCTGCAATGCTGACATGTTGTGATACGTGTACATAAGTACATCGGTAACATGCAGTCTGTAATCTCCCCCACGCTGGTCTTATTTTCTCCTCAAACCCGTGATCCGGACAATCTCATTTTTGCCCCATTTGCCTTAGCAACCTAGTTTTCGGTGACAAACAATGGTTGATCCCTCAAAGTTCAGTGCTAGCATCACTGTCCTGCACTATATATGTTCCGTGTTATTGTCATATTGATTGAAATTTCTAAACATTTCGAAATGTGTCACAGATTGAGAATTGTACCCTTCAGCTGCAAATGGACGGGCGTAGGTAGCAGAATCGGTAAACGGGTGACAGCTGAAATTTGAGATGATGCAGCTTGACAAAAGGCTTTAACGAGAGCTGATATATGTCAATGTACAGAAAGGGTTCCAATGTGGAGGTTAGTTTGCCCTGGATCATGCCAAATTCTATCTTTATTATTCAAGTGTTGTCCTCAGTTGACTATCTGCATTCGTTTCCTGCTTGTCCACTATTCAGGAGCGTAATTCCTCTGCACATTCATTCTGTTTTACTTTCATGTATTTTTCACTCCCCAAAGGATAAATCCTTCGGAATGCTGCAAAGGTTTTCAACACGAGGAGCCAGGGAACAAACCAGAAGGGAAAAACGATTTGTTAAGAACTGGGGGGGGAAATAGATTAGAAAGAAAACTATTTTAAAAAAAGAAAATTGGATAATATAAATTTAAAAAGGAAATTTATGAGGACAGCTGAAAGAAGTGGGTACTGATATGTGAACTAAAATGCCAGTCTGAAAAGCAAGGGCTTACATATACGATTTGGGGGAATACAATCAGATATGGGAGATGTAACTTCAATGTTCAGGGAAATAGAACTTGTGCGCTCCAGATGTTTATAGAGTTCTATAATATTGGTTGTTGTTTGGCAATAAGGGGCATGTCAGATTTCAGGAAAAGTTGATCGTTGGGGGAAAAGATGTTACTTCGTGTTATCGTACATATTTATAGCCATCAGTGCAGTTACATGCACTGTTTTGGTTTATTATCGTCCTGCTTATCATACGTTTTTCTTTTTATGTTAATAAATGTTCTTTATTAAATGATCACAACAAGACTTGATTATTCCTCCCAGATTTATATATCGTACTTAATGGATACCAAATAGAAATATAAAGCACTAAGCACCAGTGTTCCAAGTTACACCTCTTGGTTCTGGGATACACTCATATTTAACATTTCCAAGTATATAACAGATGTGTATTAGATGCAGACAATGTGTGAGAATTGACAAGATTAAGAACCAGCTTGATTGAAACCTTGAAGATCCTGAGGTTTATGACGGACTGATTTTTTTTCCTGACTGCCTTAGTATGTGAAACGTTTTCTCAAAGACTGAGTACCTGCATTTAAACTAGCTCAACAATTTATACATGGGAAAATCGTCAAATAATGTTTTTCACTGATTTATTTCAGCACTTCACTTCTGACCTCTGAAGACCTCTAAACCTACGAGATTACTACCCTTTTTCTGTCCAGAGGCAGGAACTGCGAGAGAGATGGGGTGAAAATTGAATCGTATAGGTATATTGTCTGGAGATTCAGAACATGAGAAGACCTCAGTGACATACTTCAACTCCCGTTTGCAGTAGACGGCATGGATACTCAGAAGCTATTTCCCCATTCAGATAGTGTGGAGAATGAGAGTTTCAGATTAATGAAAAAGGGCTGATATGATGAGAAATAGCTGCTCTCAAATTGTTGATAATTTTGGATTTCATAATTTGATAGCTGTGATTATACAATTGTTAAACATGTTCAGAGTTGATGTTGATGAATTTTGGTGCACTGAGTGGTTTAAGGGATAAAGAGGCAGAGCAGATTTCATGAAGAAGATTGGCTCATAAAATGTTAGATGAATGCACTGATTGGAGGAGACGAGTATCCTCTCGTCTCCCGATTCTTATTTTCTTAAGAGGAAATGTCTAACGAAGAATGGAGACAGAATGGAATGGACTGGTTACCTCAGCCTGGTGACCAGAAAGCACCTAATTTCTTTACATGTAATATAACTTTCTTCAATTGACACTTCAGTGGAATAAAAGGGAAACACGTGGTAGTTTTGTTACAGAACTGCCGAAGACCAATTTCACCCCACGTATCAAGGTGAAAAATTCAGTGATGAAAAGATACATTTCGATTTGTAATTTAAACCAAACCTTTTGGATTTCCTACTTTACTATGCTTACAATGAGACTACCAATATATTTTGCTGCGTGTTTCAACTCTTCTCTGAATTTCCTCTGCGTCACCGCATAAATGCACGTGTTAGTGCAACAGCTCAGCAGCTGCAGCATGTTTCCACTTTCTTGGCGAATGAATTTAGGGTCATTGAAATTGGATCCTCCGAAATAAGGTTCATTTGTAATTTTCACATAGAGGAAATCCACAACATATGTCATCCACAACAGAATGAAACTTCCCGAGATGGCGAAAAGTAAAACAATGGATTTCTTCCTGTTCTTCATTTCTGGATCACTCTGATTATCTGCACTGCTGTGAGCCCGGAGTCGACGGCGGGATCTACTAGCCGCCAGGATGTGCCTGACGGTCAGTGCATTAAACAACAAAATCAGAAGGAATGGTAGAATGGGATTTAATATACGTGCAAACCAGTCATAGGCTGCCCATGAGAAGGAAGTGTAGAAACCTGACTTTATATTACAAAACCATGGCACATTGTTCATTATAAAGAGCGGCTCATATATAAAATACCAAGGAATGCTTTTTAAACAACTCAACAAACAGACTATTCCAATCACCGCTGATGCTGTTTTCTCAGTGCAATAGTTTGCTTGCAATTTCTGGCAGCAAATGGCTACATAACGATCAAAGGTGAAAACGACGGTTAACCAGACAGAACTCTCAGTGGCTGCATAGATTATCACAGTACTCAGAGTACAGGCTGGAGTCAACGACATAAAACTTACTGGAAAATAAATGCCAATAATCCGGTTGAATATGACAGCGGTGACAACGACAAGGAGATCCGTCACTGCCATGGAAACCAGATATCTAGTGATGCATTTGGAGAGACCACACTTTCCTCGGGAGAGAATCACAATCGCCATCAAGTTAACTGAGGGCAAAAGCAAAATTAAAGTTATAAATTTATTCAACAAATTCCAAGCACATACATGCATCTTGCGTTTTTTTTTTCTTTTTGTGACACATTTGCTGTTTCATATGCGTTATGGAAGACAGCAATTCTAGGCTTTTCAAGGTTAATTATGTTTCAAAAACAGCTCAAGGGAAGACTTCATTTATGTCGCAAATTTAGCGCTAAGGGTGTCTCATGTCGCTTCACAGAAAAGAAATGCAGCAAAATTTGACTCCTAACAACATGAGGCGAAATTAAGTTAAATGCTGAATAACTTGACAATCATACACACAGGGAAACTATGTAATAAGCAGGGTAAGGAAGAAAGGCAGTGTTGGTACAAAGTGGGAATTGCAACGGTTAGGAACGAAAGGCTGAAGATCTCGGGGCTGCATGTAAGATTCGGCAATCAATCTTTGGACCATGTAACAGATGAGCAGAATAGTCTGTAAATACGGTTAACATTTTAGTTACATTTGTGTTGTTAAAATGTATAATGTGATAATGTAATAAGAATTCGGTTTTTCTTGTTAGGATTCCACGGGAATATTTTCAGTAAATATGATGTCAAGTTGACGCAACTTAAGGAGCATCAGATGTGTTTTCATCAAAAATCCCGCTTGCTTGGAAAATACATTTCCAATCTGTTGAGCAATGATACTCATTGTTCCATAAAGAGAAGTGAAAAAAAAGGACTGGAGTTTCGAAGAGTGAAGGCGATCTCGTTGAAACAAACGAAATTTTCAAGAGACTTCACAGTGTAAATACTGGGAGGTTGTGCCGACTGATTTTGGAACCATGCCCAAAGATTTTATTACAGGAAAAGTTTTCTCACGTTACACTCTATCGCTGAATGCCCAGGAAATATAGGTCACAAAGATGTGAAAAGCCTCGTCTCAATATATACATGCTGGCAATAACAGCCATAGAGCATTGAATATGTCAGAGACTTTATGAGTAAAACTTAAGTTTGAATAAAATACATTTTAGGTGATATCTGGAAAGAATTATGTCATGTTCTTTGTTACCATAATCAGCGCTAACTTCATAAATCATTGATGCGTCAAGTTAATGATTTAGTACCACGACTTACCCGGAACTCCAATGGCAGCAAGAATTGGATAATAAATGGCATAAACTACACCAGATATTCGCCCGTGCATTCTGTATGAGAAATGATGACAGTTGAACACAAATTCTGTGACAAATTCAAAGGCACCCTCATTAATACTGTTGGAAATCTACAGGGACGCAATTAATTTGTACAATTATTTACACTTACCTGAACAAACAAGTTCAGCATTTCCATGTTCATTCTGGGAGGGGTTCGAATATTGCGATATTCCAGGGAGCCGATGATCTAATCGTTATGTCTCGTGTAGCTGGATAATTTTGAATTCAATTACTTAATACTCGGGCAAAAATAACACATGCTTATCATGTGAAATTTTCCCTATAATGATGCAGCTAAGGAATGGCGTAGGCACGAGGCAGCATATCTCAGTGACATTATAATAGATGAGAATCAGAATTATAGTAAGATTTTTTTTAAAACTGCGGAAGTTGAAATCTGAAATATCTCAGCAGGTCTGACAGCATCTGTGGGGAGAAATGCACTGACAAAGGGTCATTCAGACTCGAAACATTGGCTCTATTCTCCCTCTCTGCATATGCTGTCAGACCTGCTGAGATTTGCCAGCATTTTCTGTTTTTGTATTGAAATAAAAGTGGCAATCACATGCTATCGAATGGACTCACATTACAGAAGTTGGAGTCCCATGCAACATAGAAGTAACTCACAAAATGTAAATTATTCCCATACAATACAAATGATACCGACAGGCTCCACTGACCATCCACGTCACAGTAACGTGCATTCCCGCAAACAAATTCACACAGCACCGGAAACATTCTGAATCTACCCAAAGCACATCACGTGGGACATGTCAAAAAATCAGACATCCGGACGTTTAGAAATTAACTGTTATATTTATACCAATTCCAGCTCCCTTGATTATTCCAGTCGTTTCTTTCCATGTTTATTTTTCTCTGGACCACATTTCTATTGTGCCAAGGATTTTCCTTGATTTTTGGTCGTTTTACAGATCTGGTTATTCATGTAGTAGCCGCTGTGTCATTGATGAATTCACTCGGCTGTCTCGACATTATTGCTTTATCATGGTCCCCTGTTTGATTAGGATGCAGGGATAAACAAAATCGAGACCGTCTCTTCTGTTGCTGCATTATCTTGCATAGTAGCATTCACTGCTTAGAAAGCATTCTCTTTGCTTTGCATGTCAATTGGATGAAATCTGTTTTAATGGACCCAGACATTCATCCCCTGCACCACCAATGCAACCGTCTGCATCATATACACGGTGCACTGCAGCAACTCACTCAGCCTCCTTAAGCGGTACATTTCCAGCACAGAACAACTAAAACTGAGAAGGATATCACTTTCCAGACTTGAAAATGTATTAGATTCCTTCACTGTCCCTCAGTAAATATCTTGGAATTCCCTTCCTAGCAATGCTGTGGGTTTACATACATCGCAGCGACTGCAACCATTCAAGTTCACCACCATGTTATCAAATACAATGAGAGATTGGTAATGTCTGCTGGCATCGCCATCGAAACCCTTGAATGAAATAAGCAATATACTCGAGACCAAGTAGAGCGTGGCACCCACAGCTATAGGTCGCCTGCTGAGATTCTGGATTCTTGCTGCCGAGACTTCCGGCTGAAAAGTCACAACATGGTTCCCCATTTAAATATTTGAGTTTCGTTTTCAACAGTGGGTGAAGCCCAATTTACCGATGTTCGGGCCTAAAGTATTTCAATTCAGCTCTGGTATCCAGGCTGCAATCTAGCGCTGCAGTCTCAGCTCCCTGGCAAATAAACCATCAGCTCCAGGATATAGAACGATGGAAATCCTTCTTGTTTTCACCTGTGTGCCTGTTTACTCATGAGTACCGATCAAATTAACCCACAGCATGTGGATTGAATACAAAAGCGCCCCAGCCCATCCCAATTACAGACACCGTCTGAAATTTTAGCCCGAGTTTCTCGGCTCTGGTGGTCCATTAAATTCTCTATGTTTAATTTCCAGGATTTTTCAGTCAGTCAGTGATGCAGATTCCGGTAGCATTGACCAGGAAAGCATATCAATCTCTCACCATCACGTGTGTTTTCTATGGAGCTTATCATTCAGACTTATCATTCAGAAAATGATCATTTTTTTTTCAAAAAAAAATCCAGACCGAGACCGAATGGGAACGGATCTCCAGCGAAGGGAGACCTATTTTGTTGGTGAATAAAGCAGAAAAGTCATTTTCACTGGAGATTCTGGATATGAGATTTGAAGACAGTGCCACCTATTACTGTAAAGTTCAGCACTGGTACTACTCACATGGGACACCACACTGGGAAAGAGATCGACAGAAATCTCAGGACAATCAAAACAGTAGTTCCTAGCAATTCCCATATTTGTTAACTTGATTTGTCGGGTTGATGTTATTCCCAGTTCAATGTAGTTTAATTCCATTGTAATTTTCAACTATCAGTTATTATTCTTTAAGATTTTTCTTTCTTAAAAAGGAATCTGGCATCTCTACTCTTGTTGCTGGGAAATTTTACCACGAGCTGAGAGAATCACAAGGAAAAGTTTGATTCACTTAGAATTTTTTTAAACAACCAATGTTCATTATTGATCCAAATCCCCTGAATAATCCAGAAACGTTCATTGTTCTGTAATGGTTGCTCGGCAGTTTGAGATGTCAGCCATTCTATTGCTGGATTAATTGAGAGCTCTGTTACTGTGGGGAGAATGGAGATTTGAAGACGGGTCTGGGACTGTGGTGACTGTCAGAGCCGATAAGTGGCTCCTAATCCCACGGTGTTGCAGCCTATTTATGTTAGTGTTCACTATCAATTTAAATTCATTATCAGTATGACTTCAATGATCTGCTTCAAAAGCAGGGTGGTTTCCAGAAGAAGATTTTCAATTGCAGATTTAGACTTGGAAGCATTGTAAGAAACTGAAGTCGATTCTAGCTGTGAAACCAGATTGAAGCAGTGTGAGAGCCCGAGAGACATGTATCCCGCAGGGAAGGAAGTTCGGCTTACCAGATCTGGACTTCATTGGCTTTAGAAACAGTAAAAAGTCGCACAATATAGATTAAAGGCTAACGGGTTCATTTGGAATTACGAGTTTGCAGAGAGCTGCTCTTCCTCAGGTTTGTGGAGAGTTGGGTTCACAAATACAGCAGATATAGGCAGAGACACAATTGCAAGAAAATTGTTGGAATGCAAATTTCTACAAGTAATCAAGTCTTTACAGGAGCAGACAACGCGAAGGGAGAGAGGGATCATCACAGGTTAAACAGGTGTGAATTGCCTCAAACCAAGACAGATAGTAGGATTTTGCAAGCCCAGGCAAACTGGGTGACGTTACATGTAATGTGACATGAACCCAAGATCCCGCTCCTCAAAGACGCACATTCCAACCATTACCTTCGAATTGCGTCTCTGTCTATAAATGCTGTGCTTGCAAACCCAAATGTCCACTCACCTGAGGAAGTAGCAGCACTCCAAAACTCATGGTTCCAAACAAAATGGTTGAATTTTAACCTGGTGTTGTGAGACTTCTTATCGTGTACACCCCATTCCAAAGCCGGCATCTCCAATTATGGTTTAAGAAAGACATCAGGTAATCCTCACAACATCTTTAACTCTCACTCTCTTAAATAGTTTCAGTGAGCGTACATTAGTGGAGGTGATGGCCAAGTGGAATTATCACTGGACTAGTAATCCAAAAACAAGCTAAGTTCTGGGAGTCCCGCCAGGGCAAATAGTGGAATTTCAATTCAATAAACATATCTGGAATTAAGAATCTTTTGATGACCATGAAGACATTGTCGATTGTCAGAAAAACCCATTTGGTTAATTGATGTCCTTCAGGGAAGGAAATCTTCCATCCTTGCCTGGATTCGCCTACATGTGACAGCAGAGCCACAGCAATATGGTTGACTCTCAACTGCCTCTGGATAACTGGGGATGGGCAGCAAGCCAGTGACGACGCCCATGTCACATCAATTAATAAAAATACATTGTGGACACTCCGAACCCTGCTACCTGCTGTCCGCTGGGAGAAAGCGGAGCAACTGAGCACAGGATTTCTCTCTGCTCCAGGAAATGTCAATGACACACTGGGATAGGCAACCCAAAATTTCAGCACAGATCAATAGCTGTACAAAGGAAAAACAACAAAACAGCACGGGAAACAGGCCCTTCAGCCCAACGAGCCCACGCCGCCACCTCGATGTTCCCACTTTTATCCATGATCCCTGTCTATGTTTATAGATCTATGCATTGGAACCAAATTTGCGAGTCAATTTACGGAGAATTTGTTTTGCCAATCAGCCTAACAGCACATCTTTGGAGTGTGGGAGGAAACCGGATCCCCGGAAGAAAACCCACGCAAGCACGGGGAGAATGTGCAAACTCCCACAGACACAGGCCCAAATCCATGTATTTGCACAGCACAGTGATAATCTCTGAACTTTCGTGTTGCCCATCAAATGGTCCAGTTCAAGCGTACACCAACAACATGAAGCACTAGGCTACTCTCGAAAAATCCAAGAGCAGCCCTCTCACGACCATCGCGTGTATGCCCTTTGTTAGACAACAAAGTGGACCGAAGTACCTGTAGGATAAAACAGAAGTACATCAATTTCATTGACATTTTAACCACTTCCCAGGGAACTCCCAAGGCTCATGATCCGTATTTTAAATCAGTTTTCTATATAGCTCCATTCGCATTCTGTTCATGTGCCCATCTAAGTATCTCTTAAATAACTCCAGAGTGCCTGCCTCGACCACTTTACTTGGCAGTGCGTTCCATACCCCCACCACCCTCTGTGTGAAAAAACTCCCTCTAGCATCCAAATTATACCTTACGCCCTGACCCTAAGCCCGTGACCCCTCGTGATATTTGAATCCATCCCAGGAAAAAGCTTAACACTGTTTACTCTATCTATACCCCTCATAATCTTGTACACCTCTATTAGATCTCCTCTAAGTCTTCGTCTTTCTAAGGAAAACAGCTCCAATTTGCCCATCCTCTCTTTGTAACTCAGACCTTCCATACCAGGCAGCATCCTGGTAAACCTCCTCTGCACTCTCTCCAGAGTTTCCAAATCCTTCTGGTAGTAAGGCGACCAGAACTGGACGCAGTATTCCAAATGAGGTCTAACCAATATTTTATACAACTGAAACATTAAAGGCTAGCTCTTGTGCTCTATACCCCTTCCTATAAAGGCTAGCATACCATATGCTTTCTTCACAACCTTCTCCACCTGCTCTGCCATCTTTAGAGACTTGTGCATCTGCACCCCCAAGTCCCTCTGCGTTTCTATATGCTTAGTAGGTCTACCCTTTATCATATACTTCCTCACCACCCCCCCACATTCTTTCTCCCGAAATACATCACCTCGCATTTATCAGGATTGAATTCCATCTGCCATCTATCTGCCCAAGCTACCAGCCTATGTCCTGCTGTATCGCCTGACAATGCTCCTCACTATTCGCAAGTCCAGCCATCTTTGTATCGTCTGCAAACTTGCTGGTCACTCCACTTCCTCCCTCTTCCAAGTCATTTATGTATATTACAAATAGAAGAGATCCCATTACTGAGTCCTGCGGCACACCACCAGTGACCGACCTCCAGCTAGAAAAACAACCTGTCTCTCTGTCTCCTATTACCTAGCCAGTTACTTATCCATCTAGCTACCTGTCCTTGTATTCCATTAGCCTTGACTTTTCAACTAACCTCCCATGAGGGACTTTGTCAAAAGCCTTACTGAAATCCATATAGACGACATCAACAGCTCGCCCTTCGTCGACGGTTTTCGTCACCTCCTCAAAAAATTCTACCAGATTCGTAAGGCACGACCTCCCCTTTACAAAGCAATGCTCTAAGTGCCTAAGCATCCTATCTCTAAGAATCCCCTCCAACAGCTTCCCTACCACTGCCGTCAAACTCACTGGCCTATAATTTCTCTAAAACTACTCTTTTTAAACAACGGTACAACATTAGCTATTCTCCAGTCCTCTGGATCTCACTTGTGTCCAAAGAAGAGACAAAGATTTGCGTCAGAGACCCAGCAATTTCACCTCGCGCCTTCCTAAGCAGCCTGGAATAAATGCCATCAGGCCCCGCAGATTTATCAGTTTTAATGCTATTTAGAAGCTCCAACATTTCCTCCCGCAGTATGGATATTTCCCTCAACTGCTCTACAGTTCCCTCAGAGACACGACCCGTCAACAAGCCCCTCTCCTTCGTGAATACTGACGCAAAGTATTCATTCAGGATCTCCCCATTCCTTCGGGCTCTAAGCACAGTTCCCCTCCTCTGTCCCTAAGAGGTCCGATTTTTCCTCTAATCACCCTTTTATTCCTAACATAGGAGTAAAAAGCCTTTGGATTTTCCGTAATCCTATGTGCCAAAACCATTTCATGCCCCCTTTCTGCCCTTCTAACTCCCCGTTTGAGCTCCCTCCTACTCTCTCTATATTCTTCCAACGCTCTCTCCATTCCCAGATGCTTTGACCTAACATACGCCTCCCTTTTCTTCCTAACCAAGTCCTCAGTATCCTTAGTAATCCACAGCTCTCTAATCCTACCTTTTCCATCCTTCCACTTAGCTGGCACATATCTTTCTTGCAACATTTTCGGTATTCTCTTGAAAGAATCCCACATGCCTTGCGTGGACTTACCCTCGAACAACCGTTCCCAATCAGTTTCCATAAGTTCCTGCCTAATCCAACAGGATTAGTGACAGGAAAACGGGAACATGACACAAATAACTTCAAGAACTAATTTTCTTGTGAAGGTGATATTTCATGCGCAATCAGGAACTAAAAATAATTATAACCTACCTGATTTTTATCTCCTTTCTAGAAACAATAATTTTCGCTAAATTGCAAAAAGTTTGAATTGCATTCTCTTCCATATATTGATCACTGATTGTAGACAAATCTGTTTGCACTATGCTTTTTGTCAATTTCAAAAACATTAGATAGATGATCAGATCTAGCATTCCTGAATTGCACAGCGGGTCCCCAAGGTGGATTGGTCTACCATATTTCTATTTTCATGTATCTCCTCATCAGCATTAATTCCTTACACTCCTGAGATTGATTATAAGTAATGTATAATGTGTATGGATTTCAAAGTTTGGAAAAGTTTTGACTGTTGGCTCTGAAGGCCGTAAGACATGAAAAACGACATAGAAGCACTGAACATTATGGTCTAGTTTCAAGAATTCGAATGTGCAGAAGTTGGTCCTTCGGTGGGAAAGCTATTTTTCTTTCTTTAATTCATTCGTGTGACATGGCGTCGCTGGCTGGCCATCATTTATTGTGCGTCCCTAGTCGCCCTTCAAGTCAATGGCTTGCTGGGCCATTTTTAAGGGCAGTTGAGAGTCAATCACATTGCTGTGATTTTTTTTTCTAAAAATCGGAAATGGTTTCAGTGACAGCACAGTGAGAAGTCTCCCAACACCAGGTTAGTGTCCAACGAGTTTATTTGCTAGTAATCTCACAAGACGGTCTTTCACACCTTCCCTCAAAAGTGAATTTCCCTAAGACTTTGAACATTTCCGGAAGTCGAGCTACAATCGAACTGTTAGAATCCCCGGAAATATCCCGCTGTTGTACAATTAATAACTCAGTTTTGGGTCTGTCTATTTCATCCTGTGAGCTTCTATTTGACTCCGGATAATAAGGATTGTAGACCGTGCCTGCTGCTCTAAATAAAACAGGAAGTAAAATTAGCAGGATGTGCCTCCAGTGAAGCTGCCCTGCTGACTGAGACAAAGCAGGTGGTTCTGAAGCTGCACACTGAGATTCCACTTTATAGATTGTCCCACTCAGGACAAAGTTGTACTGTTTGACTCGTACCCCTGGCACAAATATTCATTTACTCCATCAGCAACACCCAGTGACAATCTTCTGTACCATACACACGATGCACTGCAGGAACTCACCAAGCCCCCTTAGGTGCTACATTTCATAGAAACCGTACAGTGCAGAAAGAGGCCATCTGGTCCATTGAGTCTGCACAGACCACAATCCCACCCAGGCCCTACCCCCATATCACTACACATTTACCCGCTATCTCTCTAAACTACACATCTCGGGACACTAAGAGGAAATTTTAGCATGGCCAATCAGCTTAACCTGCACATCGTTGTTCATTTCAGACTCAGAACAGCGAACACCACCATTGTCCGGACTTGGAAATATTTTTCATTCCTTCACTGTCCTTCGGTCTCTATAAATTCTGGAATTCCCTCCCTGAAAGCGCGGTGTGTGTACTTGCAGTGCAGGGACTGCAACCGTTCCAAAAGGCAATTCACTACCATCCTATCAAAGGCAATTAGAGATTGGGAATATCTGCTGCCATCGCCAGCCAAGTCCACATCCCCTGAATTAATAGCAATAAATAATCTACTCGAGAGCAAGTAGCGCATGAAATTCACTGCTGTGGGTCGTGCGATGAGCGTGTGTTGTGGCTGTCGAGAAATTTCGACCGAAAGTTCACAGCTATATTCACCATTTAAATTCTTGAATTTAATTTGAAGGATGGGCGTGGCCTAACTTGTCAATGTTCGGTCTGAAGCATTTCAATTCAGCTCTGAGATCCAGTCTCCCAAAGCAGTCCAACTCTGCAGTCTCCGCTCACCGTCATTTAAACCTCAGTTTCAGGCAGCAGAGCAATGGGAATCTTTTTTGTTTTCACCGTGTGTGCCTATTTACCCCGTGAGTACCGTTCAAACTAACCCACATTGCATGAATTGAACATAAAGCTGCCCCAATTGCATCTCAATTACGGACAGTGTGTTGGATTTTAACCCGATTGTGCGGTTCGGCTCTGCTTGTCCATTAAACTCTGTGTGTTTAATTTTCAGGATTTTTCAGTCAGTCAGTGACACAAAGCCCGGCAGCGGCGACCAAGAAGGAGTGTCAGTCTCTCACCATCACCTGTGTTTTCAATAGTGTTTATGATTTACAAAACGGCCATTTCTTCAGACAAACCCAGACCGGGACAGAGCGGGAGCGGATCTCCAGCGGAGGGAGGTTTATTGTGTTGGTGAATAAAGCAGAAAAGACATTTTCGCTGGAAATTAGGGATCTGAAAATTGAAGACTCCGCCACCTATTACTGTAAAGCTCAGCACTGGTACTACATACACGGAACACCACAGTGGAAGAGAGGAGAACAAATACTTCAATATTTCTAAACAAACGAAGCAATAATTTCCAGCTTACGAACCATAGCTTGCGAGTTCTTGCTACTTTGTTGTAACCTGGTTGAATTTTGTTGAAATTTCCTCCATTCAGTTAGCCTTCTTTAATTTTTTATTCTACTTATACGAAATGTGCAATCCCGGGCCATTTTGCCAAGAGTTCAGAATGCCCCAAGGAACACTTTGTTTCAATGGGAGATATAAAACAATCATTCTTCATTATTGGTCTATAAACCCCTAATAATTGATAAACACTGGTTGTTTCGTGTTTTCTTCCCGGTAGTTTACGTTGCAAGTCATTCTTGTATTGGGCTAACTGAGAGTGTTGACACTGTGGAGAGAATGGAGATTTACAGATGGGTCTGGGACAGTGGTGACTGTCTCAGCTGGTAAGTGACTCCAAATCCGCCCGTGTTGCAGACTATTCAGGTTAGTTTTCACAGCCAGCTCATTCTTGCAATCTGATCACTTCAATCCTCTGTGACTACAACAGCAACGTGGGGGAAGGGGGTTCCTGTGGAAAACTTTCAACTGCAGTTTTAGATTTAGGAGCAGAGTAGGAAACTGGAGTCAGGTCTGAGTGTGAGACCAGACTGAAAAGGTGTGTGACCACCAAAGGTGAAACATCGTACGGGGAAGGCAATGTCATTGACTCCATAATGACATTTAATGATTTGGTGGTTGTATCTGATAATACTAATAACATCCTGGGCGTCCTGTCTCCCAAGTGATTTCAAATGACACACATTCTGAATGCTAATCTGTCCTAGTGTCAGTTTTGATTCTCTCTATGGCTCTTACGGAAGGTTATACAGTCTGGAAACGTTGGCTTTATTCTTTTCCCACTGGCGCTTTCAGATCTCTTGAGGTTTCCCAACATGTTTCGGTTTTTGGTGTTGATGTAAATCTTTAGCATTATGTTGTAGGTTTATTAATATACGTGTGGAGAAAATGATTCAGATTAAAGAAACGTTGAATCTGATGTTAGTGAGATAAAAGAAAATGAAATTAGGAAGAATGCGGGGCGCGCTGTCACATGGTGTGGTTGCAGTAAATGGCGTAAGGATTTTTTTTGTTACTGTGTGAAAAATCGAACAGGACATAGTGCTCAGTGCACAAAGATTTCGTTAGGGATTGAGTGTGAGAGGGGGATAGGCACGTGTGCAGTGCAGACAAGCGTTCTGTGAGCCCAATGACCTATTTCTGTTCTGTAGAATCTACAGAATATAAAATGCAGAGAGGATTCTGACCACAGAGCATGATGGAAATCAACTAATGGATAGAGGGAATTGAAAATCTCCAGCATCTTGAAAAGACAATTTTCACAGTGACTAATAGTGAGCAAGTCAATCGGGGGGAATTGAGCTTGCTGATCTCAACTGACATTGGAGAGTGTCTGGGACAGGTTCTCATGTTGGCAAGTAATCGCAAGCAGTACAAACAGAACAACTCGGATTTAGAAATCCACTGGTATTGACTGTAAATCATTCTAATGTGTAATATGAATTATAGAATTATTGGACGAAACTGTGCAAAGTTAAAATGCAGTCAAAAGTTGATCTTTGACACAGAAATGCAGTATCAGTTTCAATTAATTACTTTCACTGGGCGAGTATGACCGTTTTCGCCTGAATCTTGTTGTGACTCAGGATATAAACAGTCAGGGTTACTCTCAGCCAATCAACTCTATTCAGCAAGTGTTTTGGTGAGAAGAATCAACTTTCATATAATTTCCTCGGGTTTGTAAATCGCCAAGAAGCAGACACTAAATAGAAAACATAGATTGTGAAAGCAGAGAAGGACATCATTCTGGTCAAGTGGCTATTCTTACTAAAGTGGACTTTAGTAAGGCGTTTGATAAAATGGCCCATGGAAGACTTCTGCAGAAAATGCAGATGTATGGGATAGAGGGTGATTTAGCTAATTGGGTTAGGAATTGGCTAGCAGATAGAAGACAGAGGGTGGTGGTTGATGGGAGATATTCATCTTGGAGTTCGGTGGCAAGTGGTGTACCTCAGGGGTCTGTTTTGGGGCCCCTGCTGTTTGTAATTTTTATAAATGATCTGGATGAGGGTATTGAAGGATGGATTAGTAAATTTGCAGATGACACTAAAGTCGGTGGAGTGGTAGATAGTGAAGAGGGGTGTTATAGTTTGCAGAGGGACTTGGACAAGTTGCAGAGCTGGGCCGAGAGGTGGCAAATGGAGTTTAATGTGGAAAAGTGTGAGGTAATGCACTATGGCAGAAATAATAAATGTGTAGAGTATAGGGCAAATGGTAGGATTCTTAGTAGTCTAGATGAACAGAGGGATCTTGGTGTGTATGTGCATAGATCCCTGAAAGTAGGCAGTCAGGTCGAGAAGGTTGTTAAGAAGGCATATGGAGTCTTGGCTTTTATTGGTAGGGGGATTGAATTTCGGAGCCGCAACGTCATGTTGCAACTGTACAAAACTCTAGTGCGGCCGCACTTGGAGTATTGTGTGCAGTTCTGGTCCCCACATTATAAGAAAGATGTGGAGGCATTGGAGAGGGTACAGAGGAGGTTTACCAGGATGTTGCCTGGTATGGAGGGCAGGTCTTATGAAGAGAGGCTGAGGGATTTGAGGTTGTTTTCGTTAGAAAGGAGGCGGCTAAGAGGGGACCTTATTGAAACATATAAGATGATTAGAGGTTTAGATAGGGTGGACAGTGATAGCCTTTTTCCTAGGATGGAAAAAGCTAGCACGAGGGGACACAGCTTTAAATTAAGGGGTGATAGTTATAGGACGGATATCAGAGGTAGGTTCTTTACCCAAAGGGTGGTTCGGGAGTGGAATGCCCTGCCTGCAGCAGTTGTAGATGCGCCAAGTTTGGTGGCGTTTAAGAGGTTAGTTGATAAGTATATGGAAGAGAAGGGAATGGTTTAGTTTGGAGGGGCATTGCTTTGTATAATGGTCGGCGCAACATCGAAGGCCGAAGGGCCTGTTCTGTGCTGTAATGTTCTATGTTCTATGTTCTATGTTCTATTCTTTGCACGTGCTGCTGAACTTCGCCTACTTTAGCTTCCTGCTCTTCAAAACCTCCGGAATTCTGACTTGATTCCGTATATTTCTTCAATTTGCGGTTTTAAAATGAGTACTGAATATGTTTCAAGCATCAGATCTCCAAATGATCCAACTGAGCAAAATTCGCTGTGTGATAAAATAAAATCATCTAAATATTTGCCCCTCGCTCTTTTGCTTTTTCTTTCCAATTCATTCTAGCGATGTGAATGTCCCTAATTGCGTTTGACCTGGGTAGCTTGTGAAGCTCATCTTAGAGGGCAATTAACAGGCAACTACATTGTTATGGATCTGGAGTCACATGTCGGTCACACCAGATAGGAATGGCAGATTTTTTTTCCTAAAGGGCCTTAGTGAAGCAGATGTGATTTTAAGGACAAGTGACAATAATTTCATGGTCATGGACTTTGATTCAACATTGTTCTTATGGAATTCAATTCAAGATTGAATTGAAATTCACATTTCACCATCTGCTGTGGCACCATTCGTACCTGTGTCCCAGAGTATTCTGTGGATTACTAAATCTCTGGACTAATCAATCCAGTGATAATATCATTATGCCACAGTCTCTCCCATTATCGTTAATAAATGTCGAACACACTTCAATGAAACAATTGCGACAAATTGCCAATTATTGACGCGATTACGTTTCCCCCGGCAAACTAATATGCAACGTGGGTAATGGCATTATAGAAATATTGTGCATTATTTTATAGATTCCGCAGAATCCAATTCATCTGTCTCACAGACTCCGTCTCTCCAAACCTATGCTGCTGGCGACACCATTACCTTAACTTGCGAATATCCGGGATTTTGTCAACACACACTCTACTGGTACCGTCACTCTCCAGGACAGAGCCTAAAATACCTGTTCAAGGGACACACATCAGGCGAGGAGAACAAGGAAAATGCTGCCGGAGCGAGAATTTCTGTTTTTGTCGACCCAGTCGAAAAAATCAGCTGGTTAAAGATTTCCAAACTGCAACTGAGCGACTCCGCTGTGTATTACTGTGCACTGAGTCGGCGCACAGCACAGTGATGCAAAACAGGGAGAAAGGTGTACAAAAACCTGGACGTGGTGAGGATTTCAGATACAGTGATATAGAACAAGAGAGAGCTGTACAAAAATTCGGACATGACGACGATTACAGTCAATGATACAGAAAACGGAGGGAGCTCGACAGAAACTGAACATGGTGAGGACTACAGACACAGTATTACCGAACACGGAGAGAGCTGTAAAATAACCCGGACATGGCGAGGATTTTAGACACAGTGATACAGAACACGGGCAGAGCTGTAAAATAACCCGGACATGGCGAGGATTACAAACGCGGTGATAAATAAAAAGGAGAGAGCTGTACAAAAACTTGGACATGTTGAGGTTTTCAGACAGTGATATAGAACACAGAGACAGCGGTACAGAAACCTGAACATGGTGAAGATTACAGACACAGTGCTACAAAACAAGGAGACAGCTGTGCAATAACTCGGACATGGAGAGGCTTTCAGACACAATGAAACAGAACAAGAGAGAGATGTACAAAAACTAAACATGGTGAGGATTTCAGACACAGTAATACAGAACACGGGGAGAGCTGTACAATAATCTGGACATGGGCAGGATTATTGACACAACGATACAAAATACGCGGATAGTTGCACAGAAACCCAAACATGGTGAGCATTACAAAACTCTGTAATTCATACTTTTGTTGAGCTCTCCGTGTTCTGTATCGCTATGTCAAATAATCCTCACAAAGTTCAGGTCTCCGTCTAGCTGCTTCCCCTGTTTGAAATCACTGTGCCTGTAAACTTCACCATATTCAGGGTTCTGTACAGCTCTCTCCGCATTCTGCATCACAATGTCTGCAATTCTCAGTGCGTTCAGGTTTCCGTAAAGCTGTGTCCGTGTACCAAATCACTATGCTTGCAATCCTCACCAGGCTCAGGTTTTTGTACAGCTCTCTCCGTGTTCTGCGTCACTGAGGTGTGCATCAACTCATTTCACAATAAAAAAAAAAGCAGAGTCCCTTAATTGAAGTTTGGAGATCCTTAACCGGCTGATTTCGACTGAAGAATCGATAGAAGCAGAAATTCTCCCCCTGACAGCATTCGCTTTGTTCTCCTCCCCTAAAGTGTGTCCTGAAGTCGGCATTTCGGAGCCTGTCCTGGGGTCTGACGGTACCAATGCACTGAGTACTGAGAAAGATCTGAATATTCATAGATTAAAATAAACGTGTCATCAGCAGCAGAGGTTTGTACACGGGAACGTGGTGACACATGTGAGCTGGAACCTGCACTGTAGAAATAAAATGAATTGTTTGTTTAGTCACAGTTTCTCCCGGAAACTTGTCAATCGGGTGAATACCTGTCAGTTGTGGCAATATGTTTAATCGAATTTGGGAGCCTGCCCAAAGCGCCAAGGACCCAGGTTCAGTTGCAGACTTGGGACACTCTTTGCACGTTCTCCCCGTGTCCGTGAGGGTTTCCTCTACGTGCTCTGGCTTCCTCCCACAAGTCCAAAGTTATGCAAGTTTCGTTAATTGACATTGGCCCCAGCGTCAGAGGGAGATTAGAAGGGTTTATGGGAATTGAGTCTGAGATTGGGTGGACTGTGGCCTCTTACTGTACTGTAAGAAAACTGTGAATTTGTTTCAAGATGCATTGAATATTGGGGAAAAACAAGAACAGTGGCAGACCTTCAGAATTTTTTTCGCAGAGAATTGCAGTCACCTGAATGGCTTGTGGAAGGCGTGGTGCTGGGAACAGGCTTAACGTTAACTTTAAAACGGTAAGTGAGGAGGAAAAACTTTTAAGACAGACGGGATTCCAGTGAGGGCCAAAGAAGAAGGAATGGGTACATTGGCAGCACCTTCACATTTTGTCATTATTGATTGTTATGTTACTCATCATTACAGAATTGTGTTATTTTTTGATGAGTATGATTCTATTTTTATTAAATATTTGCGAATCAATATATTGGTGAAGTGCGAAACAGAAAACTAAACCGTAAATTTCACTCTTCTCTTCAATGAATCAATTGTTGACTAGATTTGATTGCCCGAAGACCCTCTAGATATTAAGGTTCAGCACAAATCAGAGATTTTCGTCCGCACCTATTATTCCGAAATGACAATGTAATGTCTGTGGGTTAAAAATTGGCCTTTGGCCTTAATTCAACAGTACAAGGTAACTCCTGCCTGCTAATTCATCTATTTCAATCCATCAATTCTACGGTTTCACTTCTATTAGACATATTTGCAGGTTGATTTCATTTTATTTCTACATCTGACATTGTTTTCTGTCTATTCATGGCGGTTTCTAACCGTCATAAAAACATGCCCTAATTTCTCTGTTGTCGGTTTGTTCAGACTGTTCAGTTTCCACAGTGGTTTTACTGTTACTCACTGGGAACTGCCTTCAGAGTATGTGAGAATTTCAATCTCTTCAGTCCATTGGCTGATTGTTCCCTGTCCTTTCCGAATGGAATAGTTCATAACACAAATCGGCCACTTGGTCCAGCTGGTCGAACATCGTCCTCGTACGGCTCTCCTCAGCTCGAATCCGATATAACCATTTACATCCTGAGCTGTGTGTCTATTTATTCCTCACTCCCGCCAATAGTTTTCAAACTGTGCCATAAATTCATCACGCCGTTTCTCCAAAGGGCAGGTTTCACATTCTGAAGTGTCTCCGTGTAAATATACCCGAATGTTTCTATCTCTTCTGATAGACATTTCATATTTCATTTATAAATGTCTAATTCTGCCAGCGACCAGGGACCCTGGTTTGAATACTGCCTCAGCGGTTGGTGGAATTTGATTTCAATTTTTAAAAATCTGAAGTTAACTATCTGCTGCTGACAGTGAAATGCCGGCGTTGGACTGGGATAAACACAGTAAGAAGTCTCACAACATCAGGTTAGAGTCCAACCAGTTTATTAGGTAGTAATCTCACAAGCTTTCGAAACATTGTTCCTTCATCAGGTCTGTGGAAAGTTCTGATCAGAGAAGAGCGTATATAAAGCAGGAAACATTCTCTTTCTCTCGATGTTGACATAATTCAAGTGAAGCCTAATTATCTATGAAAAAAACTTTTGTTTTTGTATTTGTACATTAAAAATAGAGGCAAAATTCTATATGGTTTTTAAGGTGCAATTCGAATAATTTGAATAATTTGAACAATTTGAATAACTTTCAGCGTTTTCCATACATACATTCAAAGTTCTTTCCCTTCTATAACCTAATTTTTGACTGCAGCAGACTATTCTAAATTTCACTCCAATCAAGGTGAATGGTCATCCAAATCTCGCATCCGTCCGTCCATGCATTCATCCTACTGTTCGTCCGTTCATCCATCCATCCTCTATTATCCCCTTAGAGGGCCTATAGTCCACCCCTTGTGTACACATCCACACTTCCTTCAATAGTTATGTTGCAAAACTAGGTTCTATGGGAAGCTAAAAGGACTCATCGAGTTTCAGAACAAGAATCAATACAGGAATTATGTGAACCTCGAGAGAAAGAGAATGTTTCGAGCTTTCATTTATGCTCTTCTCTGATCAGAACCTTCCACACATCTGACGAAGGAATAATGTTTCCGAAAGCTTGCGAGCTTACTACCAAGTAAACTGATTGGATTCTAACCTGATGTTGTGAGACTTCTTACTGTGTTTACCCCAGTCCAACGCCGGCATCTCTACATCTTTATTCTCAGCAGCAGATACATAACTTCAGATTTTTAAAAATTGAAATCAAATTCCATCAACTGCTGATCGCTGGCAGAATTAGACATTTATAAATGAAATATGAAATGTCTATCAGAAGAGATAGAAACATTCGGGTATATTTATACGCAGACACTTCAGAATGTGAAACGTGCCCTTTGGGGAAACGGCGTGATGAATTTATGGCACAGCTTGAAAACTATTGGCGGGAGTGAGGAATAAATAGACACACAGTTCAGGATGTAAATGGATATTTCGGGTTCGAGTGGAGGAGGGGCGTACGAGGACGATCTTCGACCAGCTGGACCAAGTGGCCGATTTGTGTTATGAACTATTCCATTCGGAAAGGGCAGGGAACAATCAGCCAATGGACTGAAGAGATTGAAATTCTCACATATTCTGAAGGCAGTTCCTAGTGAGTAACAGCAAAACCACTGTGGAAACTAAACAGTCTGAACAAACCAACAACTGAGAGAAATTAGGGCATGTTTTTATGACGGTTAGAAACCGCCATGAATAGACAGAAAACAACTCAGGTGTAGAAATAAAATGAAATCAATCTGCAAATATGTCTAATAAAAGTAAAACCTTTGAATTGATGATTGAAATAGATAAAAGCCCTACAGCAAGCAGGAGTTACCTTGTCGTGTTGAACTGAGGCCAAAGGCCAATTTTTGACCCACAGGCATTACATTGTCATTTCGGAATAATAGGTGCGGATGAAAATCTTTGATTTTGTGCTGAACCTTAATATCTAGAGGGTCACAAGACTGCTGATTTTCCTTCGGGCAATCAAATCGAGACAACAATTGATTCATTGAAGAGAAGAGTGAAATTTACGGCTTAGTTTTCCGGTTCGCACTGCACCAATATATTGATTGGCAAATATTTACTAAAAATGGAGTCATACTCATCAAAAAAAACACAATTCTGTAATAATGAGTAACAGTAACAATCAATAATGACAGAATGTGAAGTTGCTGTCAATGTACCCATTCCCTCTCCTTTGGTCCCCACTGGAATACTGTCCTGTCCCAGAAGTTTCTTCTTTAAAGTTTTAAAGTTAACGTTAAGCCTCTTCCCAGCACCACGCCTTCCGCAAGCCATTCAGGTGACTGCAATTCTCGGTGAAAAAAAGTCTGCCACGCTTCTTTTTTCCCCAATAATCAATGCATCTTGAAACAAATTCATAGAATTCTTACAGTACAGAAAGAGGCCACACTCCACCCAATCTCAGACTCTATTCCCATAAACCCTTCCAATCTCCCTCTGACACTGGGACCAATGTCAACCAACGAAATCTGCACATCTTTGGACTTGTGGGAGGAAGCCAGAGCACTTAGAGGAAACCCAAACAGTGACCCGAGTCTGCAACTGAACCTGGGTCCTTGGCGCTTTCGGCAGGCTCCCAAATTCCATTAAACATTTTGCCGCAACTGACAGGTATTCACCCGATTGACAAGTTTCCGGGACAAACTGTGACTAAACAAACAATTCATTTTATTTCTACAGCGCAGATTCCAGCTCACCTCTGTCACCACGTTCCTGTGTACAAACCTCTGCTGCTAATGACACGTTTATTTTAATCTATGAATATTCAGGTCTCTGTCAGTACACAGTGCACTGGTACCGTCAGACCCCAGGACAGGCTCCGAAATGCCGAGTTCAGGCACCCACTTTAGGGGAGGAGAACAAAGCGAATGCTGTCAGGGGGAGAATTTCTGCTTCTATCGATTCTTCAGTCAAGATGAGTCGGTTAAAGATCTCCAAACTTCAACTAAGGGACTCTGCTGTTTCTTAATGTGAAATGAGTTGGCGCACAGCTCAGTGACACAGAACACGGAGAGAGCTGTACAAAAACATGGTGAGGATTACAGGCACAGCGATTTGGTACACGGACACAGCTTTACAGAAACCTGAACGCACTGAGAATTGTAGACATTGTGATGCAGAATGCGGAGAGAGCTGTACAGAACCCTGAATATAGTGAAGTTTATAGGCACAGTGATTTCAAACAGGGGAAATAGGTAGACGGAGACCTGAACTTTGTGAGAATTATAGACATAGTGATACAGAACACGGGGAGCTCAACAAAAGCCTGAATATGAATTACAGATTCTTGTAATGTTCACCATGTTCAAGTTTCTGTACAACTATCCGCGTCTTTTGTATCTTTGTGTCTATAATCCTCACTATGTCTAGGTTATTGTACAGCTCCCGTGTTCTGTATCACTGTCTGAAATCCTCACCATGTCCAGGTTTTTGTACAGCTCTCTCCGTGTTCTGTATCACTGTGCCTGAAATCCACACACATGAGGACGGTCTTAACAGTGATCTTGGCTTCATGTCACACTATCTGTAACCCCCATGACTTGCCTGGGTTAGCAAAAAACCTCACTTACTGTGCTGTCTGGAGACAATACACATTTCTCTAACCTCTGCTGTTAGCCACTGTAAGACTTGAATAGCAGGTTAGGTGTAAGGATTCGCATTCTAATCTGCAATCTGTAAACTGTCTGTGCTGATATGTGTGCTTTTGGAGACCAGAACATCTCATTCGCCTGACGAAGGCCACAAAGGCCGAAAGCTCGTGGATTTACTATCAAATAAATCGGTTGGATTTAAAATCGGTGTTGTCAAACTTTCATGAAATCCTCACCATCTTTAGTTTTTGTGCAACTCTCTCCTTATTCTGTATCACTGTGTCTATAATCCTCACCATGTTTGGGTTTCTGTACGGTTCTTTCCTTGTTCTGTATCACTGTCTGAAATCCTCACTATGTCTATGTTATTGTATTGCTCCCGTGTTCTGTATCACTGTCTGAAATCCTCACCGTGTCCAGGTTATGGTACAGTTTTCTCCGTGTTTTGTATCACTGTGTCTGTAATCCTCGCCAGGTTCAGGTTTTTGTACAGCTTTCCCCGTGTTCTGCATCACTGTGCTGTACGCCGACTCAGTGCACAGTAATACACAGCGGAGTCGCTCAGTTGCAGCTTGGTGATCTTTAACCAGCTGATTTTTTCGACTGGGTGGACAGAAGCAGAAATTCTCCCCCCGGCAGCATTTTCTTTGTTCTCCTCGCCTGACGTGTATCCCTTAAGCAGGTATTTTGGGCTCTGTCCTGGAGAATGACGGTACCAGTAGAGTGCGTGTTGACAAACTCCCTGATATTTGCAGGTTAAAGTAATGGTGTCGCCAGCAGCACAAATTTGGAGAGACGGAGTCTGTGACACAGATGAACTGGATTCTGCAGAACACATAAAATAATGTACAATATTTCTATGATGCCATTACCTGCGTTGCATGTTAGTTTGCCCGGGGAAACATAATCTCGTCAATTTTGCCAATTGTTTCATTGAAGGGTGTTCGACATTTATTAACTAAAGTTGATGAGAGGGCGGCACACTGATATTATCACTGGATTAGTTAGTCCACGGATTTAGTAATCCACGGAATACCCTGAGGACACAGGTGCGAATAGTGCCACGGCAGATGGTGAAATGTGAATTTCAATTCAATCTTGATTTGAATTGCATAAAAAAATGTTGAACCAAAGACTAATGATGACCATGAAACCATTGTCATTTGTCGTTAAAACCACATCTGTTTCACTATGGTCCCTTAGGGAAGAAAATCTGCCATTCTTATCTGGTGTGGCCCACAAGTGACTCCAGATCCATAACATTATCGTTGCCTCTTAAATGACCTCTAAAAAGAGCATCATAAGCCATCCAGGTCAAACGCAATTAGGGACATTCACATCGCGAGAATGAATTGGAAAAAAGAAAGGAAAAGAGCGAGAGGCAAATATTTAGATGATTCTTATTTTATCACACAGCGAATTTTGCTCAGCTGGATCATTTGGAAATGTGATGTTGGAAATATATTCAGTACTCATTTTAAAACCGCAAATGAAAGAAATATACGGAATCAAGTTAGAATTCCGGGGTTTTGAAGAGCAGGAAGGTAAAATAGGCAAAGTTCAGCAGCACGTGCAAAGAATAGCCACTTGACCAGAATGATGTCTTTCTCTGGTTTTACATTCTATGCTTTCTATGTATCTGCTTCTTGGCAATTTACAAATCTGAGGAAATTATATGAAAGTTCACTCTTCTCACTATAACAATGGCTGTCCAGAGTTGATTGACTGTGAGAAACCTTCCTTTTTATATCTTGGCCCACAGCAAGATTCAGGCTAAGACAGTCATACTCGCCCAATGAAACTGATTAAGTGAAACTGATATTGCATATCTGTGTCAAAGATCAAATTTTGATACAGTTTAACTCTTTACACAGTTTCGTCCATCAATTCCATAATTTATGTTATATATTAGAATTATTTACAGTTAACACCAGTGGCTTTCTAAATCTGAGTTGTTCTCTTTGTGCTGCTTGCGATTTCTTGCCAACATGAGGACCTGCCCAAGACACTCTCCAATGTCAGTTGAGATCAGCGAGCTCAGTTTCCCCATTTGACTAGCTCACTATTATTCACTGTGAAAATTGCCTTTTCAAGCTGCCTGGGATTTTCAATTCCTTCCATCCATTGGTTGATTTTCCCCCATGCTTCGTGGTCAGAATCCTCTCTGCATTTTATATTCTGTAGATTCTACAGAACAGAAATAGGTCATTGGGCTCACAGTACGCTTGTCTGCACTGCACACGTGCCTACTCCCCTCTCACACTCCATCCCTAACGAAACCTTTGTACACTGAGCACTGTGTCCTGTTCGATTTTCCACACAGTCACAAAAAATCCTTATGCCATTTACTGCAACCACTCCATATGGCAGCGCGCTCCACACTCTTCCTAATTTCACTTTCTTTTATCTCACTAGCATTCTTTAATCTGAATCATTTTTTCCACACGTATATTAATAAACCTATAAAATAATGCTAAAGATTTACATCAACACCAAAAACCGGAACATGTTGGCAAACCTCAAGAGCATCTATTGTAAAAGAATAAAGCCAACGTTTCCAGACTGGATGACCCTTTGTAAGAGCCACAGAAAGAATCAAAGTTGACATTAGGACAGAATAGTGTTCAGAATGTGTGCCATTTGAAACCACTTGGGAGACAGAATGCTCAGGATGTTATTAGTATTATCCGATACCATCATTAAATCATTAAATGTCATTATGGGGTCAATGACATTGCCTTCCCCGTACGATGTTTCACCTTTGGTAGTCACACACCTCTTCAATCTGGTCTCACACTGGGACCTGACTCCAGCTTCCTATTCTGCTCCCAAATCTAAAACTGCGGTTGAAAATCTTTCACAGGAACCCTCTTCCTCCACTTTGCTGTTGTAGTCGCAGAGGATTGAAATGATCAGATTACAAGAAAGAGCTGACTGTGAAAACTAACCTGGATAGTCTGCAACACGGGCGGATTTGGAGTCACTTACCAGCTGAGACATTCACCACTGTCCCAGACCCATCTGTAAATCTCCATTCTCCCCACAGTGTCAACACTCTCAGTTAGCCCAATACAAGAATGACTTGCAACGTAAACTACCGGGAAAAAAAACACGGAATAATTAGTGTTTATCAATTATTCAGGGTCTATTGACCAATAATGAAGAATGATTGTTTTATATCTGCTATTGAAACAAACTGTTCCTTGGGACATTCTGAGCTCTTGGCAAAATGGCCCAGGAACGGGGCGGAGATGGACACTTCGTATAAATAGAATAAAACGATAAAGGAAGATAACTCAATGGAGGAAATTTCAACGAAATTCAACCATGTTGCAACGATAGTAACAAGAGCTCGCAAGCTGTGGTCCGTGACCTGAAAATTATTTCTTCGTCTGTTCAGAAATATTGAAGTATTTGTTCTCCTCTCTTCCACTGTGGAGTCCCATGTGTGTAGTACCAGTGCTGAGCTTTACAGTAATAGGTGGCGGTGTCTTCAATTCTCATACCCCTAATTTCCAGCGAAAATGTCTTTTCTGCTTTATTCACCAACACAATAAACCTCCCTCCGCTGGAGATCCGCTCCCGCTCTGTCCCGGTCTGGGTTTGTCTGAAGAAATGGCCGTTTTGTAAATCATAAACACTATTGAAAACACAGGTGATGGTGAGAGACTGACACTCCTTCTTGGTCGCCGCTGCCGGGCTTTGTGTCACCGACTGACTGAAAAATCCTGCAAATTAAACACATAGAGTTTAATGGACAAGCAGAGCCGAACCGCACAACCGGGTTAACACCCCACACACTGTCTGTAATTGTGATGGACTGGGGCAGCTTTATGTTCAATCCACACAATGTAGGTTAGCTTGATCGGTACTCACGGGGTAAATAGGCACACACGGTGAAAACAAGAAGGATTCCCATTGCTCTGCTGCCTGGAACTGAGTTTTAAATGACGGGGAGCGGAGACTGCAGAGTTGGACTGCTTTGGGAGTCTGGATCTCAGAGCTGAATTGAAATGCTTCAGACCCGAACATTGACAAGTTAGGCCACGCCCATCCTTCAAATTAAATTCAAGAATTTAAATGGTGAATATAGCTGTGAACTTTCGGTCGAAATTTCTCGGCAGCCACAACACACGCTCATCGCACGACCCACAGCAGTGAATTTCATGCTCTACTTGCTCTCGAGTAGATTATTTATTGCTATTAATTCAGGGGATGTGGACTTGGCTGGCGATGGCAGCAGATATTTCCAATCTCTAATTGCCTTTGATAAGATGGTAGTGAATTGCCTTTTGGAACGGTTGCAGTCCCTGCACTGCAAGTACACACACCGCGCTTTCAGGGAGGGAATTCCAGAATATATAGAGGCCAATGGACAGTAAAGGAATGAAGAATATTTCCAAGTCCGTACAATGGTAGTGTTCTCATGTCGTTCTAAACTGTAGCTGTTCTGAGTCTGAAATATCCAAGAATGTGCAGGTTAGGTTGATTGGCCATGCTAAAGTTGCCCCTCAGTGTCCTGAGTTGAGTAGGTTAGAGACATAGCGGGTAAATGTGTAGTGAAAAGGGGGTAGGGCCTGGGTCGGATTGGGGTCTGTGCAGACTCAATGGACCAGATGGCCTCTTTCTTCACTGTACGGTTTCTATGAAATGTAGCGCCCAAAGTGGTTTGGTGAGTTCCTGCAGTTCTTCGTGTATGTGGTACAGAAGATTGCCACTGGGTGTCGCTGATGAAGTAAATGAATATTTGTGCGAGGGGCACGAGTCAAACGGGCCGCTTTGTCCTGAATGGGACAATCTATAAAGTGGAATCTCAGTGTGAAGCTTGAGAACCACCTGCTTTGTCTCAGTCAGCAAGGCAGCTTCACTGGAGGCGCATCCTGCTAATTTTAGTTCCTGTTTTATTTAAGGCAGCAGACACAGTCTACACTCCTTATTAGCCTCAGTCTCAGTCAAATTGCAGCTCACAGGATCAAATAGAGAGTCCCGAAACAGAGATAATAACTGTAAAACAGCGGGACATTTCTGGGGATTCTAATAGTTCGATTGTAGCTCGACTTCCGGAAATGTTCTAAGTCTGTGGGAAATTCAATTTTGAGAGAAAATGTGAAAGAATGTCTGGGCTCCCGTTTTGGTTCTTGTTTTGACACTTGGTGAGTCCTTTAGCCTCCTGTAGAACCTTGTTTTGCAATATTACTATTGTAAGAGGCGTGGATGTGTACACAAGGAGTGGACTATAGACCCTTTTAGGGGATAATAGAGGATGGATGGATTAATGGACGAAAAGTAGGATGAATGGATGGGCGGACGGAAGCGAGATTTGAATGACCATTCACTTCGATTGGACTAAAATTTACAATAGTTTGCTGTAGTGAAAAATCAGGTTATTGAAGGGAAAGAGCATTGAATGTATGTATGGAAAACGCTGAAGGCGTTTGTTCAATTGCACCTTAAAAACCATACAGGCTTCTTACCTCTATTTATAATGTGCAAATACAAAAACAAAAGGTTCTTCAATAGATAATCAGGCTTCACTTGAATTATGTCAACCTCGAGAGGAAGAGAATGTTTCTAGCCCACCTGATTATTCTACAGAATGTGAACAAAAGTTATATGGACTCCAGATGCTAACTCTGTTTTTATCTTCACAGACCTGCTGAGCTGATGCAGCAGATGCTGTTTCGATATGCTGAGTGAAATGTTAGTTAAAGTAAATTTCATCTTAACTGTTAAGAAACTGCACGAATATTTAAAGGCAATAGATTTTCAGTACTTCTGCGGAAAGTACAGACTGCGTGGTGAAATAGCAGCTCCATCATCTGTCAGTGCAGGCAATATATGCTGAATGTTCTCCTTATTTGCTATTACATTCAATGACCCTTTGTCGAGGGGAGAATGAATGAATGTTGACTGGGATTCCCCACATTTAAGCGTATATCCAATTTCTAGTTACCATTTGAAGGACTGTGTTATTCTAAAACTGATAAGCAAGCCGCATGTTTGGAGCAAGAACGCGTGGTGTTGCTCCATTCATTCTCCACAGACAGCCACTGCTATGATCTGCTCTGTTACCGACAAAAACCGAGGGAGAAGCCAGAACTTTTAATCGAAAGGAATTCAGAGGGAGAAGCAGAGAAAGCTGAGTGTGTGGGAGGCTTTCAACACTCCAAGTGTTGAATCGTTTTTTCAGTTTAACCCTGACAAATGTACAGCTGAGTGACAGTGGGGTGTATTATTGTGCGCTGATCATTCACGATGATACAATCTAATACAAACCTCGCACGGAAACTATCACTGGAATGCCACATCAGCCGAGTGATAGGAGTTCAAGTTTGTGAACTCAGAACCTTCACTTCTGACAACTGCAGAATCTGACCGAGACCGTTTATTACTGTGTGAATGCAGTCGGAAATAGAGTTAATCGATGTGAAAAGGCATTCTGAATGATTGAGTCTCTAACGAAATAGGGTGGGAGAAAGGCAAGGAAAAATAAACAGGAAGGCAGCGAAAAAAGGAGCAAAAGACCGTGAAACACAAAGAGATAGCGCTCTGGGCGCTAAGATGGACGGAGATAGTTTAAGAAAGGCTGTCTGAGAGATAGGATCAGAAAAATAGAAAAGAAGAAACTAAGAGAAGAATATAGGGTGAGGGAGAGGGAGAAATAGGGACATAATAAGAAAGAGCGCGAAAGGACCTGAGACAAAGAAAGAGAGATAAACATATCATCTTATTCGATTTCTGATGTCTGATTATACTTTAACAATGGCCCCACTAAATATAATCGCACATCAATGGAATAAGATCAGTGGCCTCAGGAAATGAATCATAGACTTCAGTAAAGATGGAGTTAACTTGCTGGTTTGAGTGTACTCACTGAATGACTGACTCCACAAGGAAATATTTAATCCTGTCGGTGAAAGAACATTAGCTAACCCTTAATTTGAATTTAATATAAGTATCTTGTGGGATTGCATCATTGCCGGCAAATGATGGCAGGAGGAAGAGAATTTGACCAATTCAATCCAGTATTGGTGTTTAAACAGCACCGGGTTTGACATCGCAAAGGAAGAGAGAGGTTCAGACTCAGCAGCGGCCGTGCAGATATTCAGAATCTGGATTGTGTTTGGGATGATTTTTGATGGTAAGAATGACTTCACCAATGTTCTATTCAAACTAAAGTGTTACTTTCTTGTTAATGTGCAGTCTTGTCTTGTTCCTGAACACAGTGCAGATCAGCGTGCTGGAGATTGAGTTACTCAGTCCCGGACATCAGTGAGCATGAAAGAAAGTGAAGCTGTGACTATCAAGTGTACCTATCGCACTACAGAAGAAAGGTATTATGTACATTGGTGCCTACAGCAACCAGCCAAAGAGCCCCAGTTTGTTGTGTGGAGATGGCCTTGAGATGTTATGGAATGGAAAGGAAAGGATCAGCGTTAGGAAAGCGTTTTGCTTCAGACCTCCAGCTGTCAGACTCCACCACAATGTGACCATCATGGGCTTGCAGCCGACCAACGCCGTTGTTTATTACTGCGCTTTGGGACTCACAGTAATAGAAAATAGTATTAAGCCAATACAAACCGTCTTCCGATTGAAACTGCAACTCCTGCCTAGTGAAATCGTCTAGAATCTTGGAAAGGTGCAATCACAGCGAGGCTGTCAGTCACTCAAACACATAGAGAAGGATATCCAATTGCCTCCGTTAATTGATGTATAGAAAAATAGGAACTAGAAGTAGGAATAAGAGATTTGACCCTTCGAGCCTGCTCCTCCATTCATCTTGATCATGGCTGATCATGAAATACAATATCTTGATCCACCCTTCCCTCCACATCCCTTGAACTCTTTAGCATCAAGAGCTATATCTAATTCATTTTTGAAATCAGGCAACGTTTTGCCGTCAACTACATCCGGTGCCAGTGAATTCCATCCATTCACCACTTCCCCACCACACCCCCGCCCGACTGAAGACATTTCTCCTCACTTCAGTTCTAAATGGTTTACCCCTCATCCTCACGTTATGACCCCTAATTCTGAACTTGCATACAATGGGAACATTCTTTCTGAATTTACCCTGTCGAACTTAACCTTATTGAAACATATAAGATGATTAGAGGTTTAGAGAGGGTGGACAGTGATAGCCTTTTTCCTAGGATGGAGAAAGCTCGCACAAGGGGACATAGCTTTAAATTAAGGGGTGGTGGTTTTAGGACAGATGTCAGAGGTATGTTCTTTGCCCAGAGGGTGGTAAGGGTATGGAATGCCTTGCCTGCGTCAGTTGTAGATGCGCCAAGTTTGGTGGCGTTTAAGAGGTTAGTTGATAAGTTTATGGATGAAAGAGGAATGGTTTAGGTTAGAGGGTCACTGCTTGTTCCTAATTGTCGGCGCAACATCGAAGGCTGAAGGGCCTTCTGCGCTGTAATGTTCTCTGTTCTATGTTCTAACTCTATTAGAATTTTATAAATTTCTGTGAGATCCTCTCTGACTCTTCTAAACTCCAATAAATACAATCCTACAGACATAGTCCCTCTTATATGACAGACTATCCATCACAAGGATCGTTTGGTAAATCTTCGCTGTTCCCTCGATAACAAGGACTTTGTTCCTCAGATAAGGACACCAAACCTATATACAATTCTTCAAGTTTGGCCTTGCCAACGCCCGATACAACAGCAACAAAACATCCCTATCCCTAAACTCAAATCCACTCGCTATGAAGGCCAAGAGAAACATGAGCAGGCTAATGAAACGACTGATTTTAAAGGTAAAGAAAAGCGGTTTGCGATCCAGTCAAATATTGCATGTGAGGAGCTAAAGACCTTTCAGAGGACTGAGTTCAAGAGCTTTCCTTGGATTAGTACAGAAACCTCAGTTAGGTTATTTGAAAACTCAGAATCCCCAGGACCGGACGTAAGGCCCAGTCAGGCAATTGGCATTGTTTGCGTGATTGTTGAGTGGAAAACAGAAAAAAATGTTTGCAGGACCGCAAGTTGCATTATTTTCTCTTGCTACCAACAATGACAAAGAAAGATGGCCGACACCATTCAGCATGTTCGCAACAAATATGAAATGAATCTGAATTGCAGTCACTATTTTAATGTCGGAAAGAGCTATTATGAACAAAACATGATTCCACATAACATGATCATCTACTGTAGCTTGTCGACGGAGGTATAAATGTCTTGGAGAATTGGGTTGCTTTACAGGCCAATGCGTTGAAGTGTTTAAGATCCTCCAGAAAAGCCAGGAGAACGCTCTATTTAGTACTTTATCTGAGCAATTCATTTGCGGAGACACTCGAACTCTATAGGTCTGGCAGTGTAAGTGGCAGCTAGAATGTCTCTGGAGGGAGACCGGAACTCACAGTTTCCTGAATTAGACGCGATAGAATTCAGAAATGGAACTGTTAACACGGAACCGGAGATAGAACTTGAATTCGCGGCACCATCTGTGCCTGTTCTGTTTGATAAGGTTTTTGTACAGCGATAGATGAATTTTAAATCTCTGTGTCTTTCAACGCGCAGAAATAGACAGCGGTATCTTGGGTTTCTGCTCGAATAAGCGTTAAAGGAAAATTATTTTCTGCATTTGTCTGATCGGCCTCGAATTTTCCCTGGGCAAAATCTGCGTCTTTTCTGCTGTCTCTATCTCGGTACAAAATAAAATGCAGAGCCTGATCCGTGTGCTGTCTGTACCAGTAAAGATCAGGATCGCTGTGACTTGTCGTGTAGCTGCAGTCCATTCTCACTCTATCTCCTTCAGTAATATACAGTTCAGTCTGAGGTTGCGACACATAATCTGCTTGAATCAGCCCTGAATAAAACACAAAGAAAGGTTAACGCAACACTGAGCTGCGGAGTCTGTTAACATCACAATACTGCCAACAGATAAAAAGTTATGGTGTTACATACCGAACAACTTCCACAATATAACCAGATGACAACAATAGAAGAACCCCATTATTTCTTGGCCAATGATCCCCTTGAATCGCATGTGTGGAGATATGGATATATTTACTATTGTAATCCTTTAAATTAAGCGACTGTTGTACAGAAAGCTAAAACAGAAGGCAAGGAAGTGTCTCGAGAAATCGTTTGCCAATACAAAGTAGCAATGCGATAACGGGGGAGCAGTATGTTCCTAAGAGTGCTCACTGGTCAAATACAGTCGCTCTACCTCCTGTTACACTATCTGACCGCGTCACTGCTCTGGGCGCGGCTTGTGCTTGGAAATCAGCCCCGCCTCTTCCCTCCTCATCCCACCTGTTCAGAAAATAAAGCATTTGGCCTTGTAATCTGTCATTGAACTTGACTATGGATGCAAAGAAATGAAAATGATGAATGAAAGAAATTGGCAGGGACGTAACAGTCTCGAAATAGAAGAAAAAAGCGAGAGCGAGCAAGATACAATTAAAAAGAAACGGGTGTATAATGCAAACCGAGGAATAAATTATGTGCTGATTCCCATAAGGTGCCATATGTTTTTGTTTTGTTCTATCCCTTCTCTAGTTTTTGGCGATTATATTAAGGTCACTATTTATAAGGTCACTGTAATTTTTATAAATGATCTGGATGAGGGTATTGAAGGATGGATTCGTAAATTTGCGGATGACACCAAAGTCGGAGGAGTGGTAGATAGTGAAGAGGGGTGTTATAGTTTGCAGAGAGACTTGGACAAGTTGCAGAGCTGGGCCGAGAGGTGGCAAATGGAGTTTAATGTGGAAAATTGTGAGGTAATTCACTTTGGCAGGAATAACAAATGTGTAGAGTATAGGGCTAATGGTAGGACTCTCAATAGTGTTGATGAACAGAGGGATCTTGGTGTATATATTAATAGATCCCTGAAAGTTGGCAATCAAGTCGATAAGGTTGTTAAGAAGGCATACGGAGTCTTAGCTTTTATTGGTAGGGTGATTGAATTTCGGAGCCGCAACGTCATGTTGCAACTGTACAAAACTCTAGTGCGGCCGCACTTGGAGTATTGTGTGCAGTTCTGGTCCCCCGCATTATAAGAAAGATGTGGAGGCATTGGAGAGGGTACAGAGGAGGTTTACCAGGATGTTGCCTGGTATGGAGGGCAGGTCTTATGAAGAGAGGCTGAGGGATTTGAGGTTTTTTTCGTTAGAAAGGAGGCGGCTAAGAGGAGACCTTATCGAAACATATAAGATGATTAGAGGTTTAGATAGGGTGGACAGTGATAGCCTTTTTCCTAGGATGGAGAAAGCTAGCACGAGGGGACATAGCTTTAAATTAAGGGATGGTGGTTTTAGGACATATGTCAGAGGTAGGTTCTTTACCCAGAGGGTGGTAAGGGTATGGAATGCCTTGCCTGCGTCAGTTGTAGATGCGCCAAGTTTGGTGGCATTTTAAGAGGTTAGTAGATAAGTTTATGGATGAAAAGGGAATGGTTTAGGTTAGAGGGTCACTGCTTGTTCCTAATTGGTCGGCGCAACATCGAAGGCCGAAGGGCCTGTTCTGCGCTGTAATGTTCTATGTTCTATGTTCTATCTATGTCCAACGTGAATCTCCCATAAACACATTGTGGTCTCATCTTGAACCTCGTCAGTGTGAATGTTGAAGGTGATTCCACGGTGTTATGCTTAGTCATTAATGCATCATTCTCCTCTTCTGTTGAATAATTTCAAACAGTTCTTTTCAATATTTGTTCTTTATTCGGCATTTAATATCTATACATTTAATTAACACATATTTCCTCATTCCGAATTGAATATCTATGAAATATACAGCATTGAAAGGCCAACAAAAGAAATAAAGTCACTGGGTCATACACATCCCCTGGTGCTTATTTGAGAAACAACACAGTCAGCTTTTAAGCAAAATCAAACATGTTAAAAGGGAAGACATTTCAGGATAATCTGTTCGTTATACTTGATCGCCCTTTATTCTGCGTGTGAAACATTCTGGCTCGTTCACCTATAGGAACTCCAGCAGATCCGCGCTGATTCTCGATTTCCTCGTCTGTCTGAATGTTTCTTTTCCCCATTTCTTTATAATGAAGAACAATTTTTAATAGATGCTTCTTGGAAATTTTGGCCATTTCCTTTTGTTCAGTTACAGTTCCACCTGTGTATTCATGAGCACACAATACCATTAAATATGTTTCAGATGATCTTCATCATGTTTCAGCTTGGTCTTGATCAATTGGGGCAGTGGGCTGATGAATGGCAGAAGAAGTGTAATTCAGATAAATGCCAGATGTTGCATTTTAGTCAATCGGGCCAGGGCAGGTCTCGCTCAGTTAATGGTAGGGTGTTGGGAAGAGTTACAGATCAAAGAGATCTAGGGGTACAGGTTCATCGCTCCTTGAAATTGGAGTCACAAGTGGACAGATTGGTGAAGAAGGCATTTGGCATGCTTGGTTTCTTCGGCCAGAACACTGAATGTGGGAGTTGGGACGTCTTGTTGAATTTAGACAAGACAATACTTGGGACTTTTTTCTCTAGAGCATAGAAGGATTCGGGGTGAGCGTATAGCAGTCTATAAAATAATAAGGAGCATAAGTCAACTAGATAGTCAACACCTTTTTCCAGAGTTGGGGAGTTCAAAAAGAGATGGCATCAGTTTAAATTGAGAAGGGAGAGATACAGAAGTGTCTAGAGGGACAATCTCTTTTCGCACAGAGGGTGGGTATCTGGAACAAGTTACTCATGTAACAAGATATAGTAGACTAGGAAGGAACAATTTTGTCCTTCAAGAAGCTTTCAGACAGTTACATGGGTAAGATGGTACAGAGGAATATGGGCCAAATGTAGGCAATTGGGACTAGGTTAGGGGTTAGAAAAAGAGGTGGTACAGACAATTTGGGCCGAAGGGCCTGTTTCCATGCTGTAGATCTCTATGACTCTCTATGACACAATGATTCTATGGTGATTAATAATGTTAATCTGCATCTATAAACCCATCAAATTCTGTTGTGAATTTAACGAGTTGCGAATGTGTACAAATAATAGTAATATTTCTATCCGACCATTGCATCTTGAAATACAGCATTTCTGATTTTCCTGAAGCATTTGAGGCCGAGGTGACATCAATGTAATATGGATGTAACATCACAAATTGGTAATCTTCCGCAACAAATGTTGCTCAAGCTTAATTAAAAATTTCGGATAATGTTTCTGCCTAATTTCAAATCGCGTGGGAAGCAAACATGACAACCATTACACTCCACATACTTGGCGCTTGATAATCAATAAATGTCAGTGAATCCATAAAGATCAGAGAGTATGAGGATGCCGCAGTAAATATGAAATGGATAAGTGAAGTCAGCAACACCCTTTGAAGGTCACTGAGCTCTCTGCTATTGCAATGGTTGGAAATGGATATTGTTCACCTGATATAAGGAGAGATGGACTTAGGGGGATAGGATTCACAGAATAATAGGGAGTGAAATGGACAGAAACACAATGACAATGATAATGACAAGTCAGTAAGAGAGTTAGGGAGAGATACAGTGAGAAAAGTATATAGACAAAGAGGGTAGCAATGGTTGAGATGACATAAGTTCAAGGAAGGTGAGATATAAAATCAACAATATAATATATAATTTGATATGGGAATAATTTATCTTGAAATATCATTTAAATTGAACTGTGACTGTGGAGCATAAAACCACTCGTTTATTTAAATAAATTTAAATTTGAGACACAGGTCAGGGAAGTTGACCAGTGTAACAGAGTCCGAAACAAATAAGGCAAATTATAAAGATGGTGCTGTTTTCTCAACTGGTGATTTATAATGATAATACTGAGAGTCCTCATTCCCCAATACCATGCGGTATATTGATTGATTAGGCACAGTAGTCAAGAATACGTGATGAATGGGCTCCTCTGTTAGTGGTAGCTGTTAAATTGCCTTATTTCTGGAGACTCACTGTATTTATTATATTCTCAACTTGTGTCAATGCCACATGTTTCCTGATTTGTATTATTGTTAGTGTAGTGTAACCTATAGATTGTAGGACTAAAGTGAAACTGAATGCGAGTTTTTTTTCTGCAGAGATAGCTTTGAAATTTGCTGTTCAGTGCAATAACGTTGGGTTCAATGCTTGCAATGTTCTGCGGAAGTTCTCCAATTGAGAAATAAGTCTTTAATTCCAAGCCGCAGTCTCAAACAACGGGTGTATTCACATTACCATGACACTAATTGTATCGTAGCTCGATGTATTTCCATTCATTGGCTTCCAGCTCATTACTGACTGGTAGAGCAAGATCACAAATGTGCATGATGTTTTTTTTAAAAGAATGAGTCTGATATAGTTCTGTGCTGGATCAGCCTGACAGATTCGACTCTGCAGTTGGTTTTCTCCACTGCTGCTGGGAACGGTTAGGTGGTGGTTTCATCTGACGTTATCTTGGTTTCCTCAGTGTGTGTATTTGAGAGCTGACAGCTCAGTTAACATCTGGCCATTAAGCAACCCTCAAACGTCATTCCTCCAATGTAAGCAGGTTTTTGCACGGAGGTGGACCTTCTTTCCATCATTGTGCGTCTGAACACGCAGTAGTAAGTAGCAGCATCCGCTAGGCTCAGGTCGAATATATTCAAACTGATGAATTTGTTCGAGGCCTGGAGATCCACATAGAACCGACTTTTAAAAACATCTGCTTTATCTTCATAACCATCAGGATCTTTCCGCAGAATAAAGACGGGCTGCGTGTCTGGAAGTTGCCGGTACCAGTACAGTCTATAGTCGCTCTCTGTGGTTTGATAGTTACAAGTTAAAGTCACGATCTCGCCTTCTGTCTTAACATCTGATGAGAGCGACTGGGTGACAGAATCTCCATGAATCAGATCTGAAATTTACAAAATAGAACATATTCAGACGGGTGGGTCATGAAAGAATGGTCTGGAATCGAGCTTGGGAAACGTGACAAACGGTGCAATGCATTTTGCACATAATTACCTGTCAGGAATGATCCCCACATTACCCACACACCGAGAAGCCACATTGTCGCTGTCCACGCTGTAGAAGATTGATTTCATCAAGTCTAAACCTTCCTCTCAATCGTCAGCTTCCTGTCTCCAGATGTTCTCAGCGCCGTCGCCAGTGGTGCTGCGTAACACCTAGGTGGTGAGATAACAGACAGTGAACAGAGACATAGTCAGCTGGGTGACAATCACTATCCTTGCAGAGAGAATATCTAGATATAATGATTGACGTGGGAAGAAAATGGGTAAATCGGGTGTAGGTACATGAGAACAGCAGTAGGCCATTCTGCCCTTCGATTCTGTTTTATCATTCAGTTAGATCAGGACTGATCAGCCTGAACGCCACTTTCCCGCGCTATCTGCATAGCTCTTCATTTCCTCCATAAAACTACTGATTCAACATGCTCAATAATTCACATTCCACAAAAACCAGCTTATTTTGTTACTGTGACCCGAAAGCTAAGGAAGGCTAAATAATTCTATCTTTTTTTTTTAATACGCCCATTAGCCTTACTTTCAGGACAATTTCAATCGTGATTCCAGTGAAATTTTGATCTGTATATGGGACATGGCTGCCACTGGTTGGCCGGCATTTATTGCCCAACATTGTAGTGACTGTAATGTCACATATTGGCCAGACCAGGTAAAGAATGCAGTTTTCCTTCCCTAACGTGCATTACTGAACCAGCTCCTTCAGTGTAATTTTTTTATTGAATTGGCTCTATAGAATTTGAGCTGAGCTTTTGGATTAAGCATCTAGGGATAATACCACCAGGTTCAATTCTGGCCTCGAATCAGATTGTGTGGATTTTGCACTTTCTCCCTATGTCTGAATGGGTTTCCTCCGGGTGCTCCAGTTTCCTCTCTTTGTCCAAAAATGCAAATTAGATTGATTGGCCGTGCTAAATTGACTCTAATGTCATGGGAATTAGCAAGATACATTCTTAGGATTACAGATGTGGGGCCTAGGTAGGATTGTGGTCTGATGTGCGGGTTAGGTTAATTAGCCATGCTAAATTGACCCTCGTGTCAGGGGGATTAAGAGCGTAAATATGTGGGGTTACAGGAGTGGGACTGGTGTGGGATTGTGGTCGGTACACGGTGGGCAGAATTACTTCCTTTTGCGTTGTAAGGATTTTGTGATTCTGTTCTATGACTTTAATTGAATCTTGTAACATTCTGACCGGATTAAACAGGACAGATTCAGAAAGAGTGTTCCCGATGGTGGGCGAGTCCAGAATTGGGGATTGTAGTTTCATGATAAGGGCTGAGATCAGGAGAAATTCTTTCAGCCAAGGAGGTGAATCTGCAGAGTTCACTCCTACAGAAAGTAGTTGAGGCCAAACATTGCATGATTTCAAGAAGAAATTTGATACCGTTTTTGGAGCTATCTGGCAAATCAGAATATTGAATTTGACTGCCATAGGAAAAAATCAAATCATAGAACCCTACAGTGCAGAAAGAGGCCCATTGAGTCTGCACCGAACACAATCCTACCCAGGCCCTACCCTCCATATCCCTAATATTATGCCTACTAATCCATCTAACCTTAGTAATTCTTCTAAGGTACTCATCCCCGGACACTACAGGGCAATTTCTTAACATGGCCAATCAACCTAATCAACACATGTTTGGACTGTGGGAGGAAACGGGAGTACCCGAAGGAAACCCACGCAGTCACGAGGAGAATGTGCAAACTCCTCACAAATAGTGACCCGAGCCGGTAGTCGAAACCAGGACCCGTGAAGCAGCAGTGTTAACCATTGTGCTACAGCGCCGTTCATGATCTTATCAGTCATGAACAATGAATAGTAGATGATTTTCAAATGACCTACTCTTTTTTTGATGTAACTGGGACAAGAGGACACAGTAGGGCTCGTCCCGGGTTTGAAGTCAGGATCTCGGTGCTTAAGACAGCCAAAGTGAGAATTAGACTGCTACACCAAGGGCCGAGAAGCAGGCACTGATTGAACGAAATGTTACTCTCATTGCCATTCGACGCCAATCGCATATGTGCAGCGAACATAGACGATGTTGCAGAAACTTAGAAATTCCCTGTGGACAGGGAAACAAAGCCTATCTTACACCTCTATGACTTTACAACCAGGGAAGGTTAAAACGGTGGGATAAAAGCCTATTACTGCAGATGCTCGAATCTGATCCCAGAAGAGAAAATGCTGGAAAATAACCCAGCATTTTCTGTTTTTATTTCAGATTTGCAGAATCCGTAGTATCCGTAGTATTTTTAGTATTATATTAGGCTTTATATTTTGGGTTGACAAAGTTGACAATTTTGGGTTGTCATCCGGGTTTGACAAAGGGTCGAAAGATCAGTTATTTTCTCCCCTTACAGATGCTGCAAGACTGAGGAGATTGTTCACCATTTCCTTTTTTGGTTTCAGATTCCAGCATCCGCAGTAAATCGCTTCTGAACAGTGTTTAACTCACTGCCATTTCTCTTCCCGCAATGCTTACCCTGAAGAAGAACTGCTTTTATCTCCGACAGCTTTGACAAAGGGTCATTTGGACTTGAAAGGTCAGCTCTTTTCTCTCCTTGCAGATGCTGCCAGACCTGCTGAGAGTTTCCAACATTTCCTCTTTTAGAAGTTTGAAACAAGCGAAATTCGGGAGGGAGAAAAGTTAAGTCACTGGAATAGGCTCTGATAGTCAAGAGAGATGAAATAAGAAAAGACTTTATAGTTAACGGCTTCAGGGTGAGGTAAACATTGAGTCAGAGAATTATTTCACCACAGAATGAGGCCATGTGAAGGAACGGCAATATATTTCCAAGCGAGGGTGATGAGTGGCTTGGAAGAGAACTTCCAAGGTGGCGGTGTTCCTATGTATCTACTATCCTTGTCCTTCTAGGTGCAAGTGATCGGGGTTTGGAAGATGCTATCTCAGGGTATTTGATGAATTGTTGCAGTGCATCTTGTAGATCGTACTTGCCGCTGCTACTAATCGTCGGTGGAAGGAAGAATTTTTTTTGTGGATATGTGCCAATCATACAATCTGCTTAGTCCTGGATGGTGGCAAGCTTCCTGCATGTTTTTGGAGCTGCACTCATCCAGGCCAATGGCGGGTATTCCGTCACACTCCATTTGTATCTTGCAGATGGCGGACAGACTATAGAGAGTTAGGATGTGTGTTACTCGCCACAGTATTCCTAGCCTCTGACCTGCTCTCGTAGCCACTCTGTTTGTCTGCGTGCAGTTGAGTTTTTAGTCAATGGTAATCACAAAGATATTAACAGAGATAATTCTGTGATGGCAACACAATTGACCGTCAAGGGGTGGTAGTTAGATTGTCTCTTATTGGTCTTGATCATTGCCTGGCATTTGTGTGGTGTGGATGTCACTTGTCAGCCCAAAATATAAAGCCTAATATAATGCAGCACACTGCAAATCTGAAATAAAAACAGAAAATGCTGGGTTATTTCAATAGTTTTGGTAGTATCTGTGGAGAGAGAAACAGAGTTAACGTTTCCAGTCCAGACCTCGGATGGCAGGCCCAGACACGTTGGACCGAATGGCCTCTTTCTGTGCTGTAAAACTGTGTGCCTCTATGACCCTTTCTCGGAGTTAGCCAGCGGATGCGGTATGCGCCGTAAACAAATCATAATACCTGACTTTACCCAAAGGAGACAGTCAAAGGACTTCTCTGGGATTTGAAACCTACATCTTTCGCATGCTCGCTAATTAAAATTCTCTCAGCGAGAATCATAACCCTTGACCGACGATGTACGTAATGTACCTAAACGTGACCAAAATACAACTCATTTCTCTTTCTCCAAATTAGTTCAGACATCTCGAGCAAGAGCTGAAATTGTTAGAATAACTCAGCACATCAGCATTTGAAGACTTAAAGCTCAAGCAAAATATCCGCCCAATATTGCTAATTCGATTATTTGGAACTGGGAGCTTTTGTTTATAAAGTACCTATATAACTCGCTACATTACACAAAGAATGTCAAGAGCCAACTGAAGAACGAGAAATCAACAGTAACAGCAACTTTGAAACCTCATAACATATCTCGTTAAACAATATAATTTTGTTATCAATGGTAAAATACTATTTCTGTTCCAACATTTACTCTTTTAAGTACATTTTCTCAATACTGTTACTTGGCCGGTGTGGTGAGACTGCAATCAGCCCCGACGCTGAGCGCAACACAGTAGCTTCCTGCCCTCTGGTGGTGGAGACAAAGTGCAGCTTTTTATCACCCGTGAATCTTCAGAACTCATGTTTGTGTTCAACAATTTCTGCTCATAAATTCTATCGCATTTTTATATATTCCCTTTTTCAAATTTGAGACTGCACTTGTGGTGGAGAACAATTTTTCATTAGTCTAACTCTTCTAGAAAAGGTAAACTTTTCCAGATGTGGCTCTTGGAGATCCTATCACTCAGCCACTGCCCGCAGAAATTAAAACAGAAGAGGAGGTGAATTTATAAAGGACTACATTTTACTCTCTGAAAAGTGCAACATTCTGAACACGTCAACTGAGTCGCTTTTTGCACATTCTTAGTTATAAGCAAAGTAAACCAAATTAATCTGTTAATCCTTGACACTATTTTGATTTGTAACCTCCATAGTTATTCAAAAGTATGGGCGTTCTCTCAGCTTCATTGTGCCCAGAATTTGAACAGCGAATTCCAGCCATTATTTTAATCAGCATTATTTTCCCAAATAAATATCAACAATAACGAAGCCAGTGTCAAAGAACCCCAATTTAGATTTTTCGACAGCATATATAATTTGGTATGATTGCAGTCAGGAATCCAATCAACAGCCAAATTTCAGCGTGCAATAATCAGAATCCGCCAGCAGATGACGCCACATTCTAGCCGAGCTGCCAGAAACTCTCGTGATATTATCACTGAAAATTGTATGGATGGTTGGCTGATGAGGTCACAATAGACTCCCCACCCCCATACACACACACACACACACATATAAACTCACACTGACCCACGCACACAGAGACTCACACACACGCCCTCTGCAATCATTTGAATAGAGCCTGGGTTCCCTCTCTCCTTCTCAATCTCTGACTCATTCCGTTCCCATTCATTGAGAAAGATTCGCTCAACCATGTGCCTGATCATAGTGGTGGCATTCTTGCACAGTAAATATTGGGCAATGTTCATCAATCCAGATGAACATAGTTATGCACATAGATGACAAAATAGTTAACCATCAGAAACATCCATGTGAGTCGCAGATGGGACGCACCACAAACTATGACAGATATAAGCAATCTTACATTGACCCTTGATGTTTCATTCCTCTACCTTCACAGACGGATTATGCGCAGATCCAGTAACTCAGTCACCACTCACAATAACCGCATGAGAAAAGAGTTTGGTGCAGTTGCATTGTCAATATATAGACAAGGTTATGTACAGCATGAACGGCATCAGCAGAAACTGGCACAGCCACTGAGATGGATTATTAGCAATTCTGAATGAAAATGAAATTTCAGGATGACATCTGGCGGCTGATGACGAGTCTAAACAGAACGGTTATCTCATTATAAGCGCCCTCAACGTGGGGGATGGAGCGTTCTATTGCTGTGTCGTGAGGCACAAGCGTTAGATTACTGCTAAAATCCGTACAAAAGTCTCAGAGAGTATTTCCGGTACCTGTCAGCTACCTTCAGCGCGAATGGTTTCACCGGGGTTCAAGAAGGCAGGAATGTCTATTTAGAACTGGACCAAAGAGATGATTGGATGCCACCTGATGACTCTGTCAGGAAAAGAAACAATTGGCAGATAGTGGCATCCAATCAGCTTTTTATTCTCGATCTAATGATCTCAGCTCTTCTTACCATAGGTTCTGTAGTATGTGACGGCAGGCCAGCCACAGCCAATACTTTATCTTGTCTGATATTCTGAAGGTTTCGGAGGCACAAGAAATCCCTGGAATCCAGTAACAGCAACAACAATGCGTCTCTCTATTCTCACTGTGATCTGGGTGACATTCCTTGTTGGTAAGAAGTTTAAAATTTAAAAAAAGCAGTAAACACGAGCGTAATTTCCGAAGGAATAAATTTGAAAAGCAGAGCACTCCTGTTAAACAGGTGTGGGGCCTGCCATATTTGTGTCTTTGCGCTTGGATTTTCCTTACGGGATTACAGTTTGGCAAAACGCGTAGGAAACCGATACCAGTATTCGAAGATGACCTCTAGCAAAAAGCAATGTGAAGATTATGGTTAATTTCTATCCTGGCGGGAAGACTAAAGGCTAACCTGATTGCTGTATTTAAAATGATGAAGAGGTTTGGTGCGATGGACGGAGAGAGAAGATTACACGTTGAGAGAATTTCAAATCTATGTCCCACAAATCTAAGTCAAACAAAAATGTCAACAGGGAAATGGAGAGAAACTTTTTCAGAAACAGTTACACAATTAATACTCCAGTAGAGTGCACGGACTAATTTAAATGTAAACTCGACAAACAACTGAGGAAGAAAGAAACATAGGCATTTGAGATGAGGTTGGATGGAGAGGACAAGGGTCAATTGGAGCGAATGTTATGTCTTTATGTTACATGAATATGTTATATGAATATTCACCCTCAGTTCAGTTGAACTTTTGATAAATGCTTTTCTTCCTTTAACCGTGTGTTCTAGATTCTGATACTCAGCGGGAATCATCATTCACACGGACAGAGGGAGAAGATATCACTTTAAATTGCACCTACAGCGACAATGTTCATTTATCCTGGTCCCGTCAATACCCAGACGGAAACCCTGAGTTTGCGGTCGGCAGGTACACGGACGGCAGTGATCCTTTTAAAGCAGATTTCGCTCAGACCCGGTTTTCTGATTCAGTCCAGCCGTCAGACAAGTTGTACCAACTGAAAATCTCGGAGTTAAGGCTGTCTGACACCGCGGTCTATTACTGTGCACAAGATCTCACAGCGATCAAAACGAGGGAAATCCTCGTACAAAAACTGCCACATGTTTCTGGGTCATAGCTGCAGTTTGCTGAGACCTGTTCACGACAGTGCGCCACACACTGACACTTGAATACATTCCCGTGACCGCAATTCCAATAATAAATCATACAGACACCATCTGAAATTGTTCACAAATTTCATCTGATTATTGCATTCAGTGTGCGAGGGAAGAATTTACTGCCGTTTATTTGAGGCTCATGGGTAAGAAGCCATAAACATTCAGAATAGAATCTGTGTAACTGTTGTGTCCTTGTTCTGGTGTTTCAGAAAAAAATACATTCATGGTAAAGGAACAAATAATTTAAGGATTGATTGAAATATTAATCAATATTATAAACTGAAGCACGCCAGCTGAGGCAAATCCTAATACTGACAATGAAGAAGGGAATGCGTTAATGAACTTTCTAATAGTTAGAGATTTGTAAAAAGTATTGTAAGACGTATTTTCAAGTATCCAAAAACAGATAAGAGAAGCAACTGTCCCTGCTGTTGTACACGAGCTTATGATTTTCCCAGTTAAATTGTGTCCAGGAATGTGGTTAACCCAACTAGTATCGACTTTGTGTCTTTCAATATTATGGACTTCTGTTTAATATAATGGAGCTTACATTCACGCTTTCATAAGTAGTTACTTACTATATATGAAATGATATACTTACTGATATACTATATTCTATACAGGTATATCCAGACGTAAAATTGTTATAAGGCCCCTGCCACCTTGCCAAGTAAAATGGTGGAGGCAGGCACTCTGGAGTTATTTAAGAAATACTTAGATGGGCACATGAACAGAATGGGAATGGATGGTATGGTGGTGTGGTAGATAGTGAAGAGGGGTGTTTTAGTTTACAGAGTGACTTGGACAAGTTGCAGAGCTGGGCCGAGAGGTGGCAAATGGAGTTTAATGTGGAAAGTGTGAGGTAATGCACTTTGGCAGGAACAATAAATGTGTAAGTATAGGGCTAATGGTAGGGCTCTTAATAGTGTTGAGGAACAGAAGATCTTGGTGTATGTGTCAATAGATCCCTGAAATAGGCAGTCAAGTGGATAAAGTTGTTAAGAAGGCATATGGATCTTAGCTTTATTGTAGGGATTGAATTAGGAGCCGCAGCATCATGTCAACTGTACAAAACTCTAGTGCGGCCGCACTTGGAGTATTGTGTGCATTCTGGTCCCACATTATAAGAAAGATGTGGAGGCATTGGAGAGGGTACAGAGGAGGTTTACCAGGATGTTGCCTGGTATGGAGGGCGGTCCTATGAAGAGAGGTTGAAGGATTTGAGGTTTTTCGTTAGAAAGGAGGCGGCTAGGGGGATCTTATGAACATATAAGATATTAGAGAAACAAACCCCAAAAAACACACAACACACAAAAAAAAAACAACAAACACCAAAAAAAACCCCCCACAACCCAACAAAAAAAAAAAAAAAAACACACCACAACACAACCAACCCCACACAAAAACTGATTTAAAATAGGGATCATGAGCCTTGGGAGTCCCTGGGAAGTGTGTAAATAGATGATGACATTGATGTACTTGTTTTTATCCTACAGGTGCTTTGGTCCACCTTGTTGTCTAACGAGGGGCATACAACGCGATGGGTCGTGAGAGGGCTGCTCTTGGATTTTTTTCAAGAGTATCCTAGTGCTTCACGTTGTTAGTGTACGCTTGACCTGGACCGTTTGATGGACAACACGACAGCTCAGTGACTATCGCTGTGCTATGCAGATACATGGATTTGGGCTTGTGTCTGTGGGAGTTTGCGCATTCTCCCCGTGCTTGCGTGGGTTTTCTCCGGGTGCTCCGGTTTCATAGGACATAGAACACTACAGCACAAACAGGCCCTTCGGCCCACAAGTTGTGCCGAACACATCAAAACCTACCCAGCCATAGACCTATCTATGACCCCCAATCCCATTGGATCCCATATACTCATCCAGAAGTCTTTTAAAAGACCCCAGCGAGTTCGCCTCGACCACCACCGACGGCAGCGGATTCCATTCACTCACCACCCTCTGAGTGAAAAACTTTCTCCTAGTATCCCCTCTGTACTTGCTTCCCTGCACCTTAAATCTGTGCCCTCTCGTCGCGACCGTTTCAGCCCTGGGAAATAGTCTCTGAGAGTCCACCCTATCTATTCCTCTGAACATCTTGTAAACCTCTATCAGGTCGCCTCTCAACCTTCGTCTCTCCAGGAAGAACAGTCCCAGGTCCCTCAACCTGCCTTCATAAGGCACGCCTCCCAATCCAGGCAACATCCTTGTAAATCTCCTCTCCACCCTTTCAATAGCTTCCATGTCCTTCCTATAGTGAGGCGACCAGAACTGCGCACAGTACTCCAAGTGTGGTCTGACAAGGTTTCCTCCCAGATCCCAAAGATGTGCTCTTAGGCTAATTGGCAAAACAAATTCTCCCTAAATTGTCTCAAATTTCGTTTTTAATCCATAGATGTGTAAAGTCGGTGGAGTGGTAGATAGTGAAGAGGGGTGTTATAGTTTGCAGAGAAACTTAGACAAGTTGCAGAGCTGGGCTGAGATGTGGCAAATGGAGTTTAATGTGGAAAAGTGTGAGGTAATGCACTTTGGCAGGAATAATAAATGTGTAGAGTATAGGGCTAATGGTAGGATTCTTAATAGTGTTGATGAACAGAGGGATCTTGGTGTATTTGTGCATAGATCCCTGAAAGTAGGCAGTCAAGTCGATAAGGTTGTTAAGAAGGCATATGGAGTCTTAGCTTTTATTGGTAGGGGGATTGAATTTCGGAGCCGCAACGTCATGTTGCAACTGTACAAAACTCTAGTGCGGCCGCACTTGGAGTATTGTGTGCAGTTCTGGTCGCCACATTATAAGAAAGATCTGGAGGCATTGGAGAGGGTACAGAGGAGGTTTACCAGGATGTTGCCTGGTATGGAGGGCAGGTCTTATGAGGAGAGGCTGAGGGATTTGAGGTTGTTTTCGTTAGAAAGGAGGCGGCTAAGAGGAGACCTTATCGAAACATATAAGAACCTTATCGACCTTATATAAGGACCTTATCGAAACATATACCAGGATGTTGCCTGGTATGGAGGGCAGGTCCTATGAAGAGAGGTTGAAGGATTTGAGGTTGTTTTCGTTAGAAAGGAGGCGGCTAAGAGGGGATCTTATTGAAGCATATAAGATGATTAGAGGTTGAGATAGGGTGGACAGTGATAGCCTTTTTCCTAGGATGGAGAAAGCTAGCACGAGGGGACACAGCTTTAAATTAAGGGGTATGAGTTATAGGACGGATATCAGAGGTAGGTTCCTTACTCAAAGAGTGATTAGGGAGTGGAATGCCCTGCCTGCAGCTGTTGTAGATGCGCCAAGTTTGGTGGCGTTTAAGAGGTTAATTGATAAGTGTATGGAAGAGAAGGGGATGGTTTAGTTTGGAGGGGCATTGCTTTTTATTTTGGTCGGCACAACATCGAAGGCCGAAGGGCCTGTTCTGTGCTGTATTGTTCTATGTTCTATGTTCTATGATTAGAGGTTTAGATAGGGTGGACAGTGATAGCCTTTTTCCTAGGATGGAGAAAGCTAGCACGAGGGGACACAGCTTAAAATTAAGGGGTGATAGTTATAGGACGGATATCAGAGGTAGGTTCTTTACCCAAAGGGTGGTTCGGGAGTGGAATGCCCTGCCTGCAGCAGTTGTAGATGCGCCAAGTTTGGTGGCGTTTAAGAGGTTAGTTGATAAGTATATGGAAGAGAAAGGAATGGTTTAGTTTGGAGGGTCATTGCTTTTTTCATAATTGGTCGGCGCAACATTGAAGGCCGAAGGGCCTGTTCTGCGCTGTAATGTTCTATGTTCTATGTTCTAAACATAGACAGGGATCACGGGTAGAGGTGGGAACATCGGGGTGGCGGCGCGGGCTCGTTGGGCTGAAGGGCCTGTTTCCTGCGCTGTTTTTTTCATTGTTCTTTGTTGTATGCCAATTAACTTGTTTGTGCCGGCTTGTTAAGTTACCTAATCACACCACAAGTGTTGCGATATGATACCGGCTGATTGGAAAGAGGAGCATGGCTGAGACAATCAAGTCCTTGAGACCGTGAAGATACTGCCAAGGCAGCAATGTTCACATGATGGAGGACAAGCTACAGCCTGGGAACTTGCAGAGTCTGAGAAATTGCGGACGTGACTAAGGGGGTATACATATTTACTCTCCATTTGTTTTCGGGGAGAAGCCCGGAGAACTGCTATTAGGTGCCAGGCCCCTCCCAAAACCTTTTCTAATAAACTTGGTGTACTTTGACTCACGATTAGTCTCAGGTATTACTTACCTAGAACAAGAACATGATTTAACATCTCTCAATTTCGCAGTCACTTGCACGTATTAAAACTAGGAATTACTAACATAGAAATACCAAAGATTCTCGAAATGTTGAAATTAGAAGCAGAAGTAGACAATTCGGCACTTTCATCTCATTTTTCCATTCATTATGATCATGGCTAATCATCAAATTCATTATCCTTATTCCCTCCTTCCCCCAATATCCTCTGACCACTTTAGCGCCAAGACCTATATGTAATTTCTTCTTGAAATTACGCAACATCTCAAATACTTCCTGCAGTCGTGAATTCTACAAATTCATCAGTCTTTGATAAACGACTTTATCCTAAATTTTCAAGACATGATTAGATTCTGATCAGCATTGACTAATAAATATAAAATCCCTAAGAAAAGATTTGTTGCGTTCTAGACAGTAGAACATTTGGTAAGAAAATCGATTTAATGGAAATCTCTGATTGGGAAGAACATCGGAAATTTTCTGAAACGCAGTTAGAAATTGGCAACAAATGCCAGCCGAACCAGCGATGTACATATCACGGAAATGATTTTTTTTAAAGTTTGCAGTAATCACCAGAAGCGATTTGGGAAACCTAAAAACGCTGGATAAGTGTTTATGGTCAACGAGTTTGTTCAGCCATCTTTCTCTCCCCGCTCTCAGAGTTATTTAGCCGTTCTCTGTATCTGAAGGATGGAATATGATATCAAATGTTGTTTTCAGCATTTCTATCGCAATACCTTTAATTTACTGCATTGTAGAAATATTCCAGGCAGACAGAATAGATTGAATAGAATCCCTACAGTACAGAAGGAGGTCATTCGGTCCAGTGAGTCAATACCAGACCCAAAGGCTCACCCAGCAACACTGCTATTATTATCAATCCGGGACACAGAGACTTATCCAGCAGCACGACTATTATTATCAATCCAGAACACAAGGACTGTCCCACAACATGGCAATTATTTTCAATCTGGGACACAGAGACTCATCCAGCAACACGACTATTATTATCAATCCAGAACACAGGGACTGTCCCACAACATGGCAATTATTATCAATCTAGGACACAGAGATTTATCCAGCAACACAATTATTATTATCTATCCGGACACAGACTCGCCAGGCAGCAGGACAATAGCCTATTCTTACTGCTGAGTATGTGTATTGAGCTGCCTTCTGGGTCTTAGGCATTTTCTTGTTTGTGAAGGAGGCCTAGTGTTTTAGGATTCTATGATAGCGATGGAACTGTGATATATTTCCAAGTCAGGATGGTTATTGCCTTGGAGGAGAATTTCCAGTCGGTGAGCATACTCAGATATCTGCTGCCCCTGTCCTTCCAGATGGTGGTGACCAAAGGCTCTCTCTTAGGAGCCTTGGTGAGTCGCTGCTGTGTATCTTGTAGATGGTGTCCACAATCGCCATTGTTCGACGGTGGTGGAGAGAATGAATATTTATGGATGCACCAAATTCTCACTAAAAAAATATTTTCAAAAGGGTTGACTTGTCGGGGTACATTCATTGCATCAAGCGAGCCACGTTTTTCTGGATGGAATCGAATTCCTTGATTTTTATTGGAGCTGCGATGGATCCAGGAAGTGGACAATACTCCACTACAAGTCTGTGCCTTATAAATTTGGGCAGGTTTTGTGGTGGGGAAGAGGTGTGGGGCATGAGATGAGTTAAACCCTGCAGGACGCCGAATCTTTGACCTAATAACCACAGTACTTACATTACTGGTCTAGTTTCGTTTCTGATCAGTGGTAAATCCGCAGGATATTGATAGTGAGGGATTCAGTATCGATAATGCCATTGAATGTCAAGGGGCAATGGTTAAATTCTCTCATTTGAAGATCTGCGATGTTAGGGTGACACAGTGATTCACACTGCTGCCCCACAGCGCTAGAGATCCGGGCTCAATTTCGGCCTCAGATCACTGTCTATGTGGAGTTTACATATTCTCACGTGTATGCGTGGATTTCCTACGGGTGCTCCGGTTTCCTCCCACATTTCAAAAACGTTCTGTTAATTGGCCATGCTAAATTGCTGCTAAATGTCTGGGGCTTAGCAGAATAAATATGTGAGGTGTTGGGGGATTGTTGTTGGTGTAGACTTGATGGGCCAAATGGCCTCTTTCTGCACTGTAGGATTCTATGAACGTATGTGGCGTGAATGTCACCTGTCAGGCCAAACCTGAATATTTTCAGATTTTGCTGTTTTTGAACACAGATCAATTACATGATTTGAAACAATAGATTTTCAGCATACAATTAAACAATGCGGAAAATTGTTCACAATCATTGAGTGAGCGTTTCTTTAATCTGATAAGTTATGCTCTGGCTCTCAACACTGACTGTCAACATGTCTGGTCAAAGCTGCTGTCAGATGTTAGGGAATTGCAAAGCCCCGGGTAACACCCCTCACATGCTCCATTTTCTGCTCTCATTCTGAAACATCTTGCCTGCAGCGTGTTGTTTGTTAAATTGTTGCAGCAAATGTACACATGAGGTTTTGGACAGTAACTGCCGTCTTTCCTCTCAGTGTGAGTTTTATCGCACCGTAATACACAGCGGGATCCACTCCCTCCGTGTTCTCAATAATCAACTGGCCACATTTGCTTGCAGTGGAAAGTTCCAACTCGAACCAGCCATTTCTCTCTTTGCCATTCGAGAGTCTGTTTATTATGCACTTCGGACTCTGACAGGGCTTTTGTCTGTCCAAATACATTCCTGGACATGTCAAAGCTGCAGTTTATCTGCATCGAATCCCCGCTCTGGGCTGTTCTCGCTGTGGGAATTTGTGAAACATGGTCCGAAAAACACCGATCTATAAAAACATTCAGACAATGAGGTCTGGAACAAGGTGAATAAGGAAACACTCTCTGTAAGTTACAGTGTAATTTCACTGCACTATCAAATTAATAAAACCAAAATGACAAAGACACAGATGCATTTGCACCGCGTGGATACAATAAGAATGTCAATAGAACAACGAAGCACAGCTCACAATAAAAGAGTGCGAAGTGAATCAACAACTGCAATATTCCCCTCATGTAAGATGCACCAATTAAAGTTTCAGACACTCTGGTTTTCTGCAATTGATTGGCTGGAATCAGATTTTATGAAGATGCAGTTTGTTGACCCGCTGCTGCTTTTCTTTCGGGTCACGTGTGAACAAATCAATTTTATATAAACCAGGACACTGCTTTCCTGCAGATCCCGTAATTGATGGAAGGGTTTTAAAATTTAACCGTTCAAATGAAGGCATTGATTTCAAATTGAGGTAATTATTCATATAAATACTGCCCAAGTTGCAGTTCCGTATTAAAGAAAGCAACTGTTTAAACATGCAGCTCCCCCTGCTTCTCAGCTCTGGTCCCGTTACCCTCGGTATTTCAATGAATCGTCAACAATTTAGACGATCTCCTTTACCGTTCTGGTTAGTTGTTTATTCCACACTCATCATTTTACCCTGACAAGCGTAATATGCTGATGTTATAAAAAGCGGCTCATTTTATAATTTAAACCATGTGCTTTTCGAAATCGAAAATTCTGAAATGTAATGTTTAATATTTCCAACCTACCAACAGTAATAATAGCATTAACAATGCTAAGAATACATTGCGTAAAATATAAACATCCTGTTTGACTTAGTAATAGTTCGTTTCCACAGCTGCTCGTTTTTTTTTATTTAATAAAGTTACTGAACACTTGTGGGTCTGGAACTTATTCCAACATTGAACCCAAACAATCTCTCACTGCCCTCTGGTGGCGTCGAAATTAAAATCAAGTTACGACGCCCAAGTATTTTCATCTCCGGGGATCAAAATTGCTTTGATCCTTATCTCTGCAAGAGTTTTTAAATGTTGCCTCTTCACATTTTAGACGGCGTCTTGTGATTGCCAATATGTTTTACATGAGTAAACGGCCACCACAATTATTAATTGTTTGATAATTTGTCACATGACTACATCACCTTTGTCATTTAACATATCCTGTCTTCCACCGAATTACTGATCGGTATTTCGCTGTTTCTGCTTTCCCGCCTTTCCTTGCCATTGTGATTCCTTCAAATCTGCAGGACCTGCCGCATTTTCCTCACTTCTGATCAACATAATTGTTCAAAATGTTTTCTCTATTTCTATCTTCAAAGTTCCCATTGCCCATTTGAACAACTCTAGAATTGTGCGTTGACATCGCCCCTGTTGTACCCAGTGAAAGGAATCCAACATGTTTCTATGTTCCTTGGAAGGGTATGTAGTAATGCGCGCATGTATCAGCTGGTGGAAGGGATTGTGGGTTTGGGAGGTGCTGGCAAAAAAATCCCGAACTGCATGTTTAAACAGTTGCTTTCTTTAATACGGAACTCAATATCGAATGAAGGCTGTGGTTCTGATATTTAAGCGATAAATTACCTTGAGCAGAGTTATTGTTTATCGGAAGAACACTGTGAATATTGCTAATGATCAATTAAACGGGGATCGCTGGATGAATGCTCAAGTCTATCAACAGATCAAGCCCCAGCCCCGTTCCGCCCCCACCCTCTGCGCACTAAATAATTCACTAAAATATGGTGTGCTTCTATTGAGTTCTATTGAGCGATAAATTACCTTGAGCAGAGTTATTGTTTATCAGAAGAACACTGTGAATATTGCTAATGATCAATTAAACGGGGATCGCTGGATGAATGCTCAAGTCTATCAACAGATCAAGCCCCAGCCCCGTTCCGCCCCCACCCTCTGCGCACTAAATAATTCACTAAAATATGGTGTGCTTCTATTGAGTTCATTGTTGAATTCATTTCCTTCGGAGGCCTCTGTATGAGCTGCAACACAGTAACATAGAGAGCAGCTCCCACTGCAGGCTCAGGCTTTGCTATCAGAACAATATTCAGTGAATTCCCTCTCTGTCTACGCCTTTGAGACTGAACCTATCAGAGTACCAATTTTTGATTTATTCCTCGTTAAGTACTTAGTTCAAAGTTGAACAAATCATTTTATTGCTTTCACCCCGCGCTGCTTATAGGATTTGAATATCCAAAGCGTTTGATCCCATTGGTGGAATAAGATGATTGGATGTTAGCTGATGACGCTGTCGGTAATGAATAGATCAGCAGTGTAGTAGGTGTTATTCACTTTCTTCGCCACTCTTGAATGAACCAATTTATGCCTCAGCTCATTGCTGTCAACTGTGCCAGGAGCTCTCTGCAAACATGTCTCCCGTAACTTGGGCTTTAATCCTCACAGCGGCAGCCCTGTTCACCGGTAAGTTCACAAGTTGCTCAATTCTGTGTTCCACAGCTTTACCGGACATTGTATTCATACACGAGAAAAATGGATTCATCACAAGCCAAATAATTTCACCCCATCCACTTTGTAGCAACAACCCTGTGACGAACACTGGAGTTTAAAACCCATAGATAGTTGTTTTAATTCCCCTTTCAAATTATAGAAAACACAGACAGTGAACTAATTCCGATAGACTGTGTGTTTATTACCCATTCAAAAACCTTCCCAGTACAGTCCCCGACCTGTGGGGAATATATTTTATTTGAGTGGCGCCGAATTATTTATCGCGCTGTAATTCACGACAAAAAAGCCGATTCCGTCGTACAAAAGTATGTAATTGACGTCGGTTTATTTGATGTTACTTTTCCAGGACATTGTGGAGGAGACCGTGTTACACAGACACCGGCTGCAGTCACAGTGAGTGAAGGAGATGATGTTCAGTTGTTCTGTAACTTTACTGTTGCAGTCGCCAACGACAATCCAAACACATTCTGGTACCGTCAGTATCCCAGCAGTTCCATGGAGTTTCTGTTGCAGAGACATAGATACAGCGGGAACACAGAGAGATTCGTAGGGGACCGTTTCTCTGCGGAGTTTGATTTTGTGAAGAGCACCGTCCCGTTGAAAGTGTCTAAAACAGAGTTGGCAGACTCTGGGATGTATTACTGCGCACTGAGACCCACAGAGATATAGAGCTGGGCTGAACCTGTACAAAAACTCTCCACAGCATCACTCAGTATACAAATGCGGGCAGTTGAGTGACTGAGAATTGAGTATTTATATGAAGCCTTTCTTGATAACCCACAGTGCGTTTACATGTAAGATAAATTCCACACCTCGTCCTCGAATTAGCATCCTTATATTGGCAACCCCCAGCTGTGAGGGTAGTTGATGTATCCGATTTAACATGTCATCCGAAATCCGACATCTCTCACAATTCACCCTTCCTCCCGGACTACACTGGGTCATCTAAATGCATCGTGAGACTGGGATTGTGAAAACATCTGCTTCACAGGCGATAGAGCGAGCAACTAAACCTCCCCTGGCAAATGATGTTTGTTGATTAACTGTAGTGTTCATTTTGAGATATTTGCGGCTAAGAGGGGACCTAATCGAAACATATAAGATGATTAGAGGTTTAGATAGGGTGGACAGTGATAGCCTTTTTCCTAGGATGGAGAAAGCTAGCACGAGGGGACACAGCTTTAAATTAAGGGGTGATAGTTATAGGACGGATATCAGAGGTAGGTTCTTTACCCAAAGGGTGGTTAGGGAGTGGAATGCCCTGCCTGCAGCAGTTGTAGATGCGCCAAGTTTGGTGGCGTTTAAGAGGTTAGTTGATAAGTATATGGAAGAGAAGGGAATGGTTTAGTTTGGAGGGGCATTGCTTTTTATATTGGTCGGCGCAACATCGAAGGCCGAAGGGCCTGTTCTGTGCTGTAATGTTCTATGTTCTATGTTCTATTTGCATGAATATGCAAATTGCAATGCAATTGAATGCATTGCAATTCATGAATTCATGAATTGCAATGAATACTTACTTCATATTTGCACGTGCGGGTGGATTAGTGTAAAGCTTTGCGGAGATGATCAGGTTAATAACTGAGGCTTAGATAGGAATCACCTCTTGGCGCCTCAGTCACTCCGCTCTCCTTGAACAGGCGGTCAGTTTCCATCAGATTCACACAATAGCTGCCCAGATTGTTTTTTACAGAAATAATCGATAGTCTTGTGAAGAGAGAAACAAAAGTACTCAACTGGAAACTGGAATCATGGAAATCAATGCTCATCCCGATGCAAACAGCTGGACAAGAAGTTTAACCCTTGAATCAACTATTACGCAAGAAACTGCAACAGGTTGTGAATGTAGCCCAATCGGTCATGCAAACCAGCTTCCATTTCACTGACTCTGTCTCCACTTCTCGCTGCCTCGGCAAAGCAGCCAGTGTAATAAAGGACCCAACGAATCCCAGAAATTCTTTCTTCCACCATCTTCCCGTCGGGAAAAAAATACAAAAGTTTGAGGTCACGTACCAATAGAATCAAGAAAGCTTTTTTTCCCTGCTGCCATCAGACTTTTGAATTAATCTATCTTCCATTAAGTGTATGTTTCTCTACACACTAGCTATGACCATAACACTGCATTCTGCGCTCTCTCGTTTCCTTCTCTATGAACGGTATGTTTTGTCTGTATGGCGTGCAAGAAACAATACTTTTCACTGTATACTAATATTTGCTAAAATAATTAATCGGATCAAATCAAATATTGCTCCGTGAGAAAGAAAGAGAAGTTTTAACTGGTTTATGGACCCTGGAGATCGGAAAGCAGTTTATACGCTACGGGAGTGGATTTTTAGAGTAACTTCTGTTTTGCTCTTTGAAACGTTATTTCCACAGAGGACTTGATCGAATGGCCTCCTTCTGCATGTAGGGATTATATGATTAAATTATTCTACAGGCGTTGTGGATCTCTGCCAGAAGGATTTTTAACACTGACCCTCACCGTAGAGTGAAGAGATTTGCGAGTTGCATTATGTTCTGGGTACTTTGAGTTTGTGATCAATAGTAACCAAAATCTTTCAGCATGAAAATAAGATCTAATCGACCTCCCCACCCCTCACCCCTCAGTCTCTGCCTCTCCCTCACACACACAAACATGCAAACACACACAGTTTTCTGATCAACGCTATTAATTAGAAATAGTGGGTTAATATTTTCATCCACAAAACTTTGGTATTGGGCCATGAAATACAATGGTTTAAATAGGTCACTTTCTAACTCTCCTACGCTATAACGTTGACAACTTAGAAATATGGAAACCGGAAGCAGAAGTGGGCCATTCTGCCCTTCGAACCTGTTCCGTTATTTGTTTTGATCACAGCTGATCATAGAACTTACAGTGTAAAGGAGGCGATTCGGCCCACCAAGCCCGCACCAACTTATAGGATGCAAGACTGGGCGGGGAAGTGGCAGATGGACTTCAATGCGGATAAGTGTGTAATGGTCCATTTTGGCAGGACCAATGGGATGAAGGAGTACAATACCAAGGGTAGGAGCAGAAGGATCTTGGGGTCCGGGTCCATAGGACTCTTAAACCGGCCTCGCAGGTGGAGGATATGATCAAAAAGGCATATGGTGTTCTAGCCTTCATGAATCGAGGGATTTAGTTTAGGAACCGGGAGGTAATGCTGCAACTTTATAAGATCCTTGTCAGATCCCATTTGGAGTACTGTGTGCAGTTCTAGTCGCCTCACTGCAGGAAGGATGTGGAAGATATTGAGAGATTGCAGAGGAGATTTACAAGGATGTTGCTTGGATTGGGAGGCATGCCCTATGAAGACAGTTGAGGGAGCTCGGATTCTTCTCTCTGAAGAGACGAAGGTTGAGAGTCGACCTGATAGAGGTTTATAAAAGAGAGGAATAGAGAGGGTGGATTCTCGGAGGCTATTTCCCAGGGCTGAAATGGTCGCTCAAGAGGATACAGGTTTAAGGTGCTGGGAAGCAAGTACAGAGGAGATGTTAGGTGTAAGTTTTTCACTCAGAGGGTGGAGAGAGAGTGGAATCGGCTGCCGTCGGTGGTGACAGAGGAGAACTCGCTAGGATCTTTTAAAAGACTTCTGGATGTGTACATAGGAGTTAATGGGACTGGGAGTTACAGATATGGATATGGATATGGTTACAGATATGGATAGTTACAGATATGGAGTAGGTATGGATATCATCGGTGCAACTTGTGGGCCGAAGGGCCTGTTTGTGCTGTAGTGCTGTATGTTTTATGTTTACTCAGGCCCTATCGCCATAACTCCCGATGTTTTATCTTAACACGTTCCCCTGATACTAAGGGGCAATAAAACTTGGCCAATCCACCTAACCCGCACATCTTCGGATTGAGAAAGGAAACTGGAGCACCCGAAGGAAAGCATGCAGGCTCGCATAGTGTGACCCAAGCCGGGAATTGAACCTGGGTCCCTCGCGCTGTGAGGCAGCAGTGCTAACCACTGTGCACAACACCGTCTAAAATCCTGAATCCCTTCCCCTATATCCCAAGATCCCTTTAGATATCAAGAGCTATATTTAATTTCTTCGTGAGAACTGACGACGTTACAGAAATATAGAAAATTAACATTTATCTGCAGGTGCTACATTGTCGTTCATATGAAGTGTCACATCGCAAAAGTATTTCCTGTAATTTACATCTGACACCTGCAAAAGCGGTGAATTGTATTTTTATGCAATTTTATTTATACATAACATCTTGGAGAGCCACCATGTTCTCTGTAAATATATTTATTTTCGAATATTGCATCACGATGTTACTGAAATGTTACCAATTCAGCGAATAACGCACCTTATTGTTTTGATTTTATTATTCCTGCTGCTTTTGCCTTTCTCGTTATTTTGCTTTGGTCACGTTTACTACTTAATATTATTCCCGATATTCTTTTTGCTCGTTAGCTGGCATCCCAAAAAAAACTAATAAGGCACATATTGCTGAGTATAAATATAAGAATGTCGCTAAATTGTCTCATAAATCTACAACTGACAAGGTTGAATTACTCGTTTGCCCGATTTTCCCGAAAGTTCAGAGTGTCGAAAATTGTATTTCTGCAGGGTCTTCCTGCTTCAAAACGTCAGGGACCATGGCTCATTTCCGGTCTTGCGTGACTTTCTGTGTGGAGTTTGCACGTTCTCCTTGTTTCTGCACGAGTTTTCTCCGAGTTCATGATTCTTTCATGATTCCAGTCTTTCAAGAGAATGGCTGGGATATTACACTAAACAAAGAGAATCGTCATGGTTTAACATAAAGGTGGGATTAGCTCTCATGTATACATTCACTGCGGTTAAATAGGGAAAAACGTGCAAGAATAATGCAACATAATCGTGCAGTGACCCTCTTCAGAATGTTGAGAATTCAATGATTTTCCTGTAATTGGCCAGATCGCCACCAGATGGGGCTGCCTCACCATGTTTGTATGTTTACTGCCATGGGTATGAGAACAATAGCATTATGGGTCTCTTGCTGGTCTGGTATTTCACAGGGACAAGAGGCTCTCTGAGATTACCTTTTCTTTCACTTGCTACGTTATGTTATTTTATTTTTATTTCTTCTCCTGGGATTCCTGATTCCATTTCGGATATTGCATTTCTCAATGCTTGCTTTGTTTCTCGCACCGACTATCTCTGTGTTTCTCGTGTTCTCTGTCCGCTTATCTCTCTTCGCTCCTCCATCGCTACTATTTCAAATTATCTGTACCTATTCTCTCCCCGTTTCCTCACCGTCTGTTCATCTAATTCCCTTCCTGCCTCCGTCTCTCTCCCTTTCCTTTCCCTGGCTGCCTCACTATTTATGTCCCTCTTTCTCCCTTATTGCTATCATTTCCTTTCTTCTTGTCTACCCCTCGAATCTCAATCTATTTCTCCTTATGTATACCTCGATATCTACCACGGTCTCTGCTTCTGGTTCACCCACTCTCTTTTCATTTATCGTCATTTCTTATGTCGTTTTTCTCTGTGCTACGTGTCACATATCAAAACATTTTCGACAGCTTTTGTTGGACAGAAGGAATATTTTCTAGAGCTGCCTTTGGCTTGGTCATATTTTGGGCTCATGTTAAATCAGAACAAGCTGCCGATGAATTTAGGAAATCGAAATTCTGCCCGCTATTCTCTTAGTCACTCCGCAGCAGTGTTTTTGTACGAGCCTCTGGTTCCTGTTACCATGTCTGCGGTAATACACCTTGCTATCAAACAGCTCACAGGTGGTGAAATTTCTCATTTTTCGAAGTGTTCATAGATGCAGAAAAACCGAGCCCCGCGCCTTCTGCTCTGAAATCATTTCCGTAGTTATGGATGGAAGTCAAGAATTTGGTGGCTTTATCCCGGTCCGGCGGTATAGCTGTGAAGAATATGCACTATCTGTGGTCGAGTGGCTGAAGTCAATGGATACCGATTCTCCTCCATCGTTGTAACTGGACCGTGGGAGACAAATACAGATTCACTCACACCTACAAAAAATAGAAATGCAAACTTAACGTTTTATCATCACTTTGTCGGGAAAAATGTGTTCAGGGTGACTGAATATATTACAAATAGAGGAAAAAATTACATGGGAAGATTTTTATCTCAGCATTGCGAGCAGGCTGGGGATTGTGCAATTTGGGAACTTAGCAGTTAAGAGAGTTGCAGCTATGACGAATGAGTAAAAACTAACAGGCAGCATTCTCGCAGAGCTGGTGCGGGATTTGAACTCAGTGAGTTAAAACTCTTTTAGTTCAGAGTTCGGAAGATGCTGAGTAATATCCGGCCTCATTGGCGATTGGTTCATTCCTGACAGCGCCAGCAGGAGACACCCAATCAGCTGATGGCTTCTTTGTCCTACATTTCATCCAATCATCTCAGAGTGTCTTTGTTCTCCAATGCATGACGTCAGACAGAGGAGCAGGAACCATTTGAATCTGTTCTCAGAACAATGAACTGAACTCGAAGAAGCTAAAGGACCGAATGAAGATATCGCTCTCTTTCACAAAGTGGAGACATGGAAATAAATATTGGCCATTTTCCGGAGTTAATCTTTGAGATAGCACATAGTTGGATCCTGCTTAACGTTCTGATAACAGCGACAGTTTTCCATTTCAAAGGTTGCTCCAAACAGCTATAAAATGGAATTTATATAGAATGATACTTTGAGCACCATGAAAAAGAGAGCATTCGGGCTAACTCTTCGTTATGCCATTGTTTTGCTTGTATTAACAATTCACAATCCAGGTCACAGATCTGATTCAGTGAGAGGAGGTGAGAATGCCTTTGCAGGTTTTTGTACGGGCTGAATGTGCCCCTGCAACAGTGTGGGGTTCAGCGCACAGTAATACACGGCAGAGTCAGAGACACGGACCCCGGTGATTTTTAAACGAACTGTTTTCTTGTCCTTGTCCAAATCGGCAGAAAACCGGTCAGGGAAATCTGGAAACTTTTCTCCGCCACGTGTGCTATATTTCTTCAGTAAATATCTTGGATTTTCCCCAGGATACTGGACGTACCAGAAAAGAGTTGGAACAGCATCTTTTGCTGTGTAATTGCAATTCACTGTAACGTCCAATCCTTCCTGAACCGTTAATTCGGGCGACTGGGAAACTGAATCTTGGCCATTGATTCCTGCAATAAAATATAAAATGTATAAGAAATCCGTGAGCAACTATAACGATGACACACTGAGGGTTTGAGCTCAGACTCACCGGGCAGCGTGGCCATCATTATCAGTACAGCACACAGGGGACACATGATTCCAGTTTGAACAGTAAGCAGCGACAACGTTTAAAATATGTTGTTGAGTCGAGTCTGTTATCACAGAGTGAACTCAGATGCAAGGCAGCTTCAATTATTAGGAAACTGGGGGGCGTTACTCAGCGCTGCGATTGGCTCATCTCCCTGAGCTGACGTCAGCTGCGAATCATAAAACCCCTACAGTACAAAAGGAGGCCATTCGTCGCATCGAGTTTGCACCCACAATTCCACTCAAGCCTCACTCCCGCAACTCTGCGTATCCCGTGACACTAGGGTCAATTTAGCATGGCCAATCAACCTAACCTGCACATCTTTGGATTATGGGAGGGAGCAGGATCAAATGTTCCGAAGGAGACCCACGTAGACGCGGGGAGAACATGCAAACTTCGTACAGAAAGTGATCCCAAGCCGTAATTGATCCCGGTTCCTGACACTGTGAGCGAGCAGTGCTTACCACTGTGGCACCAGGCCGCCCCGTAACCAGTGTTAATCATAGTTAGTTAATGATTTAATATAATTTTTCCCAATCACATTTCTTCTCTGGCCGTAAACGCATTTCTAAATTCCTTGCTCTCTCTCTGCTCTCTCCCACATAACCAGTAATTCTGCTTCATTAATCGCTTTCCTCAGAACTCACTCCATTAATCTTTCTTAAGGCGGATCCTTTTTCCTAATTCAGGTGAAAAGTGAAACTAATTTAATCATTTATGGGCGACACGGTGGCACAGTGATTAGCATTGCTGCCTCAGTGCCAGGCACCCGGCTTCAATTCCAATCTCGGGTCACTGCCTGTGTGGAGTTTGCACATTCTTCGGCGAGGTTGTCCTCGGGGTGCTCCGGTTTGTTTTTTCCACAGACCTAAGATTTGCAGGTTTGCTGGATTGGTCATGCTAAATTGTCCCTTAATGTCAAGGGGATTACCAGGCTAAACATGTAGGGTTATGGGGATAAAGCCTGGGAGAGATTGTTATCGGTGCAGACTCTTGGGCGTAATAGCTCCTTTCTGTACTGTAGGGATTCTATGATTAACAGCTGCCTAACATGCAGATATAAATGAGAAATAGCCACGACTTAACATAATTAATAGTTGGTGCTTTCCGTATACCGAAGATAAGTAGTTATCCAACTCTGCACCGGGAAATCTTTCATGGAACAGAAACATAGAAACTAGAAGTAGGAGTAGGCCATTCGGCCCTTCGAGCCTTCGCCGCCATTCAGCGTAATCATGGCTAATCATCGATTTCAATACCCTGATCTCCCCTTCCTCCCATGAACCTTTCTAATTTCTGCTTGAAATCAGACCACGTTTTTGGCCTCAACTACATTCTGTGGTAATGAATTCCACACATTCATCACCTTCCGGGTGAAGACATTTCTCCTTACCTCAGTTCTAAAAAGTTGCCCCTTATCCTCAAACTATGACGCCTTGTTCTGAACTCCCCTACCATTGGGAACATTGTTTCTGAATCGACCCTACCTACCCCTGTCAGAATTTTTATGAGATCGGTTCTCACTCTTCTAAACTCCAGTGAGTATAATCTTAACCGATGTAATCTCTTCTCATATAATAAACCTGCCATCCCGAGCATCAACTTGGTAAATCTTCGCTCTACTGCCTCTATACCAAGGATATCCTTCCTCAAATAGTAAAGTTCTGATTTCAAATCAGTCACTATTTCTACTCCACGAACTTTAAAATGGGACAATTCAGAAGCTGCATTTGATAATAGATCACTTTTAAAGTATGACACCTAACTACAGATCAATGAAGTTATTTGCCAGGGTAATCTGCAAATTTGTGCGATTTGGATTGGAGAATGATTGGATTTGATATGACCGCCAAATGTGACATTTCACAACACTGATAATGGGTGAGGTCTGCGGGGGAATATCGTTAAGTTGGGGCTATACTGTCCCCTTCATTTTCTGCGCATTTTCGATGAGATCCGAATCTTTTTTTCCCTGACAGAGAACATTTGGTTATCGACCTGCTTTAGTTTTTGTATGAGGACTATGGAAGCCTCATTCACTGTGGGTCTCAGTGCACAGTAATACACGGCGCTGTCTGGCATCTTCAAATCTTTCATTGTCAAGTGAAAAGTGCTTTGTTTCTGGTTGAGATTCCCGCTGAAATGCTCAAAGCCGGGAGCCGTCTCGTTAAACCCAAAGCTATCGGCTCTCAGCAGATACTGAGGAGCTCGGTGTGGATACTGGCGATACCAGAATAGGGAATGTTGCATAGCTGAGCTCGATAGTGAGTAACTGCAGGGCATTATTGAATCTTCACCCTCTGCTGCTTCAACTCTTGGCTCTGATTGGGAAACTGAGTCTCCATAACTCATCTCTGAAAATATATATCGGATACAAAGCGGGTTAGGAGACAGAGGAAGACAACAGTCACACAGAGCTTGGAAAGGACTGAAATATACTTTACAGTATATGATCAGAATCACTGACCTAGGATCAGAGCAATAACCAGGGTGAGGAACATCTTCACTGCCATGGTTCCAATCTGAGCTCCAGAATTAGGGAGAGTGATCTCTGTCTGAAAGAGACCCGGAATATGAGAAATTGAAAGAGTTAGCAAGGAGCGATGCGATTGGCTGGGATTTATTTTCCTCGCCCATTTTTATATCTGCAAAAACTCACTCTCTGCAGAAGGCGACTTTGGGAAGTGATCAGAGCGCGCCCTCCCGTGGACAGTTTAACCACATTCGGAACAGACACAGAACCCAAAAATGTATAGGCTGGGAAATATAAAGGCTTAGAAATATCTGGCGCAGGTACAATACGGACAAGAGGAAATATTCATTCCACATCCACACCATTAATACCCCTTTGGGTTTTAAGGCTTCAAGAAAGTCATCTCTCAATCTTCGAAATTCAGCGAATACAAATCCAGGATCAGTACCCTTCTGCTTATCCAGAAAATACGCTTATACCTGCTAATACTATAGCAAACTTTCTCTGGACATTTTCTAACGCATTACAACTTTTCTTTAGATAAGGAATCAAGCAAGAATATACTGCCGTATTTTTTCTTCCTATTAGTCTTATTATGGTATCCTTAAATTCAGATTGAACTATGCATGGAACTAATATGAATTTCAGTTTGAATCCTTATCGATTGCTTCATCTGTTTCGAATGTCCCAGACCTTTCTGTTAAACTAAATGCGTTTTACACAATTTTGAAACCACAGCAATACAGATAAGATTCGAACTCTGAATAAAGCTCTCTCCCCACATCGGAAGGATGTGAATTTGGCTCCTTCCTCACATTTATCTGACAGACTGCCGGATTTATTGTACCTACTTCAATTTTAGGCTTTTCTCGGAGTTGTGGATAGCTGATATTTTGTCCAATTTATCAGCAATGCCCGAACGAGGCTTGGGGAATTTATTGAAACGGGAGACTGGGAGAAATTACATGTTCTACATTCTGGTCTTTCCCGGAACAAGGTTGGGAGAGGCGGGACTCTGAGATACAAAGAGGACATTGGCACTAGTGGCCAAAAGATTGAGAGTGCAGGGTGGACACCAAGGAGGCGCAATAAAGACAGACAGGAGCAGATAGAGAAATAGTCAGATAAAGCCATTGGGCTACAATCAACGTTGTTCGGTAGTCAATCCTTGACAAAACTGAGAAGTAGGTCATTGGACAAAGTTCTTTAGTTTCCCAAAAATGTAGACAGTCGATTATATAAAATTCCTTCTACACTTCAGAGAACAAGAGTTGTCATAATTTTAAAATTTTGCTGTTTTCGTGGAATTCTTAAGCCAGAAGCATGTTCTCCCAATTTCTTCACTAATGTTGTTGGTTTTCTTGCCTGGTGAGTCTGTGTTTAAATTGTCACTGTCTGTTTGAGTGCCTTCCACCAGATAATTAGAAGATTCTGCAATTCGTTGCAGGAAACAATGGCAAAGTCCCGAGATCCCTCATGGGAGGTTGGTTGAAACCTCATGGAATGCAAGGACAGGTATCTAGACGAATTAGTAACTGGCTTGGTAATAGGAGACAGAGAGTAGTAGTGGAAAGGTCTTTTTCTAGCTGGAGGTCTGTCACTAGTGGTGTGCCACAGCGTTCAGTACTGGGATGTCTTCTATTTGTAATATACATAAATGACTTGGAAGAGAGAGTAAGTGGTGTGGTCAGCAAGTTTGCAGATGACACGAAGATAGCTGGACTTGCAGACAGTGAAGAGCAGTGTCAGCAGCACATAGATAAGCTTGTAGATTGGGCAGATAAATGGCAGATGGAATTTAATCCTAAGAAATGTGAGGTGATGCATTTTGGGAGAAATAATGTAGGCGGAGGAGTTATATGATAAATGACCTATTAAGAGTATAGAAACGCAGAGGGACCTAGGGGTACAAGTGCACGAGTCTTTGAAGGTGGAAATACAGGTGGAGAAGGTTGTGAATAAAGCTTATGGTATGCTAGCCTTTATAGGAAGGGATATAGAGTACGAGAGTTGGCGGTTGCAGTTGTATAGAACGTTGGTTAGACCTCATTTGGAATACTGCGTCCAGTTCTGGTCACCCTACTACCAGAAGGACGTGGAGACCCTGGAGAGGATGCAGAGGAGGTTTACCAGGATGCTGCCTAGTATGGAAGGTCTGGGTTACAAGGAAAGGGTGGGCAAATTGGGAATGTTTTCTTTAGAAAGACGGAGACTGAGAGGAGATCTAATAGAGGTATATAAGATTATGAAGGGTACAGATAGAGTACACTGTGGTAAGCTTTTTCCTAGTTTGGAAACAAATATTACGAGGGGCCACGGGCTTAGGTGAGGGGGGCGAGGTATAATTTGGATGTTAGAAGGAGGTTTTTCACACAGAGGGTTGTGAGGGTATGGAACGCACTGCCAAGTAAGGTGGTGGAGGCAGGCACGTTGGAGGGATACTTAGATAGGCACATGAGCGGAATAGAGATGGAGGGATATAGAAGACTGTTTGAAATAGGGATCAAGAGCCTTGGGACGTTCCTGGGAATTAATTGATTCCTATAGACTTCCCAATATATTTCCTGGCTCATTTGCTTTAGTTTTGAGCTTCTGGGGATTCCCTTGAATGTGTGCATGTTATTGATGTTTTTCTCTTTTATTCCATGGGTGCTTCGGTCCGCCTTGTTGTCCAACAAGGGGCATACACGCGGTGGGTCGTGCGAGGGCTGCTCTTGGATTTTTCTAAAGTAGTCTAGTGCTTCACCTGTAACCAGACTTTATAGACGCGTCAACACCCGCCAGCCATCGTCCTGAGATGTCATCTTTCTTCAGTTCTACGACATTGCTAATTATCCACTTTGGCGTTTCTGCCGTTTTCTGTCGATGCCATTGCATGGCGTTTACAAGCTGGTCTGTATATTTACAATCTGCCGAACACTTTTCTGACAAGAGTTTCCGACGCCGCAGGCTGATTGACTGCACCTGTAGATGTGGATAAATAAAAGAAAACAAGAATAAAGAGGATCGATTTACCTGTATGAGTGTGCGTGAATTTCAACTTTCCAACCTGTCCCGAAAAGCGTATGTTAAAGAGTTAACCATATTAAATAGAAATATGGAACCTAGAAACAAGGGTAGGCCAATCGGCCCTTCGAGCCTGCTCCACCATTCATTTTGAAAATCACTGATTCTTGAGTTCAATATTCTGATCCCCATCCCCCCATATCCCTTGACCCTCTAAGCCCCTAGAGCTATTTCTAATTTCTTCCTGAAATCAGGCAACATTTTTGGCCTCAACTACTTTCTATGCCACTGAATTCGAAACGCTCACCAGTCTCTGTGTGGAGGAATTTTCCCTCACCTCTGTTCAAAAAGGTTTACCCCTTATCCTCAAACTATGACCACTAGTTTTGGGTTCCCTATCACTGGGGACCTTTTTTTTAATCTGTCCAGTCTAACCCTATGGAATTTTATAAGATTATATAAAATGCCCCTTCTGAATTCCAGTGAATATAATCCTAAATCCGATTTAGTCTATAAAAATCATAGAATAATGGATTTTATCAGTCTTTATTTAGAAAAGTCTCCTGTATCTTTTTTTTTTAAGAGCAACACAGCACGGGAAACAGGTCCTTCGGCCCAACGAGCCCACGCCGCCGTCATAACTATATAGTAGCAATTCCATTATCCTATTATAGACTTAGGTTATTCCTAATATGGAAGACTCTCACTATAGGGACAATTTGTTTCCCAATCAGCCTAAGAGCGAATTTTTGGGTTGTGGGAGGAAACCGGAGTGCCCGGAGAAAACCCACGCAACCACGGGAGAACGCGCAAACTCCCGCAGACACCGGCCCAATTCCAAGTGTCTGCACAGCCACATCGATAGTCTCTGAGCTGTCATGGTGCCCTTCAGATGGTCCACATAAAGCACTCATTTACGACATGAGGTACCAGGCAACCCATGAATCAACATCCAAGAGCTGTACCCGCACCACCTGCCGAATGCATGCTCAGTGGTCAAGTATGGACCGAATTACCTGTGGAAAAAAGCCGTAGTTAAACAGTCCTAATATATCCCTCTATCTGCATACCGCTCATGTGGCTGTCCAAGAGACCCTTAAACAGCCCCAGCGTGCCTGCTCCCACCACCTTACTCGGCAGTGCATTCCACACCCCCACTACCCTTTGTGTGAAAAACTGCCCTCTAATATTCGTCCTATACATAGCCCCCCTCACCCTATGGCCATGACCCCTCGTCCTATCCATTTCTGAAGGTGGAAAAAGTTTACCTCCATTTACTCTATCTATACCCCTTATAATCTTATACACCTCTATGAGATCCCCTCTAAGCCGACGTCTTTCAAGGGAAAACAACCCCAGTCTATTTAATCGTTCCTCATAAGACAGTCCTTCCATACCAGGCAGCATCCTGGTAAACCTCCTCTGCACTCTCTCCAAGGACTCCACATCCTTCCGATAGTACGGCGACCAGAACTGGGCGCAGTATTCCAAGTGAGGCCTAACCAAAGTTCTATACAACTGCAACATCAAACTCCTACTCTTGTATTCTATACCCTTTTCTATGAAAGCTAACATACTATACGCCTTCTTTATCACCTTCTCCACCTGTGAGGACACCTTCAGAGACTTGTGAACCTGCACCCCCAAGTCTCTCTGCGTCTCTATGCTCCGTATAGTTTTACCTTTTATCCTATAACTCTCTTCTACATTTTTCCGGCCAAAATGCATCACCTCGCATTTATCCGGATTAAATTCCATTTGCCATCTATCTGCCCAGTCTACCAACCTATCTATGTCCTGTTGTATTGCCTGACACTGCTCCTCTGTACCCGCCAATCCAAGCATCTTGGTGTCATCAGCAAATTTGCTGATCTCACCACCTACCCCAACTTCCAAGTCGTTTATGTAGACCACAAATAGAAGAGGACCTAGTACTGAGCCTTGTGGCACTCCACTAGTGACAGGCTTCCAGCCGGAAAAAGAGCCTTCCACTACTACCCTCTGTCTCCTCCTCCCGAGCCAGTTCTCGACCCATCTACATACCCGACCCTGTATCCCATGCGCCTTCACCTTCTCTATCAGTCTACCATGAGGAACCTTGTCAAACGCCTTACTGAAATCCATGTAGACGACATCAACAGCCTGTCCTTCATCAACTGTTTTTGTCACTTCTTCAAAAAATTCCACTAGATTTGTAAGACAAGACTTCCCCTTGACGAAGCCATGCTGCGTATCCCTGATCAGATCGCAGCGCTCCAGATGCTCATACATCCTGTCCCTAAGGATCCTCTCCATTAGCTTACCTATAACTGAAGTCAAGCTCACCGGCCTATAGTTCCCTGGGTGATCCCTCTGACCTTTTTTAAACAACGGTACTACGTTTGCTATCCTCCAGTCCTCTGGGACCTCACCTGTGTCCAAGGAAGAGACAAAGATTTGCGTCAGAGGCCCAGCCAAGTCTTCCCTCAACTCCCTTAGCAGCCTGGGGTAAATGCCATCAGGCCCCGGAGCTTTATATGTCTTTAAGCTGCCTAACAGCCCCAACACCTCTTTCCTCGTAATCCTTATTTCCCTCAACCGATCCTCAACTTTGTCAACATCAGGCACAGACATCTGTCCAGTCTCCTGCGTGAATACCGATGCAAAGTATTCATTCAGGATCTCCCCCATTCCCTCAGGCTCTAAGCATAGATCTCCCTCCTCTGTCCCTGAGAGGTCCAATCTTGCCTCTAACCATCCTTTTGCTCCTTACATAGGCGTAAAATGCCTTTGGATTTTCCTTAATCCTACCTGCCAGAGCCAACTCGTGGCCCCTTTTTGCCTTTCTAATACCCCTTTTAAGATCCCGTCTACACTCTCTATAAGCTTCCAGCGCTGTCTCAGTCCCCAATTGCCTAGATCTAATGTAAGCCTCTCGCTTCTTCCTGATCAAGTCCTCAATCTCCCTGGTAAGCCACGGTTCTCTAATCCTACCTTTCCCATCCTTCCTCCTTGCCGGCACGTATCTTTCCTGCAGAGAGTTTAGTTTTCCCTTGAAAGACTCCCACATGTATCTCGTCGACCTGCCCTCGAAAAGCTTATCCCAGTCGGTATCTTTAAGATCTTGCCTAATCTGGCTGTATCTAGCCCTCCCCCAGTTAAATACCTTCCCTTTTGGGCAGGTCTCGTCCTTTTCCATTAATATCCTAAAGCAGACAGAGTTGTGATCACTATTTGACACCTGCTCTCCTACCTCGACGTCAACCACCTGGCCTGGCTCATTCCCCAGAACCAAATACAGTATATCCCCATCTCTAGTCGGGTCATCCACATACTGCTCCAAGAACCCTTCCAAAACACACTGTACAAATTCCTCCCCGTCCACTCCTACAGCTCTAGGCCCTCTCCAATCTACTCCAGGAAAATTGAAATCTCCCACTACTACTACCCTATTTTTCCTACACTTATCTAAAATGTCCCTGCATATCCCTTCTTCCACGGCTCGCGGGCTGTTGGGCGGTCTGTAGTAAACACCCAACAGAGTAACCACTCCCTTCCTATTCCTCAACTCCACCCATAGAGACTCAATTCCTAAATCATCCATACCTCCCTCGCTCTGCACTGCTATGATGTTGTCCTTAACTAATAAAGCCACTCCCCCGCCTCTCCTTTGAAATCTCCCACTACTACTACCCTATTTTTCCTACACTTATCTAAAATGTCCCTGCATATCCCTTCTTCCACGGCTCGCGGGCTGTTGGGCGGTCTGTAGTAAACACCCAACAGAGTAACCACTCCCTTCCTATTCCTCAACTCCACCCATCTCTGTATCTCTGTATTTAGTTCTCAGAATATTTTTTTTAAATGACGATAGGTCACGCAAAACTGTTTCAATCAGTACATCATTTGATAATCCAAGTAGACCAGTTAAAGAGAAGGAAAATCATAGAATGATCGTATTCACTTGCTGCATTGCTAATTGTTCAAAGCTAGAAACACATTGCCTAAAATGGTGGCAGTGTTTTCAACGGAAATATTTAGAAGGAAATTACATATATTTTGAACAAAGAATCCTTGTGTGTGTGGAAAATGTAGGGATGAAAGATGATTTGGAAAACTCTTCCAAAGAGCCAAATGTCGAACCAACAGCCTTATTCCGTGCTCAAACTTGTACGATTCTCTTTGCTTCATGCCTCGGTCACTCTACTTATTCTTAGATACCTAAACAATGAACAGGTGCAGAATGGTCAACAGTCGCTATTTTTCGCTCCATCAGCTCCCAGTGCAGCTCAAAGTTACCGCACACTTCACTCAATATTGAGTCTGCCGTATCCTCGCCCACAGCTTCCGTTTGCTGCTCTCATTCTGACCCGACTATGTGATAGGACAGATTGATGTCGCTGTTCCATTTCTCGAATTGGTTGGCTCAGCAGTGCAATAGGGCATGCATCTGTATTTGTGTCTCTGATAGAGGGTTTCTCTCACTTCAGAGTTGCACACTCAGGAAGAATCATGGATAACCGCCTCACTCTGATTCTCATCACTATCTCATTTCTCAGTAAGTATTTCTTGAGGCGAAGGGGATCAAAGAAATGGGGAAACGCAGGATCATATTATTGAATTGTATGATCAGCCATGATCACGATAATATGCGGGGTAGGCTCAATGGGCTAAATTACCTTCTCCTGCTTCTATGTGTTTGTGTATTTCCTTTCCTGTAAAACCACTCGTTATTGATAATAAATAATAGGAATCTCTTTGATGACGATGGATGATTTTGTTCTGAAATGTTCGGTTAATACTATTTCCTAATTTCATTTTTACTCTTATTTTGCGTTAGAATGGAGTCACCAAGACACAGTGCAGCAACCGGATGCTGAAATAACAGTTGGAGAGGAAAATAATGCAACAATAACTTGCAACTTGAAAACAAGCACTGCTAACCCTTATGTGTACTGGTACAGTCAGAGCCCCGGGCAATCTCCACATTTCATACTTCGTATTGTAGGAGAAAACCTGTACAGACACACCGACATCAGCGATCGCTTTTCAGCTACATTAAATAAAGCTTCCAAGATATCCCAGCTAACGATCGGCAGGACGGTGATGACTGATGGTGCGGCATATATCTGTGCGTTGGACCCCACACTGCTGCAGATATAGTGAGTCCCATACAAAAACTCCCACAGTAAGAGTTCCAATTAGTGACCAGCAGAGGGCGCTCTCACGCCAGTGGACAGAAACAATAAAGGCCCCAGATAACCGCAGGCTGATGGTGATTTAACTTGAGGATCACTCTACACCTGTAAGGTAAGGCTAAGGAGGCATCAGTAACCTCAGAGAGTATGCGATTTTAACCTGTGCTCTCAGAGCTGCTTTGAATCGCAAGCCTGCTGTGTAGCCAACTGAACTGAAGCGACTCCCGAAACAAAAGCTAATCCAATCTCCACAGTCATAGTAAGCGACCATTGTAAAATTGCAAAACGCAGATATGATGCCACTCATGCCCTCTACAACTGAAACTTTACCGCACCGATTTTTATAATGATATCGCCTCACAATAGATGGCAAGATTCTTACGACTTGCTGTTCCTATATTCTAGCGTTTGCAATTCACACAATAAGGCTCCCAGTTACCCCTGAATCTCACAGCTCTGCAATCCTCTCCATTTAATTATCTGATTTTTTTGCGTTCCTTCCTGCCAAAATTAATAATTTCTCATTTACCCACATTATACTTGATTGTCCTGATCTTTGTCCATGCACTTCTATTTGTGTCTTCCGATTTTCCTCTTCATTATTTACGTAACTACATATCTTTATGTAGTCAGTAGATTTAGTAACCATACTTTCGGTCCCGTCACCAAATCATTCGTATAAATTGTAAATATTCGAACCAGGACATGAAAATTAACTGGCAGCCAAATACTGCAGGTTCAATTCAGTGCCATGTTTTATGTTGAACTGACATCAGTAGGATCAGAATGACCAAAAGCGAGTTCTCCTTTAACCAACCACATTGAGCACTACAAACAGACAACAGCTCATGCATCCTCCGAGTACACACTTGACCCGCCCAGATTAAATATTTCTCACGTCTCACATTGCTCTCTGCTGGTGTATACTGGTAATTGCGGGATACAATTCTTCATTTGGACTGCCGACGTGTTGCAGTTCACAAGATAGTTACAAATGAGACCTGCTGTTTATTCCTTCCTGCTTTTGCTTTTTTATTGGAAGAGTGCTTACAACAGTCGTTTATTTTACTATCCAACAATTGCGGTGTATTTTCCTCTCTCGTTCGAGCTGACGTTTTATTCTACACTGGGATCAGTCGCTGTGTGACAAAAAGAAGGCCCTGATGTTCGTCCTAAGTCGTTCGGTAATTTGGGATCTTGTGTAATGGGAACTGGTCTATCTATCGAACATTTTTTACATAACTATTGGAATGGCAACATTGAAAACTCATAACAATATTTCAAAAAATATTAAGTTTGCTATCCGTGTTAAAACTATATTTCTGCATTTGTACTTCAATCAAATTTTCTTCACTAAAGACACTCGCTCGGATAATGAACTTAATGCAGTGTCCTTCTGCCCTCTCCTGGTAGGAAAGAAGCATTACAATATAAGACTTTAAAACAACCTGTTTCACTTCTGGAACCAAGATTGATTCCAACAACTGACGATCATACACTCTCCTCAGTATGAAATATATTTTCAATTTTTCTTCTTTTTGAATGCATCTGGTGGTATTGAATCTGATTTTCATAGTTGCAACTCATTGATCATCCGATGTTTCAACAATCTTTTCAGAGCGGATTATGGATATTGTGTCACTCCATCTCTAACTTCAGGAATTCAGGTAGTAGAAGGGGTGATGTTAAAATCTATTTCTAATACAAGATGCGGGTTTGGAGAAATAGTTGTCACTGGGTTTAACATGAAGCACAGCCAGTTAATTCTGACAAAATACCCAACTGATTGATGATCAAGCAATTTGCGCAACCCAACATTAGAAAAATAATCATTATGTTAACCAACTCTGGGCTGCAACTGAGCAAAACTTCGCTTAGTTCTGCGTCCAATTCTCACAGTGCTCGTAAACAATTGAACACTGGTGCAAGTACTTCCTCAGATGTGAAGCCTATGTGGACGAACTAATCCTTCACTGTGAACACGATTTTTTGAATAAGTATGCTGCGAATATTGCAAGTGATCAAGATCCTAAGGTCAGGGTCTACATGAGGAGTCCACACACTCTTATTCTGCATAAATCTATTAAATAGCCAATTCTAGCCTTTCATTTAAAACACGGTGTTTGACTATTTATCACTTCGTTGTATTCAATTCTCTCAGGACTCAGTGGCCTGTTGCATCAGCTACGAAGAGTTTTCACAGTCAGAGATCAGTTCTTTTAATTTGGGCTCCTGCTATGATCCAGGAACAACATTAACTAATCTAAAAAGTAAAGCAAATTAATGCAATGCTGGAATCTGAAACCAAAAGATAAAATGCTAAAAACACTCAGCTGGTCTGGCAGTACCTGTGAGAAGACAAAAAGAGACGTTTCGGGTCAGGCTGATCCTTTGTCAAAGCTAAACTGCACAAAAAGTGTGAGATACTTATAATGCAGGGTGAGGGAATGAAAGATGAGCCATAGCCACACAAAACAAAGGGAAAGGCTGCCAATGGCAGTCCATAGAGATAATAGTAGGTGTGAATGACCAAACGGCAGCGAAGCTGAAATCAAGGGTAAGCTGTGACAGATGAAGATAAGAGGGGCAAGAGGAAAAATTGAGGAAGCGGAAGGAAAGGAAGCAAAGGGGGAGAAAAAGTAAGAAAAGGGGAAAGAGTGGGGGCGGATAAGAAAGACAATAAAGGAATAAAAGGTAGAAAACAGTTAAAAATTTAATAAAATTGACTGATTTCCTGCTCTCTCTCCGCCTCACAGTTGAAGCAGTTAAATGGACAAGTTTAGATTTCATCCTCGTCCTGGTCCCCAAGAGGTAAACAAACCCAGTTAGTATCTTTCTCCCGGCGCTGACAGCCAAAGGAGCCGTGCGCTGATTGGGTCATTTGAAGACAATGGAACTTTTAAGCTTGGATGTCAATGAATGACGCTGTCAGCAGTGAACCAATCAACAACGGCTCGGATGTAACTCAACTCCTTACCAGCTCTTGACAATTAAAATTTCAGCTTCAATCCTCTCTGCTCACATCCGCCTCGAACTCTCTGCAAACATGTCTCCTCTGACTCTATGCTTAACCCTCACCGCGGCAGCTCTATTAACACGTAGGTTCACAAGTTACAAACCCTGTGTTTCATATATTTAGTAAAGTTTTACAACACGAATTTTAAATCCAACCAATTTATTTGATAGTAAATCAGCGAGCTTTCGACGCTATGCGCCTTCGTCAGGCAAATGCAGTGTTGTGTTGATTTACTATCAAATAAATTGGTTGGATTTAAAATTGGTGTTGTAAAACTTTACTGAGTTTACCCCAGTCCAACTCCGGCATCTCTACATCATTTCATATATTTAGCATTCACTGCATTCAGTTGAGCAATTAACAAATTGGTAAAATATATATAAATTGGTAATATATATTTATTAAAATATAAAATAAAATATTCTAATATGAATTAGACTCCACCTTGTCCTCAGCAAGGGAGCAAGCAAAATACTTCAGGTTGATAAGAGTGAGGCCCCGCTGGAGCCAGTGAGGGGTTTTGACAAACAGGATGAAATCTGGATAAAAGCTTTGTCAAACCTGAGATCTTTAAACCCACGGGCAGTTTTATTTCTTTATCAACTAACGTGAAACGAAGACGATGATCTGATCTCTTCAGAATGTGTCCATTGAACTGAGTTTCATTTAACTGCTACAAACACCTTCCCGTTACAAACTGCTTGTTGCGCGAAATATATTTATGTTTAGATCCTGTGATTCATTTTTTTGTTCCAAATTATTGGCCAGGGTGACGGGCCGAATCCGGCTGTTAAACAAAGTGAACTGACATCGTTTAATTTCGCATTACTCTTGGCTTTTGCAGGACAATGTGGAGCAAACTCCGTTTCACAGAAACCCGCTGCAGTCACAGTGAATGAAGGAGATGATGTTCTCTTATTCTGTAATTATCCCACTACAAGTATTGATAATTATTACCTATTCTGGTACTGTCAGTATCCCAATGGATTTATGGAGCATCTGCTGACGAGAAGTAAATACACGGAGAGCACAAAAAGATTCCCAGGGGACCGATTATCAGCGGAGCTCAATTATTTAACCCAAACCGTCCCGCTGAAAGTGTCTAAAACAGAACTGGCAGACTCCGGGATGTATTACTGCGCACTGAGACCCACAGAGACACAGAGCTGGGCTGAACCTGTACAAAAACTCTCAGAGCCTCACTCAACATAACAGCGCGCTCGGCAAATATTGTGATCAGCGACCATTGTTTTTCAAATTGCAGGCAGTAACTAGTAGGGAGCCACATTGATGGGACCCCAACTATTCATTATATATTAATGATTTGGACAAGGAAACAAAATGTAACATCTCAAAGTTTGTAGGTGGCACCAAGTTGGGTGGGAGGGTGAACCGCGACGAGGTTGCAGAGATCCTTAAAGATGATCTGGACAGGGATAATCAATCGCAGTATAATTGGATGAACGTGAAGTTATTCACTCTGGAAACCAAAATAGCAAGGCAGAATACAACCTGAATTCCTGTAAATTGGGAGAGGGAAATGTGCAATGGGACCTGGGTGCCCTTGTGCACCAGTCACTGCAGGTAAGCATGCAGATGCAGCAGGCAAGAAAGCAAGTAGCACGTTGACCTTCATTTGCGAGAGATTTCGATTTCAGGACAGGGATGTGTTGCTGCAATTATATAGGGTCTTGATGAGGCTACACCTAAAGCATTGTGTGCATTTTTGGTCTCATTTTCGGTGGTTGGATGTTCTTGCTCTCGAGGGACTGCAGCAAGAGTTTGCCATGCTGATTGTAGGAATGGCAGAACTGATGTATGAGGAGATTGACTAGGTTAGTATTGTTTTCGCTGGAGTTCAGACGCATGAGGGGATATCCCCATAGAAACTTACAAAATTTCTAACAGGAGTAGACAGAGTAGATGCAGGGAGGATATTCCCGATGCTCGTGATTAATGACACATTAAGCACGAATTTTATAATGACCTGTCCGTTTATAATGGCCAGAGCCGGAGAACTGGAGGATAGTCAATGTGGTATCATTATTCCTGAAGAGAGGAAAGGATAAATCAGGAAACTACAGACATGACAGTCTAGCATCAGTGGTAGAATACAATTGGAAGCAATTCTAAAAAAGGGAATTTATCTGCAGTTGGAGAGGCAAAGATTAATCAAGAACAGTCAGCATGGCTTTATTATCGAGAGGTCATCCATTTCTTCCTTGCTCAATTATCCAAATTCAAAATCCAATTGAATTCAATTCGCAGTTCGGACATGAATAGCAAACATATCCAAGCTGACAAGATAAGGCATTACATTCTGTTTTAGCAACATACAATTGCACTTTATTGTGATACATTATATTGCGCTATGTTATTGCTGCTTATGCACATTAACTTATAAGTGCTGCTGTGTGGTGAAGAGTTCTCGCAGTCTCCACAGTCTGTGGTTACCGAGGGAACCACTGCAACATTGACGTGTTCCACAGCAATTCCTACTGGTCCTACACTGGTGCAAACAATACGAGGGCAGAAACGTGCAGCATCTGGTGATCAATACCTGCGATCAGGATAGGATCAGGGCTCGGTACATTTTCTCAACGCACCACTCCGAATGTTAGCCACACTTGAGTGACAGACACTGCCACCTACTTCTGTGCAATGCAGGCACAGTGTTATAAAGATCAATACGAGTCATACAAAAATCTAAAAGGAGCAGTCCTACTACTAGTAGCCTGTGCTTCATCAGAGAGCTGGACATTTTATAAAACTCTCCCTGAAAAACATCTCCCAATGTCCCAGTAAGTGAAATTACTCTTAATTAATATACTATTAATCTTTTTGATCAGTCGAAAAGAAAGGGGTACTTTTAGGTATGAGTTATCGCTGGTCAAAATCCATATCAGACACCACGTGCTACCCAAGGACATTTGGGATAATGGCTGTGCTATTCGGTGCTTCTGAAACATTAATTCTTCGCTTCGTGAAATAAGACCAATCCCAGACTTTGACACATTTTGTACCTTGTCACAGAATCCAGTGAGGCAGGCTCACTGTCCCTGGATCCTTTCGAGTCCTGAGGAAGATCCCATAACGATTTGCTAAACTTATTGCATTACCCTCGGCTATCGCCATGTCAGTCGACACATGAGAATCCTGATAATTTCCAAAGATATTTGCTAATATGATATAACTCGGGATATGGTGATAAAACTGAAGATTTCCCAGATTGCATCTTTGTTGATTTCAACAATGGGTAAGGACAGCAATGCAAATGTTTGGGATAAAAACCTGTCCCTGTAAGAAATGAAATAAACTTAATTAAAGGCGTCAAAAATACAGGACCGAGCGCACTGATATTTTTGTACAGGGTTTTAGCTATAATCTAAAGCTGTCCTTCATAGCACACAGCCCCATCCTCCGCGCTAAGGCCGCTTGTATTGAGGTAACCAGACTTTGTAGACACGCCAGCAGCCCAGATATCGCCTTGAGATCTCATTTTTCTCCAGAGATAGGACATTGCAAATCCAGTTGTGAATCTAAGTGGGAAAATATAATCCGGAAGTATAGCAGATGTTCCGGTTCCGGATAAGGATGCTGCAGGTTGTCTGCCGCTGGGTACTGAATGCGAATGTGAATAGAAGATTCATCAGGATGATATCGGAGATGAGGGGGTTAGCCTATGAAGAGAGATTGATTAGACTGGTTCCGTACTCATTAGAAGGTTGAGGGGGGGGATCTTATAGAGACTTTACAAGATAATGAAGGGGCTAGATAGAGTAGAGGTAGAGAGATTCTCCCCGCTAAGGAAGGATAACAAACTAGAGGGCACAGCTTCAAAATAAGTTTAGATCAGAGTTGAGGGGGAACTTCTTCACTCAGTGTGGTGAATTGCTGGAATTCTCTGCCCATTGATGTGGTGGAGGCTACCTCGTTGAATATATTTAAGTCACGGGTAGCTGGATTTCTGATAGACAAGGGAATTAAGGTTATGGGGAGAAAGCGGGAAAGTAGAACTGATCCACTGCAGATCATCCATGATCTTATTGAATGGTGGGGCGGGTTAGATGGCCTACTCTTGCTCCTATTTCTTATGTTCTTACGTGCTCAGCAGAAGTCGTCACTGGAACTCAACTGATCTTGCCTGGTGTCAGATCAAAGTTAAATGGAGTTGCTGTGAGACACGATGGGGCGCATATTGGGCGACACAAGCAGTTGCTATAGGCGCTGACAATTCCATCCTGAAGTGGGCTCTGCTCCTAATCCCAGCCTCGGAATCCTGCAGGTTCCGCCTCGGAAATGGAAACTGCATCTTCTCAAAGAACTGGAAGAGGGAACGTACTCTGACCACCAATCCCTGCTCTGGATCCGCTGGAGCTGAATGAACTGGAGCACGGGCAAGTGAGGGAGCGAGGAAGGTTTGACCATTCCAATGAGCTCTACATCATGTCCCGATCGAGGGTGGATTCAGACAAGGAGAAACAGGAAGCTGGACGTCTGATATCCAGCACAGATTCCTGGGCCGATGTAGTCACACCATCCAACTGCTCAGACCCAGGGGGTGAGGATTCTGGTGAACAGGGGGCTTTGTAACCAGAACGAGGGTCAAACTCGAAACACGCAGCAAAGGACAGATATCAGAAGAGGTAGAATTTGTTGGGGTGGTTCGACTCACAGAAACTCGCAAATCCTTCACCACCTAGAACGATGTTACGAAGAATTGCTGGCATTACCGGGATCCGGAGACAATGGTTCAGGAAACTGGCACTGAGCCGATCCTCATCGATGCTGATCTGGAAAGCACAGTCCCTGGAGGTCCAAACGGAGGGCAGAAAGAGTGACCCTAAGGAACGAACACCTGTAGTATATCCTAACCTGGTATGGACTGTGTGCAGCAATACCCTACATGTGGTTCCCGGAGTTTGTATGAAAAATCGCCATCTAGTGACTGTTCCCGACTCCTCCACAGAAATCATTTTCTCTGCCCGGAATCTATTTTTACCCCGCTGTGGGAAATATTAATAATGCTGTAAAATCTTATGAATAAAAGTGATCTGTTTATATTCCACAAAAACGATATTGCTAATTATCATCTTAGAGGTTCTGCCAGTTTCTGTCGAAACTACTGCATGGTGTTTATATTTGCAGTCAAACTGTGCCGAAACCCTTCTCTCAGAGTTACCGATACTGAGACTGAGTTATTGCACATAGTCCGCCTGTAAATGTAGATAAATGAAAGAGAACAAGATTAAAGGGGATCGAACTATCTATGTGAGTGCGCACAAATTTTCATTTTCCAAAACTGTCCCGATTGATGAATATCTGATCGTTGGCCATATTAAAGAGAAAATAAGAAACTTAGAAATTGGAAGTAGGAGTAGGCCATTTGGCCCATCGAGCCTGTCCCTTCGTTATTTTCATCATGGTTGATCGAGTTCAATATCCTGAGCCCAGCTTCCTTCCATATCCCTTGATCCCTTTAGTCTCTGGAGCTATATCTAATTTCTTCTTCAAATGAGACAACATTTTGGCCTCAACTACATTCTGTGGTAGTGAATTCCACACATCCACCACCTTCTCCTCATTTTAGTTCTCGAAGTACTTTCCCATTTATCCTCAAACTATGGCCACCAGTTCTGGACTCTCCACCAATGGGAGCATTATTTCTGCATCTACCCTCTCTCACCCTATTAGAACTTTGTAAGTTTCTATAAGATCCTCTCTTACTCTTCTAATCTCCAGTGAATAGAATCCTAACAGCTTCAAAAAACAAACTACAATCTTTTTATCAATCTGCTAAACAGTTTGAAAGGACGTAATTCACCACTTACTGTCCCACAGCCCCACCAATATGATCAGAAACATGTCTGACTGAATATCTCTCACCAAATGGAAATGGAATGAGTCAGAGATTGAGAAGCAGAGACGGAAGTAGGGCTCTGTTCAACACATTGTTCCACCAAACGCTGCAGGGGGCAGAGCCATTGAGATCTCACTCAGGAGTCATCCCTATTGTGTTGGGAGCTGTACCTAGGTGACTTTCTAATTAGTATGCTTGGATTCTTCTGGCGGATTCTGTTCAATCCGGTTTAGAATGCGGGTCACTGACAGGATTTCGGGGTTGTTAATTTACGTACGAATACACGAATATCAAGTACCTTCTCCAGAGCATTCTCAATTGGAATTGGTCAAGCTGAATTATATTGCTCGTTGATGTTCAGGCCATGTTTAATGTTAATAAATCACTATTTAGAAACAATGGAATCACCATTTAGTGAGACTGTTCAGATATTGGAGAAAGTAAATAGCATTCAATAATCAGATGACTCGTGAAACTGAAATTGCTCTTTCTAATCAAGTAACAGAACAGTTCCTTAATTTTAGTGCTCAGAATGTTTTTTCTAAATGATGCAATAGATCACACAAAACTGTTTCAGTCAGACAAACATTCGATAATCCAAATACACCTGTAAAAGAGAATGAAAAGCATTGAATAAGAATATAAGAACTAGGAGCAAAAGTAGGCCATCTGGCCCCTCGAGCCTGCTCCATCATTCAATAAGATCATGGCTGATTTTTTCGTGGATTCGGCTCCACTTATACGCTTCCTCACCCCAACCCTTAATTCCTTTACCGTTCAAAAATCTATCTATCCTTGTCTTAAAACATTCAATGAGGTAGCCTTAACCGCTTCACTGGGAAGGGAATTCCACAGATTCAGAACCCTTTGTTTGAAGAAGTATCTCCTCAACTCAGTCCTGAATCTCCTTCCACTTATTTTGAGGCTACGCCCCCTATTTCAAATTTCACCCGCCAGTGGAAACAGCTTCCGCACTTCTGTCTTATTTATTCCCTTCATAATGAATATGTTTCTCTAAGATATTCTCTCATTCTGCTGAATTCCAATGAGTATTGCCCCAGTCTACTCAGTCTCCCCTCATAAGCAACCCTCACAACTCCAGAATAAACCTACTGAATCTCCTTTGCACTCCCCCCAACCCATGTCAGTAAATCCTTTCTGAAGTAAGGAAACCAAAACTGTACACAATAGTAGTAATAAAATGATCTGTTCATTTGTTGCACTGACAGTTGTTCAAAGCTAGAAACACCACTGCCTATAATTGTGACAGAATATTAAAGAGAAATATTTAGAAAGAAATGATATGTATCTTGAACAAAGAATCCTGTCTTTGCTAAAAATGCAGCGATGACAGAGGATTTGGAGAACTGTTCCAAAGAGGCATAGAAAGGGGGAATGGATTCATTGGGCGCTCCGGGATTCTATGATTCTCGTTGCTGAGTGTTCCTGCCGCTCTACTTATTGTTAGGCATCTGAACAATGAACAGGTGCAGAGTGGTCAGAGACTTTTATAGATCCAGCCGTCGCTATTTCCGCTCCATCGGCTCCCAGTGCAGCTAAGAGCCACCGCAACTTCATCCAATAATAAGTCTGCTATATCCCCTCCCACAGCTTCCATTTGCTGCCCTCACTCTGACCCGATTGGGTGATTGGACAGATTGCTGTCGCTGCTCCATTCCTCTCAGCAGTGGATCAGCAGTGCTGTGGGACGGGCATCTGTATTTCTGTCTCTGACGGAGGATTTCTCTCACTGCCGCTTTACAGACTCAGGAAGCATCATGTTGAACTATCTCACTCCGATTCTCATCTTCACCTCACTTCTCAGTAAGTAGCTCTTGGGGCGAAGGAGATCAAATGATATGGGGGAAAGCGGATCGCGTTATTGAGTTGTGTGATCAACCATGATCACAATGAATGGCAGGACAGTCTCCAAATGCCGAATGGCCTCCTGTTGCTCCTATCTTCGGTGTGTTTATGTATTTCCTTTCCTATAAAGCCAGATGAACATTATTGTCATTTTAATGACGATTTTGTTTAGAAATATTCGACTGAAGCTGATTTTTTAAATTTTTTTCTATAATTTTGTATTAGAATGGAGTCACCAAGGCACACAGGAGAAGCCGATTGTTGAAATAACAGTGGAGGAGGGAAGTAATGTCACATTAACCTGCAACTTGAAGACAAGCGACCCCGATCCGTATGTGTACTGGTACAGTCAGAGTCCTGGGCAGCCTCCACAGTACATGCTCCAAATTCTGGGAGAGCAGCTGTACAAACAGACCGAAATCAGCGACCGCGTTTCAGCGACATTTAATAAAACTGCTAAGATTACCGAGCTAATGATCGGCAACACGCTGATGACTGACAGTGCTGTCTATTTCTGCGCCTGGAGTCCACAGTGTTACAGATACGGCGAGTCTCATACAAAAACCCCGCAGTAAGTGTTCCAGTAACTGCTCAGCAGAGGGCGCTTTCACACCATTAGACACTAACAATAAAGGTAAAGTCACCATCGCCGAGATGTCCAGGGGCTGGTGATGATTTAACTTGAAGATCACACTAAATCTCAGGCGAGGGATCAAGGTTGAGATAACGCGACTTCATGAAGGACTTTTGACAAAGGGTCACCTGGACTCGAAACGTCAGCTCTTTTCTCTCCTTACAGATGCTGCTAGAACTGTTGAGATTTTCCAGCATTTTCTCATCTGGTTTCATGGAACACCTCAAGGGGTACAGGAACGAATTTGTGCTGTAAGTGTCGCTTTAGTGTTACAAGTCAAACATCCAATAAGTGAGCTGGACGACACTATTCTCATTACTTTCTGTACTTGTGAACAAGCACTTGACATTCACACAGTAGGACACACAATCCTTCTGAATCTAAGACCTCTGCAATCCCTCACTATTTAGTTAATAAGCTCCGTGTGTTTCGTCCTGCCAAAAACATCACAACACATTCGCTGGTTTTGACTTTCTTCTTCTTCTCTTTGCCCTGTTTTGCAAATTTTTATTCTTTATAAATAAATAAAGTACTGCGCTTTTCACTTTGAATTGCGCTCATTCTGATTTCCATGCAATCTTTTCCATTTCCTTTGAATACATTTCCAACTGTCTTCATTTGAATCTGTTGTAAGTAAAATAATCTCTGGAAGACTGTTAGTGAGTCAAAATACAGTGGTTTTTATTCCAAAGCTTTGCGGAGAAACTGGCTCCGATTAAGGCTTACCAGACTTCTCATAGAACACAAGCACAAGTGGGTATTTATAAATTATGAGCTCCAGCAGGAATCACGATTCAAAGTTCCAATTCCTGCCAGACCTCCAGTTCTTCCTTCCTGGATCGTGATGCGGCCCCAGAGTTAATCGGGGATTACAGTCCTGCAGTCAGGACTCAGGAAACCCCTTCTGCAGTGACATCGGCATCCCTTCTTTGAAGTTACTTGTGCCATAGTGGCTGTAGCAGCAGGACTCTTCCTGTTAAAAGCCGGTATCGTGATCTGCCATCAGCGGCTGTTAAAAGCCAAACTATCATCTGTGTAACGATTCCCACTAATACAAACAGGTAAGGTTTGCAAAGTCTACAAAATAACAATCACATTTAACTATCAGCTGTTATAAAAGTTTCACATACTTTAACATGAACAAATAACTTATATTACTGCCAGGAACAGTATAAGCTTAAGGAGATCAGTCATGAGGAAGGGTTATGTTTGAAACACATTCTAGGTACAAAATCCTTTTCCTTCAGGTACAAAATGCATTCAGCTTTTTCCTACTTCAAACCTTTTTAAAATGTTCGGATTCAAGAAATGTTTTGCTCGGTATTAAATTCCCCTTACCGTTGGAATTTAATACCGAGCTTCTTAAAATGCTGTTCCTGGCACGGTGGAGGGGGTTTTGGAGACCGTGCAGGTTTTTGTCTGGGACCTCCCTGTGTCTAACACACTGTGCCTCTCAGCGCAGAGATAGGTCGCAGTGTCTGAAACCTGTACGTCTCTCACAGTCAGGACGCTGAATTTGTTGCCTTCAGCGATTGAGGCAGTGATTCTCCCGGGTTGATCGGTTCCTCGAGCGGCCATCACCAGATACTGGGGTGACTGATTCGGGAGCTGTCTGTACCAACTCAGGACGCTCAAAGCATTGGAGATGGTACAGTTCATGGATACATTTCGCGCTTCACTCACGACCATCCGCGGAGGGGACTGCTTCACCTCAGCTTGTCCCGTCACCCCCGTACGGGTTAGAGTTAAAAATAGGAGAAAGTCGATGCAAATCCAGAACATTCTCAACTATCGCGCAAAACCCAGATCAGTTTAGAACCTGAAGATGAAAATTAACCGGGAGTCAAATGCTTCATGCAGGTTCAGTTCGGTGCCGTGTTTATGTTGAACTGGCAATAGGCGGGTTTTCTTTTAATCCCCCACACCGAGCTCTTCAGTCTGACACCAGCTCACACAACCTCTGAGCCCCCACCCGATCCGTTCATCTTAAATATTCCTCACGCCTCACACTGCTCTCTGCTGGTATATGCTGGTAAATGCAGGGTGTAATTCTTCACTTGGACCTCGACAAGTTGCGCTTCACCAAATGAGAACAGCTGTTCCCTTCTTCCGGTTGTAGGTCTTCTATTGCGGGAGAGCTTGCAATTCTCCTTTATTCTACTTTCCAACGATTGCAGTGCATTTATCTCCCTTATTCTTGCTGAAGTTTTATTCCACTGTGGCCAGTCACAGTGTGCCGAGAAGATAAGTCCTAATGTTAGCTCTGAAATAACGTTCCATAATTTCAAATTCTCTAACACGCATTGATCTATTTATCGAACATTTGTAAATAACAACACTATTAGCAACATTGAGAATTTATACGTAGAGTATCCTTAAAACATTAATAAGTTTGCTCACAGTGTTAAAATGATGTTTCTGTCTCCGCATTTGTTCCTTCAATCAGATTTTCTTCAATAAAGAAATGCGCCCCGATAATGAAGTTAATACAGTGTCCTTCTGCCCTCTCATGATGGCAAAAGCACAACAATATACAACATTTAAACCCGTTCCACTTCTGGAACCAAGACTGATTCCAACAATTGATCACCCGATGTTCCAACAATCTTTTCAGACCGTAGTCATGGATATTATAGCACTCCGAGTGTTTCCTCAGGAGTTCAGGTAGAAGGAGAAGGGATGACTTTAAAATCTACTTCGAACACAAGATGCGGGTTGCGGGGAGGGGTGGGTGGTGGGGTGGTGATATTTGTACCTGGGTCTAACAGCATGAAATACAGCCAGTGTTAATTCTGACAAACTAGCCCGACTGATTGTGAAGGTCAAGCAGTTTGTCAAATCCGGCTTCTTCGCAACGCGATATTTTGAAAATAAGATTGTGTGAACCAACGCTGCAGCTGTGAGAAGTTGGCGTTTAGTCCTGCGTTCAAGCTCTCAGCATGCTGCAAACCAGTAGAACTCTGGCACAAGTACTTCTTCAGCTTGGTAGATCAAGATTCCAACTTACTGTGGTCAGTTATAAAGGCGAACTGATGTAGAGTATTTGAATTAACCAATCCGTTACCCTCAACATGACTTTTTTTGTATAAGAATGCTACGAATATTGTAAGTGATCAAGATCCTAAGATCTTGCGTTGGTTTCCTACGGGTGCTCCGGTTTCCTCCCACAGTCCAAAGATGTGCAGGTTAGGTTGATTGGCCATGGTAAGAAATTGCCCCTTAGTGTCCAGGGTAGTGAAGGTTAGAGGGATTAGTGGATATAACATGCAGGGATATGGGGGAGGGGCCTGGATGGGATTATGTTTGGTGCAGACTCGATGGGCCAAAGGGCCTCTTTCTGCATTGTAGGGTTCTGTGCTCCAGAAATTACATGCTGAGTCCACTCACTCTCATTCTGCATAAATCTATTGAACAGCCAGCTCTATCCCTCCATTTATCCCATTTAAAGGATGGTGTTTGCCTATTTACCGCATTGTTATATTCTATTCCCTCAGGACTCAGTGAATTTCTGCATCAGTTACGGAGAGTTTTCAACGTCAGAGATCAACTCTTTTAATTTGGACTCCAGCTATGATCCAGGAACAATATTAACTAATTTAAAAAGGAAAGTTAATTACCCTGGATGCTGGAATCTGAAACCAAAAGAAAAATGCTAGAAAATCTCAGCAGGTCTGGCAGCATCTGTAAGGAGAGAAAAGAGCTCACGTTTCGAGACCAGATAACCATTTGTCAAAACTAAGAGGTATGGAAATTGGGAGATATTTATACTCTTCGGCAATGAAATGAGAGATCAGTCATAATCACGAAAACAGGGGAAAGGCTGCTACAAGCACTCTACAGAGAGAACAGAAGGTGTGAATGACCAAACGGCAGAGAAGCTGAAATCAGAGGGTAAGCTATGACAGAAAAAATGTAGGGGAAGGGGTGGGGAAATCACCAGGAAGGAGATAAAATTGAGGAAAAGGGGAAAATGAAAGGAAGGGGAAAGAAAAGGTAAGGATGATAAAATACGTGGAAAGAGTAGGGGGAATAAAGAAAGACCATAAAGAAATAAATGGTACAGAACAGTTAAAAATTAAATAAAATTAACTGATTTCCTATTGTTTCTCTTCCTTATACGTTGACAAGTTAACTGGACAAGTTTGGTTTTAAATCTTGTCCAGGTCCCCGAATGGGGAATGAACTCATTCATTTCCTTCCCCCCGGTGCTAACAGCCAACGGAGCCGTGCGCTGATTGGGTCATTTGAAGACAATGGAATTCTAAGCTTGGATGTCAATGAATGATGCTGTCACCAACCAACAAGGGCCCGGATGTAACTCAACTTCTACCCAGCTCTTGACAACGAAAAATTCAGCTTCAACCCTCCCTGCTCAAATCCTCCGCCACCTCTCTGCAGAGATGTCTCCTGTAACTCTGTGCTTATTTTTCACGTCGGCATCTCTTTTAACCAGTAGATTCAAAAGTTGCAAACTCTGCCTTTCACATAATTCCCATTCACTGCATTCAGTTGAGCAATTCGATGAACACACTGGTAAGATATAGATTAATTCTACATGAATAAATCACTCGGATCCACCTTGTCTCGGGAAGGGAGGAGGTGAATGAGAGTGAAGTGTTAAGGTGGGATTATAGGGCCCGCCGGAACCTGTGAGGGCCTTTGAAAAACACGAGACCTTTAAACCCACCGACAGTTTAGTTTCCCCGTCAAATTATATGGAACGAAGGCGATGATCTGATCTCCTTTGAAGGTGCTGAATGTTCATTAAGCGGAGTTTTATTTAACCCTACAAACAAGTTCCCGTAACAACCTGTGTGTTGCGGAAAATATGTTTCTGCTGAGATCCGCTGGTTGATTTCTCAGATTATTGGCCCGTGTGACGGGCCTGGCTATTAAACAAAGTGAACTGACGTTGTTTAGCTTAACATTATTCTCAGTTCTTACAGGACATTATGGAGAACAGCGGTTTCACAGATATTCACAGGTCACAGTGAGTGAAGGAGATGATGTTCACTTAGTCTGTAATCATACAACTACAAACATTGACAATTATCACCTATTCTGGTACTGTAGGGATCCCAGCGAATCCATGGAGTACCCAGTGCAGATAAATACAGCGGGGACACAAAGAGATTCCCGGGGACAGTTTTTCAGAAGTGCTCAATGATACAACTCTTTGAAAGTGTCAAAACAGAACTACAGACTCCAGGATGAATCACTGCGCACTGTGTCCTACAGAGACGCAGAGCTGGGCGGCACCTATACAAAACTGCCAGAACATCACTCAGCATAACAGAACCAAACATGGTGATCAGGAATGCATCTGAATTGCTATATATCTGGTACCTAAAATTCTATTGCATACTTTCAGTTGCTCCAAACATGCCATAACAAAACATCGATGCGAAATGGCTAGATGTTTAGTGAACATAGAGAATTGATAGAGTGCTTTTCTTTATGACGAGAAGTGTTTGCCTGTCACAGGTATGATGTACTAGACAACATAGCGTCCAATTTGAGCCCTGCATGATACACCGATCGTGAATTTTATAATAACCTGTCGGTTTATAATGGCCACGGGGAAGGACAGGTCCAAGCTGACAAGGACAGAGTTTTGCATCCCATTCAGGAACTTAGGAATTAGGAGCGAGAATCGACAATTCAGCCTTTCGAACCTGCTCCATTATTCTATATCATCATAACTGAATTCCATCTCATTCTATCTCCACTTCCCTGCCCTTTCCCCATATTTCTTTAGCCCTCTTTAAGTCAAATATGTATCTGCCTCTTTCTTGAATCAATTGATGTATTCTGCATGCACTGCTCTCTGCTGTAGTGATCTCCATAGATTAATAATCTCTGTGCGAAGTAGCGTCTCCTTATCTTTGTCTTGAAAGTCCTCCCGTCCCCTCCTCTCTATGCCCCCCATTCCCCCCTCCAACTTACCTACAACAAGGACTTCTTGTTCTAGACTGTTCTAGAAAGGGGAACATTTGGTTAACATTGACTTTACCAATCCAATTGAGTATTTTGCATGCTTCAATCAAATCCCCCTTCATTCTTTTGCACTCCAGCGAGTATGAGCCCATGCTATTAAACCGCTCCTCATATTATAGCCCGTTCAAAATACTGATGAGAACACAGCTGGAATACCGTAACCAGTTTTGGGCCTCTTATTTAAGGAGATATATTATTTCATTGGGGGAAGCTCAGAGAAGATTAATGAGGATGATCCCCGTTATGGAAGGATTGTTTTATGAGAAAATGTTAAAGAGGCTGAATCTCTACCCATTGGCATTTCGAAGAATGAGAGATGATTTAATTGAAGTATATAGGATTATTGAGGGGCTTGACAAGTTAAATGCTGAGAAGATATTGGAAGAGTCTAGAACCAGAGGACAAAGTCTCAGAATAAATGGGCGCAAATTGAAAACTGAGATGAGGAACAATTTCTTCATTCAGAGGGTTGTAAATCTTTGGAATTCATTGCTGCAGAGAGCTGTGGGGATAAAGTCATTGTTTGTATTTAAGACTGAGATAAATAGATTTTTGATCAGTAATCGAATCGAGAGTTATGGAGAAAGGGCAATAAAATTTACGTGAAGAATGTTGGAACATCCATGATTCCATTGAATGGCAGATCAGGCTCGAGAGGCCTTAACCTGGCCCTTTGTCATTTGGCCTTATGGTTACAGTCTGGTTATTTTAAGCCAAAAACAGGGGGTTGTCAATTCTGTCAGAAAACATTCAGTCGGAAGGAAAATAATCATCGATTTAACTAAAGAGTATAATCAGCACATTGTGAAATGTATTCACTTTCTACAAACTGTGTCTCAACCAACAACACGTTCTAATCATATAGACACTATGCACCGGCTGTGATAAATGGAACACAGAGAGTAGAGATTGAGACTATGTTGCTCATTAATTCAAATAGGTTGGAAAATATCATGAAAATATAAAACGTGAGTGAGGGCATAATAAATTGATTTGCGAAATTATTTTGCAACATAAATGGTAGTTACAACGTACTTAATACAATTCGTCTATTGCTGCTCATCTGTTCATGTTGAATGTTGCGTCGATTTAGAAACGGCCTGAACTCAAGCTGAATAATTGCTTCTGTTTATCAGTGGGGGGCGCGCCCTCTGCTGATCAATAACTGGAACTCCTAGTCTGGGGTTTTTGTTGGGGGTTCGCTCCATCTCTGCACCAGTGTGGGCTCCATGGCACAGAAGTACACGGCGCTGTCAGAGAGAAGAGTTCCAGCGATATTTAAAAGGACCGTTTTGTTTCCTTTGTGCAAAACAGCAGAAAATCTATCTGGAGAATCTTCAGGAATGCCTCCTGTGCCATATATCATCAATAAATAATTCGGAGCTTCCCCGTGAGACTGGATGTACCAGAACAGAGTCGGAGTACCAGCTGTTGAGTAATTGCAGGACAATGTTACGGTCTGTCCTTCCTTAACCGTTAGATCAGGGGGATCTTGGGACACTTCATCTTTGCCATTGGCTCCTGCAACAAATAACAGAATCTCTTGAATATCTGGTGGAGAATGTTGGGAACAAACAGCAACTATTTAAATACAAACTCACTAGGCAGGAAAACCAGAAGTATTAGTAAAGAAAATTGGAAGAACATGCTTCCTGCTAAAGAATTGCACAAAATCAACTGAACTGTAAAATTATGTCAATTCTTGTACTGTGATGTGAAGAAGTAATTTTATATCATGGGCGGCCCTCATTTATTGAGAGACTAAGAGGCGTTACCCAATAACAGGATTGGCTTGTTGCTCAGTGTTGTCAAGAATTGGTCACCGAACAACATTGGTTGGAGCCCAATGACTTTATCTGACTGTTTCTCTGTCTGCTCCTGCCTGTATTCTGTGCACCACCGGTTCTTTGTTCGCTTCAGTGTCCATCCTGAACTCTCAATATTTTGGCTATTTGTATCTATCTCCTCTCTCTGTGTCTCAAAATCTCTGTCTCCCTCAACCGTTTTCCAGGAACGTGCAGAATTTAGAACATGCAATTTCTCCCAATCTCCCATTTCAATAAATTCCCCAAGCTCCATTAGGGGACAGTGGCCAAAATGTTATAACGACAACTCTGAGGAAACTTTAAAATTGAAGCAAGTACGCCGAAACCCGAAAATTTAACAAATAAATGTGAGATTGGAGTCAAATTCACATTCTTTCGATGTTTGGAGACAACTTTATTAAGAGTTCGATTCTTATCAGTCCTGCTGTGGATTCACATTTTCTAACACGAAAATAGTTTAACAGAAAGGCCTGGAACATTCAAAATAGCTAAAGCAATTAATTGATGAGGATTCAGACTGAAGTTCGTATTGTTTCCATGCATGGCTCCACCTGAATTTAAGTATATTATAATAAGAATCATGGGAACAAGAGAAAAATACAGCAGCAATATTGCAACAAGATCCTTCGGTAATCTGAGAATTCTGATCTCACCAGAAGAGGCCATTTACTTCACATCACCACCAGAGGGCGATCCCTTACCCTGTTTTTGTGTTCACTGCATCAGGAGCGGGTTCCATGACACATTGATATGTTGGGGAGCCATAACCCGAGAGAACAGGGTGAATTATTCCATTACACAGTGAAATAGTGGAGATCAACAATGTAGAAGAACTGCTGTAATTGTTGGAATACACAATGATATGGCACAGATTAGAAATCTAGCAGAAATCTAGGAAAACTGGATTGCTTGTTCTGTCAAGATGTGTCACAGAATAATCCAGGAGAACTGGATTAATTGTCAGATTACAGACCGATATGTTACTGAGCAATAATCAAGGAGAGCTGGATTAATTGTTAGAATACACTATAGTATTTACAGAACAGATATGGATGCTAAAATTGCAGACAACACAAAGATAGGTAGGAAAATAAATGGTGAAGTGCATTTTAGGAGACGATAAAGGGACATAATTAGGTAAAATTAATTGGCAAAATCCTGCCAAATTGAGCATAATGAGATCAATATGAAAATGCCCATGTTGGCAGGATGAATATAAAATACGCTTAATATGTAAACGCTGAAAGATTACAAAATTCTGAGATACAGAGAGAAGACCAGTTTCTGACAATTAAATGCATCCGTGTAATACTACACACAGGCCAAGACTCTAGACACACTGAGCTAAATGGCAGAATGTCAAAATGCAAACTATGATCAGCTAAAAGTCCTCTCTTTAGTGGAATCAACAGCAAGACTGGCAAAATCTGGACAATATTTCACTGTTACAGAAGGGGAGAGAGTAATTCTATGTCGGGAATATAAACAGAAACAGGAATAGCGGGAGGTCATTTGGCTCCAAGTACTCTCAAATCTCCACTCTTTCAATTGGCAGATAAGTTTGCTGAACAAGATAATTGCAAAAATAATACAGGAGTTTAAATTCAGGGCTTTTACTATCTGGATTCAATTTAATTCCTTGTCTTGACATAGTGTTAATTGTTGTAATTTATACTCAGTTACTGGTTTAAGAGGAGTCATATTAGACTCGGAAACTTAACTCTTTGCTTCACATTTGCTGCAAGACCTGCTGAGAACTTCCAGCACTTTCTGTTTTTATTTTTAACATGAATTACTAGCCTGATCATACACATGAACCGAATAAATAGATCAGGAGTAGACCATTCGGTCCATCGAGCCTGTTCTGACATTCAATATCATTATGGCTGACCTTGCGGTACAACACAGTTTTTCCACCAGTTCCCCATATCCCTGAATTCCTAGAGAGACCAGAAACCTGTCTATCCCAGCATTAAATGTTTTCAATGATGGATCTTCCATAACCGACTGGCATATAGAATTCCAAATATTCACAACCATTTCAGTGAAGTAATTTCTCCTTATCTTAGACAGAAATGATCAGCTCATTTTTTTGAGACTGTACGGCCGTGGGTTAGATTTCCCGACCTGCAGAAGAAGTCTCAAAGCCTCCATCCTATCAAACCCAATCAGACTGGTGTGAGTTTAAAGAAATCGCCTCTCATTCTTCTTCCAAACTTCCAAACTCTTTCAATTTACTAACCCTCTCGTGATATGACAACTCCCTCATTCCAGGGTCTACTGAACCTTATCTGCTCCGTCTTCAATGCAAATAAAACGTTTATTGAATATGAATATCATATCTGCACAGAATATTAAACATGTGGTCTCAACAAAACCCTGTGCAACTGCAGAAACACTTGTTATTCTTGGGCTCCAATCCGCCGGCAATAAATACCAAAACGCAATTTTCCTTCCAACCATTGCCTGCATCGACATGCAAGCTTTATGCATTCCTTGTACAAAACGCAGCTATTCTATCATCAGTATAGACACATTTTTTACAGTTCTTCACAGATGTCAAGCTCTTTTTTTTAACAAAGTAGGGAATACCTATTCGCTTACAAAGTTAAACACGATCTGAGCCTTCACTCATCAAAGCTCTTGAGTTTCTCACCTACACAGCTTCTGTCAGCTAAAATTTGTTTGAGGCTCCAGCGAGAATTGAACTCACGACCCCTGGTTTACAAGACCAGTGCTCTAACCACTGAGCTATGGAGCCAAATGCACTGAAAAGGCTAGCATTATCAGTAGATCGAGGACCAGGATATGATTTGAGGCCAGAGGTTTTTGATGAATGTGGAAAAGTCTGAGATGGAGAGCAAGAAGTTAAAAAACACAACTTGAAAGTGACATAATTTGATATGTATGCTTTGCATGTCATATGGTTCTACTTCAAAGTTAATCTTTTCCAGCTCTGATACATGTTCATCCAGCTGGAAGATTTAACTTGTTGTTCTCTTCACAGACGCTGTGAGACGTGTTTTTAATTAAATGAAGAAATGAACAAAAAATTATTCACTCCATGACTGGGAATTGAAACTGCGTCACGGGACTGATCCTGATCACTGGACCCTCACTGGCGCTGATGTGAGAGATTTGCAATGAGCTGGTCATCCCTGTCCCCATTGCTTCATTTCCAATAACTTTCAATAAAAAATATCACAACGAGGAATGACGGGAAGCGCACATGACAAGATTTAAATCTGTTCGAAAATCTCAATCTATCAACTGGGTCTCAATGTTCGCAATCCTATTGTTTATATCGATAGACAGCCACTTAACCTGTTTTCCTGTTTGTATTGTCTATCAGAGAAACTCCATTCCTCCCAGCTTTGATAAAGGGTCATCTGGGCTCGAAATGTCAGCTTTCTTCATTCCTCACAGATGCTGCCAGACCTCCTGAGATTTTCCAGCAATTTCTCTTTGTATTTCCAATTTCAGAATCCACAATAATTTGCTCCATTCCTTCCACACTAATTCCTTTACCTCAGCAACATGGCACAAACTCTTGCATTCAATCTGAAATGCTGGACTTTAGCTGCATGAGCCAAAACCCAAATCCGTTCTGGCAGCGGCTGCAGCTGAACCAACAACCCTGCTAGAGACCAGACTTTAATCCACTAATTTAAATTACTCGGCTACGCTACCTCGGAAGGAGTTGTGTCCTTTTCAGATGTTCTTACTGAAATTATCAGCAAAGGAGTTGCGACAGCCCATCAATTGGTTTGAGCCTGCTCCTTCACTAAATGAATTCATCCTGAACCGCGTATCAAATAGAAATCGCATTCAGTTAGAAACAGAATGAGCTGCAGTGAAGGAATGGCACTATTTACACTGCCCTTAATCTTGTCTAGTTCACAATATCGTGCGACAAGTGACAAAAAAAACTTCTGTTGAATTTGCTCAGTCTTCGTTTCCGAAAACGAGGCGAAATTGTATTTTATATGTTCCAGTAGGCAATACCTGACATTTGTATTTACGGTTTGGATGAGAGTGGATTAAAGTCCATTACCTGACCAGCAATCTAAACAACAGTGAAAGTATCAAACTCTAACCACCAGACGAGCAGCTTATAGCCTGTTTTACAGTTTACTTTATACACACTGTATTTGTTGTTTTATTTTGTTGTGACAGGGCAGGTCACATTCACCACAAGCAAGTCTCTTCTGCAAAATGGCACCGTCTGTTTCCACCCCAGTGATATATTCAGTCAGTGGCAACATAAGGCATTCCATTTAGAGTTATTAATTTAATTTCTGAATGTTCGAAACTAGAGAGAAATGTTTCCAAATATTTTCGTTGGAGACTGAGGGAGAAGTTTAATGGTTCAATGTGAACGATAAAATCTGACCAACTTACTATCCAGATGTTACCTCACATCATCATCTCTATCATCAGTGCTTTGCAGCCTATCATTGTCTTTCTGCTGTTGCATTTGTTCCTGACTTGTTACACATGTGACATTTCCAGCTGTGATGTAAACTTGCAATCCTCACTCGGCTGAAATATTAGTAGATCTGCTTTCTATCAGATAGTAAAATCAAGCTATTTTTTAATAGTTTACTGAGAGCTATAAATAATCGCTTTCTGAGCGGGAATTAAAATTGCCAACGCTGGGAAATACTGAAAACAATCCACTGGACTCCCAGGTTCAGGATGAACTGTGTTTTTCAAAATGACATACCAAATATCCCTCAATACTTCCAGTTTGGATGGAACATAAGTGACTGCTTCAGCTAATGACAACACCGATTGTATTTGCTAGGACATGAAATTGATAGTGAGGTGAAATAGTCCCATGAGATGCTGAAGTCATCAAGGTACATAAAATCCTAAATAGGAGTAAATATAGACGAAATGTTTTTTCTTATGATGAACAGAGAACAACAGGTCAAATGTATAGGCTGAGAGGTCGTAGATTTAAAACTGAGATGAGGAGGAATTGCTTCTCACACAGGGTCGTGAACCAAGGGATGCATTGCACCATGGCGCAGTGGAGTCTGAGTCATTGAATGATGTCAAGAAGGAGACATATATATTCCTGATAATAAAAAGGATGAAGAGGTATTGGCACAGATATGGAGGTGGATTTGAGAACAAGGAGAGATCAGTGATGAAGCACTGAATTTGCCCACTTCTGCTCCTAATTCTATGTTTCTAAGTGTAACATTCAATTTTCAAACCACCAACTCATCACTGTGGCTCCAATGTAATCTACATACATTACTTCCACAGGTTCCCCTTCATCCACAACACAACTGCATCCAGAAAAATACTTCGGAATGGCTCCATTCTGCGGATTAATTCTTTAAAATTATTTGTTTCCCTGATTTAAACTCTCCTGATTTACAGCAGGCCAGAACCCTTCCCTCTCGTTATGCTGCTGGATAACATTTGGTTAAAACTTCCTACATTTCTAACCATCCCCGGTGGCAATGAGAGTTTATGGGCCTAAAATATTAGATTTGTTTTCCTGTGCACATAAGCTTTCTGAGCTGGCTTTCTGAATTTTTCCGGCAATTTCACCTTTCACCTTTCACTAAGGTTTGAGCAACTTAGTATGGCAATGGAAATATTCTCATTGAACAACTTCGGGCCTAGGGTGTTAACATTCACAAACTTGCGAGAGATCCCTGGTTCAAATACTAGAGTCTTCATTCAGTTATTGTTTTGTGTTGAACAAGTCATAGGTTTCATAAAGGTATTTGCAGTGCCAACGATGGGACTGGTGTACGTGGGATTTGGTTTGAGAACCTGAGCACACAGTGGAGGCAATCTATCAATGCAACACTCACACAAGAAAATCAAGACATTAAAAGGTTGATATGCTTGTGGTCATTCATTTTATCTCAGTTCACCAGTTCAGAAAAACCCATGTTTGTTATTTTTGTTTTTCATTGTCTCTATATATCTCCCTCAGACTCTGTCAATCTCTCTGATTGTATTTTTATTATGTTAACCTCTTTTGCTCGTTGCTCTCGCCATTCTTCCTCTGTCTGTGTGTAACCCAGTTTCAGTGGAGTGATTTCTGTGTTTCTCCTGGGACGAGAGATTCAGTGGGATGAATCTGTTTGCTCTGGAGTTTAGAATAATCAGAGGTGATCTGATTGAAAAGTCTGAAAACGGGAAATAGTTTATCGGTGTAAATGTTGAGAGGCTTCCCCCCCCCCAACCCCCCCGCCTCCCCATCCATAGTTAAATTATAAGGAACAAGAAACGGGTGAATGAAGTAAGAGGAGTTTGCAATATTTGGGAGAGGTGAAGCTAAGAATTGGAAGATATAATAGATGGAATTGGTGATTGAGAAGGATGGATAGGAACCTTGGGGATTCTGTAGGTCGATTCATTGTAAACTTTGAAATCAGAACAAGATGAGACACCAGAGGGAAAAGCTATATTTGTTTCCATGCATTTTAGATTATGAAAAGCAGCTTAGCTCATGGGCCCGGCTAGCTCAGTCGGTAGAGCATGAGACTCTTAATCTCAGGGTCGTGGGTTCGAGCCCCACGTTGGGCGTCATTGTTTTAAAATTTGCCGCATTCCTGGGTGAATTCCGTTTCTTCTCGTGAAACTTATTATTTAAGAGTGGGAATTGCTTCCTGATCGAAAACGGGCGGATACTTGTGGCAGATTGAACAGCAAGGAGGAAACATCTACCCCATTCCACAATTCTATCCATTACCTACAACAATTCATATTTACATTAAGAAGTCTCACAACACCGGGTCTACTTGAAGTCAGGAGATTTCGGGGTGCAGATAAAATAAAGCAAATATATTTTTTTGTTATCGGAACAAATGAACTTGTTGGACTTTAACATGATGCTATGAGAATTTTTACTATGCCCACCTCAGTCCAACGCTGGTATCTCGACATCATACTTACATTGCAATTGCTGGTACTCCCTGTCAGAATAAGTGAGCTACCTGCATTAAATTTCACTGCTGCTCACCACATTCAAAGAGTAATGTTTATCATAAACCTCCCATCTTCTTTCTTGTGGATGCAATTGCTTAAATCAAACGGCAGATCCGGATGATTCACCGCACAATCAAACTCAGCCCCACTTTGCCAGGCTATTGTCGAGATGTTTCAGTTGCGGACTATGTTGAAAGAATTTCGGCAAACTCTGATTTTGATGGGAGGAAACCCATCGAGACATGGGAAGAAAGTGCAAACTCCACGCATGTTAACCATAATGGAATAATTTATTTGAAATTGAAACGACATTTATTTCAAACTGATTTCATTGTACCAAGATGAGATATTTTCTTGAGCTGAACAGTTTGTTTTAGAAAGCATTTTTTTTCTAAATTCATTGAGGTGCACTTAAAATTCTCCCAAACTGATAGGATTTTGCTTTCACTGAAATGACATTATACTGGCATTATAGCTATTATACATTATACATTAGACATTATACTGGCATTATACTGGCATTATACTGACATTATACTCTACTGGGAAAGATCTGTCGTGTTGAATTGATTCACACTAATATTAGCAAATCATAGAGAACGTAAGAGGCCCTTCAACACACCGTGTCCACAATGACACATTAGGGTCATCTAACCTCCCCACTTGCCAGAACTTGGCCCGTAACCCTAATGTTGAGATGTGCCAAGTGCACATCCAGATGTTTTTTAATGGATGTGAGACAACCCACTTCTACTACCCTCCCAGGAAGCAAATTCCAGACCATAAACACCCACTGGATAAAAATATTTTTCCCCACGTTCCCCTAAACCTTAAGCTTCTCACCTTGAACTTCTGTCCCTCGTGACTGACCCCTCAACTAAAGTGGGCAGTTGCCCCCTATCCACTCTATCCATGTCCCACAATCCTGTACACTCGAGCAGGTCGCCCCTCAGTCTTCTCTTCTCCAATGAAAACAATTCATAGCGATGCAACCTCTCTTCATAACCTAAATGTTCCATTCTGGGCAGCATCCTGGTGAATTTCCTCTGCACCTCCTCCAATGCAGTCACATCCTTCTGATAATCTGGGAACCAAACGATACACAACACTCCAACTATGGCCTCGTACAACTCCAACTCGACTTCCCTGTTTCTGTATTCTATGCCTTGATTGATAAAGGTAAATGTCCCATATGCGTTTTTCACCGCCCGACTAACATGCCCTTCTGCCTTCAGAGATTTGTAGGCAAACGTCCTTGTGTGCTACCATTCACTGAATGCTTTTTTTGTCAAATTACTCCTTCCAAAGTTTATCACCTCACACTTTTCATGGTTACATTTCATCTGTCACTTATATCACCACTCCACCATTCTATCTATATGTTCCTGTAGCCCAAGGCACCCTGCCTCACTGCTGACCACCTGTGCTGTCTTTGTCTTATCCACAAATTTACTAATCGTTTCCTCCACATAGTCATCAATATCATTTATGTAAGTCACGAACAACATGCAGCCCAAGATAGATCTCTGTGGTACGCCACTGAACATTGGCTTCCAGTCACTACAGCAGCCTTCTATTATCGCCTTTTGTCTCCATAAGATGAGTCAAATTTCAATGTGCTTGATTGAACCACCCCGTATCCCACGTGAATTTACGTTCATTGCAAGTCTCCCATTTGGGGTCTTGTCAAAGGTTTTGCTGAAATCCATGTAAATTCCATCGGCCTCACTACCCTGTTTACCTCCTTGAATAATCAAATACTGTCGGCATGACCTCCTTCCGATAAAGCCATGAAGACTAACCTTGGTCAGTTTCTCCAAACAGTACCGTGGCACAGTGGGTAGCAATGTTGCCTCACGGTGTCAGGGACCCGGGTCACCGCCTGTGTGGAGTTTGCACGTTCTCCCCGTGTCTGCGTGGGTTTCCTCCTGATGCTTCGATCCTATCCCACAATCTGAAATGCGTGTTAATTGAGACCACTGACCCCAACAGGCGACACAGTGTGGCTACGAGGGGAATTATCACAGTAACTTCACTGCAGTGTTAATGTGAACAATATTTGTGACTAATAAATAAAGTTTAAAAAAAACTTCAAGTGAAGACAAATGCCCTCCTTCAGAAGCTGGAGGTTAATTTTCTTGGTACCTGATTTTAAGAGTATGAAAATAAAAGACTGTTTAATGATTTGAAAACGTTTTCTGTTTTATACTTCATGAAACATGTTTGTCATTTTCCTAAATGACCTGGATGAGGAAGTGGAGGGATGGGTGAGTAAGCTCGCCGATGACACGAAGGTCGGTGGTGTTGTGGATGGTCTGGAGGGATGTCAGAAGTTGCAGCATGACATCGACAGGATGCAAGACTGGGCGGAGAAGTGGCAGATGGACTTCAACGCGGATAAATGTGTTGTGGTCCATTTTGGCAGATCCAACGGGATGAATGAGTACACTATCAAAGGTAGGAGTCTTAGCTGTGTGGAAGAGCAGAGGGATCTTGGGTCCGGGTCCATAAGACTCTCAAATCGGCCTCCCAGGTGGAGGATGTGGTTAAGAAAGCTTACGGTGTACTGGCCTTCATTCATCGAGGGATTGAGTTCAGGAGTCAGGAGGTAATGCTGCAGCTTTATAGGACCCTTGTCAGACCACACTTGGAGTACTGTGCGCAGTTCTGGTCGCCTCACTATAGGAAGGACGTGGAAGCTATTGAAAGGGTGCAGAGGAGATTTACAAGGATGTTGCCTGGATTGGGAGGCATGCCTTATGAAGACAGGTTGAGGGAGCTGGGACTGTTCTCCCTGGAGAGACGAAGGTTGAGAGGCGACCTGATAGAGGTTTACAAGATGTTGAGAGGAATAGATAGGGTGGACTCTCAGAGACTATTTCCCAGGGCTGAAATGGTCGCGACGAGAGGGCACAGATTTAAGGTGCAGGGAAGCAAGTACAGAGGGGATGCTAGGGGAAAGTTTTTCACTCAGAGGGTGGTGAGTGAATGGAATCGGCTGCCGTCGGTGGTGGTCGAGGCGAACTCGCTGGGGTCTTTTAAAAGACTTCTGGATGAGTATATGGGATCCAGTGGGATTGGGGGTTATAGATAGGTCTATGGCTGGGTAGGTTTTGATGTGTTTGGCACAACTTGTGGGCCGAAGGGCCTGTTTGTGCTGTAGTGTTCTATGTTCTATGAAACAATTGGGTTTAATTAAACCAACAAGTCACTTCGTTGTTATAGAACCAATTTCAAATTATCAGATGGAAACAGTTTCACATTCATATTATATTTAATTAACTCTAATCTAATTTTACCAATTTGAAATTAATCACGCCTTCCACTGTCCGATATATCCATAAATAAGTAAATTCTCTATGTTTCTAAATGCGCTGACATATATTCTCAGTGATTATTTTCCATGTTGAATTTACATATGAAACGTTTTGGGTCTTTTCAAATCTGTCTGAAATCACACCGCACTAATATGATGGGCAGTAACATTAGCTGGTCCTTGAAGTAGGACTCCCTGCATTACTATATTGAAACTCCAATATGATAGGTAAAAATACTACCTAACTTCAATAACTTAGATTTTTTTTATATTTTCTCTGGTGATTCGTACAATGTACGAAAATGTGTTTTAACTACATTTGTTTATGGACGGAATATACAAAAATAATAAACTTTATGAGAAAAAAAGTGAATTGAGGTAATCTCGCAACGCTAAAAAGTAATGATCAAATCGAGCTCAGTTTCTATTATTCCAATTAATATTTAATTGGAATTATGAATAAGGTCTAGTTATTAACTCTTTTTCTGTTGTAAATCTATTCTCTGTACAGGACAGCGATGTGAGACAACATTTTCTTCTTAAACTCATAAATTAAGTTAGCCTTTTTAAATTATATTTATTGTTTGAAGCCAGGCACTTGTTTGTCAGTCTTTGATCATATGAAATCTGAGCCATCCTATAATTTAAATAAAATCGTTTGATTAATTCCTTGATTGCCAACGATGTTCACTACTCAGAAAACTGATTCAGATTGGAGGAGTGGCAATGATGTTGCTATCCAAATAACAAGGAGAGTGAAGAATTAAAAATACCAAAAATATATTAACTGAATAGATTTGTTGCTAAACATGAATGCTAAACTGCTGCTTTGGTAAATGAAAAGTTCAAGTCATCTGTTTTCATCAGGGATACAATTATTTCCAATCCACTTGTAAAACTTAACACTGCTGTAGACTCAATATATTCTTATGGAAATAATTTGAAGCACAATCCAAATAAAATAGTGGTGTTGATCGTACGCAGAGCGCAGTAGAATTGTGGAAGAATTAAATTACTATGAAAGCATATTTAGTTAAAGTATATTGCAGCCACTTAATATTATGGGTTGTCATAAATTTGCTCTACAATGTTTAAACAAGTTACTAATTCTGCGACAGCATTACTAAATTGTTCAGAATGAACATCATAAGCCATGAATTAGCTGAATCAGCAGTTGCCACAAAAATTAAAAAGAATTAAAAATATATAGTTTAATTTCTGAAATCTGTCTGTGCTCTGCATTCAAGCACGTTCTCAAAAGTTTCACATCAATAGGAGGGATGGAATGCAAAAGTGTAGCTGCTCAGTGCCACTGAGTTTAAATAATGTCGAAACGCTAAAGTGTTTCACAATTTTTAACATTTCAAAGTCACCCAGAAATAATATCCTCAGTAGCAAAAACATAAAGCATATCACTCAGGGGGCTTTAATCCCTTTCAGAGAGGAACAGCTCAATTCTCCAAACAGACAAACAGAATCAAATTCAACATTGCAAAAAAAAAGCTCAATGTGAAATGCAGCAAAACAACTCATCATTGTGTAATAAATTAATGGTTAAATTGGACATCTTTACGGAAGAATTGCAACTGAATTGAGGGTAATTGGATCATATTAAATAAATAAGTTCATATTAAGCAAATGCATATCGAAATTTTAGCATGTTTTTCAGCTTGTGTCATACTTCAAATATGATATTGATTTGACTGAACAGATTCATTGTAGTCCCCTGGTTCCATTACTGAAACTGCATTTGTGCATCTGTTAATAAAGAAAATGAAGTTCCATTGCAAGGAATCCCTGCTTTCCTACATCCATAGGTAATGAAATGAACACAGTAACGAGTAAAACACTAAAGGATGGAATGGGGCGTCTGTCGTGTCTAATTCACAACGTCCCTGGGTCTCTATCTGATTCCAACAATGAAGTATATCGATCAGACGAATTTTGATCCGTTTATGTAACTAAATGCGGGGAGGGGGGTGTTTCTATTTAAAATCTGAATGGCTATCGTTTTAGGTCTGCAAAGAGCAAGAACCACCTCTTTTTTCTATGCTATTACTCAAGTGCCAAATATGGCCCTGTGCCATTAGCACACTTGCTAACGGCACCGATGTTAAGCTAGTGAGTTGACAGCGAAATATTTACATTTACATCAGCATCTGACACAGGAGTTAATGAATTGGAACGGATACGCGATCAGCAAAATTCTCCTTCAGCATTCAAATCATTGCAGCTTATTTGATCGGTTTGCTAACATTGACTGGTATTGGGAACACAGGATATCAAAACTTTGTGGCACATTACACGATATCACAAGCACAAATGAGTTACATTCCACTGAAGCATGTTTTTCCACTCAGTGGAAGCATCTGTGCTTCACTAAATTACCACTAAACGGGCTTTATGAACTAGCATGCTCTTGTTTTGGAAATTCTATGAATTAAATCATCTCCTCATTCGAATGTCCTTGAGGGAAAAAATCTGCTATCCTTATCTGGTCTGGCCTACAAGTGACTCCAGAGCCACAGCAATATGGTTGATTCTCAACTGCCCTCCAAGTGTGACTGGAGAAGGGTAATTAATGGTGACCTACCAGTGGTGCACGTGTCCCATGAATAAATAAGAAAATGTTAAATGGTCAACTTGCTGTTTTATCACCCTGTTTAATCCCAAAGTGGACACGATTGTCACTGAATAAACTTCTTCAGATGAAATATCATTTAAGTGTTCCGTGCAACTGAAACATTTATAATTTGAATAGATGGATCCCATTTTGATCATTCGGATTTACGTTAACCTGCCCTGCATGGCGGTTAAAAACAACCCAGCAGAACTGCAGTCAAGGTGGCTCAAAAGTCCGAGGTCAACAACTGGAAGTACATGGGGTGTTTGTGCAGTAAATAAAATATCTGTTTGCTCAGTATTGGCCGCTTGGCTGCAAGCCAGCTTCGAATTCTTAACGTCGTCAATGACGTCTACTTACCAAGAAATCTACCCAGCAACAACGCTGGAGATAATATTATGTTTTTGAGATTGTGGACGAAAGTGCTCTGATCTCCAAGAAAAGGGAAGTTATTCAACTTCTGTGGTCCTCTTTTAGCAACAACAGTCCTATGCAGGATCGCGCCAAAGATCATGACATTTGATGGGTGGATTGATGGTCAACGGGAAATACAAGCAGACTATAAGGTAGAGGATACTTTTTGAAGAGTTAGTCATATTGCCCTCCATCTGGAGCCAAATGTAGTTGAATTTAGGGTACGATACAGGATTCCCTTCATTGATGAATCAGAGAGGTTCCCATGGCAACTGTTAATGGGTACTCCAAATTCCATTCAAGTTGTCTTCAAATTCACTCTGATGGCATTTGTTCCCATGCTACTACAATACTAACCTGGGCATCTCGATTACTGGACATGTTCCATTAATAATATGCCCCGATCTGCCCAAAAACTATAGAGAGGTGACGGGCTGATGCAACAATCAGTGACATTTGGATATCAGGAAATTTTATTTTTCCGGAGTTAATGAAGGAATTGATGGATATATCCACAGATGGACCGAAAAAATGTCGTTCTACATTCTCCTCTTTGTTCTCGAGTATTTCGTTACTTGAACCAGGTCCTTTATTTCATCTGTGTTCATTATCTTCATTCCTTACATAGTTTTTGAGTGAATTCAATCCCCAGACTATCAGGGAATATGGACCGTCCGTCACCAGAAAATATTTCCGCTCTTCTGCTGATTCTTCTACTGTCGATGGTGAATCTTCATCTCAAGGACAAAAAGAGAGAACATGTTCTTTCATGTATAAGAAATCACTCAGTATTTCTTCGTGCAAATTAGTGAAGATAACAGATGATGTGACAATGTAACTATAGGGTAGTTGACATTGTTTAATTACCTTCCAAACGAGAGTTATAGTCAATAAAAATTAAAGAATCATTGTCATTATAAATCACCATACACTCCAGTCAGAGATCAGCAGCTTCTGTGATGATAGAATCCCGACAATGCAGAGAGAATTTATTCAGCCCATCTAACCTGCACCAACAACAATCCTATCCAGGCCCTATCTCCGTGACCCCATGTAAATACCCCATGTATTTACCGTGTGTGTGTGCGGCGGGGGGGGGGGTTGTATGTGAGAGAGAGAGAACAAGAGAGATTGGGTTTGGTGTGAATAGCTCCCTCTCTCCTTCAAATCCACTGTCATCAGCAACTTCTCAAACAAACTTTTGACGCATGCCTTTGTAAACTAACATCTCATCTACCATTCCTCCCTAAAGCCCTTGAATGTTTCACCTTCCACGTGTTGTAAATTGTTTTATCTTTCTAGTCATGCATAGTAAAGTTTGTTTTTATTCAGAATCTGTGGAACCTTATGCCTTTATTCACATGTGAACTATCAGAAATGGTCCCTCATGTAATATCCAAGGAGGACCTGACCAGTACAATAATAATGTGGCTCAGTGAAAGAAACGACTATAATAATCACGGGGCCTAGGACTAGTATAAAAAATATTTGATAATTTCCGTTTGTTCTTCAGCCTGAACTTTATTGACGCTCCCACGTAATGCACTTTGGACAATTTTATGATGCTAAGCGTGCTATATAAATGTGTTGTGAGAATGCAGGTTCTCTGGTGTGGATGACTGATGACCTCTGCCAGCATCATTTATACTGTGTGGAAATAACTTACCTGTTGTGAGGAACTATATGTTACAGGTGATTTTTACAATAGTATATTACTATCATTGCCATTCCAATTGTCTTCTGTTCTGATGTCGTTGAGTTATGCTCGCTACAGCATCATGGCTATAATATTTCTTAGGTAATTCCTAATCATGAATATTCCACATGATAAGCATGTCTTATATTTGTGCAAGTATTAACTAATTGATTTTAAATTATGTTAGGCTGCACGGATCGACGCCTCTCTGCGGTCTCGCAACATTATAAACCCCTCCCTGAATGAGCATGGAAAGTTACTACTTAATGTTTGTTTAACTAACTGTAAATAATTGTGGAAGTTAATTGCCTCCCTATAGATACCCAATAATATAAATGTGGGTTTATTTGACCTTGTCATAGAGAATCCGTCACCGTTTCTCGTACAGAATGCATGGGCGAATCAGTGGATTAATTTACGGCATTTACTATCCAATTGTCGCTATCATTGGAGTTCCGGGTAAGTCATTCTACTGAATCACTAATTCGACATGCCGCTGTTTTATGGAGTTAGTGCTGAAATTGGCAACAAAGAACATAACATAATTGTTTCCAGGTATCTTCTAAAACCTTATGTGCTCAGTGGTAGCCTATGATTTCATCATTTAATTATGTATTTTGTTTAGACTCAAGACTTACTCATTGAATCTCTGTCACATTCAATACTCTGTGGCTGTTCTTGCCAGCATGCGTTTACAGAAGCGAGGCTGTTCGTGTCTTTGAAACCTATAGTTGCTGTGAGAATATGTTTACAGGAATACAAACTTTGAGCATGATTCCACTACGAGTGGACACAACATCCTAGTATATGTCCTGTCAAGCCTGCTGAGAATTCTCCTTCAACGAGGCCGCCTCTCACTCTTCCAAATTCCAGTCAGTATATAATTTTTCTCTTCCCATCATGGAACAATTAATATCACTGCTCAGCAGAATGGAAACTGCTGTTTCCAAGCCAGCAGGATTTCTAAAGCAAACCACCTGATGCTCCTTAAGTTGTATTAACTTAACACATCCTACCTACTGAAAACATTCCCGTGGAATTCTAACAAGCCAAATTGAATCCTGATCACGTTATAGAGTTTATCAATGCAACTATAACTGACATGTCAACATTATTTACAGACTATGTCGTTTGTGGAATACATGATACAAAGATTGAATGCCAATGATCGTATACAACGTGAGGATCTTTAGCCATTCAGTCCTTAACTTTATAATTATTGTTCTGAGTCACATTGCCTTTCTTCCTCATTTTACTCCTTACATGCTTTCCTTAGGAGTATTTCATCGTCCCGTTATTCAGCACTTAATTAATATCTGCTCATGTTGCTAGATATCAGATTCTGCTGCAACACTTGCCTGTTAAGAGATTTTGGAAACCGTTTGACTCAAAGGTGCGAAATATTTGCCCTTGTAGCTCTTTCTGAAACACAATTGACATTGAAAAATAAAAACAAGAATAGCCATCTCTTCTAACGAAGGTGAACTGGCAAAAATGTCCAGATAGGTCTATCACACCCAAGTGTTTGTTAGGAGTTTGTTGAATAACTTTACAACTTTAATTTTCCTTTTCCTCTCAGTTAACGTGGTGGCGATCGTGATTCTGTCCCGAGGAAGATGTGGTCTCTCCAAATGCATTACTCGGTATCTGATTGCCATGGCAGTGACGGATCTCCTTGTCGTTGTCGTTGCTGTGATATTCAATCGGATTATCGGCATTTATTTTCCAGTGAGTTTTATGTCATTGACTCCAGCCTGCACTCTAAGTTCGGTGATAATCTATGCAATCATGGAGTGCTCTGTTTGGCTAACCTCATTTTTCACCTTTGATCGCTATGTAGCCATTTGCTGCCAAAAAATGCGTACAAAATATTGCACTGTAAAAACAGCAGATGTGGTGATAGGAACGGTTTGTGTGTTGAACTGTTTGAAAAGGATTCCGTCGTACTTTATATATGAACCAGTCTATATAGTGAACAATCTGCCTTGGTTTTGTAAGATAAAATCAATCTACTACACTTCCTTCTCATGGGCAGTCTATGACTGGTTTGCACGTGTATTAAACCCTTTTCTGCCATTCCTTCTGATTTTGTTGTTTAATGCACTGACCGTGAGACACATCCTGGCGGCCAATAGATCACGCCAGAGACTCCGGACTAACAGCACTGCAGAGAATCAAGATGATCCAGAAGTGAAAAACAGGAAGAAGTCTATTGTTCTCCTTTTCACCATCTCGGGCAGCTTTATTCTTTTGTGGATGACATACATTGTGGATTTCCTCTTTGTGAAAATTACAAATGAATCTTATTTCACAGGAACAAATTTCAACGACCCCAAATTCATTCGCCAGGAAAGTGGAAACATGCTTCAGCTGCTGAGCTGTTGCACTAACACGTGTATTTATGCAGTGACGCAGAGAAAATTCAGAGAGGAGTTGAAAAATGCAGCAAAATACATTGGCAATCTCTTTGTAAAAATCGTAAAGTAGAAATTCCAAAGAGTTTGATTTAAGTTGCAAATGAAAATATATCTTGTCATTTCTGGCTTTTTCTCCTTGATATGTGAGATTAAATTCATCTCAGGCAGTCCCGTAAAAGATAAACACCATTCTCGTTTCTGTTCCACTGAGATGCCATGTAAGAAATTTAGTAAGGTAAATGAACAGAATCACTGGATGGCCAATTAGCTTTTAACAAAAAAACATTTATATAACAAGAAAAGATTGACAATAACCCAATCCTCCTTCATTCCACTCATTTGCTGCAATGAGCGTACAAATACAGTAAGGGCGCTCCCCCTTGTGGCAATGTGAGGTAAATGGTTTCTGTCTGTGAGATCACTGAATCCTCAGATTACTGATGGATCGTGTTGAAATATAGAAAAGTTGGAGGATTGTGCTGCTGTATTTTTATATTTATTGTAATTCCGACAAGCCTATTCACAGAAGTGAGCTCGGGCACACACATACATTCACAGCCATACACTTTTCAGACAGACCCAGGTAAACTTGCACACACATACACACACAAATACACACAAATACACACACACACACATTCACAGGTATACACTTCAGACGGACCCAGCAAACTCGCGCACACACACGCAAACACATCCACATACACAAAATCTCAGGCAAACACGGGCAAATATGCGCACACACACAGTCGAAGACATACACTCTCAGATAGACTCAGGCAAACTTGCAAACACATCCACAGACATAGAATCTCAGGCAAACATACGCACACACACGAAGACATACACTTTCAGACAGAAACAGGCACATGCGTAGACACCCACACATGCATACACCGACATGGAGACAACGTGAAACATTGAGGTTTACACAAATGCACACACACTCAAACACAAACACTATCACACACAACCTCCCAACACAGTGAGAGATTAATATCGTGCAAGGTTGGCGTCAATTTTAGTCTAAATAACCTGTTGGGCACTAAAATAATAACAGAAGCAAATCTAACGCTCGGTGTGCGGATTTTATTGCAAAACTAGAAACTATATAGATATACCCCATAGCTCAAAGCGGAAGTGGAATTGATGATTTGTCGACTGTCTGTGATTTCCCTGAACAAATATTAAATTTGAGAGATTATAACGTTTGAATTCTAGCTTGTATAAAGCAGAGACAAAATTATGCTACAAATAATCAGAATGACTGCTAGTATCTGTCGAATGAGAAAAAAAGATGTTAACGTGACCTTTCACCTGAAGTGAAAAAACATAGCGAAGTTTTAAGGAAGTACCAAGGCCAATCAGCGCTGCAAAGAGTACAGAACAAAATTGTAGGATGGCAACAGGTAGGATAGGATGACAGGCAGAAATATTAAATAAAAAACCAACAGTTGTACATGTAAAAATGTGGAAATGGAATAAGAACCGCTGTATATCATCTGAAACATAAAACAGACACAATAGCATCAACACAAACATGGACACACATACATACACATAAACGAATGTACAAACGCACACACGCACGTACACAGACACACAAGACAAACGCACGTGCACAAACACGCAAGTACAAGCACACACACAAATGTACATACACAAATGCGCACGCACACACACACAACATACGTACATAAACACAGGCAGATATAAACATACGCAAACACACAGAAACATACCGCACCAACACACACACATAAATTCACGTTGCAAAGTTGTAGATGGGGTGAGGCAAGATTGCAATCTATCATTGCTGAAATCAGCATTGATTTCCTTTAACTTTAAATTAAGAGGTGGTAGTTATGGGACGGATGTCAGAGGCAGGCTCTTTACACAGAGGGTGGTGAGAGCATGGAATGCCCTGCCTGCAGCAGTTGTGGACTCGCCTACTTTGGGGGCATTCAAATGTTCGGTGGATAGGCATATGGATGATATTGGAATGGTTTAGGTTAGAGGGTCCACTGGCCGGCGCAACATCGAGGGCCGAAGGGCCTGTACTGCGCTGTAATGTTCTATGTTCTATGTTCTATGATTGTTGGCGACACACTGACGTTTATCCTTATGTTTGGTTACAACATTTGCCACCAGAGGGCGCCGAAAGACATAGTGAATTCTGGTAGATCAGTTTTTATAATGATATTTCAATTGTTTTCTGAAAGTCAATATTTTATTAACAACATGCTGGAAAGTTTACACAAATCCTTCTCTGTGAAAAACACCCGTGTTCACTCTGTGAAACAAAGTTTTCAAACCAGAACCAAGACTTCTCAGGCAGAAGCAGTTCAGTCCATGCAATGAATTTTCGATTAGGTGTGAAAATGTGCTGGAGTATTTGGATAGCAGTCTAAAAACTGAGAATTGGGGTCTCATCTGATGACAGAATCCTACCAAGAATGAAGGAGTAGTCATTTTTATTTCTAACTATTTATGAACTTTAATTCACAGAGAACTACCATCAGTTTTCTCAGCTGAAAGGAAGTTTAATAAAAATGTTCAAATCCATCCATGGTGTAAGTAAGGAACATTTTTCTAATAGCGGGAGACTTTTTAAACTGAGAACAATTATTTGAGGCGACTGGAAAAATCAAAGATGGCTTGACAGCGAGTTGTGAATTAGAACGCGCTGTATGAAAGGGCACTGACAGCAGTTACAATAGTATCTTACAGGGCTCTGGGGGAAGAAGAGAATAAGATTGATTGAATTTCTCCACCGACCAACCTAAGAATGTTTGGCGAGCCGAATTGCCAATTTTCTGTTGTATTTCACTTATCAATTGCCTCCCCTCTCTTCTTATTGTAAATCGAAGCTTCACCATTGAGTCAAGAAGCAAGTCCACTTCCTTTTCTTCTTACCCGGCCTGCTATTTCCTTTGTTGTCCTATTGCTCTTTTTATATTTATTGAATATCTTGAATTTAATTGTTTTCTTTTTTCATCCCCTCTTTGCACTTATTTTAATAAGACCGCACTGACGGCGGACCTCAATTTCTTGACAGATAAGGATTTCCTGTGCATTTTAGGGGAACTTGCTCATTTTGCTTCTTCCTGTGCCTTTCAGGTTCCACGTGGCCGAGTTCCCAGGTTTGTAAACTATTGTCGAAAGACCCATAGCAAGTTGTTGCAGTGTAGATAATACACTCTGTGCGCGCTGTGGAGAAAGAGAATGTTAAATTTATGGATGGGGTACCAAACATCAAGGCTACCTTACTCTCGAATGGGTCTTGCCCAATAATTGCTGTTGGAAATACTCTCATCCAGGGAAGTGAGCTGTGTGTCTATCACACATTTTGCATCCTAGATTGGTAACTGGCTTCATGGGAATCCAGACGGTCATCGCTCCCAGAGAGCAAGCTTTCTACATAATTAGACTTTAAAGGTAAATTTCGGATTTATACGGCTCTTCACAACACCGATTGATATTTAAAAACATTTTACAACCAATGTTTTATTATAAGTGCACTCGTAATTACGACAAAGAAAGTACATATGAAATATTAAGCCAAACAGCAATGATCACAGAATCTGTTTGTATGATGTTGATGTTGGGATAAACATTGACCCGGGCACCAGGGATAACTCCCTTTCCCCTCTGTATATTTTATTTACAATGAACGATTTCAATCTGCATTATGACATTACATGACAGTTCAAAGGTAGCACTACAAAAACTGCAGTAAAATTCAACTGCTTTTAGTACATTGCAAAACAATATGAGATGTTTTTGTTATTTACCGGTAAGACTTACATTTACCTTTTCTTTGCCAAGCACTCTCTGAGTTATTCTCTGTCCACTTCTGTGATACTTTAATTGAAAACTCGTTTGAGAACAGGCAGGAATCCAGACAGACACAGCGACCTATAGGTGGCACTGTAGCACAGTTGTTAGCACTTCTGCTTCATAGCGGCAGCAACCTGGGTTCGATTCCTGGCTTGGGTCACTGTCTGTGTGGAGTTTGCACGTTGTCCTTGTGCCTGCGTGGGTTTCCTCCGGGTGCTGCGGTTTCCTCCCACAGTCCAAAGATGTGCGGGTTAGGTTGTTTGGACATGCTAAAATTGCCCCATAGTGTCCTGGGGTGCTTAGGTTGGAGGGATTAGTGGGTAAAATATGTACGGATATAGGAGTGGGGCCTGGGTGGGATTGTAGTCGGTGCAGACTTGATGGGCCGAAGGGCCTTTTCTGTACTGTGTGGTTCTATGGTATTCATCAATTTTCAAGAAGAAACAATTGGAAAAACTAGTGTTTAAAAAGCCAGGAAGCATCCATTTGCATAGTGCTTACACTGCTTGCTGCGAATTAAGAGATAGAGGGTTCATACCATGACACTGATTACAGACAGGAACCAAGTTTCCAAATTCTGCTTGGACACCGAGTGAACTATTCATCCATGGAAGCCCCCTGACCTCTCTCTGTGTCTCCCTGTCATAATATACCTCGCACAACCATCAGTTATTTTCCTAATTGTTCACTGCCCCCTCTCCCACTGCATCTTCCATTCCATCTCTGATTCTCCCATTCCCCCTCTCTTTATTATTTCGCCTGCCTCTCCCACTCACTCTCTCCCTTCCTCAAATAATTCTTCACTACTTCTTCCTCTTTCAAGATCTCTTTCTGCTTTTCTCAAGCCCTGTCGTGGCGTCTAATGAATAGGGGAAGGAAGGGGCTGTGCGCCGCCTCAAAACTGCTCTGTCGTTCCCTCTTGAACATTTCGCCTGAAAACCTTGAGCAAATGCATTCTTCCTTACGACCATTGGCAGGAACTGCCCTCTTTTCTCCAATTACTGGCCAAACCAAAATCCTCTTCCACTGCGGCAATGTAACAATTTTCGTGTAGCTCAATTGCTTTGGAAGGAAGGTCCATAATGTTATTTGTCTTCTGGATTGTTGTCTCCACCCTGTAGGTTGCATATGTATAATGCCTGCACATATAATTGATTCTCACCATTTAAGTGCATGATTTTATTTTTCTCTATTTTTCTCGCCAAATCTTTTAACCTCAATATGTTCCTATCGATCATTTTTTTTTTGGCAAACACGCTCATGCTCCCCTATCCCTTTGTAGCCTCTGAGTGTCTCGTTTTGCTTTGTATTAAAGCTAAATATGTATTATCAGGAAAAAAAATGAAGTTAAATCGATTCCTTTCCTTTATTAATAGCATCCTATTGGATCACAGGAACGTTTTCTTCCCCGACAGTGAATGCGGATGCATTCCCTTTTTCAAGAATAGTGTTAGCATTTGGTGTCAAGGTGCTTTTAGTAACGACCTCACGATATGTCAATCTGGGGACACAGGAAGTGAGCTGAGAACACGCTGAAACACGACAGCAGATTATAGAAGGCGAGGTTTACAAAGGGTGTCTTCAAATACCGAGCAGCCCTTTCACAGAGCGGGCAGATAGAATGCGACTACTCAGCATCTGGATTGTGTGGGGAGCATTCCTGGCAGGTAACTATGTAGGAAAGACATTACGTCCTTTCCCAAGTTTCCCAACTATGGGCTAAATCAGAATGTGATCAGCTGCCAATGGTAACTTTTCTGCTCTTCTTCCAGATGGGGCTCATGCAGACACTGTCACTCAGCCACTCTCATCAGATACAAAGACAGAAGGAGAAGTGGTGACTTTAAACTGTAGCTATGAGACTACACTGAGCGGCTATACGTTATATTGGTACCGACAGTATCCAGAGACACAGCCCGAGCTTGTGCTGCTGAAGAGCACGAGTAATTATGAAGAGAAAGCAGATTTTGCTAAAACACGGTTCTCCGTGGAGCTTCAAATCGCGAACAAATTCACCAGTTTGACTACCTCGAGTTTGCAGCTGAAAAACGCTGCCGTGTATTACTGCGCTCTCAGGCTCACAGTGCTACAAAACAGTCTCTCCCCTGTACAAAAATTGTGTGTGGGAGATCCTGTCTGTTGGGGTTTGTGTAGAATCTGGGACAGATGCAGCCACAATGTGGAGTACCGCCCTCAGCCACTCAAACACGCAATAAAATTAAGCCACATTAACCTCGAAACAAACTGACAGACAACTGTTTCCCGGAGCGACAGAGAAAATAGAACAAACTGCAGAATCGAATTGGACAGGCGGTAACAAACCAGAATCATATCTAATCCTGGGCCTTAGAACTACTGTGGTGCAAGTCTTCCCTGTAGCAAATTGCATGCTAATGAATGGAAACGCCTAGACCTAAGCTGTTGCTCTGATAATGTTTGAAATTGAGGACTGAAAAACAGTTTTGTCGATGATCATCATTAAATCAATAACTAATTGAGAACGAATATATTCCAGCATGAGGGAGACGTTCTGAATCAAAAGTGATTCTCACTAACTGTCCTGCTGGCTATAATTCACACCTCTTTAAGCTATATTTAACCTTCTCTTCATCCACATTTTTTTCATTTTTAAATGTTGATTACCTGTTAAGACTCGCATTCCAATCATTACTTTGTAATTGAGTTTGTGTCTACATATGCACTGCCTGTGAAACAAATCCTGCACTCACCTGATGAAGGGGCGGTGTTTGAAAAGCTCGTGCTCCCAAATAAACCTGTTGGACTTTAACCTGGTGTTGTGAGTCTATTTACTATGCCTACCCCAGTTCAACGCCAGCAGCTCCACGTCATGAATCAAAATAGATACAGAAATGGTGTAATTTTGAGATTGGTTTCATCACTACCCTGCGAAGTATGGTCCTTGTAACTTAACTGATTCTGACCAAAAGTTGACACCAATTGAATATATGATATTATACGGTGTTCATAGGGTCCAGGAAACTAACCTGGGTGATAGGAGAAAGAGTGATGATAGAAGGCTGCCATTGTAGCTGAAGGCCCGTGTCCAGTGGTGTACTTAAGTACTGGGTCTATTTCTATTATTTATAGAAATTACATAGATGACTCTGTGGGTATAGGATTAGTACCTTGAGAATTGATATTGAAAAAATGAACCTGTTTTGAATGCCTGTGATAACTGTAATCTTCTTAGTCCGCTATATCATGGGGCTATATCATGGGGCAGAAATAACCAAGAACATCCCTATTTGTGACTTGGGATGGTAGGGCATTTGGGAGTGTCACAGAACAAAGATATCTAGAGGTAGATGTTCATAGCTCCTTGAAAGTGGAGTCGCAGGTGGACAGAGTGGTAATGAAGGCATTTGGCGTGCTTGGTTTCATCAGTCAGAACATTGAATACACGAGTTGGGACGTCTTGTTGAAGTTGTACAAGACATTGGTAAGTCCACACTTGGAACACCGTGTGCAATTCTGGTCACCGTCTTATAGAAAGGATATTATTAAACTAGAAAGAGTGCAGAAAAGACTTATGCAGAAATTATTTTTTAGTATGTTACCAGGACTTGATGGATTGAGGAGAAGCTGAATAGACTGGGACCTTTTTCCTCTGGAGAATAGGAGGCTGAGGGGTGATGTAATAGAGGTCTATAAAATAATGAGGGGCATTGACAAGGTAGATAGTCAAAGCCTTTTCCCAAAGATAGAGGAGTCTAATACTAGAGGGAATACGTTTAAGGTGAGAGGGGAGAGATGGAAAAGTGTCCAGAGGGCCAATTTTTTCACACAGAGAGCTTTGAGTGTTTGGAACAAGTTGCCAGAGATAGCAGTAGAGGCGGGTACAACGTTATTTTTTAAAAAGTATTTAGACAGTTACATGAACACGATGGGTATAGAGGGATATGGGCCAAATGCAGGCAAATGGGGTTAGCTTAAAGCTTTAAAAAAATAAGGGTGGCATGGACAAATTGGGCCAAAAGGCCTGTTTCCATGCTGTGATGCTCTATGACTCTATAACTTGAAACAAGCAGTCAGCAAAAAAAAGCACAATGTTTTAACTCCAAGGTGTATTTCATGATTTCAATCGAAATGAAACTGTGATTCAGAAAAATGAAGGAAGATTTGATAAAGATGTATAAGATTTTGATGGATATAGATAAAGCGAATGCAAGCAGGCTTTTTCCACTGAGGCTAGGGGAGAAAAAGAAACAGAGGGCGTAGGTTAAGAATGAAAGGAGAAAAGTTTAAAGGGAATATTAGGAGGGATTATTAGGCAGAAAGTGGTGGGAGTGCAGAATGAGCTGAAGTGGTAAATGCAGGGTCACTTTTAACATTTAAGAAAAACTTGGACGGGTTCATGGACGAGAGGGGTGTGGAGAGATATGGTCTAAGCGCAGGTCAGTGGGACTAGGCAAAAAATGGTTTGACACAGACAAGAAGGGCCAAAAGGCCTGTTTCTGAGCTGTAATTTTCTATAGTTCTATGTTACATCCATACTATATTGATTTTGACTTCAGCCTCAAATGCCTTTAGGAAAAATCAGAAATTCTGTATCTTAGGATGCAATGGCAGCAAATAAATGTTTGCATTATTTGTGCACATATTCGCAACTCGTTCAGTCCACAACAGAATTGAATGGATTTATAGGTGCAGACTAACGTAGTCAATTGTCATGAGAAACATTTCTAATAGTAATATGGCATAAAGGCACACACAATTTAAACTGTAACTGAACGAGTAGAAATGACACATATTTCCCATTTTTTAAAATTATTCTCCATGATAAAAAAAAACAAAAAAAACACTCAGACAGATGAGGAAATCGAGAATCAGTGCAGACCTGCTGGATTTCCTATAATGAACAATATTTAGTCATGTTTACTATGCAATGTTGTATATTTCAGAGATATGCAATCAAAATGGCAGCTGTGTTAAACAAATGTATTAAAAATAAATGTTCACTTACGACAAATACTGGTGAAATTATTCGATGGAAGATAATGATTAGGGGTGGCACGGTAGCACAGTGTTTAGCACTGCTGCTTCACAGCTCCAGGGATCTGGGTTCGATTCCCGGCTCGGGTCACTGTCACTGTCCGTGTGGCGTTTGCATGTTCTCCTCGTGTCTGCGTGGATTTTCTCTGGCTGCTCCAGTTTCCTCCCAATGTTCAAAGATGCGTGAATTAGGTTGATTGGCCATGCTAAAACTGCCCCTTAGCGTCCTGAGATGCATAGGTTAGAGGAATGAGTGGGTAAACTATTGGGATTTGGGGGTAGGGCCTGGGTAGGATTGTGCAGACTCGATGGGCCGAAGGGCTTCTTTCTGCACTGTATAGAATTCTATGATTCTACGACTATGAAATCATTGCTTGTTTAGATATTTGCCAGACGAACGCTTTTAAATTTTGAAATTCTAGATAAGCTGAGGTATCAGGTTCAAAGTAACAGATCTGTTCTTGTATTAAGTGATACGGGTCCTCAATCTAACCATTCGAATCTGCAGCAACACAGTGGAGTTGAGATTGTAGCGAGATCAGTTGGCACTTGTATGCTGTCATTTGTTTCTGTAGTGCAGTGGTTCTCAAGTTTGCCAAACACGCAAAAGATGCCCAGGTCGAAACCAGACAGAAATGTTCATTAAGGTTTCTCTTTCTCAAGTAGGGTGAGGAAAACCTGTATGATTTCAGCTTGTTGCTGAACACTATCCGAATCTCTATGTTTCAACCATATTATGTTGTTTTGCTCAAGGCCTCAAATGCTTTCTGTAAAATAAGAACTGCTGGTTTCTTAGACTCACTGACAGAAAAGAAATGTTTCTATTTTGAATGAGCTGCTGGATGAAGTGGTAAATGCGGGGTCACTTTTAACATTTAAGAAAAACTTGGACAGGTTCATGGGCGAGAGGGGTGTGGAGAGATATGGTCCAAGCGCAGGTCAGTGGGACTAGGCAAAAAATGGTTCGACACAGACAAGAAGGGCCAAAAGGCCTGTTTCTGAGCTGTAATTTTCTATAGTTCTATGTTACATCCATACTGTATTGATTTTGACTTCAGCCTCAAATGCCTTTAGGAAAATCAGAAATTCTGTCTTAGGATGCAATGGCAGCAAATAAATGTTTGCATTATTTGTGCACATATTCGCAACTCATTCAGTCCACAACAGAATTGAATGGATTTATAGGTGCAGACTAATGTAGTCAATCGTCATGAGAAACATTTCTAATAGTAATATGACATAAAGACACACACAATTTAAACTGTAACTGAACGAGTAGAAATGACACATATTTCCCATTTTTTAAAATTATTCTCCATGATAAAAAAAGAACAAAAAATACACTCAGACAGATGAGGAAATCGAGAATCAGTTCATGGACGAGTTAGCACGTCGTTCACCGTACAACGAAATTTAATGTTTTAATAGGTGCAGACTAACATAGTTAATCACCATCCGAAACATGTCAAATAGTAGTGTGTGCTCAAAAACATAGACACAAATGAGACTGGCAATAAACCAGAGGAAATGGCATTCGTTTCCCAGAAGAATTTTCTTTAAAACCATTCTTCATAACAAAAAAAAGCAGGAAAACACAAACAGACAGATGAGGAAATCAAGACTCAGTGCGGATCAACTGGAATTTCCCAGAAGTTTATGCGCCTGAATATTGCACACCCATAGTCAAAAAGGCTCAAGTATAACTGACAGATTATATTTCCATCTCTTCCAATTAAAAATAGCTAACTTTGTTCAAAAGATGACTATGGTCCATCTCAAATAAGCTGTATTGGCCGATGACTCGATTCATTGTGTTGGTCAGTTATGTTTGCAAATCAGTGCTATCCAATTTCAGAGATATTCAATTCATAAAGAAAATATAATGGAAGCCATTGAAACCATTGAATGGGTGCGGAGGAGATTTACAAGGATATTGCCTGGATTGGGTGGCATGCCTTATGAGGATAGGTTGAGAGAGCTCGGTCTTTTCTCCTTGGAGAGATGAAGGATGAGAGGGGAACTAATAGAGGTGTATAAAATGATGAGGGGTATTGATCAGGTAGATTTTCGGAGGCTTTTTCCCAGGGCTGAAATGGCTGCCCAAGAGGACACAGGTTTAAAATGCTGGGGAGTAGGTACGGAGGTAAGTTTTTCATTCAGAGGATGGTGGGTGCGTGGAATCAGCGGCCGTCATTGGTGATGGAGGCAAATTCAACAGGGTCTTTTAAGAGACTTCTGGAGAGTACATGGGACTTAATAAGATTGAGGCTTACTGTTAAGCCTAGTAGGTAGAAATAAGATCGGCGCAACTTGTGGGCCAAAGAGCCTGCTTGTGCTATAGTTTTTCTATGATTTTATTCTATGATTCTATGTATTAAATAATGTATTGATACTAAATATTGAATAATGAAACAAATGATGAGTATAATTGGTTGACATTTTTCGAAGGAAGATGAGAATGATTCATTAATGAATGAGTGGAAACATTGCTCCTTTAGATATTTGCCAGACGAACGCTTTTGAAATTTGAAGTTCAAGATAAGTTGAGAAATCAAGTTGAAAATAATGGTTTTCTTTTTGAATTAAATGACATGGGCTCTCAGTCCAAACATTGGAATCCCAAATATCGCTCCGGCTGTCGGTAAAAAAAAAGTTTCTAAAAGTGAACGTTGCTGTCTTGGCCATGGAAAGGTGGTGGTGAACTGCTTTCTAGAATCGCTGCAATCCGTGAGGTGTAGATATCACCAAAGTGCTGTTAGCGAATGAATTCCAGAATTGTGATCCACAGACAGTGAAAGGAATATACTATAGCTCTAAGTCAGGACGGTGTGTGAATTGCTGCTATCATAGTAATCTCTGGGTTAAATGCGGTAGTGGGTATTTAACAATAATAGGACAGAGCTCCCTCAGTTAATAGTAGGGCATTGGGGAGAGTTATAGAACAAAGGGAGCGAGGGGTACAAGTTCATAAGTCCTTGAAAATGGAGTCACTGATGGATTGAGTGGTGAAGAAGACATTCAGCATACTTGATTTTATCAGTTAGAGCATTGAAATACAGAAGTTGATGTCTTTTTGAAGCTGTACAATATACTAGTAAGGGCACACTTGGAATATTGTGTATAGTTCTTGTCACTCTATAATAGAAAGGATATGATTAGTGTAGAAAGTATTTATCAGGATGCTACCGGGAGTTGATGGTTTGAGTTATAAGGAGAGACTGGATAGATTGGGACTTTTTCCCTGGCGAGTAGAAGGCTTAGAGGTGATCTTATAGAGATCTATAAAATAATGAGGGCATAGATCAGCTCGGTAGTCAACATCTTTTCTTGAAGGTAGGGGAGTCTAGGGCATAGTTTTAAGCTGAGAGCAAAGGAATACAAAAAGGTTAAAAGGACAATGTTTTCACACAGAGGGCGATGAGTGTCTGGAACAAAATGCCAGAGGCTGTAATAGAGCATGGTATAATTTTGACCTTTAAAAAGAATTTAGACAGTTCATAGAATCATAGAGACCCTACAATGCAGGAGGAAGCCATTCATCCTATCGGATCTGCACTGACAATACTCCCACTTGTACCTTATCCTCATAACCCCACATATTTACCCCGCTAATTATAAGTATAATTAAGTATAATTACAAGTATACTGGATTCTTTCAAAATGCAACATCCCGACCAAATTAGGCGGTTAGGTGCATTGGCCATGCTAAATTCTCAATCAGTATACCTGAACACGCACTGGAATGTGGTACTAGAGGATTTTCACAGTAACTTCTTTGCAGAGTTAATGTAAACTTACTTGTGACAAACAAATAAACTTTTTTTTAATTTGTAATTGTGAACTTTCAGGATATTTCGGCCCCTGCTAACCCCATAATTCATCTGTTCTATGACACTGAGAATAGTCCCCATATTGACTCTTTCAAAATCATGTCACTAATGTATCTGGGATGCTATTGAATTCAGCTCTGTCAACTATTCTGTGTGCTTAACTAACCAGTGAATCCTTAATATCTGTTTAATATACTGGGCAGTCGATGCTTCCACAGGGGTGTGTGTCTTACAAGTATCAACTACTAAACCTTCTCTATTCAAATCTTACACTGCTACATCAGATATAAATTGTCCTGGCAGTGCAATCAGATAGATTGTCCAAAGAGCCAGTGTAGGGATGAGAGGTCGAATGGATTGCGTGTGAAATGGGATGAACAGTCAGCGTCAGGGAATAGAGAGAAAAAGTGAGAGAAACCAATGATTCTGGGATTGAGTCCATTCAGAGCACAGTCAGGGGATGAGAAAGGGGGGGAACGTTAGTGTGCTGAAGAGAGCAGGGGTTTAGGAATGAAGTATATTACTTCACGCATTTTTGGAAAGGTAGTTTATCTCAATTAAGTGACAAATTATTTTCCGCAAAGTGGTGGAGGCAGGTACTCTGGAGTTATTTAAGAAATACTTAGATGGGCACATGAACAACATGGGAATGGAGGGGTATAGAAAACTGATTTAAAATAGGGATCATGAGCCTTGGGAGTCCCTGGGAAGTGTGTAAATAGATGATGATATTGATGTACTTGTTTTTATCCTACAGACGCTTTGGTCCACCTTGTTGTCTAACAAGGGGCATACACGCGATGGGTCGTGACAGGGCTGCTCTTGGATTTTTTTCGCGAGTATCCTAGTGCTTCACGTCATTAGTGTACGCTTGACCTGGACTGTTTGATGGGCAACACGACAGCTCAGTGACTATCGCTGTGCTGTGCAGACACATAGATTTGGGCCTGTGTCGGTGGGAGTTTGCGCATTCTCCCCGTGCTTGCGTGGGTTTTCTCCAGGTGCTCCGGTTTCCTCCTACGTCCCAAAGATGTGCTCTTAGGCTAATCGGCAAAACAAATTCTCCGTAAATTGTCTCAAATTTGGTTTTTAATCCATAGATCTATAAACATAGACAAGGGATCACGGGTAGAGATGGGAACATCGGGGTGGCGGCGCGGGCTCGTTGGGCCGAAGGATTCTTTTGTTCTCATCTCAGAGTCACAGTTCAATGGCGCCGTAGTTACCCAGCATTCGCCGCGGGTGTGAAAGCGCCGTATTCACTCCACCGGCGGCCCATGCGCAGGCGCGGCGCTGTATCGGGAGCATGCGCCGTGTCACTTTTCCTGGGAGCCCGGCGGGAGAGGCCGATTTCAGCGGGTGAGAGTCAGCGGGGCGGAGGGAGGGCATGGAGCCCGGAGCCCCGAGCCCCCCCCCGGGGGGGTGGGGGAAGAGTCCGGAGGCTTCGCAAACACCGACCGCGGGCCGCGAGGTCGGACTCAAATCACTCTGCTCGAGTGAATAGGGGCGGGTTTTTTTTTTCAGTCGGAGAGAGGAATGGAGCCTCGGAGTCGGGGTGGGAACGGAAGGGGCCTCACACAAACCCCGGCTGGAGGCCGCCGGGGCCTGCGGTTCCTCGCTTTGTAACCGCGGGGAGTTTTTCCCCGGAAACAGGCCCAGGACGCCGGGCGCCATCTTTGTTGAGAGGGGAGCGAGGCGCATGCGCGGCTATGTGCGTTGAGGGAGGCGTGGCGCGCATGTGCTTGCTATCCGCGTGACGTAACAATGAGTGGGCGGGGTTCCCGGGACCAGCAGAGAAGTGATGAGTGATTCTGCTCTCACTCTGAGCTCAGCTCATGGTGACAACCCAGGGTTAACCACAGGCATTGGGGCATGAACATCAGAATTAGGACCTCTTTACCCCTGCTGCTCTGTCCTGCAAGACCCAGGCCGATCTCCATTCTACTTTCCTGACTCTGTCCACACCTCCCCTTGGCTCCTGCGGAGATCAAAAAATCTGTCTAACTCAAGCCTTGAGTGAATTCGTTGACCCAACCTCACCAATTTTTTGATATATTATCGTCGCGTGTGTCAACGTACAGCGAAAAGTATTGCTTCTTGGGCGCTGTACAGACAAAACGTACCCTTCGCAGAGAAGGAGACGAGGGAGTGCAGGATGTCGTGTTGCAGGCATAGCTAGGGCGTAGAGGAAGATCAACTTAATGCAAGGTAGGTCCGTTCAAAAGTCTGACAGCAGCAGGGGAAGAAGCTGTTCTTGAGTCGGTTAGTACATGACCTCAGATATTGCTGGAGTATAGAACATAGAAAAACTACAGCGCAAACAGGCCCTTCAGCCCACAAGTTGCACTGATCATATCCCTCCCGACTAAGCCTACCCATAAATCTCAATCCTATTAAGTCCCATGTACTCATCCAGAATGGTGGCTTCTTGAGACTGTTCCCAGCAAACCTACTAATTCTCTTTTACTTTTGTTCCAGGATGGCACGGTAACACAGTGGTTAGCACTGCTGCCTCACAGCAGCAGGGATAGAACCATAGAACCCTACCGTGCAGAAAGAGGCCCTTCGGCCCATCGAGTCTGCCCTGAACACAGTCCCACCCAGGCCCTACCCCCACATCTCTACATATTATACCCACTAATCCCTCTAAACTATGCATCTTGGGACTCTCAGGGGCAATTTCTTAGCATGGCCAATCAACCTAACCCGTACACCTTTGGACCGTGGGAGGAAACCGGAGTACCCGGAGAAAACCCACAAGGGAGGAACATGCAAACTCCACACAGATTGTGACCTGAGCTGGGAATCGAACCCAGGACCCTGGACCTGTGAAGCAGCAGTGCTAACCACTGTACTACCATGCCACCACAGGGTTTGATTCCCAGCTTGGGTCACTGTCTCTGTGGGTCTTCTCTGGATGCTCAGGTTTCCTCTCAATGTCCAAAGATGAGCAGGTTAGGTGGATTGGCCGTGCTCAAATTACCACGTAGTGTCAGGGGGAATGGTAGAGTAAATGCACAAGACTACGAGGCTATTGGCTGGGTGGGATTGTGGTCGGGTCAGACTCAATGGGCCAAATGGCCTCCTGCACTGTAAAGATTCTATGATTATATGCATTTAAAATGTTACTCTAACATTATAAACTCTCTAACAGTGTTCTATTTCAATCTCTTAATAGATCTATCTTATATTAACTTGATCTTTCTCTACTATGACTGTAACACTATATTTGGCACTCCGTCCTTCTCCCCATGTATTCTATGAACAGTATACTTTGTCTGTAAACCATACAAGAAACAATATGTTTCACTATATACCAATACATGTAACAATAAATCAAATCACTGATGAAGGGTATTATCTCTTCATAGTATTTTAATGGGAGAACCCTTATTTTTAAACTGTGTTTCCTCTTTCTAAATTCTTCAATATAGGGAAACATCTCTCAACATCTGTCCTGTCAAGTATATTAATTGATAAGTATATGGAAGAGAAGGGAATGGTTTAGTTTGGAGGGGCATTGCTTTTTATTTTGGTCAGCACAACATCAAAGGCCGAAGGACCTGTTCTGTGCTGTAATGTTCTATATCTATATCTATATCTATAAGTGCCCTCAGAATCATGTATGTTTCAACCTCATCCCCTTTCTTCTGAACTCCATTCAGTAAAGACCTAACCTGCTCTGTCTTTCCTCATTGGACAAACCCTTCATCCCAGGAATCAGGTAATGAGCATTCTTTGAACTACTTCCATTGCGCACATGTTCCTGCTTAAGGTTTCCTGAACCAGGCAGCAGGAAGAGAGAATATTGTGAAATTCTATTCAAGACTGACAAATCCTAGGTTTTCAAAACTCCATTTTTAAGGATTAGAAGGGAAAGGTTTACACACAGGTGCTTTGGTCCACCTTGTTGTCTAACGAGGGGCATACACATGATGGGTCGTGAGAGGGCTGCTCTTGGACCTTTTTCGAGAGTATCCTAGTGCTTCACGTTGTTAGTGTACGCTTGACCTGGACCATCTGATGGGCAACACGACAGCTCAGTGACTATCGCTGTGCTGTGCAGATACATGGATTTGGGCCTGTGTCTGTGGGAGTTTGCGCATTCTCCCCGTGCTTGCGTGGGTTTTCTCCGGGAGCTCCGGTTTCCTCCCACATCCCAAAGATGTGCTCTTAGGCTAATTGGCAAAACAAATTCTCCCTAAATTGTCTCAAATTTGGTTTTTAATCCATAGATCTATAAACATGGACAGGGATCGCGGGTAGAGATGGGAACATGGGGGTGGCGGCGCGGGCTCGTTGGGCCGAAGGGCCTGTTTCCCGTGCTGTTTTTTTTGGGGTTTTTTTTTGTTCTTCGTCTTCTTTGTAATCCAAGAGAATGGATCTTCTAAAGTTGTACAGTCATTGAATCTCTACAGTGCAGAAAGAGGCTACTCAGCCCATTGAGTCTGCGTCCACGACAATCCCACCCATCCCGTAACTCGACATATTCACTCTCCCAGTCCCTCTGACACCAAGGGGAAATTTAGCATGGCCAATCCGCCTAACCCACACATCTTTGCACTAGAACATAGAACATAGAACAATACAGCACAGAACAGGCCCTTCGGCCTTCGATGTTGTGCCGACCAAAATAAAAAGCAATGCCCCTCCTAACTAAACCATTCCCTTCTCATCCATATACTTATCAACTAACCTCTTAAACGCCACCAAACTTGGCGCATCTACAACAGCTGCAGGCAGGGCATTCCACTCCCTAATCACTCTTTGAGTAAAGAACCTACCTCTGATATCCGTCCTATAACTCATACCCCTTAATTTAAAGTTGTGTCCCCTCGTGCTAGCTTTCTCCATCCTAGGAAAAAGGCTATCACTGTCCACCCTATCCAAACCTCTAATCATCTTATATGCTTCAATAAGATCCCCCCTTAGCCGCCTCCTTTCTAACGAAAACAACCTCAAATCCTTCAACCTCTCTTCATAGGACCTGCCCTCCATACCAGGCAACATCCTGGTAAACCTCCTCTGTACCCTCTCCAATGCCTCCACATCTTTCTTATAATGTGGGACCAGAACTGCACACAATACTCCAAGTGCGGCCGCACTAGAGTTTTGTACAGTTGCAACATGATGCTGCGGCTCCTAAATTCAATCCCCCTACCAATAAAAGCTAAGACTCCATATGCCTTCTTAACAACTTTATCCACTTGACTGCCTACTTTCAGGGATCTATTGACACATACACCAAGATCCTTCTGTTCCTCAACACTATTAAGAGCCCTACCATTAGCCCTATACTCTACACATTTATTGTTCCTGCCAAAGTGCATTACCTCACACTTTTCCACATTAAACTCCATTTGCCACCTCTCGGCCCAGCTCTGCAACTTGTCCAAGTCACTCTGTAAACTAAAACACCCCTCTTCACTATCTACCACACCACCAACTTTAGTATCATCTGCAAATTTACTGATCCATCCCTCAATACCCTCATCCAGATCATTTATAAAAATTACAAACAGCAGGGGCCCCAAAACAGACCCCTGAGGCACACCACTCGTCACCGAACTCCACGATGAATATCTCCCATCAACCACCACCCTCTGTCTTCTATCTGCCAGCCAATTCCTAATCCAATTAGCTAAATCACCCTCTATTCCACACATCTGCATTTTCTGTAGAAGTCTTCCATGGGCCACCTTATCAAAAGCCTTACTAAAGTCCATATATACTACATCAACCGCCTTACCCCCATCCACCTCTCTGGTCACTTTCTCAAAAAACTCAATGAGGTTAGTAAGGCATGACCTACCCTTCACGAAACCATGCTGACTATCCCCAATCAATTCATTTCTCTCTAAATAACTATAAATCCTATCCCTAATAATTCTCTCCAATACCTTGCCCACACAGAAGTAAGACTCACTGGCCTATAATTCCCAGGAAGGTCTCTCTTCCCCTTCTTAAACAATGGGACCACATTCGCCATCCTCCAGTCCTCCGGAACCACACCCGTAACCAACGAGGACCTGAAGATCAGAGCCAGAGGCTCTGCAATCTCCTCTCTTGCCTCCCAGAGAATCCTAGGGTAAATCCCGTCCGGCCCAGGGGACTTATCCAACTTCAAACCCTCGAGAATTTCTAACACATCCTCCCTATCTACTACAATACTCCCCAATTTGCAACCCTGTACCTCAGTGCTCTCCACAGCTACATTTCCAGCACTCTGCGTGAATACCGAAGAGAAATATTTATTCAGTGCCTCACCAATCTCTTCAGGCTCCACGCACAACTTCCCACTGCTGTCTATGACTGGCCCTAATCTTGCCCTAACCAATCTTCTATTCTTAACATATCGAAAGAAAGCTTTAGGATTCTCCTTAATCCTATCAGCCAACATCTTCTCGTGTCCCCTCTTAGCTCTCCTCAATTCACTTTTTACCTCCTTCCTAGCTAATCTATAGCTATCCATTGCACTACCTGAGCCTTCAAGCCTCATCCTGACATAAGCCTCCTTTTTCTTCTTAACCAGCAAATCAACTCTTTTCGTACACCAAGGCTCTCTTACTCGTCCATTTCCTCCCTGCCTGACAGGGACATACTTATCAAGGACTCGCAGCAGCTGCTCCTTGAATAAGCACCACATTCCAGATGTTCCCAGTCCCTGTAGTTCCCTAGTCCAATCTATGCACCCTAATTCTCTCCTGATGGCCTCATAATTACCCTTCCCCCAGCTATAACTACAGCCCCCAGCTTCATGCCTATCCCTGTCCATCACTAAGGTGAACGTAACCGAATTGTGGTCACTATCACCAAAATGTTCACTAACTTCCAAGCCTAACACCTGGTCTGGCTCATTGCCCAGCACCAAATCCAATGTAGCCTCACCTCTAGTTGGCCTATCTACATACTGAGTCAAAAAACCTTCCTGCACACTCTGTACGAAAACTGACCCCTCTAACGAGCTAGAGCTATAGCTATTCCAATCAATATTAGCAAAGTTAAAGTCCCCCATCACAATTACCCTACTAGGGGATGAAACGCTCGTAGACACAGGAAGGATGTGCAAATTGTGCACAGTCACCCGAGGCCAGAATTGAACCTGGGTCCCTAGTGCTGTGAGACAGCAGTGCTAACCATTGCGCCACCATGGCCCCTAAGTCAATTGACACTTATGACTTTTGTAATCTCCTTTTTTAGGGAGTTATAAGATTTGATAAACAATTTTCTCTGCTTCCAATCCATTGATTTATTTCCATCTTCAGCAGGAGATTTTAAATTTGAAGATCTATTCAATAGGTGAGTATTATTGAGTATTCATGCACAATTTACAGTTTTTACTGCTGTTTCCATGTCTATGGGCTGGTGTGACTCATTTACAGTAGAACCTATTCCATGTCGACCCATTGCCCTGTTTCATCTCTGCCATCTCTAATCATCACTCTGTCATTGTCTCTGATAATGGCTCTATTTCAACCATGTTTAGTATTTTATTGTTAGTCCTGCCATTTGTGTCTAAATGAGGTTTCCATTACTGCCTATCCCCCTGGTTATTCACTGTTGATTTATCAGCTTCATCCTCCCATGGCCAGGAATTATTTTTCTTGTGCTAAAGTCTGTTTCTTTTCCACTTCTGGGCTTATATGAATCATCAATATCTACCCTATTTTTATTTCTCGTAATTAGAATACAGGAATAGGCCACCCATCCCATCAAGTCTGTACCATCTCTCCGAAAAGGCAGACTTTCCTATGCAGACACCTCTCTCCACCCTGTCCCCGTAACACTGCATAGTCACCACAGTTAATCCACCGAACCTACACATCTTTGGACACTAAGAGGATATTGAGCATTATCAATCCATCTAACCTGCCAATCTGTAGACTCTGGGAGGAAACGGGAACACCCGGAGGAAGCCCACACAGAGGTGGGGAGAACGTGCAAACACCACACAGACTGTCACCCAAAGATGGAATCACATCCGGATCCCTGGCTCTGTGAAGCACACCTTGAAATGTTAACTCTCTTCCTGCTTTCACATTTACTGCCCGACCTATTGAGTATTTCCAGCACTTGCTCCTTTTTATTTCCAATTTCCAGCAACTGCTTTTTTTTATTTGAGGCATTGCTCACAGCACAAATCTGGGAACAATGGTGGTCTAACGAAGAACTGATTTGTGTCGAGGTGAGTGTTGGGTGGAGAGGTTGCACACTAACTCCAGTGCACATTCTTTTCCACATTGCTGAACAGATAGCAATACTACCATTCAGGGAAGACAGTGGATGGCCCATTGGCATAGTGGTTAGCACCGATGCCCCTCAGCGCCAGGGACCCGGGCCCGACTCTCAACTCGGCTCACCGTCCATGCAGAATCTGCACATTCTCCCCATGTCTGCACTCTTTACTGAACCCATGACATCCGAAGTCATGTTCAGGTTTACAAACTTTGTGGCGGATTCTAGATCTCAAATAAAGAGCCTCAGAAACTAAAAAGGGAATGGGGAGGGAAATAGAGCAGTCTTAAGCTGTGTACACTCTTCTATTTAAATGTGTAAAACTGTTCCATGTTCGTAAAGTAACTCTTTTTGCTATGTAATTATACAGTGAACCACAGGAAAATGAGTTGATGCATTTCTCTTTCAGTGCTGTTGTTGATGCCTGCAGCACTGAAAACTGAGAGACAAAGCTAAAGAAGTGGTTTGCGTAGCAGTAATATAAACAAGAGCAGCGGCAGACATTGTTTCTGGCTGTTTGTACTTGCTGGTAGTGCATTTTTCTTCGCTCAGCAGTAACTGCGAACAGTATTAAGTCAGAAACAAACGGTCAAGTTGAAGTGGTTCTGTAGGACAAATGATGTGTGTTAAACAATGCTGTGTTAAAATGGTTAAAGAACCTAAGGCCATTTAAGCCCATTCTGGCTCTCTGGTGAAAGAGTCAATGAGTCCAACACCTCTACTCTTTCCTCACACTCCTGTGTCTCTTTTTTTCTCTCTTCAGCAGCATGTTAAATTCTCTTTGGTTTTTGTATCAGTTGGAGCTGGAGAAGAAGGGGAAACTGCTGCATTTGGGCCCAGAAGATTCCAGTGTCAAATTGGCCAAGAGGTAGATTCTAGGGAGATCAGATTGTTAAATGGATAGTGAGACCACGCAATATCAAAGGTTGTTGTTTTAAGAGCAACATTTTTATGGATTTTTCTTTAATCTATCTTACATAGATATTTATAAAATTTATTCTTGGGATTTGGGGGTCACCAGCAAGATCAGCAGCAGTTACCTGTGGAGAAGGTGGAGGTTTGACCTTCTTCAAGAGAGCACAAGGGTTGACGTATGAACAAGATATGACGTGAGTAAGGACATGGGCAGCAGGGTGCATCGTCACCTGGAGAATATGGTGGGGGGGCATGGATGTGGAGGATTGGTTTGGCGTGCATTGGGATTATGAAGTCTGGAGCTAACAATGGAATGGAGAGAGTTTCAGGAGCAGATGAGCTCTGGAATTAGGCAGTGTTCCCGAGGTGGAAACGTCTAGTCTTGGTGATGGCGTGGTTATGTGGTCAGAAGCTCTGGTTGGGGTGAAACGTGCCATTTAGGTTGTCAACAGTCTGGTTCAGTTTGAGAGCGTTTCTTGGGAGAGAAATGGAGTAAGTGGCTGGAGCGTGAAGTTTACTTTCAGCTCACATTCCCGATATTTGAGTGGGTGAAATTTCTGTGCATCCAGTTCAGGGTGTCAGATAAGTCAGGTTGGTATGTGACTCGGCGAGTAACTTACAGTTGAGGCAATCATGTTCATGTACATTTGCTACTCTAGTGCTTCCAGATGGTGTAGGTTGAGGATTTGGGATACTCTGTCAAAGTTCTGGTTGTGATAAAGAACGTAAAGTCACAACCTTTTGCACCTGCTTCTTTCTCTCTCCTTTTAGAGGGCAGTATCTTCTGCAGACCCAGACTGGGTGTTAGGTTCTCTTCCCTCCAGGACATGTTTTGGAGTTCCAACACCGGCATTCCCACATCATGGACATTAGTGAACCAGGTGGATTTTTATGACAATCCAGCAGTTTTCATGGTCATTTTTTTCTTGGTGCTGGCCCCACAAGTTACCAAATTCATTCAGCTCAATTTCACAACCTGCTTTTTGTGCGTTCTCTCTCACACCTTTTTTTTTCTCTCTGTTTTAAATCAATTTCACAGAGTTAGAAGAGAACTTGCAGTCAAAAATTTTAGACCAAATATCACATCAGGATCTGATGGAATTACCCTATTCATGGAACCCGGTTATCACTCAGCTTTTAAACGTTGAACGACAAAGTATTGTTCGCAGTGGGTGAAACCGTTCTCTGTGTCGGTGTGAGGCTTCGGCTGATCATCTGGCCTCAGGAGCGACAAATGTGAATATATTGAGGAGAACTGTGAGACAGGATTCGGTTATCCATCGGAACTGCGCAGCCACACCGGGGAGCAGCCATTCACCTGCTCTGTGAGTTGGATGGTATTCACCCCATCATCCAACTTGTTGGCTCACTGACATATTCACATTGCGGAGAGATTGTTCAGATTCTCCAGAGCTGCAAAGAATTCATTCACCTTATGGCGCACAAAGAGGTTCATTCTTGGAAGTGATTTTTTTTTAATTGTCCAGTCTATGAGAAAAACTATAAAAGTCTCAGGGAAGTGATATCCATCAACGTGTTCGTACTGACGGTAGACTGTTCCAGTGCTCTCACTGCGGGACTGGGTTCTGCAATCACCTCACCTCACTGTACGCCAGCAAGTTCACACCAGGGAGAAGTTGTTCATTTGTCCAGAGATTCACTCAGACATCCCACCCCATGGAACACAAGCTAGCTCACGCTGGAGAGAGGCCATTCAGCTGCTTCGAGTGCGGGAAAGGATTCACTCACTTATCCAAACTGCTGAGACACCAGCAAGTTCACAGTGAGGAGAGACCTTTTAAATGCCCAGACTGCGGGAAATGCTTCAAAGGTCCTGGGGACCTGAAATCCCATCAACATGTTCACCGCAACGAGAGACCGTTCAGGTGCTCTCACTGTGGGATGGGGTTCAGACGGTCATCTGAGCTCACGGTGCACCAGCGAGTTCACACTGGGGAGCGACCGTACACCTGCTCAGAATGTGGGAAAGGATTCATTCAGTCATCACAATTCAAGGCACACAAGCTAGTTCACTCGGGGGAGAGGCCTTTCACCTGTTCCGAGTGTGGAAGAGGATTCACTCGCTCGTCCAACCTGCAGAGACACCAGCAAGTTCACACTAATAAGAGACCTTTCAAATCCCCAGACTGTGAGAAGTATTACAAAAGTACAAGGGAACAGATACACCAGCAACATGTTCACATCGACGAGCGACCGTTTAGATGCTCCCACTGCGGGACTGGGTTCAGGCGATCATCCCATCTCACTTTACATCAGCGAGTTCACACTGGGGAGAAACCATTCAGCTGCTCTCAGTGTGGGAAGGGGTTCACTCAGTTGTCCAACCTGCTGACGCACCAGCGCATTCACACCGGGGAGAGGCCCTTCACCTGCTCTGCGTGTGGCAAGGGATTCACTCAGTCATCCAACCTGCTGACACACCAACGCATTCACACTGGGGAGAAGCCATTCGCCTGTTCTGTGTGCGGGAAGATGTTCTCTCAGTCATCCATCTTACTGAGACACCAGAAAGTTCACCAGTGACTGAGAGAGTTGGATTTTCTTAATCACATTCAGGACTAAACAATGTTCATTGATGTTAATGGACCCCAGTAATAGGTGTTAATTTTCTGTATAAAAGTCAAATAAACAAGCTTTATGTTAAATAGCCAGTATATTGGGTTTTTTTTTAATATCCCTAATGCAAATCCATTCCTTTTGTTCCCACTTCTCCATCCTCACCTCCAAGAAGTGCGAGGAGCTCATGGAGCTTCTTTGTCAGATTGAGACAATCTGATCAGCTGCCTCTGTTTCCTTCCATGCTGCAAACCACCCAGGCCAAACTATCTCTAATGTTTCTCCTTGGCTGAGACCTGAACTCTCACCTTCCTCCAGTCTCTGTCCTAACTTCCATCAATCCCCGACTGAGCTTATCTTCTCCATGAGGCCCTCACCTCCTAGTCCCTTGCTCCTATTCCCACTAAACTGCTGACCCCCACATTAGCTGATATTGTTAAAGTTCTTTCTCATTTCTCATTTTGTTTTTCACATCTTTAAAAGCACAATCATCACTCCCATCTGAAACAAACAACTAGATCCTGAGCTCCTCACTAACTATTGTCCCATCTCCAACAACCTTTTCCTTTCCAAAGTCCTTGAACTTGGTGTCCCCCAGTGACTTATTCTTGGCTCCTCCTCCTACATGCTGCCACACTGGGTGATGTTATTCAGAGTTTTCATGCACACATTGACAACTCTATCTCATTCCTATTCCTCTCAATTTCTCCACTGTTACTAAATTATCAAACTGTTTATTCTGTACTGGATGAGCAGAAATTTGCTCCAACTAAATATTGGGAGGACCAAATCCGTTGTCTTCAGTCACACAATTGTTGTGATGCAGAAGGAGATAATGTAGCCCATCATGCCTGCACCAATTCTCCAAACCAGCGATACAAATTCTGTCCCCTAACTACCCAGTAAATCCCTCTCCCTGAGAACTACTGAGACTGAACTTCACTGTTCACAAACAGCGTTAAGTGGTGTCGGCTCTATTTCAGAGCTTGGGGCTCTGGGCAACTGAAGGCAGGACCACAGTGATTACAGTGGGGTTGCACAACGAGCCAGAATTAAACGAGAGGGTTGTGGAGATGGAGGAACTGTCTGCAAGTTACGATATCAAATGACATAATTTTGGGTGACCTGAAGTTTACAGATAAGGAAATCAGCCAGGAATGTGTTGGGAATAGTTAGGTTTGGAGGAAAGAAAGGTGTGAATGAGGGATTCAGCAGCAGATAAACTGAGAGAGATGGAGTTGGACAATGTTACAAAGGAGGCAACGGAGGGTTCATCTTAGAACATAGAACACTACAGCATAAACAGGCCCTTCGGCCCACAAGTTGCGCTGATCACATCTATACCTACCTATCTATAACCCCCAATCCCATTAGATCCCATATGCTCATCCAGAAGTCTTTTAAAAGACCCCAGCGAGTTCACCTCTACCACCACCGACGGCAGCCGATTCCATTCACTCACCGCCCTCTGAGTGAAAATCTTAACCCTAACATCTCTGTACTTGCTTCCCTGCACCTTAAATCTGTGTCCTCTCGTAGCGACCATTTCAGCTCAGGGAAATAGTCTCTGAGAGTCCACCCTATCTATTCCTCTCAACATCTTATAAACCTCTATCAGGTCGCCTCTCAACCTACGTCTCTCCAGTGAGAAGAGTCCCAGCTCCCTCAACCTATCTTCATGAGGCCTGCCTCCCAATCCAGGGAACATCCTTGTAAATCTCCTCTGCACCCTTTCAATAGCTTCCACATCCTTCCTGTAGTGAGGCGACCAGAACTGCGCACAGGACTCCAAGTGGGGTCTGACAAGGGTCTTATAAATGGAAGGTCAATGATATCAAACAGAAGGTAGCTCAATTGGAGAATAGAAAGGGCATCGACCTGAAAGTTTAAATTTGCTTCTCTGTCCAATGGATTTTAATGCCAGATATTTAGATTCTTATTTAACATTCGTAGCATCCACAGCATTTTCTCTATTAATATTGCAGCCTCTGAACCCTGTGCTGGTTGTTCTGTCTGCAGTGGAGGCGCTGGATAAATGTAGGTTGTGTTGTTGAGGGTCAGTCCGTGATGTCACAATAGGGAGGCTGCACCCGCCCCTTTCAGGCGCTGTGATTGGTTGGAGGTGTGGCTGTCAGCCGGACCGCCCAGCCCTAACCTCCATTTTCTATTGGCCGGCGCTCCTGTCAGTAACGATGGCGCTGGCCTCTCACGTGCTCCAGCCTGTTGGGTGTCACGTTGATCTTGTCCTGATTCCTCTCAGGCCGCACTCGGCCCGCCCTCCGAGCACCGACCGGCCGATTGGCAGGCGCCTACACCAATCGGAGGAATCCAGTCCGACCGCCCAACCAATCAGTGGGCTTGAAACCTCTCGGAGGACCTCAGGTGCTCCAACCAATTGGAGTGGGATCAGTCATTGTGACGTTGCTGCGTGCAGCCTGGGCCCGAAGAGATTTTGTGAATGATTCATTACTAAGCAGATTGTCCTGACATCTCCTTTCAAACTCTGATCCACATCCCCTCATAGTCTACTCTCAACGTCATTGTGGGTAGCTGGGGGGGTGGGTGGGGTTGTTCCCTTAAAAAGACAGGGCTCTCTTCCTTTCGAAACATGTCTAAATATAATCAGAGTTATCCTTGCAGTTCAGCACTAATGCGGAGAGATATTTCAGAAACAAGCAGCAAATATCTCACAGGAGAGGCAGTGAATCACTATGACTCGGCCCTAATGGATGCTGAGTATTCATTACAGCAGGGGCCAGAATCTGAGGACATAAACTACTGAGTATGCTTTCAGAATAATTTCTTCAAAATCTGACAAGTTTAAGTTTATTTATTATCGTCACAAGTAGGTCTATATTAACACTGCGTTGAAGTTACCGTAAAAATCCTCTAGTCACCACACTCCAGCCCTTGTTCGGGTACACTGAGGGAGAATGTAGCGTAGCCAATGCAGCCAGTCAGCACATCTTTTGGGCTGGTTTTTTTTTTACTGGAGTCGTTGATGCCTCCACTGCCCCCTCCATTTATCCGCCCGAAGACGAGACAAACAAGCGCCTGTCGCTGGAGATGAGCCGCACTGCGCGTGCCCAAAGTCACAATGCCCAACGCGGGCTCCGCCGGACGAAAAAAAGGGGGCGGGACTGGAGGACCAAGCGGGACTGGTCCTCCAACCAGTCGGAGTGAATGAGGGGCGGGGCTGGAGGACCGAGCTGCAGCGGCTGGTCGTCCAGCCAATCGGAGTGAACGAGGGGCGGGGCTGGAGGACCGAGCTGCAGCGGCTGGTCGTCCAGCCAATCGGGGTGAACGAGGGGCGGGGCTGGAGGACCGAGCTGCAGCGGCTGGTCGTCCAGCCAATCGGAGTGAACGAGGGGCGGGGCTGGAGGACCGAGCTGCGGCGGCTGGTCGTCCAACCAGAGCGAAGGAGGAGCGGGGTCTCGGGCATGCGCAGTGCCGATAATGGCGACAGATGCTTTGGAGTCGGGTCGGAGATCAATGGGAGGTGAAGAGCGGCGAGTGTGGCGGGAGGGTGGAGAGGTTTCGGAAACATGCTGTGCAAATCCGAGAAAAGAACTGCCCGGTTTCCCTCCCCGCCGTTTGTACCAAACGGAGCCGCCACGGGTAGTGTTGGGCCTGGGCTGATTGTCTCCATTCTGTCGGTGGGAATGTGAATCAGTGCGCATGTGTCAGGCCGTTCGGCCCATCGAGGCTGCTCTGCCATTCACTGGTTCCCCTAATCATTTGCCTTAACTTAATTATCCCCCAGCCCCAATCTCCTCAGCCCACTGCTCCCTCGTAGGTAAAAAAAAAATGGTGTATCACACAGCCCTGAACATACCCAATGAATTTCCAATATACTCCAAGAAGATTGGCTACCATCTATACCCAATGTGTGCAATGAGCCAGCTTCCATTGCTCACTGAAGGAAAGAATTTCACAAGCTACTGGACCTCTGAGCAAAGTGATTTCTCCTCATCTCTATATTCAACCCTAACTTTTAACCTGGCTCTGCAATTCCACATTTCTGTTCCCCTTTGACAGGAAACATCCTTTCGGCAGTTACCCTGTCAAGCACCCACAGAACCTTATATGCTTCACTTACAACATTTACTTAAAATCTTATGGGTATATATACACCCTGCCTAATGCTTCCTCATTTAAAAAAAAAAATTCACGCTTGGAATCATCTTAGTGAAACTTGTCTGCAAGCGTATCCCATTTTACATAATCCTGAACCCTCTTACAGGGGGTTAAAAGGGGAGCAATCTCAAACCAAGAAAAATGTTTGTCTCTTATTTTCTAACCACAATTGACACATGACTCTTGTAATGTCGTTTTACAGGGAATTGGAAGATTTGAAGTCTGTGATTTTTTTTTTGATTCCAGTGCTTCTGATATCTTTCCAGCTTGCAGAAGGAGGATTTCAAATAATTCCAGAAGTGAGTAGTATTGAGCATTCATCTACAATCCAATGCTTTTACTGGTCTGTGTCTGTTATTTGTGCTCTGTTCTGTGTTTCTGGCTGGTCTGACTCCTTTGGATCTGAATCCATATCTATTCATCGCTCTGTTTCACATCTGCCCTCTGATTACCTCTCTGTCATTGTTTAACTCTCTATTTCTCTAATAGTAGATCTATTTTAACCCTGCTTGGTATTTTACTGTTCTTTTCTTGCGATTGTGTCTAAATGAAATTTTGACATTTGCCCATCCTTCAGCTGTGTTGTTCTGATGTACCATCTGTATCTTCCAATGGTCAGGAATTATTTTCCCTGCATCATTTCTCTTTTGCTCATTAGCTGATATTAAACATCAAATATTTATTCTGTGGAATTGATTAGCCATGATCTTATTAAATGATGGAGCAGGCTTGAAGGGCTGAATGGCCTACGCTTGATCGTGATTATATATCTATATTGGTTCTACACATTCTGGCATTTTAATCTGTTCTCTTGCCATAGTTACTATCTAACAAATTAAATATTTTCAGTATTTGCTCTTTTTGTTTCAGATTTCCAGCAACCATAGTATTGCTATTATTTTGTTGCAAAGCGTTTGTCCCCGAAATGACCTTGAAGCAGAGTTTGACCAATTAAGAATGACTTGTATCAGGGCAGGAGTTGGTTGTGGAAGCCGATCTGTGTTTTCCAGTTACACACACTTTTTCGCAGTGCTGATGTGATTAAAATGTGGGATACTCATGACGCCACAATTAGATCAGTACTGATATCTCACAGGGTTATGTGATGTAGGAGATTTCAGAGATAAGGTGGTTAAGTCTAGAGGTACAGGGTCGCGAAGCTCAGTTTTGGGTAAAGGATGGCAGTAATGTTGTGAAATTAATTTCACTTCAGATGGTTGCTAGAGAGAAGAATAATGATTTAGGGAGTGAAGTTTGTATCGGGACAATCTCTCTTGTGTATGTGTATATATATATATATATGTGCACCTCTCTATCACCTCTATCTTCTTCACCCATTGTAACCAGAGTCTTGTGAAGGCAGAACTTCCCTTCCCTGAAAAAGCTGATTTCCTTACCCCCTCAAGAATTCATCTTGTCCATGAAACCCACCTCTGTTCAATTCACTCTTTCCCAATACACTGCCAACCACCCAGAGAGCTCTGGAGGAGGGTAAGTTTATGGAGGATGGGAGATCAGTCAGGGGAGTGTTGGAAATGTTGAATCTGAAAGTAACAAAGGCAAGAAGTTCAGCAGCAAATGAACAGAAACAGAACACAGAACATAGAACGTTACAGCGCACAACAGGCCCTTCGGCCTTCGATGTTGCGCCGACCAATTATGAAAAAAGCAATGACCCTCCAAACTAAACCATTCCCTTCTCTTCCATAAACTTATCAACTAACCTCTTAAACGCCACCAAACTTGGCGCATCTACAACTGCTGCAGGCAGGGCATTCCACTCCCTAACCACCCTTTGGGTAAAGAACCTACCTCTGATATCCGTCCTATAACTATCACCCCTTAATTTAAAGCTGTGTCCCCTCGTGCTAGCTTTCTCCATCCTAGGAAAAAGGCTATCACTGTCCACCCTATCTAAACCTCTAATCATCTTATATGTTTCAATAAGGTCCCCTCTTAGCCGCCTCCTTTCTAACGAAAACAACCTCAAATCCCTCAGCCTCTCTTCATAAGACCTGCCCTCCATACCAGGCAACATCCTGGTAAACCTCCTCTGTACCCTCTCCAATGCCTCCACATCTTTCTTATAATGTGGGGACCAGAACTGCACACAATACTCCAAGTGCGGCCGCACTAGAGTTTTGTACAGTTGCAACATGATGTTGCGGCTCCGAAATTCAATCCCCCTACCAATAGAAGCTAAGACTCCAATCGTCTTACAAAAGTGAAAAGAGGCAATATTAGAGATGGTGAGGATATGTAGCCAAAAGCTCAACGCAGGGTCAAATCGGAAATGAAAGATTGCAGTTGGTCTAGATCAGACTGTGGTCAGGGAGGAGGATGGTGTCGCTGTTAAGGGTGACACAGTTTGTGGGCTGCACGGTGATGGAGTATGTGGACCTGAGTATTCATCCTGCACCTGGAAACTAACTTGTGGTTCCTCTGCCAAGGCATGCAGATCGCTCTGTTCCTCAGAGTTTTGCAATTCATTTCAATAAGGTACTGCTTTTCTGATGTTTCTGTCTGCGTGGACAAGTTCACATTTTCCCACACTATGCTGGTCTAATACTGTGTTATTAGGAATGGTTGGGCCTGTACTCTTTGGAGTTTAGAAGAATGAGAGGTGGTATTTTTAAGTTTAAATTTTATTCGTTAGTCTCCCAAGTAGGCTTGCAAAGAAATTAATGTGAACATCCCCTGGTTGCCACACTCCGGTGCCTGTTCAGATACCCCAAGGGGGAATTTAGCACGGCCAATGCACCTAACCAGCATGTCTTTTGGACTGAGAGAGGAAACCATGGCTCCCGGAGGAAACCAAAACAAACAAGGGAAGACTGTGCAAACTCCGCGCACACAGTCACCCGAGCTGGGAATCGAACCCAGGTCCCTGGCGCTGTGAAGCAGCAGTGCTAACCACTGTGTCACCCTGCTGTCCAAGGTGGCTTGACAGATGAAGAGAGGATGTTGTCCCACACTGGCAGAATGCCAATATAAAGGGTTTCTCATTTCTAATGGAGATAAGAAGAAAGAACAAAAAACAGCACGAGAAACAGGCCCTTTGGCCCAACGAGCCCGCGCCGCCACCCCGATGTTCCCACCCCTACCCGTGATCCCTGTCCATATTTATAGATCTATGGATTAAAAACCAAATTTGAGACAATTTAGGGAGAATTTGTTTTGCCAGTTAGCCTAAGAGCACATCTTTGGGATGTGGGAGGAAACCGGAGCACCCGGAGAAAACCCACGCAAGCACGGGAGAATGCGCAAACTCCCACAGACACAGGCCCAAATCCATGTATCTGCACAGCACAGCGATAGTCACTGAGCTGTCGTGTTGCCCATCAAACGGTCCAGGTCAAGCGTACACTAACGACGTGAAGCACTAGGATACTCTCAAAAAAGATCCAAGAGCAGCCCTCTCACGACCCATTGCGTGTATGCCCCTTGTTAGACAACAAGGTGGACCAAAGCACCTGTAGGATAAAAACAAGTACGTCAATATCATCATCTATTTACACACTTCCCAGGGACTCCCAAGGCTCATGATCCCTATTTTAAATCAGTTTTCTATACCCCTCCATTCCCATTCTGTTCATGTGCCCATCTAAGTATTTCTTAATTAACTCCAGAGTACCTGCCTCCACCACTTGGCAGCGCATTCCATACCCCCACCACCCTCTGTGTGAAAAAATTCCCTCTAGTATCCAAATTATACCTTTAACCCCCTCACCCTAAGCCCGTGACCCCTCATTGTATTCGATGAGGAGAAGTTTCTTCCTACAGGCGGGTCTTTGGAATTCTCTTCCCCAGGGAGCAGTGGGCGCTGCATCAGGGTGAGTTAGACAGATTTTTACGCACAAGAGTTATGGCCAACGGGCAGGAACGTGGAGTTAAGGGTACAATCAGATCAATCATGATCCTATTGAATGGAGGAGCAGGCTCAGTGAGTCAAATGGTCCCTCTACTTTCCATGATGTTATGGTCTCTGTGTTGAGGACAGGAAACATTATGTATTGATCTATCAATCAACATGAATTAGCACCTTCGAGAGCATTGGAGGGACAGCAGATTGAGAATGGAGGAAAAAGTAGATTTACAGCTTTGGGGGAATGAGAGGATAGAATGTTCCAGAGAAGCTAAAACTTTTGTTCTGAATTTTTATCCTACACTAATAGTGGTGACTTCTGTAAACTCCTTTTACAGGATATTAGAAGGGGAGAATTTTGAGGCAGAAATCTCAAAACAGCCATCACATCAAGATCTGAGTCACTCAATTCACTAGGACATGAAACCATTCTAACATCAATGTGACTGGAAAAGCACCAAGACACACGCCTGTTTGAGTGTGTTCCAGTGAACTGACTATGGAAAGAGCTTGAACCAGTTACACAGCCTGAAAATACATGGCAGCATTCACAGCAGGGGAGAGACTGCTGTCCCCGTGTTCTGTGTGAGATTTAACTGATAGTTTAACCTGCAGAGTCACAAGGACACCCGCACCATGAAGAAACCGTGGAAATGTGGGGACTGCGGGAAGGGATTCAGGTCCCCGTCTGAGGTGGAAACTCATCGACGCAGCCACACCGGGGAGAGGCCGTTCGTCTGCCCCAAGTGCGGGAAGGGATTTGCTCAGTCGTCCACACTGCTGACGCACCAACAGGTTCACAGTCGAGAGAGGCCGTTCACCTGCTCTCAGTGCGGGAAGGGATTCACTAATCCGTCCCTTCTGCTGAGGCACCGGCGAGTTCACACTGGGGAGAGGCCGTTTGTTTGCTCTGACTGCGGGAAGGGATTTAAAGATTCCTCCACCCTGCTGAAACACCAGCGGGTTCACTCCGGGGAGAGGCCGTTCACCTGCTCCTTGTGCAGGAAGAGATTCAGTGATTCATCCCACCTGCTGAGACACCAACGGGTTCACAAGTGACGGCAGGATTGGACTTTGCTGTTGTTAATCACATCCAGGACGTGTTCGTTCTGACAGTTAGTGAAGTGAGGGGGGTCGGAGGGTTTTGCTCTGCAGGACTGGCCAGTCTCATGATAGAACAAAGAACATTACAGCGCAGAACAGGCCCTTCGGCCCTCGATCTTGCACCGACCAATTAAGAAAAAGCAATGACCCTCTAACCTAAACCATTCCCTTTTCATCCATAAACCTATCCACGGACCTCTTAAACGCCCCCAAACTTGGCGCATCTACAACTGCAGCAGGCAGGGCATTCCATACCCTTGCCACCCTCTGGGTAAAGAACCTACTTCTGACATCCGTCCTATAACCACCACCCCTTAATTTAAAGCTGTGTCCCCTCGTGCTAGCTTTCTCCATCCTCGGAAAAAGGCTATCACTGTCCACCTTATCTAAACCTCTAATCATTTTATATGTTTCGATAAGGTCTCCTCTTAGCCGCCTTCTTTCTAACGGAAACAACCTCAAATTCCTCAGCCTCTCCTCATAAGACCTGCCCTCCATACCAGGCAACATCCTGGTAAACCTCCTCTGCACCCTCTCCAGCGGGATTTCCAGCGGGTTGATATTCTTCGAGCCTGGGAGAGCACACATCCACTGACATGCTCCACAGAAGTAGATGTGGTGTATTCATTTTATCCTGGATAGTTTTTTTTTCCCTATCACTACAGGCATCTTATCTTTCACCCGTCCTCATTCTGAGGATTGGCCACACCCTAAACAATCTTCCTCCACCGCTTTCTCAGCTGCCTGTCCCATCGAGAGGCCAGTCCACATTCTGATATTCTCCACCCTTGCCATCTCAGGCCTTCCTCGTGCACATTTTCCAGGTGTTTTGCCTCGCATTCCCTCTTTTTCCAAATACTCATACAGAATCATTGTAATCCCCAGAGTAAAGAAGGTGACCATTCGGCCCATTGAATCTGCACCGTCCATAATTCTACCCAGGCCTTATCCCAGTAACCCAACACATTTACCCTGCTCGACCCCCTGCCACTCGGGTCAATCAACCTAAACCACACATTGTTGGACTGTGGGAGCGCTAATGCTTCATTCATTACGCCTGTGCCAGGTTCCCAATATTGAGTTTAGTTCATTTATTAGAATGCATTGAACTCATCAGGAGGGGATGCTTTGGAGCTGGTGATTTTTACATGCCTTCAGCTTGTCGCCATTATGTCTTGCAGACCTTGCCATAGTTGGTGGGGGTCGGTGTTGCCAGCTTGGGATTTGAGCTTGGTCCGGTACCGCCTTTTAGCATCTTTGATGGATCTGCTTAGATCTGAGTGTGGTAACAAGAAAGTTAGATAAAGGAGAACCAGTGGACATGATTTATTTAGATTTTCAGGAGCTTTTGACAAGGCGTCACACAGGAGACTGTTAAATAAATTAACTGCCCATGGTGTTGAGGGTAAGATACTGGCATGGAAAGAGGATTGCATGGCAGAGAGTGGGGATAAAGGGGTCTTTTTCAGGATGGCACACGTTGACTAGTGTGTGCCTCAGGGATCAGTGCTGGGATAGCAACTTTTCACAATATTCATTAACGATTTGAACTGAAGGCACTGTTGCTAAGTTTGCAGATGATACAAAAATATGTAGATAGTATTGAGGAAGCAGGGGGCTGCAGAAGGACTTGGACAGGTTAGGAGAGTGGGCAAAGAAGTGGCAGATCGAATTCAAATGGAAAAGTGAGGTTATTCACTTTGGAAGGAGGAATGGAGGCATAAGGTGTTTGATAAGGTCCCCCATGCAAGGCTTCTGGAGAAGATGAGAGGGCATGGGATCCAAGGGGCTTTGGCCTCGTGGATCCAGAACTGGCTTGCCGGCAGAAGGCAGAGAGTGGTTGTGGATGGGTCTTGTTCTGCATGGAGGTCGGTACCAGTGGAGTGCCCCAGGGATCTGTTCTGGGACCCCTGCTGTTTGTCATTTTCATAAATGACCTGGATAAGGAAGTGGAGGGATGGGTTAGCAAGTTCGCCGACAATACAAAGGTGTTGTGGATGGTCTGGAGGGATGCCAAAAGTTGCATGGGGAAATAGGATGCAAGACTGGGCGGAGAAGTGGCAGATGGACTTCAACGCAGATAAATGTGTAGTAGTCCATTTTGGCAGGAATAATGGGATGAAGGAGTACAATATAAGGGGTAGGAGTCTTAGCTCCTGTTGTAGACAGAAGGATCTCGGGGTCCGGGTCCATAGGACTCTTAAATCGGCCTCGCAGGTGGAGGAAGTGGTCAAGAAGGCGTACGGTGTACTGGCTTTCATTAATCGAGGAATAGAGTTTAGAAGTCAGGAGGTAATGATGCAGCTCTATAAGACTCTTGTCAGACCCCAGTTGGAGTATTGTGCGCAGTTCTGGTCGCCTCATTATAGGAAGGATGTAGAGGCTGTTGAGAGGGTTCAGAGGAGATTTACAAGGATGCTGCCTGGATTGGGAGGCAGGCCTTATGAAGATAGGTTGAGGGAGCTGGGACTCTTCTCACTGGAGAGACGTAGTTGAGAGGCGACCTGATAGAGGTTTATAAAATGTTGAGAGGAATAGATAGGGTGGACTCTCAGAGACTATTTCCCGAGCTGAAATGGTCACTACGAGAGGACACAGATTTAAGGTGCAGGGAAGCAAATACAAAGGAGATGTCAGGGGTAGGTTTTTCACTCAGAGGGTGGTGAGTGAAGGGAACCGACTGCCATCGGAGGTTGTTGAGGCAAACTCACTGGGGTCTTTTAAGAGACTTCTGGATGAGTATATGGAAAAGAATAGGATAGGGGATTATAGATAGGTCTGTGGATTGGTAGATGTGATCAGCACAACTGGTGGGCCGAAGGGCATGTTTGTGCTGTATTGTTCTATGATCTACGTAAACTATTTTCCACGTGCGAAAATGCTTAGGAAATCAGAAACACAAAGGGACTTGGGACACATTGTTCAGGATTCTCTTCAGGTTAAAGTGCAGTTTCCTTCAGCAGTTAGGAAGACAAATGCAATGTTAGCATTCATGTTGATGGGACTAGAATACAAGAGCAGGGTTGTACATCTAAGGCTGTATAAAGCTCTGGTCAGCCCCCATTTAGATTATTGTGAGCAATATTGGGCCCCATATCTAAGGAGGGAGAAGGTCCAGAGAGGGTTCACAAGAATGATCCCTGGAATGAAGGGCTTGACCTGTGAGGAACAGCTGAGAACGCTGGATCTGTAGTCGTTGAAGTTTAGAAGGATAAGGGGGGGATCTTATTGAAACTTACAGGATACGACAAATGGACGAGGAAAAAATGTTTCCGCTAGTACGAAAAACTAGAACCAGAGGGCACAAGCTAAAGGGACAATCCTTTAAAACAGAGATAAGGAGGAATTTCCTCAGCCAGAGAGTGGTGAATCTTCGGAATTCTTTGCCACAGAAGGCTGTGGAGGCCAGGTCATTGAGTCTCTACAAGACAGAGATAGATGAGTTCTTGATTAGTAAGGGACTCAGGGGTTATGGGGAAAAGACAGAAGAATGGGGATGAGAGAAATATCTGCCATGGTTGAATGGCAGAGCAGAGGCGATGGGCTGAGTGGTCAAATTCTGCTCCTATGGTCTTATTATTATGACTTGAGACTGGGATGGATTTGGACAATGTCACTGAGATAGAAATAGGCAGTTTCGATGATGATGTGGCTGGAAACTCATCCTAGAGTGAAATATTTCATCATGGTTGTGAACAAGCTGGCTCTAGCTCCAACAGGGAGTGGAGTTTGTAGTAGGGACTGAAGACAATGGCTTCAGACTTCCCAGTATTAATACGGGTGAAATTTCTGTTCTCGGTCCTGGATGTCAGACAAGTCAAAATGGTGTGTGAGTTGGAAGGGAACTTGGAGCTGATGATGTTCCTTGGTCCTTCTTGATGGTGAAGGTTGAGGGTTTGGGAGTTTCTGTCAATGTTCTAGTCGAGTTGCAAATGTGTAAAATCCCTCTCCTTCATCCCTGGCCTTTCCAATTTCTCTCTCTCTCCTCCCATAACACCCAGAGTCTTGTGTGGGCGTTATGGTTAGCAAGTTTCTTTTTGTGACGAACATTAGTGAATTAGTTGGAACAAAAACAGAAAATGTCGGAGAAACACAGCAAGTCTGACCCACAATAGCGGTCACAGGCATTCGGCCTCCAATCTTCGGTTAAACATTCTTCAACAGGGCCTTCATGACACACGACAGCGCAGAGCTGCAGAGCAGAGGCTGATACCCAAGTTCCGCACACATGAGGACGGTCTTAACAGGGATCTTGGCTTCATGTCACACTATCTGTAACCCCCATGACTTGCCTGGGTTAGCAAAAAAACCTCACTTACTGTGCTGTCTGGAGACAATACACATCTCTCTAACCTGTGCTCAGTGCTCCTTCCACTCACGTTGTTAGCCACTTTAAGACTTGAATAGCAGGTTAGGTGTAAAGATTCATACTCTAATCAGTAATCTGTAAACTGTCTGGGCTGGTGTATGTGCTGTTGGAGACCAGAACACCTCATTCACCTGACAAAGACCATAGGTCGAAAGCTTGTGAGTTTACTATCAAATAAATCGGTTGGATTCAAACCTGGTGTTGTCAGACTTCTTACTGTGAGAGACAATCGAGCAAAGATGACACTTGTTGACAATGGGTCTTGCAGACTTGTAACGTTGGCCCTACTCTCTCTCTACAGATGCTGTTGGACCTGTTGAGTTTCTCCAGCATTTTCAGTTTTTGTTTCAGATTCCAGCATCCGCAGTATTTTGCTTTTATCTTAGTGAGTCGGGTTTTTCATGACAATCCAACGGCTTTAATGGTCACTTTTTCCTTGTGTTGGCTCTAGCTTCATTCAGCTCAATTTCACAACCGTTGTATTTTTGTGGGTTCCCTTACTCTCTTTTTCTTCTGTTTTAATCAATCTCACAGGGTTTTAGAAGATGAGGATTCAAACAATATGTCAGATGGACTCGGCCAGTTTATTGTAACCTGAATATCATTGTGTTTTGAACATGGAAGAGAACAGCACGGTTCACAGTGGAGAGAGACTGTACAGGTGTTCTCTGTGTGGACAAGACTTTAACCAATCATCCAGCCTTTCGAAGCACAGTTGTAGTCGCAACAGGAAGAAAGTGTGGAAATGTGGCGACTGCGACAAAGAATTCAATTACCCGTCCCTGCTGGAAACTCATCGGCGCAGTCACACCGGGGAGAGGCCATACACCTGCTCCCAGTGTGGGAAGGGTTTTGCTCACCCATCCACCCTCCTGAAACACCAGCGAATTCACACCGGGGAGAAACCGTTCACCTGCTCCCAGTGTGGAAAGCGATTTGCTCACTCATCCAATCTGCTGAAGCATCAGCGAATGCACACTGGAGAGAGACCGTTCACCTGCTCTGTGTGTGGGAAGGGATTCACTCAGTCGTCCAACCTCGCGTTACACAAGCAAATTCACACTGAGGAGAAGCCGTTCACCTGCTCCCAGTGCGGGAAGGGGTTCAGCCGGTCATCGAACTTGCTGACGCACCAGAGTGTTCACACTGGGGAGAGGCCGTTCACCTGCTCCCAGTGTGGAAAGGGATTTGCTCACTCACACACTCTGCGCACGCACCAGCGAATTCACACTGGGGAGAGGCCGTACACCTGCTCCGTGTGTGGGAAGGGATTCAACCAGTCATCCAACCTGGCAATACACAAGCAAGGACACACCGGGGAGAGACCGTTCACCTGCTCCCAGTGCGGGAAGGGATTTGCTCACTCAGCCAATCTGCTGAAACACCAGCGAGTTCACACCGGGGAGAGGCCGTTCATTTGCTCTGTTTGTGGGAAAGGTTTTGTTCGCTCGTCCAACCTGCGGCTACACCAGCGCGTTCACACTGGCGAGAGACCCTTCATCTGCCCCACATGTGGGAAGGGATTCACTCAGTCATCCACTCTGCAGACCCACCAGCGAGTTCACAAGTAACTATTGTGATTGGATTTTCATGTTCATTGAACGATTCAACGTCTGTTGAGATATCAAGCCGTCGATTAGACTTATTGTCTGCTCTGCCTCTTGGGGAAAGCAAAATAATTTCAAATTAAATATGTGCAAATTGAGGGCATTGATTTGATGATTATAAATGCAATTAAAGAGACATGTACTAACGTCGCATGACATTAGGAAGTAGATATCTGTAATGTTTCACTCTGTAAATAAATCTGTACCAAATAAAGATTGGCTCCAACTTCTTCCTTCACTATAAGGCTATCAAGGTTATAACACGATAAGAGAGAATGTTTTCTAATGGTGGAGATTGAAAACTAAAGGAAAGTGTATTTCAGACAGAAGTTAACAATCCCAACAGCTTTTGTGAGAGATGGCTGAAGGCCAATGGGAATTATCAGAGTCAGATTACCCGCTGATGGCCTGAACCATATGAAAGTGCAGATGTGGACACGGGTTACATCCCTACCAAGGGGGAAACAAGGTCTGGGACTTTTGACCCAGCAAAAGGAAAATCAGAAGCATTTTATGAGCTGGATATCCATTAGTTGGCAACTGAGAAAGGCTTGGATCTTCTGTTTGGATTCAGTGAGGAGATTGATAAGATAGATGATCTACTGGATGGTTATGAAACATGGTTAGATTTTGACAGGTTTTGTAAGGGTGGGTGTGAAAGCAGTTTTAGCAGATCTGGAAATCACAACAAAAGACAGATTGGAAGAGCGCTAATAAACAAGCGAACTCCAGGAATGACTGGGGAACAATTAGCAAGTGCTTGAGGTCTGATTCAAACCCACATCAAGTGATGAACTTCCCAAAGTGGAAAATTAGGGATTTCGCGATGAGACAGTGCAGAATTCTGAGAAATTAGAGATAGCATTAAATTCAAGGCAGAGACATGCAAATTGGCCAAGAATAAATAATTAATATTTATTCATTTGTACACCTGATTGGATTTACTTGTGACTTCTTTATAAAAATGCACGATGGAGTTAATTATGTGGTAAGATTTGAAATCAAGTACCAGTGAGGAGCAGTGAGGGAACTCCAGAACTTGAGCCCAGGAAGGAGAAGGGAAGTTCACCTTGGATGAAGTGACGAAATTGGACTGATTATTTTTGGAGAGCAGAGTTCTCTGAAAATTTTGGGCCTGGTAACCATTTAGGAGATAAAGATGCGAAGATCGTTGGGGCGATCTTCTGAGGATTGGGAGCAGTTTAGAATTCAGCAAAGCGGAACAAAGAGAATGATCAAAAAGAAGAAAATGGAATATGAGAGTAAGCTTGCAGAGAACATAAAAATGGACTGTAAAAGTTTCTATATCTATATGATGAGAAAAAGATTGATGGGAACAAATGCAGTCAGAAATGGGGAACAAAGAAATAGCTGAACTACTGAATACATACTTTTGTTCTGACTTCACAAAGGAGGACACAAATAACACACCAAAAATGTTGGAGAACATGGGGTTTAGTGAAAACGAGGAACATAGAACATTACAGTGCAGAACAGGCCCTTCGACCCTCGATGTTGCGCCGACCAATTCAGAAAAAACAATGACCCTCTAACCTAAACCATTCCCTTTTCATCCATAAACCTATCCACGGACCTCTTAAACGCCCCCAAACTTGGCACATCTACAACTGCAGCAGGCAGGGCATTCCATACCCTTATCACCCTCTGGGTAAAGAACCTACCTCTGACATCCATCCTATAACCACCACCACTTAATTTAAAGCTATGTCCCCTCGTGCTAGCTTTCTCCATCCTAGGAAAAAGGCTATCACTGTCCACCCTATCTAAACCTCTAATCATCTTGTATGTTTCAATAAGGTCTTCTCTTAGCCACCTTCTTTCTAACGAAAACAACCTCAAATCCCTCAGCCTCTCCTCATAAGACCAGCCCTCCATACCAGGCAACATCCTGGTAAACCTCCTCTGCACCCTCTCCAATGCCTCCACGTCTTTCTTATAATGTGGGGACCAGAACTGTACGCAATACTCCAACTGCGGCCGCACCAGAGTTTTGTACAGTTGCAACATGATGTTGTGGCTCTGAAATTCAATCCCCTAACTGATGGAGATCAATATTAGTAGAGAAATACTGTTGGTGAAACTAATGGGATTGAAGGCCTATAAATTCCCAGGACTTGATCATTTGCATCTCAGATTACTTAAGGAAGATACCTGAGAAAAAGTGGATGCACTGGTGGTCATCTTAAAGATTCTATAAACTCTGGAACAGTTTTTCCAGGTTGGAGGTGTAGCCAATGTAGCCCCACTATTTAAAAAGGGAGGTAGAGAGAAAACAAGGAATTATAGACGACTAAGCCTGACACTGTTGGTGGGGAATTTTCAAAGATTTTGTTGCAAAACACGTGAAAAACAGTGGCAGGATTGGACAGAGTCAGCATGGATGTAAGAAAGGAAATTCATGCTTGACAAAAACTATTAAAATTCTTTGAGGGTATAACTAGTAGAGTTGATGAGGGGGAGCCACTTGATGTGGTTTATTTCAACTTTTCAGAAGGATTTTGAAGAAGTCCCACATAAAAGATAATGGACTACGATTTAAATGGTTAAAAAAAATTACAGCATGCAGTTGTGCAGAGGGATCTGGGTGTCCTTGTGCAGGAATTTCAAGGAGTTGGTTTGCAGATGCAGCAGGTAATTAAGAAGCTAAATGGAATTTTGTCCTTCATTGCTAGAGGGATGGAGTTTAAAAACAGTGGGTTATGTTGCAGCTGTATAAGGTGCTGATGAGGCCACATCTGGAGTACTATGTACAGTTTTGGTCTCCTTACTTGAGAAAGGATACACTGGCACTGGAGAGCATGCAGAGGAGATTCACCAGGTTGATTCTGGAGTTGAGAGGGTTGGCTTATGAGGAGAGACTGTATAGATGGGATTATAGGGAAGAATGTAGGGGGGGATGCATATGATAAAGGGTAGACCCATTAAGAGTATAGAAATGCAGAGGGACCTGGGGGTGCAAGTGCACAAGTCCCTGATGGTGGCAGAGTAGGTGGAGGACGTTGTGAAGAAAGCATATGATATGCTAGCCTTTACAGGAATGGGTATAGAGTACAAGAGCTGGCCTTTAATGTTGCAGTTGTATAAAACGTTGGTTAGACCTCATTTGGAATATTGCGTCCAGTTCTGGTCGCCTTACTACCGGAAGGACGTGGAGAGTCTGGAGAGAGTGCAGAGGAGGTTTACCAGGATGCTGCCTGGTATGGGAGTCTGAGTTACGAGGAGAGGTTAGGCAAATTGGGGCTGTTTCCTTAGAAAGACGTAGACTTAGAGGAGATATAATAGAGGTGTATAAGATTATGAGGGGTATAGAGTAAACAGGGTTAAGCTTTTTCCTAGGATGGATTCGACTAGCATGAGAGGTCACGGGCTTAGGGTGAGGGGAGTAAGGTATAATTTGGATGCCAGAGGGAGTTTTTTCACACAGAGGTGGTGGGGGTATGGAATGTGCTGCCAAGTAAAGTGGTGGAGGCAGGTACTCTGGAGTTATTTAAGAAATACTTAGATGGGCACATGAACAGAATGAGAATGGAGGGGTATAGAAAACTGATTTAAAATAGGGATCATGAGCCTTGGGAGTCCCTGGGAAGTGTGTAAATAGATGATGATATTGATGTACTTGTTTTTATCCTACAGGTGCTTTGGTCCACCTTGTTGTCTAACGAGGGGCTTACACGCGATGGGTCGTGAGAGGACTGCTCTTGGATCTTTTTCGAGAGTATCCTAGTGCTTCACGTCGTTAGTGTACGCTTGACCTGGACCATTTGATGGGCAACACGACAGCTCAGTGACTATCTCTGTGCTGTGCAGATACAGGGATTTGGGCCTGTGTCTGTGGGAGTTTGCGCATTCTCCCCGTGCTTGCTTGGGTTTTCTCTGGGTGCTTCGGTTTCCTCCCACATCCCAAAGATGTGCTCTTAGGCTAATTGGCAAAACAAATTCTCCCTAAATTGTCTCAAATTTGGTTTTTAATCCATAGATCTATAAACATGGACAAGGATCACGGGTAGAGGTGGGAACATCGGTGGCGGTGCGGGCTCGTTGGGCCGAAGGGCCTGTTTCCCGTGCTGTTTTGTTCTTTATACTCACTGGGATTGAGAAGAATGAGGGGAGGTCTTATAGAAACATATAAGATTACGAAGGGAATAGATAAGATAGAAACTAATAAGTTGTTTCCACTCGCAGGTGAAACTCAAACTCGGGGCCATGGCCTCAAAATAAGGGGAAGCAGATTTAGGATTGAGTTAAGGAGGCACTTCTTCACAGAAAGGGTTGTGAAGCTGTGAATTCCTGTCCAGTGAAGCAGTTGAGGCTACCTCATTGAATGTTTTTAAGGGAAGGGTAGATAAATTTTTGAACAATAAAGGAATTAATGGTTATGAAGAGCAAACGGGTAAGTCCATGATAAGCTAAATCCTTGATAAGGTCAGCCATGATCTTATTGAATGGTGGAGCAAGTTCAAGGGGTCAGATAGTCTACTCCTGCTCCTACTTCTTGTGTTCTTATGTTCTCATGTGTAAAATTAAAGCACGTGGGATTGGGTTAGTGTGTAGAGATGGATAGAAAACTAGTTGGTAGATAGGAAACAAAGAGCTGGAATAAATGGGTCCTTTTCCAAATAGCAGTACAGGAGCATAATGCTTAGCATTGCTGCCACACAGCGCCAGGGACTCAAGCTCAAACTCCACTATCTGTGTGGAGTTTGCACGTTCTCCCTGCATCTGCATGAGTTTCCTCCCACATTCTGAAAGACTGGTTAGGTACATTGACCTGAACAGATGCCTGTGGCGACTAGGGGAATTTCACCGTAACTTATAGAACATAGAACATTACAGCACAGAACAGGCCCTTCGGCCTTCGATGTTGTGCCGACCAATATAAAAAGCAATGCCCCTCTAAACTAAACCATTCCCTTCTCTTCCATATACTTATCAATTAACCTCTTAAACGCCACCAAACTTGGCGCATCTACAACAGCTGCAGGCAGGGCATTCCACTCCCTAATCACTCTTTGAGTAAAGAACCTACCTCTGATATCCGTCCTATAACTCATACCCCTTAATTTAAAGCTGTGTCCCCTCGTGCTAGCTTTCTCCATCCTAGGAAAAAGGCTATCACTGTCCACCCTATCTAAACCTCTAATCATCTTATATGCTTCAATAAGATCCCCTCTTAGCCGCCTCCTTTCTAACTTCATTGCAATGTTAACGTAAGCCTTACTTGTGACTAATAAATTTTTCCAAAACTTTTTAAAAATGTCAGGATGTGACTAATGTGGGTACTGCAAGGGGTCAGAACTGGGACCTCAGTGAGTTACTACATATATACTAATAATTTAGATGAGGGAACTAAATGCAATATCTCCAAATTCACAAATAACAACAAAGCAAGGTGGGAGGGTAAGGTGTGAGGAGGATGCAGCGATCCATCAGTGTAATTTGATAAGTTGAGTATGCGGGCAAATGATTGGCAGAGCCAACATAATTTGGATAAATGTGAGGTTATCCACTTTGATAGTAAAAATGGGAAGACAAATTACTATCGGAATAGCCACAGAGTAGGAGGGGAAAATATGCAAAACAACTTGGGTGTTCTTGCACACTAGTCATTTGAAGGTAAGCATGCAGGTGTAAAAGGAAGTCTCTGTTTCCTTTTAGAGTGTGCCCAACCATCAAATCCATACAAGGGCCTGTTTCCCGTGCTGTTTTGTTTTGTTTGTTCTTTATCTTTTGGACCTGGTTAAACAGTAATCTGTAGATTCAGGATGGGTGTGGCTGAAGGGGTAATTGGGGGTCACTCTGACTGATGACTGATCTTCTCTGGTCTTTTCTGTACCCAGGTGACCCTGGAGAAGGACTTGGGACTTTGTTGCTGATTTTGGTCTTTTAGTTTATTGAACCACATGTTTGGAATGAAGGTCTGGAATTATCTTTTCTGAATTTGAATCCTGCACTGATAGTGACACTGACATCAACTACCTTACTCGCCATTTCTACCCCTCTTCAACTAAAGAAGACATTCAGACTTGAATGTTAACTCTGTTTCTCTCTCCACCAATGCTACCAGACCTGCTGAGTTTTTCTAACATTTTCTAGAGTTTTATTTTTCAGATTAGCGGCTCCCACTCTCATCTCAATAGCCTGATGTTAGGATTAAATCTCTGGCCTCTCCCCAGTGTGAACTCTCTGGTGTACAATGAGTTGAGATGATCAGTTGAACCCAAGCTCACAGTAAAAGCATCTGAGTGGTCTCTTATTAGTGTGAATATGCTGGTGAGATATCAGTCCTCCACAAATTTTATAGCAGTTCCCCACAGTCTGGACATTTGTAAGATCTCTCCCCGGTGTGAAACTAGAGTGTTTGCAGGGTGGATGATTGAGTGAATCCTTTCTGTAGAGTCCTAGACTAGAACTTCTAAATTACATTAGGAAATCAGAGTAGACTCCAGCAATTTTTCTATTTTGGCATAAGTGTGAGGGTAGAATACTTCACTCCAGGAATGAATCCACTGACAAATTAGGGATCTTTGATGATAGAACAAATTTTATTAATGAAAGTTTAAATATAATTCCAACAAATGAAACAGCTTGACTATTAACATAGTCATTTGGCCCATCGAGTCTGCACTGAACAAAATCCCACCCCTATTCTCTTAATCCCTCACATTTACCCTGCTAATTCCCCAACACTAAGATTAATTTAGCGGGGCCAATCAACCTAACCTGCATATCTTTGGACTGTGGGAGGAGCACCCGGAGGAAACCCATACAGACATGGGGAGATTGTGCAAACTCCACACAGATAGCGACCTGAGGCCGGAATTGAACCCGGGTTCCTGGTGCTGTGAAGCATCAGTGCTAACAGTTGAATAATATTTCAAAATGAACGGAAAGAACTTTAATTTCTAACTTATTCCAGTTCCAAATAAGCAACATGCCTCTTACCAATGTAAATGTCACTTTAAATAGTTAGCAACTATAAATATACTTGCTATAACAAGTATAGACTGCCTTGGATCTTCCAGAGAGAAGACAAGTTTCAGAGCAGATTGTGGAAAACCTCTATCAACAAAAAGTCCTTGATAAGCTTCCAGCTCTGATGGGTAATTGAAACTCTCTTCACAGTCTCCCCATTTTCATGGTTTTTCTCTAATTTGAAATCCAGTCACAACAGTTACTTGCAAGTTCACTGGTGTGTCAGAAGATTCGATGAGGTAACGTACCCCTTCCCACACTCCAAACAGATGAATTGTCTCAGTGTGAATCTGCTGATGTATTGCTAGTTTAGACAGCTGATTGAATCCCTTCTCACACACACACGGCAGATGAATGGCCTGTCCGCTGTGTGGATTCACTGGTGTATTGCTAGGTTGGATCAGTGATTGAATCCTTTCCCACACACACAGCAGAGGAATGGTTTCTCCCCAGCGTGAACATCGCTGGTGTGACAAATCACAAATTTAAAACAAAAAAAGTGAATGGAAAATAACCCATAAAAACACAAAGACGGGGTGTGAAATGGAGCTGATTGAATCCGGTAGCTTGTGGGGCTGGCATGAGCTGCTGGGTTGTCATAAAAACTCAAACTGGTTTGCTGGTGTCCTTCAGGGAAGGAAACCTGCCACTTGATCTGGGTCTACACAGGATTCTGGGCAATGTGAGTGGAGACAGAGTGAAATAGGATTGACCAGCCATGAAAGAGAGGGATTTGAAACATCTACAACTTGATGAGAACTTTGCAAGAATCTCCCAAGCCCTCAACTTCCACCACGTAGAAGGGCTAAGATAGCAGATCGATATAAACACCGTCACCTCCGAGTTCCTCCAACTCATATCCTGACTTGTCTGACAGCCAGTGCTAAAAGAACAGAAATTTTGTTCATATAAATCCTGGAAAGAATGAACCCATTGTCTTCAGTCCCCACTACAAACTCCACTCTCTTGCTGGCAATTTTATCCCTCTTCCTGGCAACTGAGGCTGAACTAGGCTATTCACAACCATGGTGAACTATTTCATCCCAAAGTTGAGCTTCCAACCACACATCATCATCATCAAGACCACCTATTTCTACCTCAGTAACATTCCCCAACTCCACCCCAGTCTCAGCTCATCTGGAACTCTCATCCATTCTATTGTGATCTAAAACTCAGAGTGTATGGCAAATTTTCTCAGGTGTCCCCCTGGGGTGCTCTGCATTTTGTTGAATCTCACTCAACCCATACATAGAATGCAAAAGACAGTATAACGAACTAAAAGGAATTTCTTTACGAATGCATGCATCAGGACAGAGACACGGTCAATGTCTCCTCTGAGCTAATATTGCAAGGTAAAATTATTATATTCTGAACATTTCAGTCTTGTCAAGTAGAGGGCCCAATCACAACATTTATCCATTATTACCTGAGCCAATAATCTTCTACCTGTCAACAGGAATAGGCGATTATTAGCTTATTGCCCATGTAGATTTCCTTCCCCATTACCTAGAAAACCTAACCTATGTCATTACCAGTAGCCAAGGCCGTAACTAATACCTGCGGATTTTAATGGGTGAAAAGAGTCACTCTTTCGCTGGAACTGGGGCCTCCTTTATCAGAGACTGCTCCTACCTCACTATCCATGAACAGTTTTACTCCCTTCAATACCAGGCCTATTAAACTTGCCTTTCGCATATCCAGAAACAGATAACACAAGCTGCCTTTCCGTGGTCCATTGTATTAAAATTATTCAGCCTGTCTGTCACTGTTGCCACTATGCTGCTTTCGGAACAAAGTTGGCCACGACACAAATACATATATATTGAAAATACAGGTCAAGCTTATAATACTTGGTTAATTTGTGGTTATTCAGTTTATAATATCTTTGTGTATTTTGTTCCAGGCACATTGTGAATTCTCAGTATAGAACATGGAACATTACAGCGCAGTACAGGCTCTTCGATGTTGCGCCGACCAGTGGAACCAATCCAATGACCCTCTAACCAAAACTATTCCAATTATCCATATACCTATCCAATGACCATTTGAGTGCCTTTAAAGTTGGCCAGTCCACAACTGCTGCAGGCAGGGCATTCCACGCCCTTACTACCCTCTGAGTAGAGAACCTACGTCTGACATCTGTCCTATAATTATCCCTCCTGAATTTAAAGCTATGCCCTCTCATATTAGCCATCATCATCCGAGGAAAAAGGCTCTCACTGTCCACCCTATCTAACCCTCTGATCATCTTGTATGCCTCAATTAGGTCACCTCTCAACCTTCTTCTCTCTAACAAAAACAACCTCAAGTCTCTCAGCCTTTCCTCAGAAGACCTTCCCATTATATCAAGTAACATCCTGGTAAACCTCCTCTGCATCCTTTCCAATGCCTCCAAATCTTTTTTATAATGCGACGACCAGAACTGTACGCAATACTCCAAGTGCGGCCGCACCAGAGTATATAGAATATATATTTCACTTTATAATTATCTTAACCTAGTTTATTTATTTTATATATAATTATACATTTTATACACATTACATATAATATATCTCAGCAATTTATTACCTTAACCTAGTCCATTTATTTTAGTAAAAACAAAACTAAATTTATAGTACCCCCACATCAGTCTGTGATTACAGAAACTGAACAGTCACAGGAATGTGGTCAAGATAGTCTAGTTCCATAATACCTGATATTCAATCTGTAGTCCTCAATTATAACAGAATATGTCACGGGATAAAGCTGCCTCAGTCATGGTCAACTCCAATACTGCCTTCTTGAACTGTGACAATGCCAGAGGTGTGAGTACACCAACAGTGCTGTCAGGGAGGGATTCCAAGTTATACATTTCAGACTTTCTTTGGACTGTAGATGGATAACAGATTGATATATTCCATTCAATCACAGCCAAGCTGAATTGCTCAAATCCCTTTAAAGTTCAGGACAATATATTCACAACCTCTTTCAAATAGAAATTAAACATTCCCATTTTGATTTCAGGTATTAACATATCCCAGTTAGTTTGTTCTTTATTGTCAATGTCAGGCTGGGGTTGTTCACCTTGGAGCAAAGAAGGTTGAGGGGAGATTTCAAGATTCTGACAGATTTAGATATAGTGGACAAAGAAAAGATGTTTCCATTAGCTGATGGGACAAGGACCGGGGGGAACTGATTTAAAGTTTTGGGTCTGAGATGCAGGGAGGGGAATGTGAGGAAGAATATTCTGATGCAGCAAATGGTAATGACCTGGAACTCGCTGCCTACGAGGGTGGAGGAAGTGGAGACAATAAACAATCACAAAGAAAATTGGATGGGCATTTGTGGGGTTTCAAACAGAAATGCTGACTAAATATCTCTGAACCTCCTAACACACTGTCAGTCTGTGATTCTTGTGAAATTTTAAACCAGGTATTCACAACAAGACTCAAAGAGCATCAGCTCAATGGAGGCAAAGTCATGCAGAAAGAAACTCTCTGACCCTCCCCATTAACCAACTGTGAGGATAAACAAAATGCAGTCCTGGATGTAATAGAGAGCAGAAACAATAACAGCAGAATTCACCCTGGAATCACTTGTGAACTTGTTGGTGTCTCAGCAGGGCAGATGAAACACTGAATCCCTTCTCACACTGAGAGCAGGTGAACGGCCTCTCCCCAGTGTGAACTCGCTGGTGCGTCTGCAGACTGGATAACTGAGTGAATCGCTTCTCACACCGAGAGCAGGTGAATGGTTTCTCCCCAGTGTGAACTCGCTGGTGCGTCTGCAGACTGGATAATTGAGTGAATCGCTTCTCACACTGAGAGCAGGTGAACGGTCTCTCCCCGGTGTGAACTCGCTGGTGTATCCGCAGATCTGATAACCGAGTGAATCCCTTCCCGCACTGAGAGCAGGTGAACGGCCTCTCCCCAGTGTGAACTCGCTGGTGCGTCCGCAGGTGGGACGATTGAGTGAATCCCTCCCCACACTGAGAGCAGGTGAACGGCCTCTCCCCGGTGTGAACTCGCTGGTGTGTCTGCAGGTTGGATAACTGACTGAATCCCTTCCCACACTGAGAGCAGGTGAACGGCCTCTCCCCAGTGTGAACGCGCCGGTGTCTCTGCAAGTGGGACAACTGAGTGAATCCCTTCCCACACTGAGAGCAGGTGAACGGTCTCTCCCCGGTGTGAACTCGCTGGTGTATCTGCAGGCTGAATAACTGACTGAATCCATCCCCACACTGCGGGCAGGTGAACGGCCTCTCCCCAGTGTGAACTCGCTGGTGTGTCCGCAGGGTGGATAGCTGAGTAAATCCTTTCCCACAATCAGAGCAAGTGAACGGCCTCTCCCCAGTGTGGCTGCGGCGATGAGTTTCCAGCAGAGACGGGTAAATGAATCCCTTCCCACAGTCCCCGCATTTCCACGGTTTCTCCATGGTGTCCCTGTGACTCTGCAGGTTAAACAATCAGTTAAATCTCACACAGAGCACGGCTACAGCAGTCTCTCCCTGCTGTGGATGCTGCCATGTATTTTCAAGCTGTGTTAAATCTCTTTCCTCAGTGCATTGGAACTCTCACTCGGGTATGTATGTGCCTTGGCATTTTTCCAGTCACATTTATGCAGAAAAAATGTCTGAAGCAGACAGAACAGAGAAATATTTCTGCTTTTAGATTGAAAGGCCAATGGTATTCAGGTCCAGATGAACTGCATGACTGTCAGAATTTGACATGACATTTGTTCGAGATTTCTGTCTGTAAATCCTCACCTTCTGATATCCTGTGAAAGAAGTTTATAAAATGCATCATTGTCAGCACAGACAATTCTACTTTCCAAGGAACATTCTTTCCTCTTTCATTCCCCATCCCACACTCTCTCCCTCCATTCTCACTCTGCTGTATCTAATATTCACCCTCCCAATTCTCCTGAATGAGCTGATTGAGAGATCCATGCTCACTGCTTCCTGTCCTGGACACAGAGAGCTGAAAATCTCCATGCAGGCTGCCAGGCAGATATCTGTCTATCTGCCTGGACTAACAACGTGTTTAATGGATAGAATTGTTTCAGTTGGTTAAAATACAGAGGGCTGTGATTAATCATGATTTTGAATTGCTTGTGAAGGTAGTCAAGCAGAGATGATCAATAGCCTGGAAATGAAATTGGAGGTGCTGCAGAAAGGGATCCATCGACACCGACAGAGAGTCAGTATTGATCGAGTGATCCAAGACTCCTTGTGTGCTGTAATGACTATATTACTAGAAATACATCACGTAGCTACACCTTAAGGCTCAGGTTAGAAACTGCAAAATGTTTTACGGAGCCCGCTTGAATTTGGCATGAAATGTTTCACTTCAGGTATGATTACAAATAACTCACCAGGTAGCTTTTGACAAAGTTTACTTAAGAATATAGTTAACATGAATAGTAAGAAAATTAGCAAGAACTTTTATCAATTACAAACAAAACAACCAAGATAATACATAACCCTTAATGAATATAGAAACTGTCCTAATCAAACAATCACATGAACCCCTTTTTCGTAGATTTAACACAGCGGAAGCTCAAGCTCACGTGATAATGCAATTGAGTGCTTTGGGTGACTGCTGCAGTTCTGTTGGATCACAGAGCGGCTTGAAGTCAGAACAGCTTCCCAAAACCACCAGGGAGACTCCAGGCAAGCCATCAACAGCAAAATATTTTCTTCAGGAAGGCAAGACCTTGTTTTCAGATAACCAAATGTTATCCCAGATAAAGCAGGGGAGGGAAAGCATGATGTCCTTTCTAAATATAAACTGCAGCTCAGAACTCAAAATGAAAGAACTTCTGTTACCTGACCTGACAACCAGTTTTTGTTCTCCAATCCCAAAGTAAAAACAAACAATCGCTATATAAGCCACTTGAGGAGCAAATAAAGGACTCTTTGTAGACAAGCTGGTGCCATAATGTAAGCAAAAATTGCAAAGGTTTATTTACAACAGCCAACCTTTGCAGAGCCTGCACCCTCCCTGGATTCACTTCCTTTCCCCTTCAGTTGCTGCAAGTCCCCAGTTTCCCCCAGAATGAGAAAAGAAATGGAGAGGGGGGAGAAGAGAAAGTGTTTTACTCACAGATGTTGAAGACAAGAGGGAGGTTGAATCTGTCTGAAGCTCAATCTTCAGCCACACAAAACCCGCATCTGATTGGTTGGAAGACCTGAGTCCTTCCGGTCCTCCAACTCTTCCCATTGGCCAGAATTGGAGAGGAGGGTAGCGAATGGAAAGTGCGCGTGCGCAAGTTTTTGCCTGAACGCGCATGTGCTGATTCTGGAGGAGTGCGCATGTGCCGCTGTGGGGCCGGGCCCGGGACAGAGCCGGCGCACTGACCATTGTCTGTCCAGCCTTTCCCAATTGGACAGCAGCTCAGCGCGACTGGAGGGCCAAGTCCCGCCCATCCCCGCTTGGGGCTCCGCCCCCCATTGTCCGTCAGCGAGAGATTGGCCAATGGGAGCCCCGGTGGGCCGGAAGGACTCTTCTCCGGTGGCTTCCTCTCACATGCTCTGGCCAATGGGAAAAGTCGGAGGACCGGAAGGACTCTAGTCCTCCAGCCAATCAAAGATCCCCCACAGTCTGAATGCGGAAGTTGGTCATTGAGCTTGTTCAGCTGCTCATTGCAGCCCAACAAAGAACAGGAATAGGCCCTTCGGCCCTCTAAGCCTGCACCGATCATGTGTTCCCAACTACACCATCAGTTTGTATCCCTCTATTCCCAAAGCTGTATTCTCTCTCTGAATGAAGATTGAGCTTCAGACAGACTCAAGCTTCCACCTGTCTCCAACATCTGTGAGTAAAACACTTTCTTTTCTCCCCGCTTCCATTCCTTTTTTTTCATTCTGGGGGAAATTGTTGACTTGCAACAACTGATCACGAGAAATAGAAGCAGGAGTGGCCACCAGGCCCTTCAAGCCTCAGCTGCCTTTCAATCTAATCATGGCTACTCTGTGCCAGCTTCAACTCCTTTGTGTGTCTTTTCCCATAGCCCTCTATTCCTCGATCTATCAACTATTTATCCACCTCCACGCACAGTGATCCGGCCTCCACCACCGTTTGGGGCAAAGAATTCTAGAGATGCACCACCCTCTGCAAGAAGAAATTTCTACGTACCTCAGTTTTAAATGACCAACCATTTAGCTTGTTCGAAACTCTAGCACTCGTAAAAATATCTCACATAGACCCTGTCATGTCCTATCAGGAATATCTTTCAATAAAGTCACCTCTTTGTCTTCAAATTTTCAAGGAATACAGACATAGACAATTTATTCACTCTTGATAGGATAACCCTCTCACACAGGAATTTGCCTGGTGAATCTCCTTTGTACTACATTCAATGTTACCTTGTTTAAGTAAAAAAATCAAAACTACACAGTATTCCAGGTGAGGCTCACCAACACTCTATGCAGTTACAACACAACCTCCCTGTTTTTAAACTCCAATCCCTTTGCAGTAAAGGTCAAAATTCCGTTTTCCTTCTTACCTATTGGGGGAATGCCTGCCAGCTTTTTGTGATTCATGCGCAAGAACATCTGGATTGCTCTGTACTTCACTCACCTGCAGTGCTGCTCTACGTCATAGAAACCCTACAGTGCAGAAGGACACCATTTGGTCCATCAAGTCTGCACTGACCACAATCCCACCCAAGCTCTATCCCCATTTCCCTACATATTTATCCACTAATAAGTCTAAGCTACGCATCTTGGGACACTAAGAGGCAATTTAGGATGTGTAATCAACCTAACCTGTGCATCTTTGGACTGTGGGAGGAAACCGGAGCACCTGGAGGAAACCTATGTAGACACAGGGAGAATGTACAAATTCCAGACAGACAGTGAATCAAGCTGGGAATTGAACCTGAGTCCCTGGAGCTGTGGAGTGGCAGCGCTAACCACTATGTTACCATTGCCATCCAATCTCCTTTTATCCCCATTTATTCAAAACACTCTTTTTTATATGACAGCCTATTTTTAATCCATGCTAACACACTTGCACCAATTCTATCAGCCTTTACTTTATACGCCAGCCTCTTTTGTGACATATTGTCAAATGCCCTTTGGAAGTCATAGAATCCCTATAGTGCAGAATGAGGTCATTTGGCCCACCTAGCTTGCACCAACTCTTGAACAGAGCATCTTTCCCAGGCCCTATCCCCATAAACCCACATTTTTACCCCACTAATCCCCTAATCTCTGTCTATTTGGAAACAAAGGGGCAATTTAGCATGGTAACTCAACCTAACCTGCACATCTTTAGACTGTGGAGGAAACCAGAGCATCTGGAGGAAACCTACGCAACATGGGGAGAATATGCAAATTCCACACAGAATGTCACCCAAGGCCACAATTGAAGCCGGGTCCCTGGCACTATGAGGCAGGAGTGCAAATCACTGTTTCTGTGCTGCTTTATCTAAAATACACTACATCTACAGATTGCTGTTGATCTACTCTCCCTCTTACATCCTCTAAGAATTTGAGCAAATTTGTCAAACATGATTTATCTTTCATCAAACTGTGTTGACGAGATTTGATTATATTCAGATTTGATAATGATTGGCCGCTTCCTCTTTGATTATTGACTCCAGCATCTTGCCAATAATGGATGTTAAATTAACTGGCCAATAGTTCCCTGCCTCCTTCCTTTCTCCCTATTTGAACCAGGGAGTCACATTCTCTGTTTTCCAATTTCTGCTACCTTTTCGGAATTTAGCGAGTTATGAAAAAATTCAACCAAAGTATCCACTATCTCTTCAGCAACCTCTATTAAAAGCCTTATGTGCAATTCATTGGGTCCTGGCGACTTGTCCATCCTTAGCTACTAAAGGAAAAAAGAAGTGAGTCCATCTGTACAATCCACACATTTTTAGTCCAGTTATATGGACATATACCTGTCTGGTAGTCTGCATGGAAATTTTCAGCTCTGTGTACAGAACAGGAAGCAGTGAGCATGGATCTGTCAATCAGCACCTTCAGAGGAATTGATACAGCAGAGTGAAAATGGAGGGAGAGAATGTAGGATGGAGATTCACAGTTTCTGGGGAATGAGAGCATGGACAGAGAGGATAGTCAGAAGCCTTTTCCCAGGATGGTTGGAGATGGATAACATGAGGGGGCATAGTTTTAAATTAAGGGGTGGTAGTTAAGGATGGATGTTAGAGGTGGGCTCTTTACTCAGGGGGTAGTAGAGGCGTGGAATGCCCTGCCTGCAGCAGTTGTGGACTCGTCAAGTTTAAGGGCGTTCAAATGGTCAGTGGATAGGCATATGGATAGCATTGGAATAGTTTAGGTTAGAGGGTCATAAAATTGGTTGTGTTGGTCGGCGCAACATCGAGGGCCGAAGGGCCTGTACTGCGCTGTAATGTTCTATGTTGGGCGTACGTTTGAGGTGGGATGGGCAAGGTTCAAAGGAGATGTACGAGACAAGTTTTTTACACAGAGGTTGCTGGGTGCCTGGAACTCGTTGCTGAGGGATGTAGTGGAAGCAGATACGGTAATGACTTTTAAAAGGCATTTTGACAAATACATGAATAGGATGGGAATAGACGAACATGGTCTGTAAGGATAGGGGGCTTTAATTCAATCAGGCAGCATGGCCGATGCAGTCTTGGAGGGCCAAATAGCCAGTTCCTATGCTGTAATTTTCTTTGTTCTTTTTGTTCTAATGTGAGTATTGTCTGTTCTGAATTTCTACCTTGTACTGAGAGTGCTGACTTTTGTAAACTCCTTTCGCAGGATATTATAAGTTGAGGATTTACAGACAAAAATCTCAAACTCAACAAGATTCGACAGTCACTCAATTCATCGGGATCCGAGGCCTTTGAATCTCGAAGGAGAAATGTTTCTCTGCTCTGGCTGTTTTAGAAGGCTTTAAATGCCAGAGTGACTGGAAAAGCATCGAGACACACCACGTGACACACACATACACACACACACCCTAGGGACAGTGTTCCAGTGCATTGACTGTGGAAAGGACTTTAACCAGTTACACAGCCTGAAAAAGAATTACACCATTCAGAGCAGAGAGAGATTGTATCCGTGTGGACAAGCCTTCAACTGATCACCCAATCTAGAGATTCACAACAAAGCCACATCATGGAGGTAGGCTGGAAATGTGGGGACTGTGGGAAGGGATTTAGGCACCCATCTCAGCTGGAAGCTCACCGACGCAGTCACACTGGGTCGAGGCCATTCACCTGCTCTGTGTGTGGACAGAGACTCACTGACACATCGAGCCTGCGGAGGCACCAGCGAATTCACACCCAGGAGAGGCCGTTCGCCTGTACTGAATGCGGGAAGGAATTCGCTCAGTTATCCAATATGCAGAAGCACCAGCGGGTTCACACCGGGGAGCGGCCGTTCACCTGCTCCGAGTGCGGGAAGGGGTTCACTCAGTCCTCCCACTTGCTGACGCACCAGCGAGTCCACACGAGCGAGAAGCCGTTCGCTTGCTCCGCGTGCGGGAAGAGTTTCGCCCGCTCATCCAACCTGCTGACACATCAGCGGGTTCACACGGGGGAGAGGCCCTTCACCTGCCCTGTGTGTGAGAAGGGATTCACGAATTCATCCAACCTGCTGACGCACCAGCGACTCCATACCGAGGAGCGACCATTCACCTGCTCTGTGTGTGGGAAGGGATTCAAACGCGCGTCCACCCTGCAGGATCACCAGCTCGTTCACAGCGGGGAGAGGCCGTTCACCTGCGCTGACTGCGGGAAGGGATTCACTCAGATATCCAATCTGCGGAGACACCAGCGCGTTCACACCGGGGAGAGGCTGTTCATCTGCCCTGATTGTGGGAACGGATTCAGAGACTCGTCCACTCTGCTGAACCACCAGCGCGTTCACACCGGGGAGAGGCCATTCAGCTGCTCTGACTGCGGGAAGGAATTTGCTCAGTTGTCCAACCTGCAGACTCACCAGCGCATTCACACTGAGGAGAGACAATACGGCTGCTCTCACTGCACAAAGAGGTTCAGATGGTCATCCACTCTGCAGAGACACCAGCGAATTCACACCGGGGAGCGGCCTTTCATCTGCACCGTGTGTGACAAGGGATTCAGACATTCAAATACCCTGAAGAGGCACCGGCGAGTTCACAGCGGGGAGAGGCCGTTCACCTGCGCTGTGTGAGTGAAGACATTCACTCAGTCTTCCCAAGTTGCTGAGACACCAGTGAGTACAAAGTGATTCCGCCGTTAACCACATCCAGGACTGAACCTTGTTCGCTCTGACCGTTGGTGAAATGGGAGAGTTAGAGGATTTTACTTTGAGCCTGGGAGAGTACTGAAATAGAACACAGAGCATTACAGCACCGTACAGGCTCTTCGGCCCTCGATGTAGACTTGACCTGGACCATTTGATGGGCACCACGACAGCTCAGTGACTATCGCTGTGCTGTACAGATACATGGATTTGGGGCCTGTGTCTGTGGGAGTTTGCGCATTCTCCCCGTGCTTGCGTGGGTTTTCTCCGGGCGCTCCGGTTTCCTCCCACATCCCAAAGATGTGCTCTTGGGCTGATTGGCAAAACAAATTCTCCCTAAATTGTCTCAAATTTGGTTTTTAATCCATAGATCTATAAACATGGACAGGGATCGCGGGTACAGGTGGGAACATCAGGGTGGCGGCGCGGGCTCGTTGGGCCGAAGGGCCTGTTTCCCGCGCTGTTTTGTTCTTTGTTCTTTGATGTTGCGCCGACCAGTGGAACCAATCTAATGACCCTCTAACCTAAACTATTCCATGAAATGATCCACAAAAGCTGAAGGAGGACATTTATTCTATCCTGGATGGTAAATAGTGCTTTTCTTGCCCTTACAGTAGATATAAAATAAATACATTTATTCCATTGAGCCCACAGCACAGAGCCAGGCCAGCGGGCTCAATTGGTCTATGTCAATATTTATGCTCCACATGAGCCTCCACCCACCCCTCCTCCTCTCCCCCCATCCGCATATCCTTCTATTCCTTTCTCCCCCATGTATGTATCTACCTTCCCCTTCAATGTGTCCATGCTGTTCACCTCAACCACTCGCTGTGGTAGTGAGTTCCGCATTCTCTCCACTCGCTGAGTAAAGAGGTTTCTCACTGAAATCCTGATGGATTATTGAACCCTTTCATAAGACTTCCATCAGGTCAATCTTCAATCTTCTCTTTTCTAGAAAAAAGCAGTCTCTCCTGAAGGGTTAAAAGCTCTCAGTTCTGGGATTATTCTTGTGAATCTTTGTTGCTCCTTCTCCAGTGCCTCTATTTCCTCTCCCTAAATGGAGTTCACAAATGTTAATAGTGCTCCCCACTATAGTCTAACTCTGATTCTAAACAAGTTGAACATAACCTTCCTGCTTTTCAATTCTATCTCTCTGGAATGGAACCCGATACATGGGCCCCACGCTTTAGGAAAGATGTGAAGTCCTTAGAGAGGATGCGGAGGAGATTTGCGAGAATGATTCCAGGGTTGAGGGAGTTCAGTGAGTTGGAGAGACTGGAGCAGCTGTCCATTAAGATTGGGAATAGAACAAAGAACAAAACATAGAACATAGAACATTACAGCACAGAACAGGCCCTTCGGCCTTCGATGTTGTGCCGACCAATATAAAAAGCAATGCCCCTCCAAACTAAACCATTCCCTTCTCTTCCATATACTTATCAATTACCCTCTTAAACGCCACCAAACTTGGCGCATCTACAACAGCTGCAGGCAGGGCATTCCACTCCCTAATCACTCTTTGAGTAAAGAACCTACCTCTGATATCCGTCCTATAACTCATACCCCTTAATTTAAAGCTGTGTCCCCTCGTGTTAGCTTTCTCCATCCTAGGAAAAAGGCTATCACTGTCCAAAAAAGGCTATCACTGTCCAAAAACAGCACAGGAAACAGGCCCTTTGGCCCAACGAGCCCACGCCGCCACCCCGATGTTCCCACCTCTACCCGTGATCCCTGTCCATGTTTATAGATCTATGGATTAAAATACCAAATTTGAGACAATTTAGGGAGAATTTGTTTTGCCAATTAGCCTAAGCGCACATCTCTGGGATGTGGGAGGAAACTGGAGCACCCGGAGAAAACCCACGCAAGCACGGGGAGAATGCTCAAACTCCCGCAGACACAGGCCCCAAATCCATGTATCTGCACAGCACAGCGATAGTCACTGAGCTGCCGTGTTGCCCATGAAGTGGTCCAGGTCAAGCGTACACTAACGACGTGAAGCACTAGGATACTCTCATAAAAAAAAATCCAAGAGCAGCCCTCTCACCACCCATCGCGTGTATGCCCCTCGTTAGACAACAAGGTGGACCAAAGCATTCAGCCCATTGTGCTCATACCTCTCTCTGTCGATCAAACAGTTGCCCTGTTCCATTCTCGTATCCCTGTAGATTTATTCCCCTCAAGTGCACATCCAGTTTTCTTTTGGAAACATCCCATTATCTCTGCTCTATCCCAGGTTTAGGAATCAGGTTCCCGGTATTTACCACTTACTTCATTAGACGATAAGGCATAGGAGCAGAATTAGGCCACTCAGCCCATCGAATCTGCCTGCCATTCAACCATAGATAATATTTTCTCATCCCCATTCTCCTGCCTTTTCCCCAAAGCTCCTCATCCCCTTCTTAATCCAGAACCTATCTATTTCTATCTTAAAGACACTCAATGACCCGGCCTCCCTGCTTCCTCAATACTACCTGTCCCTGTGCATTTTTTTTTATCGTCTGCAAACTTAGCAACAGTGTCTTCAGTTCCTTCCTCCAGATTGTTAGTATACTTTGTGAAAAGTTGTGGTCTCAGTAATGATCCATGAGGCACATCGCTAGTTACCGGATGCCATCCCAAAAATGACCTCTTTATTCCCACTCTCTGCCTTCTGCCCGGTGGCCAACCCTCTATCCATGCCAGGATCTTACCCTTAACACGATGGGCTTTTACCCTACTTAACAATCTCCTCTGCGACATCTTGTCAAAGGCCTTCTGGAAATCTAAATAAATCATGTCTTCTTTATTTTAACTTCTTGTTACTTCCTCAAAGAACTCCAACTGACCCCTGAGGCACACCACTAGTTGGTTGTCATCCTGACGAAAAGCCTCTTTATTCCTACTCTTTGCCTTTAAACATAAAGCTCAGAAAGCACAGAAGGAGACCACTCTACCCATTGTATCCATGCTGACTCTTCAAATATTATAACTAACAAAGCCATGTTAACTAGAGCTTTATTTAAAAAAAAATGTTCACCTAAATGGTATTAGAAGCTGCAATTAATCACTAAGGAGTTGGTAGTTATAACAAAATACTTTCATTTGATGTAAAAATGTAAGAGTTTAATTGCTGTGTATATAAAGAATATGCAATGAAGACAAATGTACTGGCAAGAGAGTCTTTTAAGCTCTGATTAGCCTCAACATTTGAAACTGTGCGAATAAGGAATTGTACAGAATAAATAAAGGGATGATATGAACCAGTTCTTTTGCATTCCTGTCTAAGATCATGAGAGGTGGTGGTGCAAGTAATTGGGGTTCCAATTAAATTAATCTGGTGACCAAATTGATCAATTATCATGTTACAACAGGTCCAAATCCGATGTGGAAGAATGGTCAATTTGGGGATAAAAGTAGAGGTTCCGAACGTTTTCCTTGCCAGTCAAGTTCCAAGGAGTTTCCCGTCAAAGAAAAGCTAAAGTTTAGTTTATTTATTCACAAGTAGGCTTACATTTGCATTGCAATGAAGTTACTGTGAAAAGAAGGAGCCAGATTCCTGAGGCTGAATTCCACAAGAATTCCGGACAAAAGGAACCAGAGAGGTTACGCTTCTACGGACTGTTCGCCCACGTGAAGTTGTAAAAGTTAATGTATTAAAATTGTTCAGTAAAACTTCTTCATTGAATAAACTTCTTTTTAAATTTACTATCTAGAGAATTCTGCCTGTGTCTTAATTGGTTAAAGTCTTGTCTGAACCAAAGTGAATTTATTCAGTGATAAGTTCAGGGTGGGCTGAAATCAACTCAGTTCCAGATACCAAGATCAGAGAACAGAAATCTTCAATTTAAACACTTGCATATCTATAGCGCCTTTCACAACCACAGGATGTCCCCAAGTGCTTAACAGCCAATGAAATATGTTTAAAGTGGAGTCAGTGGTGTAATGTAGGAAAAGCAGCAGCTAAGTGGTGTTATATTGATAGCGCCTGGGTTGGGTTGTGGACTGTGTAGATCATAAGACATAGGAACAGAATTAAGCTACATGGCCCATCGACTCTGCTCTGCCATTCAATCATGGCTGATATTTTTCTCATCCCCATTCTCCTGCCTTTTCCCCATAACTCCTGATCCCCTTATTAATCAAGAACCTATCTATCCCTATCTTAAAGAAGCTCAATGACCTGGCCTCCACAGTCTTCTGCGGCAAAGAGTTTCACAGATTGACACTTTCTGGTTGAAAAAATTCAATCTCTGTTTTAAAGATTGTTCTTTTAACCTGAGGTTGTGCCCTCTGGGTTCTAATTTTTCCTACTGGTGGAAACATCATCTCTACATCCACTCTATCCAGGCCTCATAGTATCCTATAAGTTTGAATAAGGTCCCCCCTCAGCCTTCCAACCTGCAATGAGTACAAACCTAGAATCCTCAACCACTGCTTATACAACAAGCTCTTCCTTCCAGGTATAATTCTTGTGAACCTCCTCTGGACTCTTTCCAAGGCCAGCAATCCTTCTTTGGATATGGGGCCTAAAACTACTCACACACTCCAAATAGAACAAAAAACAAAACAGCATGGGAAACAGGCCCTTCAGCCCAACGAGCCCGCGCCGTTGCCCCGATGTTCCCATCTCTACCCGCGATCCCTGTCTATGTTTATAGATCTATGGATTAAATAACCAAATTTGAGACAATTTAGGGAGAATTTGTTTTGCCAATTAGCCTAAGAGTACATCTTTGGGATGTGGGAGGAAACTGGAGCGTCCGGAGAAAACACACATGAGCACGATCACAGACCCAAATCCACGTATCTGCACAGCACAGCGATAGTCACTGAGCTGTCGTGCTGCCCGTCAAATGGTCCAGGTCAAGCGTACACTAATGACGTGAAGCACTAGGATACTCTCGAAAAAAAATCCAAGAGCAGCCCTCTCACGACCCATCGCGTGTAAGCCCCTCGTTAAACAACAAGGTGGACCAAAGCACCTGTAGGATAAAAATAAGTACATCAATATCATCATCTATTTACACACTTCCCAGGGACTCCCAAGGCTCATGATCCCTATTTTAAATCAGTTTTCTATACCCCACCATTCCCATTCTGTTCATGTGCCCATCTAAGTATTTCTTAAATAACTCCAGAGTACCTGCCTCCACCACTTTACTTGGCAGTGCATTCCATACCCCCACCACCCTCTGTGTGAAAAAACTCTCTCTAGCATCCAAATTATACCTTACTCCTCCTCACCCTAAGCCCGTGACCCCTTGTGCTATTCGAGTCCATCCTGGGAAAAAGTTTAACCCTGTTTACTCTATCTATACTCCTCATAGACTTGTACGTCTCTATTAGATCTCGTCTAAGTCTACGTCTTTCTAAGGAAAACAGTCCCAATTTGCCTAACCTCTCCTCGTAACTCAGACCTTCCATACCAGGCAGCATCCTGATAAACCTCCTCTGCACTCTCCAGAGTCTCCACGTCCTTTCAGTAGTAAGGCAACCAGAACTAGACGCAGTATTCCAAATGAGGTCTAGAGCTTTGTACAGACACAGAAGTACATCCCTACTCTTGTATTCTAGCCCTTTCAACATGAATGCTAACATTGCATTTGCCTGCCTAACTGCTGACTTAATCTGCATGTTATCCTTAAGAGAATCTTGAACAATGACTCCCAAGTCCCTTTGTGTTTCTGATTTCTTAAGCATTTTCCCATTTAGAAAACAGTCTATGATTCTGCTCCTCCTTCCAAAGTGCATAACCTCACACTTTTCCACATTGTGTTCCATCTGCCTCTCTCTTGCCCGCTCCCCTTACCTATCCAAGTCTTTCTGCAGCCCCTAGCTTCCTCAATACCACCTGTCCCTCTACATATCTTTGCATCAATGCAATGGGTCAAATGGCCTCCTTTAACACTGTAATAATTCTATGATTCTAAGGCACTTTCTCAGCTACTTGACAAAAAGCATTTAAGCTTAATGTGGTCTGAAGATTAAGAAATAATTTTGAAATGATCAAAGTACTGACATCTTATTCACAGAGAAACTGACTGCAAGACTAAATAAAACTGAAGAAATGTTGGATTGGGACAAATAAAGGCAAGGGAGAAATAATACTTAATAAGAATTAATTACAAGGTAGATCCAGCCAGGACAACTGGTGGGATTTTGCAAGCTCAGGAAGATCATGGAGATGACAGATGATATCACAGGAACCCAAGATCCCGGTTGAGGCCATTCTCATGTGTGCAGAACTTGGCTATCTCCACACACATTGTCTGTACCTTTCAGACTTGATTACCTGTAAACTTTTGCATTCCAACCATTCTCTTGTAAATTGAGTTTGTGTCTGTGTATGACCTGTTTGTGAACACAAGTCCTCACTCAGCTGATGGAGGAGCCTGAGACTCTGAAAGCTAGTGACAAATAAACCTGTTGGACTTTAATCTGAGACTTCTTACAATGCACCTAACCGGCACATCTTTCAGACTGGGAGGAAACCGGAGCACCCGGTGGAAATTCACGCAGACCTATTGATCGCAACACTAATTCATCCTACTCTCCTCCTCTTGACTGTTTTTTTTTTCCAATTCTCCTCCCTTGGAGCTGCTGGCTGTCGATTACAGCTTCACACACATTCATTGCCCTCCCCAAAGTGTCACCCCAGGTGTCTGAACATTTGCACCTCGAGTGAACAAACTGTTTTGCTTAGGGGACCTTCCAATCCAATGCAATGATTCCCACATGTACATTGTGGCAGGCTGAGGTTACTGCGCCCGCGCCACCCCCCAACTCTCCGTCCCAGTCCCAAGAGTTTCGCGAGTAATGGCGGCCAAAGCTCCCACAATCCACCTGCGCTGGGAAACCTCTCTATCCGTCGCGCGGGCGGGCAGCCCGGGACTGCGCATGTTCAAGGGAGAGGCGCTGCAGCGCATGTGCGGAGAGGGCCCACCCACTGACCTTCATGCTGAGGTGTTGACCAATGGGAAGGGTTGGAGGACCGGAAGAAGACTGGTCCTCCAGCCAATCAGAGCGCCGGATTTATGGGACTGCAGATTGAGCTTCATACAGACTCAAACTACTTCCTGCCTCCAACATCTGTGAGTGAAACACTTTCTTTGCTCTCCTCTTTCTATTCCTTTCTCATTCTGAAGGAAATTGGGGACTTGCAGCAAGTGAAGGGAAAGGGAGTGAATGCAATCTGTACATTCCACACATTGTTAGTCCAGTCATATAGACATCTATCTGTCTGGCAGTCTGCATGGAGATTTTTAGCTCTCTGTGTCCAAGGACAGGCAGCAGTGAGCATGGATCTGTCAATCAGCCCCTTCAGGAGAATTGGGAGGGTGAATATTAGATACAGCAGAGTGAAAATGTAGGGAGAGTGTGGGATGGAGATTTTGGGGAATGAAAGAGGAAAGAAACTAGAATTGCTTTTTTTCTGAATGTCTCTCCTGTACTGACACACGATGGGTCATGAGAGGGCTGCTCTTGGATTATTTTTCGAGAGTATCCTAGTGCTTCACGTCATTAGTGTACGCTTGACCTCGACCATTTGACGGGCAACACGACAGCTCAGTGACTATCGCTGTGTTGTGCAGATACATGGATTGTGTCTGTGGGAGTTTGCACATCCTCCCCGTGCTTGTGTGGGTTTTCTCCGGGAGCTCTGGTTTCCTCCCACATACCAAAGATGTGCTCTTAGGCTAATTGGCAAAACAAATTCTCCCTAAATTGACTCAAATTTGGTTTTTACTCCATAGATCTATAAACATGGACAGGGATCGTGGGTAGAGGTGGGAGCATCGGGGTGACGTCGCGGGCTCGTTGGGCCAAAGGGCCTGTTTCCCATGCTGTTTTGTTCTCTGACAATGATGACTTTTGTAAACTCCTTTTACAGGATATCACTGGTGTGTATTTGACAAAAATTGTTCATTTCGTCAGGACCTGAATATCATCAGCCTTTAAGTTTAGCGGTATATTTATTGGTTCTGTCTTCTTTGAAAAAGTTGGAAGATCAATTTGACTGGAAAAGCACTGGTACACTGACTCCCGATTGAGAGTGTTCCAGTGCAGTGACTGTGGAAAGAGCTTGAACCAGTTACACAGCCTGAAAATACATCAGAACAGCCGCAGCGGGGAGAGGCTGCTGTACCCGTGTTCTGTGTGAGGTTTATCTGATTGTTTAACCTGGAAAGTCAGAAGCATGCCTGCACCATGGAGAAACCGTGGAAATGTGGGGACTGTGGGAAGGGATTCAGACGCCCATCTCAGCTGGCAATTCATCGATACAGTCATACTGGCGAGAGACCGTTCATCTGCTCTACATGTGGAAAGGGATTTAGAAATTCATCCAACTTAGAGTCTCACAAGCTAATTCACACAGGGGCGAGACCCTTCATCTGCTCTGAGTGTGGAAAGGGGTTCAGATCCTCATCTAAGCTGGCAATTCACCAACGCATTCACACCGGGGAGAAGCCGTTCACCTGCACTGAGTGTAGGAAGGGATTCAGTCAGTTATCAAACCTGCAGACGCACCAGCGAATTCACACCGGCGTGAGACCATTCACCTGCAGTGACTGTGGCAAAGGATTCAGCGAGGCATCTGCCCTTCAGAAACACCAGCGAGTTCACACCGGGGAGAGACCATTCACCTGCTCTGTGTGCGGGAAGGGATTCAGTGATTTATCTGCTCGGCAGACACACCAGCGAGTTCACACCGGGGAGAGGCCTTTCAGCTGTCCTGTGTGCGGGAAGAGTTTCACGCAGTCATCCAACCTGCAGAGACACCAGCGAGTTCACAAGTGATGGAAAGGGGTTGGATTCTGCTGTTATTGCTGCTGTTAATCACATCCGGGACTGAACTGTGTTCATTCTGACAGTGGGTGAAGTGGGAGGGTCGGAGGGTTTCTTTCTGCTGGACTGGCCGGTCTCATGATTTTGCTTCCAATGGGCTGATGCTCTTTGACTCTGGGAGAGCACATTTCCACTGAAATGACCCACAAAAGTTGATGAAGGACATTTTTATTTTCCTGGATAGTAAATAGTATTTTTCCTACCACTACAGGTGGATCTAAAATAAATATATTCGTCTCTGTTCCATAGAGTCTACAGCACAGGCCCAGGCCTGTCAGTTCAATTGATCTATGTCCATACTTATGTTCCACATGAGCCTCTATCCAACCCTCTTCATCTCCCCTATCCTTCTATTCCTTTCTCCCGTGTGTATTTTGCTTCCTTTTCAATGTATTTATGCTGTTCACCTCAACCACTAGCTGTGGTAGTGAATTCCACATTCTCACCACTCACTGGGAGTAAAGAGATTTCTCCTGAAATCCCTACTGGGATTATTGAACCTTTTCATCATCTGAAACATTTCTATCAGGTCACCCTTCAATCTTTTCTGGAGAAAAGCAGTCCCAATCTTTCCTGAGGGTTAAATGCTCTCAGCTGCCAGATTATTCTTGTGAATCTTTGTTGCTCCTTCTCCAGTGCCTCTGTCTCCTTTTTTCTAAACGGAGATCAATGTTGACAGTGTTCGCAGTGTAGTCTAATTCTGGTTCTGAACAAGTTGAACATAACCTCCCTACTTTTCAATTCTCTGTCTCCGAGGATAGAGCCCTGTATATGGGGTCCACACTTTAGAAAAGAAATGAAGTTCTTCAAGGGGATGCACAGAAGATTTCCCAGAAAGGCTCCGAGGATAAGGAACTTCAGTGAGTTGGAGAGAGGGGAGCAGCTGAAATGTCTCTCTTAGAGAGAGAAGAAGGCTGTTCAGCCCATTCAGTCCTTACTATGGTGTAGATAAAGCTCTTGTACAAAACCTTCAATCTGTGTCCCTCTCAGCTAATGGGAACAGCTTTCCTTTGTCCCATCTTATCTAAATGTGTCAGTATCTTGTCCACCTCGATCAAATCTCCCCTCAGCCTCCTTTGCTCCAGGAAGTCCAAGCTCAGTTTCTCCAACCGAAAAAGTCCCTTGTTGAAATGCCTCATCCCTGGAACCATTCTGGGAAATCGCAACAGCCTCTCAAGGAAATCTCACCTCCTTCTGAAAGTGTGGTGGCCCAGAATTGAACATGGGTTCGATTCTCAGCTTGGGTCACTGTCTGTATATTCTCCCCATGTCTGCGTGGGTTTCTTCTGGGTGCTCTAGTTTCCTTCCGCTGTCTGAAAGACATGCTGGCTAGGTGCATTGGCCATGCCATATTCTCCCTCAATGTACATGAACAGGCGCCGGAGTGTGGCGACTAGGGGATTTTCACAGTAACTTCATTGCAGTGTTAATGTAAGCCTAGTTGTGACTTTCATAAATAAGCCTTAAACCAAAATAATCTCATAACTTGCAAACATTTATTTATTAGTGTCATTAACAGGCTTACTTTGACATTGACAAGGCCTAACCAGACCTTCAGAAAGGTTCAGCATCACTTCCCTGCTTTTATTCTCAATCCCTCTATTTCCGAAGCCCAAGATCACAAACGCTCCGAGCAGGAATATCAGAACATTTTCTGGTTGAGCGTGTAAAACATTTGAATGACATTCTTAAAACGTCCAAAGAGGTTTTCGAGCTACGAAGGAATGAGTTCTTGACACACAAAGAAGCTGTTTGGAACTCCCAAAAGAGAATCCACAATGTTTGATCCTGGGAAATGAGCTGAAAGATGAAGCTGTGGCTACAACGAGGCAAGAGGAAGATAGTTTCGATGTGGAATTGACCAGGACGTTCTCTTTGGATCAAAACAATGGAGAAAATAGAAACGTGGAATTAAACAAAGTTCAAAAGGTGAACTCTGAACTCTTTTCAAAATTGAACTGGAAAATTCACACATGAATAGCAGTGAGGACTTTCTTCCCGCAGAAGGAGTTTTGGACAATAATTATTGTAATAAGAAAACTTTCAGAAAACACAAGCAAGCAGGATTTTTTTCCATATTCAGTGGACTGCGATTACGGGGTATGGACAGCAGTGCGCTGTGAGCAAAATAAACTTGTGAATGTGAAGAGGTCAATGCAGGGATTATTGTAGAAGATGCATTGGCCGTGCTAAATTCTCCCTCAGTGTATCCAAGGCAGGCCCAGAGTGTGGCAACTAGGGGATATTCACAGTAACGTCATTGCAATGTCAAAGTAAGCCTGTTAATGACATTAATAAATAAATGTTGCAAGTTATGAGATTATTTTGGTTTAAGGTTTATTTATGAAAGTCACAACTAGGCTTACATTAACACTGCAATGAAGTTACTGTGAAAATCCCCTAGTCGCCACACTCCGGCGCCTGTTCAGGTACATTGAGGGAGAATGTGGCATGGCCAATGCACCTAGCCAGCATGTCTTTCGGACTTCGGAAGGAAACTAGAGCACCCAGAAGAAACCCACGCAGACATGGGGAGAATATGCAGACAGTGACCCAAGCTGAGAATCGAACCCGCATCCCTGGTGACGTGAGGCAGCAGCGCTAATCATTGTGCCGCCCGTGCTGGTGGTAAAATATCGCACAGTAGGAACTGGAGTAGAGTATTTCGGCCCTCAAGCTAACACCATCATGCGATAAGATCGTGACTCTTGTTAAGATATCTAGCATGGGGGCAGCATGGTAGCACAGTGGTTAGCACTGCTGCCTGACAGCGCCAGGGGTCACAGATTCAATTCCTGGCTTGGTTCACTGTCTTTGCCCATTCTTGCCATGTCTGCAAGGGTTTCCTCTGGGTACTCCGGTTCCCTCCCACAGTCTGAAAGATGTACTGGTTAGATGCATTAGCCACGCTAAATGCTCCCTCAGCGTACCCGAACAGGTGTCGGAGTGACTAAAGAGGTTTTCACTGTAATTTCACTGCAGTGTTAATATAAGCCTACTTGTGACGAATAAATAAACGTTTAAAGCAGCATGTCGTAAGCTGCAGTGTTCTAAACAGGATATTACGAGGGTGATACATTTTCATTCTGTCCTGGGGAAGATGTAAATGTCTAGTTTCATAATTCCTGTTTTAGAAAAATAACTTTTGGTTGGGGAATTGAATTTTCTTTTTAAACTGTAAGATACATGGAAAACCATGTATTGGGAATCTGTTGGGAATCTGACAGAAACAGCCTCAGGGAATTTGCAGTCAGAAGATATGGCCCATATTGACTGAAGAAGGGAAGCTGGGCTCATTTACCCGGCTCATTTGGGTCTGACAGTTATCATCCTGTCTTTGTTAGAGAATGGAACTTTTCATGAAGACCTCAGGGTCAAAAGGTTTAGTTTTGAAGCTAAAAGTTCATTAATTTAAACCATTGGACATTAAAGTATACTTTAATGCGAGGAGCATACGCAATAAGGTGGATGAACTTGCAGCCTGGATTGGTGCTTGGGACTTCGATGTTGTGGCCATTTCAGAGACATGGATAGAGCAGGGGCAGGAATGGTTATTGCAGGTTCCGGGGTTCAGATGTTTCAGTCAGAGCAGAGGTGGTGGTAGAAGAGGGGGAGGAGTGGCATTGTTAGTTAGGGACAGCATTACGGTGGCAGAAAAGACGTTTGATGTGGACTTGTCTGCTGAGGTAGTGTGGGCTGAGATTAGAAACAAGAAAGGAGAGGTCACACTGTTGGGAGTTTTTATAGGCCTCCAAAAAGTTCCAGAGAAGTAGAGGAAGGGATTGCAAAGTTGATCCTGGATAGGTGTGAAAGTAACAGGGTAGTTGTGATGGGGGACTTTAACTTTTCTAATATCGATTGGAAAAGCTATAATTCAAGTACGTTAGAGGGGTCAGTTTTTGTTCAATGTGTGCAGGAAGGTTTCATGACTCAGTATGTAGATAGGCCAACAAGAGGTGACGCTATATTGGATTTGGTATTGGGTAATGAACCAGACCAGGTGTTAGACTTGGAGGTGGTTGAGCACTTTGGTGATAATGACCACAATTCGGTTATGTTTACCTTAGTGATGGAAAGGGATGGGCACGTACAGAATAACAGTAGTTATAGCTGGGGGAAAGGTAATTATAGAACATAGAACATTACAGCACAGAACAGGCCCTTCGGCCTTCGATGTTGTGCCGACCAAAATAAAAAGCAATGCCCCTCAAACTAAACCATTCCCTTCTCTTCCATATACTTATCAATTAACCTCTTAAACGCCACCAAACTTGGCGCATCTACAACAGCTGCAGGCAGGGCATTCCACTCCCTAATCACTCTTGAGTAAAGAACCTACCTCTGATATCCGTCCTATAACTCATACCCCTTAATTTAAAGTTGTGTCCCCTCGTGCTAGCTTTCTCCATCCTAGGAAAAAGGCTATCACTGTCCACCCTATCAAAACCTCTAATCATCTTATATGCTTCAATAAGATCCCCTCTTAGCCGCCTCCTTTCTAACGAAAACAACCTCAAATCCTTCAACCTCTTTTCACAGAGGCGTATATGAGGCGTATAAGATGATCAAGGGATTGGATAGGGTGGATAGTGAGAGCCTTTTTCCTCGGATGGTGATGACCAACACGAGGGGACATAACTGTAAATTAAGAGGTGGTAGTTATAGGACGGATGTCAGAGGCAGGTTCTTTACACAGAGGGTGGTGAGAGCGTGGAATGCCCTGCCTGCAGCAGTTGTGGCCTCGCCTACTTTGGGGGCATTCAAATGTTCGGTGGATAGGCATATGGATGATATTGGAATAGTTTAGGTTAGAGGGTCCACTGGCCGGCGCAACATCAAGGGCCGAAGGGCCTGTACTGCGCTGTAATGTTCTATGTTCTATCCCAACTGATCTGTGTGTTGCCATGGGGATAAGTTATTCAGGATGTAATTCTGGGTATTTCTGACAAAAAGTAGGCAGTCTGCAGTTAGCCTGGAAGTTCTCAGCTCTGGGAGCAGGAACTGTGAATCAGCTGTGGGACAAGAAGCCCAGAGGGACCCGAGAATCCAGGACTGTCCCTAACATTAAATCCCTCGGCAAGATGGCAGTGAAGTCAGGCTTGGACCGAGGAACCAAGAATTTTAAACGTTAAAGTTGAAGAATTGTTCAGCCAAAAGCTAATGGAAAAATCCTCATAAAATCTTGGAGCTTGGAGAATAGCTGGAATACTGAGTAGAATTAAAGTGAATTCGGAAGAGCTTTGGCATACCGAACTGAGTTCATAGCATAACTTGTTATAAACGATAGTGTTAAATGTCTAGTGCTGATTTTTAATTTTTTTTCTATAAACAGTAAAGTTTGTTTAAAAACTTGAAATCTTGTGACGTGATACTTCCAGTTAATCTCTTACTTTAAAGAGATTAAAATTAATCTCTTTAAACATTAATGGTTGCAATTGGAATTGTAACAATACAAAAAATATTTCAAAACATATCGACAGATAAAAGATATGATTTTCCTTATTTAGTACAAAGTATTACAATGTCACACATCCCTCTTCTAGAATCCCCAATAATTTCTTAGTTCTTTTAGTGAAATAATCCAATTATTGATGATTAAAAATGTAACTAATTGTTGCTCCTCCTAAAGCAGGCAGCTATCACCCAGCTGAAGCTCATTTGAGATTTCTCCCAGAGACCATTTGATCATCGAGATACCCTCCAAAAGTCTGAAGAAAATTTTTTCTCTGAATTATCCAGGCCAGATATCAACTTGTAGTTCGGCTGATCAGCTCAGATTTTCTGCAGCATTTCATCAATTACTGTGTGAATCCATTCACAGAGACTATCGCTGTGAATAGCGTGATATTTATCCATGCTGTGTAACTGATTAAAGCTCTTTCCCCACTCAGGGCACCAGAACACACTCTCTCGAATGTAGAGTATGTTTGCTGCTTTTTCAGTCACACTGCTGTTTGAAATCTTCTAAATTCAAAGGCCAAAAGAATAGGGCTCTGTCAAAGAACAAAACAGCACGGGAAACAGGCCCTTCGGCCCAACAAGCCCGCGCCGCCACCCCGATGTTCCCACCTCTACCCACGATCCCTATCTATGTTTATAGATCTATGGATTGAAAGCAAATTTGAGACAATTTAGGGAGAATTTGTTCTGCCAATCAGCCTAAGAGCACATCTTTGGGATATGGGAGGAAACCGGAGCACCCGGAGAAAACCCATGCAAGCACGGGGAGAATGCGCAAACTCCCACAGACACAGGCCCAAATCCATGTATCTGCACAGCACAGCGATAGTCACTGAGCTGTCGTGTTGCCCATCAAATAGTCCAGGTCAAGCGTACACTAACGACGTGAAGCACTAGGATACTCTCGAAAACGAAAAACAATCCAAGAGCAGCCCTCTCACGACCCATCGCGTGTATGTGACATTTGAGATTTTGGCCTGTGATTCCTTTTTCAATATCCTGTAAAAATGAGTTTACACATATCATCAATGTCAATACAGGATAGAAACTCAAAACAGACAATTTTAGTTTCTATGGAATATTCTTTCCAATCTCATTCCCCAAAAGCTGTCAATCTCCATCCTGCACACAGTCTCCCTCCATTCTCACTCTGCTGTATCTAATATTCATCCTCCCCATTTTCCTGAAGGTGCTGATTGACAGATCCATGCTCACTTCTTCCCGTCCTGGACACAGATTCCATAACAAATAAGAGCTGACATTGGCCATTTGGCCCATCGAGTCTTTTAAACCATTCAATGAGATCATTGACTCATCCGCCTCAGCACTAAACCCCATATCCCTAATGTCAAAACCAATCAATGTCTCTCCTGAAAATACTTGATGACTCAGGTTCCGCAGCCCTCAGGAGTTCAGAATTCGAAAGCTTCACCACATCCTTGAGTGTACAAGATTATGAGGGGTATAGATAGAGTAAACAGGGTTAAGCTTTTTCCTAGGATGGACTTGAATAGCATGAGGGTCACGGGCTTAGGGTGAGGGGGGGAAGGTATAATTTGGATGCTAGAGGGAGTTTTTTCACACAGAGGCTGGTGGGGGTATGGAATGCGCTGCCAAGTAAAGTGGTGGAGGCAGGTACTCTGGAGTTATTTAAGAAATACTTAGGCACATGAACAGAATGGGAATGGAGGGGTATAGAAAACTGATTTAAAATAGGGATCATGAGCCTTGGGAGTCCCTGGGAAGTGTGTAAATAGATGATGATATTGATGTACCTGTTTTTATCCTACAGGTGCTTTGGTCCACCTTGTTGTCTAACGAGGGGCATACACGCGATGGGTCGTGAGAGGGCTGCTCTTGGATTTTTTTTTTCGAGAGTATCCTAGTGCTTCACGTCGTTAGTGTACGCTTGACCTGGACCATTTGATGGGCAACACGACAGCTCAGTGACTATCGCTGTGCTGTGCAGATACATGGATTTGGGCCTGTGTCTGTGGGAGTTTGCACATTCTCCCCGTGCTGGCGTGGGTTTTTCCCGGGAGCTCCGGTTTCCTCCCACATCCCAAAGATGGGTGGGGGCGGGGCTCCCGGGGGGGGAACAATGGGTGGGGGCGGGGCTCTCGGGTCCGCGCGGCGGGCCTGCGCACTGGAAGCTGGAGACATATTGGATCACTCAGCCCAATCCAATAGCAGAGTGATTGCTATTGGCTGATTCAGGTCGGGCTCCATTGTGCCGTCACAATGACTCAGAGGGGCGTTCCCAGCACACGGTGTCCCATTGGCAGTGATATCACTGGTTACAGAAGCAAAACACTGCAGATTAACATAGAACGTAGAACATTACTGCGCAGAACAGGCCCTTCGGCCTTCGATGTTGCACCGACCAATTAGGAAAAAGCAATGACCCTCTAAACTAAACCATTCCCTTATCATCCATAAACTTATCTACTAACCTCTTAAACACCACCAAACTTGGCGCATCTACAACTGCCGCAGGCAGGGCATTCCATACCCTTACCACCCTCTGGGTAAAGAACCTACCTCTGACATCTGTCCTATAACTACCACCCCTTAATTTAAAGCTATGTTCCCTCGTACTAGCTTTCTCCATCCTAGGAAAAAGGCTATCACTGTCCACCCTATCTAAACCTCTAATCATCTTATATGTTTCAATAAGGTCTCCTCTTAGCCGCCTCCTTTCTAACGAAAACAACCTCAAATCCCTCAGCCTCTCCTCATAAGACCTGCCTTCCATACCAGGCAACATCCTGGTAAACCTCCTCTGTACCCTCTCAAATGCCTCCACATCTTTCTTATAATACGGGGACCAGAACTGTACACAATACTCCAAGTGCGGCCGCACTAGAGTTTGTACAGTTGCAACATGATGTTGCGGCTCCGAAATTCAATCCCCCTACCAATAAAAGCTAAGACTCCATATGCCTTCTTAACAACCTTATCGACTTGACTGCCTACTTTCAGGGATCTATGCACAAATACACCAAGATCCCTCTGTTCATCAACACTATTAAGAATCCTACCATTAGCCCTATACTCTACACATTTATTATTCCTGCCAAAGTGCATTACCTCACACTTTTCCACATTAAACTCCATTTGCAACCTCTCAGCCCAGCTCTGCAACTTGTCCAAGTCTCTCTGCAAACTATAACACCCCTCTTCACTATCTACCACTCCACCGACTTTAGTGTCATCTGCAAATTTACTAATCCATCCTTCAATACCCTCATCCAGATCATTTATAAAAATTACAAACAGCAGGGGCCCCCAAACAGACCCCTGAGGCACACCACTTGTCACCGAACTCCACGATGAATATCTCCCATCAACCACCACCCTCTGTCTTCTATCTGCCAGCCAATTCCTAATCCCATTAGCTAAATCACCCTCTATTCCACACATCTGCATTTTCTGTAGAAGTCTTCCATGGGCCACCTTATCAAAAGCCTTACTAAAGTCCATATATACTACATCAACCGCCTTACCCCCATCCACCTCTTTGGTCACTTTTTCAAAAAACTCAATAAGGTTAGTAAGGCACGACCAACCCTTCACAAAACCATGCTGAGTATCCCCAATCAATTCATTTCTCTCTAAATAACTATAAATCATACCCCTAATAATTCTCTCCAATACTTTGCCCACAACAGAAGTAAGACTCACCAGCCTATAATTCCCTGGAAAGTCTCTATTCCCCTTCTTGAACAATGGGACCACATTGGACAGCTGGTGGTCGAAGCTCCGCCCGACTCCCTCGTGGGCTCGGGTACCGCCCCCTCATTGTTTACATTCAGGTGATTGACCAATGGCAATGCGTGGAGGACCGAATGGGCGCTGGTCCTCCAGCCAATCAGAGTCTGAACCTTGTATAAATGGCTGCGCAGAGCTTCCTGTAGACATGAATGTGAGGGGTTTGATCAGTAAGTTTGCTGATGGTCCAAAAATTGGTAAATAGCGAGAAGGAAAGCCTTGGATTACAGGACGATATGGACAGGCTGGTTAGATGGGCAGAACAGTGACAAATGTAATTTAATCCTGTAATGCCTGAGGTGATGCACTTTGGAAGGACTACCAAGGCAAGGAAATACGCAATGAACAATAGGACGCCTGGAAGTACAGAGGGACCCTGAGGTCCATAGGAACGTGAAGACAGCAGGACAAATTGATAAAGTGGTTCCGAAAGAAAAAGGGATACTTGCTTTTGTAATGGAGGCATAGAATATTAGAGCAGGCAGGTTATGATTGAGCTGTATAAAAAGCTGGAGTACTGTCTGCAGTTTGGGTCGCCACAATTTAGGCAGGATATGATTGCGTGAAAGAACAAAGAACACAACAGCACGGGAAACAGGATGCTGCTTGGGCTGGAACATTTCATGATGAGAGGTTGGAATAGTGCTCCCTAAAGCGGAGAAGACTGAGGGGGGGACCTGATTGCGATGTACAAAAATAAGACCCTTAGTTCACTTAATTTTAGTAGCTGGGTCAATATCCAGGGGACATATGTTTAAGATCAAGGGCAGGAGATTTAGAGAGGATTTGAGGAAAAAGGTCAAATCTGGAACTCCCTGTCTGAAACTCAACATTTAAATGCTCAACATTTAAGAAACATTTAGATAAGCACTTGAACTGCCACAGTTTACAAGGCGAGTACTGACCAAGTAGTGGAAGATGGGATTAGAACAGAGAGCTGGCACAAATATGATGGGCCAAAGTGCCTCTTGCTTTAAATCTCTGATGACAGAAGCATGACCAGTGTGGTTATGTGAACAATACTGAATGGTGCTATAATAAAATCCATTCGTTATTATTTTTAGTCTTGTAATATAGTACTGTGGCTACGTTATATATTTTCAGTGAGAGTCATTACAACACAGGAGCAGTCCATTGGACAACTCAAATCCTGCTGAGCCTCTGTCGAGCAATTCTATCAGCCTGGAATTGGCCCCATTCTGTACCCCTGCAGCACTGATCAAATCTCATCGACCATCTTTGCTTGACTACCCTCATCTGCAGTAAGATCATGACCAATCACAACCCACTGTATCTAAACTAATTTCCAGATTGAGGGAATAAAAGGAGAAAGAATTCTACTTTCTATGATAATTGTATGTTTTGAATTTTGATCCTGTACTGAATGTGATTTCTGCTGCAAATTCCTTTTACAGGATGTCTGAAGTTTATGATCCATATACAAATCCCACATCAAGATCTGACAGAATCATGAAATTCATCTGGACTGAATATCATTAGCTTTTGAATCTAGAAGGAGAAATGTTTCTCTATTCTGTCTGTCTGCTTTGAGAGGCGTTAAACATCAGTGTGACTGGAAAAGCATTGAGAGACACACACACACACACCTGAGTGAGAGTGTTTGAATGCACTGAGCATGGAAAGAGCTTTAACCAGTTAAACAATCTGAAAATACATTTCTGTGTGAGATTTAACTGCTTGTTCACAAGGACACCCCACCATGGAGAAACCGTGGAAATGTGGAGACTGTGGGAAGTGATACAAGTTCCCATCTCAGCTGGAAATTCATCGACGCATTCACACTGGGGAGAGACCATTCATCTGCTCTGTGTGTGGGAAGGGATTCACTCAGTTATCTGCCCTGCTGATACATCAGCGAATTCACACTGGTGAGAGGCCGTTCACCTGCTCTGACTGTGGGAAAGAATTCACTCAGTCATCCACCCTGCTAATACACCAGCGAGTTCACACCGGCGAGAGACCGTTCACCTGCTCTGACTGTGGGAAGGAATTCACTCTGTTATCCAGCCTGCTTCAACATAATCTCACTCACAGTAACGACAGACGCTTTAAATGCTCTGACTGTGGGAGCGGCTTCAAAAGCTCCACAGGACTGAGGACACACCAGCGCATTCACACTGGGGAGAGACGGTTCAGCTGCTCTCAGTGCGGGACGGGATTCACTCAGTTATCCAATCTGCAGAGTCACCAGCGAGTTCACACCGGGGAGAGGCCGTTCACCTGCTCTCAGTGTGGGAAGGGATTCAGAGTTTCATCCCATCTGCAGAAACATGAGCGAGTTCACACTGGGGAGAAACCATTCACCTGCTCTCAGTGTGGGAAAGGATTCAGAGTTTCGTCCCGGCTGCTGAGACACCAGCGAGTTCACCAGTGATTCCAAGGGTTGGATTCTACTGTTACTGTTTCTGCTCTCACTTACATCCAGGACTGCGTTTTGTTCACTCTCACAGTCGGTCAATGGGGTGGGTCGGAGGGATTCTTTCTGCTGGACTGGCCGGTCTCAGCCTCCAGTGGGCTAATGCTTTTTGAGTCTTGTTGCAAGAACCCGGTTTCAAATTTCACAAGGATCACAGTGACAGGATGTTAGGAAGTTCAGAGATATTTCGTCAGCATTGTCTCCACTTCCTCCACCCTCATAGGCAGCGAGTTCCAGGTCATTACTATTCACTGCATTAAAATATTCTTCCTCACGTCCTTCCCTGTATCTCTGACCCAAAACTTTAAGTCTGTGTCTCCCTTCGTCCTTGTCCCATCGGCGAATGGCAACAGCTTTTCTTTATCCACCTTTTCTAAACCTGTCAGAATCTTGTCCACCTCTATCAAATCTCCCCTCAACTTTCTTTGCTCCAAGGGGAAACAACCCCAGCCTGACATTGACAATAAAGAGCAAACTCACGGAATACATTAATGCCTGAAATCAAATGGAAATGTTGAATTTCTGTTTTAAAGATATTGTGAATATATTGTCCTGGAAATTAACGGAATTGGAAAAACTCACCTTGTGTGTGAGCGAATGGAATATATCAATCTGGTATCCATCTACATTCGAGTGAAAGTCCGAAATGTGTAGCTGGAAATCCCTCCCTAACAGCACTGTGGGTGTCCTTACACCTCAATCATTGAAGCAGTGGAGTGAGTGACCATGGCTGAGGCACCTACATACAGCCATTTATTCTGTTATAATTGAAGGACTGCAGATTGAATATAAGGCATTATAGGCTATCAAAGAATCATAGAAAACTTACATCGAGTCTGCACCAACAACAATCCTACCCAGGGCCTATCCCCATTCCCCCCACATATTTACCCCACTAATGCCTCTAACCTATACATCCCAGGACACCAAGGGGCAATTTAGGATGGCCAATCAGCCTAACCCGCACATCTTTGGACTGTGGGAGGAAACCGGAGCATCCTATGGAAACCCACACACACACACACAAGGAGTACATGCAAACTCCAGACAGACAGTGACCCAAACTGGGACTGGAACCCGAATCCCTGGAACTGTGAGACAGCAGTGCTAACCACTGGCTGGCCCAAATCATGACCACATTCTTGTAACTGCTCATATTTTGCAATCACGGACATTAAAGCTACTTAGCAGGGCCCTGACAGAGAACCTGGTGAAAATATTTACTCAGAGTGAGTTAGAATAAAACTTGGATCATGAGCTTTGGGAGATCCTGGGAAGTGTGTAAATAGATGATGATATTTATGTACTTGTTCTTATCGTACAGGTGCCTTGATCCACCTTGTTGTCTAACAAGGGGCATACACGCGATGGGTCGTGAGAGGGCTGCTCTTGGATTTTTTTTGAGAGTATCCTAGTGCCTCACGTCGTTAGTGTACGCTTGACCTGGACCATTTGATGGGCAACACGACAGCTCAGTGACTATCGCTGTGCTGTGCAGATACATGGATTTGGGCCTGTGTCTGTGGGAGTTTGCACATTCTCCCCGTGCTTGCGTGGGTTTTCTCCGGGTGCTCCGGTTTCCTCCCACATCCCAAAGATGTGCTCTTAGGCTAATTGGCAAAACAAATTCTCCCTAAATTGTCTCAAATTTGGTTTTTAATCCATAGATCTATAAACGTGGACAGGGATCGCGGGTAGAGGTGGGAACGTCGGGGTGGCGGCGCGGGCTCGTTGGGCCAAAGGGCCTGTTTCCCGTGCTGTTTTGTTCTTTGTTCTTTGCATTCCAGGACCGACAGTTGTTCAGCAATTGAAATAGCCAAATCTGTGAAAAGAATGTCTTACCAATAGTGGTAGGTAGTTGGATAAGAAGTTAAGAAGCACTCTCAGGCATTGTTTATGTTGTTTACATTATTTTACCTTAAATCTGTGATCAGAACTGTGAGGGATTTGTGAAGGAATTTGGAATAACTGTAAGACTTTTATCCTGTTGTCACCTCAACACCAGCTAAAGAATAAAGATTTTGCAGGTCGTAATGTTTGGACTTTACATCAACACAGAATAGATGTTGCCCATAAAATCAGGCTTAAAAAAGGTTAAGCTATAATAAAGGATCTTGTATCTTATTTTATTCAATGAATTGTGAGCTTATAGCATTCTGTCACTTTAAGAAGCTTTAGCTAAGAGAGAGAATGCTGAGGATTCATTGTTTGAAATTTAGGAGCTGTGAGAACCTGTGTGTTTTATGTGGGTGTTTGTACATAGAACATAGAACATTACAGCGCAGAACAGGCCCTTCGGCCTTCGAAGTTGCGCCGACCAATTATGAAAAAAACAATGCCCCTCCAAACTAAACCATTTCCTTCTCTTCCATAAACTTATCCACTAACCTCTTAAACGCCACCAAACTTGGCGCATCTACAACTGCTGTAGGCAGGACATTCCATACCCTAACCACCCACTGGGTAAAGAACCTACCTCTGATATCCGTCCTATAACTATCACCCCTTCATTTAAAGCTGTGTCCCCTCGTGCTAGCTTTCTCCATCTGAGGAAAAACGCTATCACTGTCCACCCTATCTAAACCTCTAATCATCTTAAATGTTTCGATAAGGTCTCCTCTTAGCCGCCTCCTTTCTAACGAAAACAACCTCAAATCCCTCAGCCTCTCTTCATAAGACCTGCCCTCCATACCAGGCAACATCCTGGTAAACCCCCTCTGTACCCTCTCCAATGCCTCCACATCTTTCTTATAATGTGGGGACCAGAACTGCACACAATACTCCAAGTGCGGCCGCACTAGAGTTTTGTACAGTTGCAACATGACGTTGCGGCTCCGAAATTCAATCCCCCTACCAATAAAAGCTAAGACTCCATATGCCTTCTTAACAACCTTATCGACTTGACTGCCTACTTTCAGGGATCTATGCACAAATACACCAAGATCCCTCTGTTCATCAACACTATTAAGAATCCTACCATTAGCCCTATACTCTACACATTTATTATTCCTGCCAAAGTGCATTACCTCACACTTTTCCACATTAAACTCCATTTGCCACCTCTCGGCCCAGCTCTGCAACTTGTCCAAGTCTCTCTGCAAACTATAACACCCCTCTTCACTATCTACCACTCCACCGACTTTAGTGTCATCTGCAAATTTACTAATCCATCCTTCAATACCCTCATCCAGATCATTTATAAAAATTACAAACAGCAGGGGCCCCAAAACAGACCCCTGAGGTACACCACTTGTCACCGAACTCCACGATGAATATCTCCCATCAACCACCACCCTCTGTCTTCTATCTGCTAGCCAATTCCTAATCCAATTAGCTAAATCACCCTCTATCCCATACATCTGCATTTTCTGCAGAAGCCTTCCATGGGGCACCTTATCGAACGCCTTACTAAAGTCCATATATACCACATCAACCGCCTTACCCCCATCCACCTCTTTGGTCACTTTTTCAAAAAACTCAATGAGGTTAGTAAGGCACGACCTACCCTTCACAAAACCATGCTGACTATCCCCAATCAATTCATTTCTCTCTAAATAACTATAAATCCTATCCCTAATAATTCTCTCCAATACTTTGCCCACAACAGAAGTAAGACTCACTGGCCTATAATTCCCTGGAAAGTCTCTCTTTCCCTTCTTGAACAATGGACCACATTCGCTATCCTCCAGTCTTCCAGAACTATACCCGTAACCAACGATGACCTGAAGATCAGAGCCAGAGGCTCTGCAATCGCCTCTCTTGCCTCCCAGAGAATCCTAGGGTAAATCCCGTCCGGCCCAGGGGACTTATCTAACTTATCTAACTTCAAACCCTATGGTATGGTATGGTAGGTATGTTTAATCATTGTTTTGGGCTACATCTGTGAAGGTTTATCTTTCTGGGGAATTAACCTTATCTTGAATCTTTAATTAAAAGCATTTTTGGAAGTTTAAAAACAGAATCACAAGAATGCTTAAGGAATTAATTTTGGTTATTGTTGTTGTAAAGCACATGATAAGTTTCTCTGTGTGTGGATGATATTTGTAGATTGAATCCTTTAAGCTTTGAGGTTTTCTGTCTGTGATTTAAATCAAACAGATTTTACAGAAGGAAGTGTAATAAAGCTTTTTGTCCCAAAAGTTACGAACCTGGAGCCATGTTTACTGGCCAGAGACTTGATTCCAGGATATTTTACTAAACATGTGGAATTTTAATCCGGACACAATTCACAAATGTGAGAATGAGAGTTTTAATTTGTAATGGTTATTTAAAATTTGGGACATGTGAAATGATTCTGACCAATATGATATTGGATTGATCTTGGTGTAAACTTCCTGTCGGGTCCAAAGATTTATTCCTGATGTAATTAACACAATGAAAAGTAAAATTCTGAATTGGATATTGAAGAAAAGAGTTCAAGAGGAGTGGTTATTAAATAGAAATGATTCCTAGACCGGATACTAGTTTCATTGCACTATATATAATATATGCAATCTATAACCATCCTGACTGGATTGAGTCCCGCCGAGAGGGGCTATACAAAAATTGAGTATCTTTTTTTATTCGGTGGTGTTAAAGAATTTCAAAATATAATAAAGACTACTAGAACTGAGTGGATTAATTTAGAATTAAAATCACAATGTGCCTTAGATACATATCTTACAGAGGTACTGTTTTCATAGAGACACATGTAACCACAGTTAGAAGATTTAAACATGGATTTCAGATTTAAACACATATCTTTGAAAATGGTTTTGTACACCTTGGCCAAATGCAGGCTGTCCAATGGGATAATGGGATGAAAGCTAAGTGAGGAGGACCACTTTCTTTAAGAATAATGCAGTCACAGAGCACAGTTTTCATCAGTATAAGTGCAAGTTCCCCAAGGCAGCAAGAATTCAATTTCTATTGAAAAGAAAGTGCTTCACAGACGTATTGAGAAACAATGGGAAAGGCTTTATGACTTACATAGTAGAAGTTGCTAGGTGGCAGAGGAAGGAAGCTTCCAGATTATATAGGCCAAAGAATTCCCATGCTGTCAGAGGGCAGAATGTAATTGGCTACGGTATATAACATTTATTAACAATGATTGACTTGGTATATAACATTTATTAACAATGATTGACTTGTACTAATGATACTTAGTTCATATCTGGCTTTTCTGATGGGAAATGCGAACTTGGAAAATGTATAATTGTATTGACAAATGTAATGTAACTTCAGAGAGGTGCTGGACTGCCCAAGCACTGGAAAACTGGTGCACATTGTTCAATAAATAAACATCTTTCACCAGGGTGTTGTCTCTGCGAGTCTTTGAATTAGCTAAAGTTTTGGCTTCACTTAGTCTCTGACAAAATCCCGTAACAGGTTAAAAATTCATTAAATTGCAGATTGACAGCTCTCTGTTGAGAAATTCTGTCAGTCTGGAGTGGCTCTCATTCTATATCCATCCAATCCCATTTAAAAGTTACTGATCATCTCTGCTTGACTACCCCCATAGGCAGCAAGTTCAAGATCATCATCATCAATCACAAGTCCCTGAATCTCCCCCAACGAGAGCCATCCTATATATTGAACACATTTTTAGTCCAGTCATATAGACATGTATCTGTCTGGCAACCTGCATGGGGATTTTCAGCTCTCTGTGTGCCGGACAGGAAGCAGTGAGCGTGGATCTGTCAATCAGACTCAATCAGCACCTTCAGGAGAATTGGGAGGGTGAATATTTGATACAGCAGAGCGAGAATGGAGGGAGAATGTGTGAGATGGAGATTTACAGCTTTTGGGGAATGAGAGAGGAAAGAATGTTCATTAGAATCATAAAATTGCTACATCTTATCAACTGTCCCTGAGCCTTCGCAATGAATTTCTCTTCTCGGGACATTCTTATCTCTGACGTGCTTCTACTGCACAAAACAGCTGCCTGATGCTAATAAGAAAGGCTCTGCTGAGCAAGTTTAATGCTCCATGACTGTGCCTTTAATGACTGAATGGCTGTAGGTCAAGCCAGCTCAGTCCCACGATGTTTTACATAACAGTTAGTAACATTCCATTTTGTTTTCACAGAACATCAGGATATAATCAATGTATATCATAGAATCATACAGTGCAGAAAGAGACCCTTCGGCCCATTGAGTCTGCACCGAACACAATCCCACCCAAGCTCTACACCCAGGCATAGAAGAATGTGACGGAGATTACAAGCGGGTCTTTAATAAGGTTTCTAAAGAGGTTCAGAAAGGAAATAGCGAGTTGGAGGAAATCCAGAATAAGTTAATCTGCAGTTACATTGGAAACGACCTGATAGAGGTTTATAAAATGTTGAGAGGAATAGATAGGGTGGACCCTCAGAGACTATTTCCCCGAGCGGAAATGGTCACTACGAGAGGGCACAGATTTAAGGTGCAGGGAAGCAAATACAGAGGAGATGTCAGGGGTAAGTTTTTCACTCAGAGGGTGGTGAGTGAATGGAATCGGCTGCCGTCGGAGGTTGTTGAGGCGAACTCACTGGGGTCTTTTAAAAGACTTCTGGATGAGTATATGGAAAAGAATAGGATAGGGGGTTATAGATAGGTCTGTGGATTGGTAGATGTGATCGGCGCAACTCGTGGGCCGAAGGGCCTGTTTGTGCTGTATTGTTCTATGTTCTATGAAACCTGTGTGTCTTATAGCTGAGTGCAATATACAAAGTGAAGGGAACTGGCAGATAAGTTGCAGAGTGGAGCTGATTGCTGGCAGGTCTGCCCTGGCAATCAATGACATTGGGAACAGGGAACAGATGAATGGGATGGGCACATACCAAATAACAGTAGTTATAGCTGGGGGAAAGGTAATTATGAGGCTATTAGGAGACATTTAGGGTGCATCGGGTGGAGCAGGAAATTGCAGGGGCTGGGGACATCTGAAATGTGGAGCATATTTAAGGAACAGCTTCTGCATGTCCTTAATGAATACGTACCTGCCAGGCAGGGAGGAAGTGGTCGAGTGAGGGAACCATGGTGTACTAGGGAAGTTGAATCTCTGGTGAAGAGGAAGAAGGAGGCCTATATAATGATGAGACGTGAAGGCTCAGTTAGGGCAATAGAGAGCTATAAATCAGCCAGGAAGGAGCTAAAGAGGGAGTTGAGAAGAGCTAGAAGAGGACACGAGAAGACTTTGGCGGATAGGATTAAGGAGAATCCTAAAGCTTTTTACAGCTATATAAATAATAAAACATTGGTTAGGGCAAGATTAGGGCCAGTCAGAGATAGCAGTGGGAAGTTGTGTGTGGAGCCTGAGGAGATAGGAGAGACACTGAATGAGTATTTTTTGTCAGTATTCACGCAGGAGAAAGACAATGTTGTCGGGGAGAATACTGCGATACCAGGTTGTAGACTGGGTAGGATTGAGGTTCATAAGGAGGAGGTGTTAGCGAATCTTGAGGGTATGAAAATTGATAAGTCCCCTGGGCCAGATGGGATTTACCCTAGGATTCTCTGGGAGGCTAGAGAGGAGATTGCAGAGCCTTTGGCTTTGATCTTCATGTCATCGTTGGCTACAGGTATAGTGCCGGAAGACTGGAGGATGGCAAATGTTGTCCCTTTGTTCAAAAAGGGGAGTAGGGACCATCCTGGAAATTATAGACCGGTGAGCCTGACTTCTGTTGTGGGCAAAGTCTTGGAAAGAATTATAAGGGATAGGATTTATAAGCATCTAGAGAGAAATAAATTGATTAGGGATAGTCAGCACGGTTTTGTGAAGGGTAGGTCGTGCCTCACAAACCTTATTGAGTTTTTTGAGGAGGTGACCAAAGAGGTAGATAAGGGTAAGGCAGTTGATGTAGTGTATATGGATTTTAGCAAAGCGTTTGATAAGGTTCCCCATGGTAGGCTACTGCAGAAAGTGCAGATGCATGGGATTGAAGGTGATTTAGCAGTTTGGATTAGGAATTGGCTAGCTGATAGAAGACAGAGGGTGGTGGTTGATGGGAAATATTCAACCTGGAGTGCAGTTACAAGTGGTGTACCTCAAGGATCTGTTTTAGGGCCACTGCTGTTTGTCATTTTTATAAATGACCTAGATGAGGGTGTAGAGGGTTGGATTAGTAAATTTGCTGACGATACCAAAGTGGGGGGAGTTGTAGACAGCGAGGATGAATGTTACAGTTTGCAGAGGGACATAGATAGGTTGCAGAGCTGGGCCGTGAGGTGGCAAATGGAATTCAATACGGATAAGTGTGAGGTGATTCACTTTGGTAGGAATAACAGGCATATGAAATATAGGGCTAATGGAAGGACCCTTAATAGTGTTGTCGAGCAGAGGGATCTTGGGGTACAAGTACATAGCTCTTTGAAAGTTGGCACCCAGGTTGATAAAGTTGTTAAGAAGGCATACGGTGTGTTAGCTTTTATTGGTAGAGGGATTGAATTTAGGAGCCGTGAGGTTATGTTACAACTGTACAAAACTTTGGTGCGGCCGCACTTGGAGTATTGCGTACAGTTCTGGTCGCCGCATTATAAGAAAGATGTGGAAGCATTGGAAAGGGTGCAGAGGAGGTTTACCAGGATGTTGCCTGGTATGGTGGGAAGGCCTTATGAGGAAAGGCTGAGGGACCTGAGGTTATTTTCATTAGAGAGAAGAAGGTTACGCGGTGACCTAATTGAGGCGTATAAGATGATCAAAGGACTGGATAGGGTGGATAGTGAGAGCCTTTTTCCTTGGATGGTGATGACCAACACGAGGGGACATAACTTTAAATTAAGAGGTGGTAGTTATAGGACGGATGTCAGAGGCAGGTTCTTTACACAGAGGGTGGTGAGGGCGTGGAATGCCCTGCCTGCAGCAGTTGTGGACTTGCCTACTTTGGGGGCATTCAAATGGTCGGTGGATAGGCATATGGATGATATTGGAATAGTTTAGGTTAGAGGATCCACTGCCCGGCGCAACATCGAGGGCCGAAGGGCCTGTACTGCGCTGTAATGTTCTATGTTCTATGTTCTATGATCTATGATAGAATGAGTGGTGCTCAGAAAAAAGCTGTTAGGCCAAACTTTGATTTACAGTCAGAAAATATCAGGCCAAATGAAGAATTAGAAGATGGGCAGCACAGTGGTTAGCACTGCTGCTTCACAGCTCCAGGGACCTGGGTTCGATTTCCAGCTTGGATCACTTTCTGTCTGGAATTCGCACATTCTCCTTGTGTCTACACGGGTTTCTTCCAGATACTCCAGTTTCCTCCCACAGTCCAAAGATGCGCGGGTTAGATTGATTGGCCATGCTAAAAATTGACTCTTAGTGTGCTGAGATGCGTAGGTTAGGGGGATTTGTGGGTAAGACATGTAGGGATATGGGGATAGGGCCTGGGTGGGATTGTGGTCAGTGCAGACTCGATGGGCTGAATGGCCTCTCTCTGTACTATAGGATTTCTAAGATCCCATGGGGAATTTGAGGAAGTGAATTTAGCCACAAAGTGACACCCCTCCTGAAGCAGACCACTCCCCATGTTTAGCTACAATCAAACAACCTGAAACACAAATCAGTCATCAGTGGGGGGATATAGTTATTGTCTCCAAAACCAGGACAATTGAAAGCTCTCTCCCCTGTCTTTCCTGTGCATGCTGATGTGTGAGGTTAGCCATGACTTCTGCATTGTCATGATGTGGATGTGGTTAACCATGTAGATTAGCCATGCTAAATTGTCCCTTAGTGTCAGGGGAACTCGCTAGGGTAAATGCATGGGCCTGGGTGGGATTGTGATTGGTGCAGACTCGATGGGCCAAATGGCCTCCTTCCGCGCTGTAGGATGATCCACAACCCTTTCTGAAATTTGAATGCCCAACTGAAAGAATATTGTACATTTGATTCATAATTGTTAAAGCAGGGTGTTTGCAATCGTCATAAATTCAAAGAATTAGTTTGGAAAAGGAATAAAGATTAATTTGAACTGCCATGAGCTTTTCTTTGAAATAAATTGAAACTGTTCTAAAATGTGAAAGGAATGTATTTGGGTTTGAAATTAACTTTGTTCAAGGTTGTTCAAGGTTAGAATTGTGGAGGCCAATTGGCTCCAAAACAGAAAGATAAGGTTGCAGTTTGGCAGCAATCCAATTTCAACTTTCCAAAACATTTGAATTAAAATTGTTGAGATTATATTAACAATACGTTTCTTAAAGTATTTCTTTCAACTTTGACTAAGTAGCAAATATTGGAAATTGAAATTGACATTTAAAAATAGGATAGACAAAAGAGATGAAATGTGAGCAAAATTGATGAAAATAACACGAGAAGATTTTTAAATTATATACATTGACACACTTGCGTACCAAGTTTCTTATGCCCACTCCCTGCCTCTCTACGTTCTACAGAAAAATTAATCCTTTCAGCCGACAGTTGATTTTTATATATATATATAAATCTCCATACAGCCTTTGTTTTCAATGTAACCTGTGATTTGATACATTCCCTCACTTGGATCTTGACCAGAGCTAATTGGATTGTTTGTGTTTTTCAAACAAGTGATGATAGTTTCCAACTCTGAGTGAAATCAGCAGTCTTGAGACTTAAAGCAGACAATAAAAGACTTTACCTTTCAGAGAACTTGCTTTGGTTATTGGAGTTGATAAATATCTGACTTGAGTTGCTATTTCAAGCATTTAAAATGGAAATTACCTGATGTTTAAGGAAAAAAACGAAGTTGATAATGCCTGGGATCAAATACAAATTTGGTGCAGCACGCTGACACTATGGTTAGGACTGCTGTCTCACAGTGCCAGGAACAGTGGTTCAATTCCTGGCTTGGGTCACTATCTGGGTACAATCTGCATATTCTCTCTGTATCTGTGTGGGTTTCCTCTGGGTGCTCTAGTTGAAGAAACATGCTGGTTAGGTGCATTGACCACGCTAATTTTTTCCTCTGTACCCAAACAGGCGCCCGTGTGTGGTGACTAATGGATTTTCACAGGAACTGCAATGCAGTTCTTGTGACTCTAAGCCTACTTTTGACTAATGAATAAACTTAAACTTTAAATGTTTTTAAAGTTTAATTATTAGTGTCACAAATGGACTTATATTAACGCTGTAATAAGATTGTTGAGAAAGGTTCAGTTTTTGTTTTAGGTATGAGAATATTTCATGTTTTAAAAGATTCTCCAGAACTGTAATTTAAAGGAATACATATACTCGGGTATTGATGAACATTTTGGTAAAAGGGACATATAGACGAGGTGAATAAGGTGACAGCTTTCTCTTGGAGATATTTGTGTCTTTGTGAACTTTTTGAGGGAATTCAATTTGATAATCTGGGACATTGAGACTGTACAGGGGAAAATAAGCAAATACATTGAGATGGAAAACCCATTTGACCTTGGCTTTTAACTTTATTTTGAAGTTTCCAGCAGAATTATTGAATGGTGCATCTTTGACAGACAGCGGAATCCAGGATGATAATTACTAAAATACACAGCACCAACCCTAGAGACCCAATAAACCTTCCACAAATATAAAACTTGTGGGAGAGGGCAGAGAGATGCCAACAAGTAGGACAAAAGAACACTGTCTTGGTAGTAACAACATGAGAGACAATATTTAACGGGTAGGGAAATGTCTGAAAATGGCTTTTGAATGTGAGACACTGACAGAGGATTGAAGAAGGAATTAGAACACCAATGTGAAGTTGCAGAAATGCTTTGTCAATTATGAATCAGCTAACATCCGAGAATACATGGTGCAGATGCACTGAAGAATACAGAATGGCACAGTGGTTAGCATTGCTGTCTCATAGCGCCAAGGATCCAGTTTCAATTCCAGCCTCGAGAGACTGTGTGGTGTGTGCACGTTCTCCACGTGTCTATATGGGTTTCCCCTGGGTACTCCGCTTTCCTCCCACAGTCCGAAGATCTGTAGATTCTGTTGATTGGCCATAGTAAATTGCCCATTAGTGTCAGGAGGACAAGAAGGCAAATAACTGAGATTATGGGGATAGAGCCTGGGTAGGATTGCATCCTGTGCAGACTCGATGGGCCAGATCATCATAGAACTCTACAGTGCAGAAAGAGGCCCTTCAGCCCATCGAGTCTGCACTGACCACAATCCCAACCAGGCCCTATCCCCATATCCCTACATATTATATCCATGATCTATATACATCCCTGGACACTAAGGAGCAATTTCTTAGCATGGCCAATCAACTTAACCCGCACATCTTTGGACGATGGGAGGAAACCAGAGTACCTGGAGGAAACCCACACAGACACGAGGAGAATGTGCAAACTCCACACAGTCAGTGACCCGAGCCAGGAATCGAACCCAGGACCCTGGAGCTGTAAAGCAGCAGTGCTAACCACTGTCGCCCAAGGTGACCTTCGCATGCACTGAAATGATTTTATGATTCTATTGAGATTTGGTCAGCTATTTGACAAACAGCTTGACGTGAAATGGTTAATATGGCCTGAAGAGTAAGAAATCATTTTGAAATGATCAGGGCATTGACACATACTCCAGAGAGAAGTTGACTGTCAGACAAAATTAAGTGGAATTTTGGATTGGGGCAAATAAAGGCCAGAGAGAAACAATACTTCATAATAATTAAGTACAAGATGCGTACAGATGAGAGGACATTTTAAAAATGAGCATTTTTTTCAGTCTATGCAATTTATACAACAATTGCATGTTATCACTGCTTTAATATCTAATTATACAGCATCAATTATACGTAAAAATTAGTCGTGAGAAGACGATTGTAAAGGAAAAGGAATTTGCCTACCTTGAACTAGGCCAATGATTAAAAGAGAGGGGGGAACGTCAAAGTGAATTAATAGATTTAGTGAAAGGGGTCATAGATGTAAGATCCTTGCATTAAAGTAAAATCACGTGTTAGTCAAATTGTCCACTTCAAGGTTCTAACATCTACTTGTACAAGGAACAAACAGTTTCTGGATTATAGACAAGTCTTTGGGCAAAGTTTTAACAACAAACTTACATAAGCAAGCCAGGAATTTTAGAAGCTAAGGTTGATGAAGATTGTTCTCTCCAAGGGGAGGCGGGGTGGGAGGTTGCAGGGATTGAAAGGTTCTGGGAAGGTGGGGATGGAAGGTGAGGTGGACGTTCAGAGCGGAATGGGGAGAAGTGAGAAAGGTTGATGGGGTGGGTGGGGGGGAACAGCCGGTCTAGAGGGGGAGCAGTGGTCGGGAGTAAGGCAGACAGGATACAGAGAACGGAGAGGTAATGGGAGGGATGACGGGGATGGAGGTGGGGGGAAGAGGGAGAGGTAAAAGGGAAGGTATGGGGTGGAGGTAGAGGGAGGAGGGAGAGGTAAAAGGGAAGGAAAGGGTTGGGAGTGGGGGAGGAGGGAAGTGGGGGGAAAGGAGAGGATAGGGTGAGGTGGTTGGGGAAGGAGAGAGGGAGGATGGGGAATGTCCTGTTGGCAGGCGAATGTGTCAACTAAAGGAATAAGTCCCAGGAGTTTGGAAACAAAAGCTTTCCACCTTAAGTGACCTTGCTAACGGAACGTCCCCATCCAATCCAGTGAATACCCACTTCTACTTCGTGTCAGCATGGAGTCACTGCGCCCACCCGCCCCCCAGCCCCATTTTCCATCCCAGATCCAGGATTTTGGGCTCCGGTTGAGTAATGGCGGCCACAGTTCCCACAAGCACCCGCGCTCCAGCAACCAGCCTATTCATCGCATAGGCGGCTCGGGACTGCGCATGTCCAAGTGGCGAAGGGCAGCTGCGCATATGCGGGGCCCGCCCCTCCTCCGATAGTCATAATCAGGTGTTGACCAATGAGAATAGTTGGAGGACCGGAAGGACTCTGGTCCTCCAACCAATCAGAGAGCGGGCTTTGTGACAATGCAGATTGAACTTGAGCAAGCCTCAAACCTAATAAACTTTTGTCAGTAAAAATATTTGATTTTTCTTGATGAGTTTGATCCACTTTAGAAAAGTGAGTGAAAAAAGTTCCAAGACTTTTTAAAAAAGAGTGAGGTAAGATGAAAAGGGATTTCATCAGTGAACGAAGTTTTGGAATTCTCAGCTCTTGAAGACTGTGAAGCCTCAGTCATCAAGTATTTTCAGGAGAGAGATTAATTGGTTTCTAGATATTAAAGATATCCGGTGATAGGGGAGAATAATGCTGGGGTTGATGAGCCAATGATCTCATTGAATGGTTGAAAAGTCTTGATAAGCCAAATGGTCAACTGCAGTTCCTATTTGTTGTGCTCTCTGTGTCCAGAAGCGGTGACCATGAGTATGTCACTCAGCACCTTCAGGAGAATTGGAAGGCTGAGTATTAGATAAAGCAGAGTGAGAATGGAGGGAGAGTGTGTGAGATGGAGATTTATAGCTTTGGGGGAATGATAGAGGAAAGAATGTTCCATAGAAACCAGAATTGTCTGTTCTGATGAATTTTGTAAATTTGTTTTACAGGATATTGAAAGAAGAGGTATAGACAGAAATATCAAATGTCACATCTAGATCTGACAGAGCCATACTCCTCAGGACCCAGAATATCATCGGCCTTGGAATCTAGAAGGAGAAATGATTGTCCAGTGTGTCAATTTGAAAAGATTTGGAATGTCAGTGTGACTGGAAAAACATCAACACACGGGCACACCCGAGTCACTGTGAATTCTCAGTATAGAACATAGAATATTACAGCGCAGTACAGGCCCTTCGGCCCTCGATGTTGCACCGACCAGTGGAACCAATCTAATGACCCTCTAACCTAAACTATTCCAATATTATCCATATGCCTGTCCGATGACCATTTGAATGTCTTTAAAGCTGATGAGTCCACAACTGTTGCAGGCAGGGCATTCCACATCCTTACTACCCTCTGAGTAGAGAACCTACGTCTGACATCCGTCCTATAATTATCCACCCTCAATTTAAAGCTATGCCCTCTCATATTAGCCATCATCATCTGAGGAAAAAGGCTCTCACTGTCCATCCTATCTAATCCTCTGATCATTTTGTATGCCTCAATTAGATCTCCTCTCAACCTTCTTCTCTCTAATGAAAATAACCTCAAGTCCCTCAGCCTTTCCTCATAAGATCTTCCCACCACACCAGGCAGCATCCTGGTAAATCTCCTCTGTACCTTTTCCAATGCCTTCACATCTTTCTTATAATGCGGCGACCAGAACTGTACACAATAATCCAAGTGCGGCTGCACCAGAGTATATAGAATATATATTTCACTTTATAATTATCTTAACCTAGTTTATTTATTTTATATATAATTATACATTTTATACACATTACATATTATATATCTCAGCAATTTATTACCTAAACCTAGTTCATTCCAGTGCATTGACTAAAGAGCTTTAACCAGTTACACAATCTGAATAAATATCACACCATTCACAGCAGGGAAAGACTGAACTTGCATTCTGTGTATGGACGAGGTTTCAACTGATTGCCCACCCAAGAGAGAGGCAAGAACACTTGCACCATGGAGAAACCATGGACGTTTGAGGACTGTGGGAAGGGATACAGATTCCCAATGGAGTTGGAAGTTCATCGGCACAGCCACACTGGGGAGAGGTTATTCATCTGCTCTCAATGTAGGAGGGGATTCACTCAGCTATCCGGTCTGAACATATACCAGCGAGTTCACACTGGAAAGAGGCCATTCACCTATTTTGGGTATGGCAAGGGATTCAGTAATTCATCCAGCCTGCTGTGACACCAGTGACTCCACAATGGGGAGAAACCACTCGCTTGCTCTCACTGTGGGAAGTGATTCACTGTCTTATCCCATCTGCAGACACACCAGTGAGTTCACACTAGGGAGAGGCCCTTCACCAGCTCTGTGTGGGATTCACTCAACTATCGCATCTGCAGACACACCAGTGATTTCACACTGGAGAGAGGCCATTATCTGCTCTGAATGTGGTGAGAGATTCAGTCAGTCTGCTGAGTCACCAGCGAGTTCACGAGCAATTCCAGGGTTTGGATCCTGATATTGTTTCTGCTCTCAGTTACATCCAGGACTGCATTTTGTTCATTCTCACAGTTGGTCAATGGGGAGGATCAGAGCGTTTCTTTCTGCTGGACTGGCCAGTCTCATGACTTTGCCTCCAGTGGGCTGATGCTCACCTAATCTTGTCGCAAATACCTGATTTCAAATTTCACAAGGATCACAATGTGACAGGGAGGTTAAGAGATATTTAGTCAGCATTTGAAACACCCCCAATGCCCATCCAATTTCCTCCACCCTCATAAGCAGCGAGTTTCAGGTCATTAACATTCACTGCATCAAAATATTCTCCCTCACATTCCTCCCCCCAGCTGTATCTCTGAAATCTGCGTTCCCCTCATCCTTATTCCTTCAGCTAATGAAAACAGCTTTTCTTTGTCCGCCTTATCTAAACCTGTCAGAATCTCGTCCACCTCTATCAAATCTCCCCTCAACTCCCTTTGTTCCAAACTCAACAACCTCAACCTGACATTGACAAAGAACAAACTAACAGAATATGTTAATATCAAGTAAGTTTGTTCAATTTCTGTTTTAAAGATATTGTGAATATATTGTCCTGGACAGTAAAGGAATTCGAATAGTTCACCTTTGATATTTGTTAAATAGAATAGACCGATCTGGCATCCACCTATGGGCTCGTGAAAATATGGAATGTGTACATAGAACAAAAAAGTTGATCACCTCTTTGATATTTCATTTCTCTTGTGTCACTGGTTAAAGCTCTTATCACACTCAGTGCACTGAAACACTTTCACTTGGGGGTGGGTGTGTGTCTCAATGCTTTTGCAGTCACACTAATACTTAAAATATTTTGAAGCCGATAAACAGACGAAGGTTTGTCCAATGTTTCGAGATTGATAATATTCAGATCCTAAGGATTCATGAGATTCAGAAGTGATGTTTGAGATTTCTCTCTCTGATTCCTATTCTTCTCACCCACTTTCTCAAAAGTGCATCAATCTCATTGGGAAAAGTCCAGAAAAAATCAAATATTTTTACTGATAAAAGTTTATTAACGAAACAGAACATGGTTAAAACAAACAGAAAATGACTTGAGGACTGAAGACAACCAGAGTAAAAGAATGTTCACAATGTTCTGAACGTGAATGGTTTCTCTTTGATTCATCTGTTCCCTGCCCTCTTTGTGGCAAAGGCAAAATTCTCTGGACAGTAAAAATAACTTTATTTAATAATTTTATTTATTTTGGTCACCCTAACATAGAATGATATTATTAAACTAGAAAGAGTGCGGAAAAGATTTACTAGGATGCTGTCGGGACTTGATAGATTGAGTTTTAAGGAGAGACTGAATAGACTGAGACTTTTCTCTCTGGAGCATAGGATGCTGAAGGGTGACCTTATAGAGGTTCATAAAATAATGAGGGACATAGACAAATTAGATAGTCAATATCTTTTCCCAAAGGTAGGGGAGTCTAAAACTAGATAGCATAGGTTTAAGGGGAGAGATACAAAAGTGTCCAGAGGGGCAATTTTTTCACACAGAGAGTGGTGAGTGTCTGGAACAAGCTGCCAGAGACAGTAGTGGAGGCAGTTCCAATTTTATCTTTTAAAAAGCATTTAGATAGTTACATAGGTGCGATGAGTATAGAGGGAAATGGGCCAAATGCGGGCGATTGGGATTAGCTTAGGGGTTTTCAAAAAAGGAGAGCGACATGGACAAGTTGGGCCAAAGAGCCTGTTTCCATCCTGTAAACCTGTATGATTCTAATGAAAAAAGGTTTACTGAAGAACTAAAACATTGACTTTTACAACTTCATGCGGATCAGTCCATAAAAGCATAACCCTCTCTGGTCCTTTGGTAGGAATTCTTGTGGAATTCAGCCTCGGGAGTCTGGCTCCTTCTTTAACAGTAATTTCCTTGGAGTTCACCCTCAGGAGTCATCAGTACTTGGTTTGCAAGGAAGGCCTTCAAAACCTCTACTTTTATCCCCAACGTGACTATGACCTCGGGTCAGAATTGGGCCTGTTGTATCGTGACAATTGGTCAATTTGATCACTAGATTTATTTGACTGGATCTCTAATTACTTGCACCCACCTTCTCATTATCTTAGACAGGAATACAATAGAGGAATTTTATCTGATTCTTATTCACAGTCTCAAATGTTGAGGCAGAGTTTGAAGGTCTCTCTTGCCATACAATTATCTTCTTTGCACATTCTTTACATACACAGAAATTGAGGTTTCACATTTTTACAGCAAGTAAAACTCAGGCTTCTACTATAAGTAGTGATTATTGATTCATTAATGGTAACCCAATTAAGGCTCACAACTCATTCAAGCATGTTACTGACCATTAATTAATGAATTAATTAATGTTACTGATTCATTAATACAGAAATCTTTAATATACTTGATTGATATAAAATTAACTCATTCAGAGAGAAGAACAGAGGATGTTGCAAATACTCAGCTGGTCGAGCAGAATCTATTGGAAGAGGAAGCAGAGAGTCAAACCAAACTCTTCCTGTCCTAACAGATATTGCCAGAGCTGCTGAGTTTCCCCAGCAATCCTCTGCTCTTGTTTCCAATTCCAGCATCTGCGGCATTTTGCTGATTTTACACTTGTTTAAAAAGACAGTCTGTCAGAGTCATACATCACAGAAAAGGCCCTTTGGCCCATCCAGTCTGCACTATGGGAGAGAAATAAGATGAATTGAGCCTTGGAGACTGTTACAAACTTCAAGAAGTGTTCACTCCACATGCATGTGAGAGAGCTGGACTGCGATCTGAAATCTCAGGTTGCCTGCAAGCCCTCTCTGCCCCTGCTACACGTTATTATATACTTTTTTCAAGTCACAGAAATTTACATTAGCATACTCATTCCTCGAGTTGAATACAAGATGGTTCTTTTAATCTCGTTATGCAGACTGCATTGTCCAGTACAACTTTGTTCATTAATTCCCTGGGCAGTTCCTTTCACCTGATTATAATGTCAAAGCATTGTATTTGCCCAACAGATTTGCACTGATGTGTTCTCCCTGCTCTGCTAGGTGATCATGTTTTACAGAAGACTCTACCCTCCCGAGACTATATGGAGCCTGGCTGTATTAATGCCGGTTCTCATGATAATTCAGAATGATTTCCTGCACTTCAGAAGCTGATAATGTGTTAATTGTTATCTATTGGCCTTTAGCTGTATGCATTAACCCTTTCCTTCTCTCTAGTGAGGCTTGGCTCCCTGGGCTTGCTCTATGTAGCCCTGCACGAAACACACTGAAATTAAATATGAACAGACATATAAATTAAAATATAAAGGACACAATCTCTGATATTGCCCTACAACAGCACCAACCATAACTACCTCTAAAGACATACTCATGCCATTTTCCTACACTTGTTCCGTATCGTAACAGATAATGATTTTCTTTCTTCCTCATCTTCAGATTGAACACTGTCCTTGGCGGAACATGAGGTCCTGTAACTTATCAAAATAATTTATTTTTTCAAACTATTTCTGCTGGCTTCTTCAAACGTTTACATCGATACAGTCTTATTTCTTCAAATATCATCTCGCCTTCACAATATGATTACCTGTTATATCGATTCACTCCTAATAAATTAATCAAGGTTCATTACTGAATAATGCTTAGCTTCAGGACTGGCTTTTACCACAAAATCAATACACAGTCAATTCAGGAAAGTTACAGAATGTGAAATGCTGCAGGAAGCCGTGTGTTGGAGGTTAAAAAAGGGCTTCCTTGACCTTGTTACAGTGAATACTGATTTGGGGGCTGCATGCTGGCACACTGGTTTGCACTGCTGGCTCACAGCGCCAGGGATCCATGTTCAATTCTGTCCTCAGGTCACTGCAGTGTAGAGTTTGCACATTCTCTCCATGATTGAGTGGGTTTCTTCCGACAGTCCAAAGACGTGCTGGTTAGGTTGACTGGCTATGCTAAATTGAGCCTAGTGTCAGAGGGATTGGCAGGGTAAATACGTGGGGAATAGGGCCTGGGTGGGATTGTAGTTGATGCAAACTTGATGGGCCAAATGCATTGTCGGGATTCTGTGTAAATATGTTATGAAAGTGACTTAATTTCAAAACTAAATTTTATTCCCCATACATACCCACAGTTTCCTACGTTACAACAGTGATTACATTTCAAAAGTGCTCTGTTGGCTGTAAAACACAGTCGGAGAGTCAGTGGATGTGAGAGGTGCTGTAGAAATGCAATTCTGTTCGAATTGACCTCAAACTAGGATATGTTATAGGATAGAATCATAGAATCCCTACAGTGCAGAAGGAGGCCATTTGGCCCATCAAGTCTGTACCGACCACAATCCCATTCAGGCCCTATCCCCATATCCCTATATATTTACCCGTTAATCCCTCTAACCTATGCCTCTCAGGACTCAAAGGGGTCGTATGTCCTCAGCTAAACCACTGACAAATATTGAGTGTTAATTTCATTTAATAATGAAGTTTTTGACACCATTTCGAACACACTGTGAAACTCCAGACACCCAGAGTTATTTGTTTTAAAACACAGCAAATTGTTGTGATTAGGAATTCACTGTGTGTAAATGGCGCTGGAAGCTGATTGGATTGTACCTTCCCAAAGGAAATTCGACACATTCTTGGGAAGAAAATGAAATAGTTCAGCAATGGGATTAAATAACTGCAAAGAGCTGGCATGGGGCAAAGTGGGCCAAATGGACTCCTTCTGTGCGCCAGGAGGCTTGCGTGAGTGTGAAGTGAATGGCAATAACCCGGAACCCACTTCCTTCAAGAGAAGGAAGCATAAGTGGTTAGCACTGCCGCTTCAGGAACCCGGGTCCAATTCCTGGTTTGGGTTCACTGTGTGGAGTTTGCACGTTCTCCCTGTGTCTGCACGGGTTTTTTTCCGGGCGCTCTGCTTTCCTCCCCCATCTGAAAAACATGCTGGTTTAGATGCATCGATCTGAACAGGCGCCGGACTGTGGCAACTAGGAGAATTTCACAAAAACTTCATTGCACTGTTAATGTAATGTGACCAACAATTACGAATAAATAAACGGAATAGAAACAGAGATGGTAGAAGTTTTCATTGGGAAAGTGGAAATAAATTTATAGGAATACAGAGATAGAAAAGGGTAATGATTTGATCTACACCAAGCCAGCAATGCTGAATTGGCCTATTTCTGAGCTTAATGTCTGTCTGATCTTAAGAGAAATATCAGCTGTTCCAGTCTCTCCAACCCACTGAGATCTCTCATCCCTGCAGTCATTCTCAGACATCTCCTCTGCACCCTCTCTAAGAATAGCACATCTTTCCTGAAGTGTGGGCCCCATGTATAGAGTTCCATTCTAGTGGGATTAAATTGCAAAGCAGGGAGGTTGTGTTCAACTTGTTCAAAACTAGGGTTAGACTACACTGGGAGCACTGTCAACATCTGTGATCTCCATTTAGTTAAAGGAAATAGAGGCTCTGCAGAAGAAGCAACAAAATTTCACAAGAATAATCCCAGAACGGAGAACATTCAACCCTCAGGAAAGGCTGGGGCTGCTTTGCTCTGGAAAAGAGAAGGCTGAAGGGTGGCCTGATGCATGTCAAAGAACAAAACAGCGTGGGAAACAGGCCCTTCGGCCCAACGAGCCCGCGCCGCCACCCCGATGTTCCCACCTCTACACGCGACCCCTGTCTATGTTTATAGATCTATGGATTAAAAACCAAATTTGAGACAATTTAGTGAGAATTTGTTTTGCCAATTAGCCTAAGAGCACATCTTTGGGATGTGGGAGGAAACCGGAGCGCCCGGAGAAAACCCATGCAAGCACGGGGAGAATGCGCAAACTCCCACAGACACAGGGCCCAAATCCCTGTATCTGCACAGCACAGCGATAGTCACTGAGCTGTCGTGTTGCCCATCAAATGGTCCAGGTCAAGCGTTCACTAACGACGTGAAACACTAGGATACTCAAAAAAAAATCCAAGAGCAGCCCTCTCACGACCCATCGCGTGTATGCCCCTCGTTAGACAACAAGGTGGACCAAAGCACCTGCAGGATAAAAAGTCTTTGAGATAATGAAAGGCTTCCATAATCCAATAGGGATTTCAGTGTGAAACCTCTTTACTCAGCGAGTGGAGAGAATGCGGAACTCAGTACCACAGCGAGTGGTTGAGGTAAACAGCATGAATACATTGAAGGGGAAGCTAGATACATACGTGAGGGGGAAAGGAATAGGGGGATATGCTGATGGCGGGGGAGTGGTGGGTGGAGGCTCATGTGGAGCACAGACCAATTGAGCAGACTGGCCTGGGCCTGTGCTGTGGGCTCAACGGAACACAGACAAATATATTTATTTTGTATCTACCTGTAGTGGTAGGAAAAACACTACTTACTATCCAGGATAAAATAAATGTTCTTCATCAGCTTTTGTGGGTCATTTTAGTGGAAATGTGCTCTCCCAGAGTCAAAGAGCATCAGCCCACTGGAAGCAAACTCGAGAGACCAGCCAGTCCAGTAGAAACAAACCCTCCGACTCTCCCACTGTCAGAATGAACATGGTTCAGTCCTGGATGTGATTAACAGCAGCAATAACAGCAGAATCCAACCCCTGTCATCACTGGTGAACTCGCTGGTGTCTCCGCAGGTGTGTGGACTCAATGAATCCTTTCCCGCACAGAGAACAGATGAAAGGTCTCTCCCCGCTGTGGAATCGCTGGTGTCGCCGGAGGTTGGACAATTTCCTGAACCTCTTTGTGCAGTGAGAGCAGCTGAACGGTCTCTCCTCCGTGTGAACGCGCTGGTGGTCCCGCAGGTTGGATGACCATCTGAACCTCATCGCGCAGTGTGAGCAGCTGAAGGGTCTCTCCTCGGTGTGAACGCGCTGGTGGGACACCAGTTCCCAAGAGCTGTTGAAACCACTCCCGCAGTCGGAGCATTTGAAAGGTCTCTCGTTGGTGTGACTGATCTTGTGTCTCAGCAGGTGGGATAACCGAATGAATCCCTTCTCACACACAGAGCAGGTGAACGGCCTCTCCCCGGTGTGATTGCGTTTATGAGTTTCCAGATCAGATGGGCACATGTATCCCTTCCCACAGTCCCCACATTTCCACGGTTTCTCCATGGTGCGGGTGTCCCTGTGACTCTACAGGTTAAACAATCAGTTAAATCTCACACAGGACACGGGTACAGCAATCTCTCCCCTGCTGTGAAAATATATTTTCAGGCTGTGTAACTGATCAATGTTCTTTCCACACTCAAGTACACTGGAACAGTCTCATTCAAACGTGTGTGTGTATATGTGTCTGTGTGTATATGTCTCTCGGTGCTTTTCCAGTCACACCGCCGTTTAAAATCTTCTGTAACAGACAGAACAGAAAAACCTTTCTCCTTCTGGGTTCGAAGGTCGATATATTCAGGGGCGCGATGAATTGAATCAGGATGTCAGATGTTGATGTGACGCTTGGTTTGAGATTTCTGTCTGTTAACCCTCACCTTCTGATATCCTGTAAAAGGAATTTACAAAAGTCACGACTGTCAGCGTAGAATTGAAATTCAGAACAGACAATTCTACTTTCTGTGGAACATTCTTTCCTCTGTCATTCCCAAAAAGCTGTAAATCTCCATCCCACACACTCTCCCTCCATTCTCACTCTGCTGTATCAAATATTCACCCTCCCAATTCTCCTTAGAGAGTTGACTGAAGCTGATTGAGAGATCCATGCTTCCTGTCCTGGACCCAGAGAGCTGAAAATCTCCAAGCAGACTGCCGTATATCTATATGACTGGACCATAAATGTGGATTATACAGACTGGACTCTTGTCCTTTCCCTTCAGTGGCTAATGGCAGACAGGTCACGAGGACCCAATGAACTGCACACAAGGCTTTCAACAGAGGTTGCTGAAGAGACGGTGAACACTTCGGTTGAAATTTTTCAGAATTCGCTAAATTCCAAGAGGATATCAGAAGGTTGGAAAACAGCCCTTGTCAAAAAAAGGAGTAAGGCAGAAGGCAGGGAACTCTAGGACAATTAGTTTAACATCTGTTATTGGAAAGTCACTGGAATCAATTACCCAAGAGGAAATGGCTAATCATCTAGGAGAGCTGAATAAAGTCAAACCAAGTCAACATGCTTTTATGAAAGATAAATTATGTCTGACAAATTTGCTTAAATTCTTGGAGGATGTAAGAGGGAGAGTAGATCGAGAGCAATCTGTAGATGTAGTGTACTTAGATAGAGTGGCACGGTAGTACTGTTGCCTCACAACGCCAGGGACCTGCCTTCAATTCTGGCCTTGAGTATAGTCTGGGTGGAATTTGCACATTCTCTCCATGTCTGCACAGGTTTCCTCCCCATAGTCAAAACATGTACAGGTTAGGTTGATTGGCCGTACTAAATTGCTTTTCTCTGTTCAAAAAGATGCAGGTTAGGGGATTAGTGAGATAAAAATGTGTGGTTATGGGGATTGGGCCTGGGAAAGATGCTCTGTTGGAGAGTTGGTGCAGACTTGGGGGGCCAATTGGCCTTCTTCTGCACTCTAGGATTCTACAATTTCCAAAAGGCATTTGTCAAGGTGCCACATAAGAGGTTGGTGCATAAACTAAAAGCCCATGGAATTGACGGAAGTGTATAAACATGGATTGAAAACTAATCATCGCATAAAAAAAACAGAAAAATGTAACTACTGGAGTATCACAGAGATCAGTTCTTGGCCCATAAGTGTTCATTATTCAATTAATGAGAAAGAAACAGAATGTCAGGTTTCCAAATAATATGAAGGTAGGTGGAAGGATATGTGATGAGAATATTTTGATTCTGCAATGGGATATAGATAGATTGGATGACAAAAATCTGGCAAATGGAGTTTAACATGGAAAAGTGTGAGATAATGTACTTCAGTAGAAAGAAGCAAAAGGCAGACTATCAACATTGAAGAGATGCTTAGGTGGGTGAAGTATAGAGAGATCTAAATGTTCTTGTGCATGAATCATAAAAAGCTAGCAAGCAGCTCCCACAATTGGTAAGAAGGAAAATGGAATTTTGACCTTTATTGCGAAGGGATTGGAGTTTAAAAACAGGGAAGTTTTGTAGAACTGCACAGTGTGTTGGTGAGGCCTCACCTGGAATACAGTTTTGATCCCCTTGATTAAACAAGGGTATAGGAACATTGGAGGTAGCCCAAAGGAGATTCGCCGGTTAATTCTTGGGATGAGGGGGTTGTTCAATCAAGAGAAAAAAAATTGTCTAGATCTGTATTCATTGAAGTTTTGAAGACAAAGGGGTGACTTTATTAAAACATGTAAGATCTTGAAGTGGTTTGACAGGTAGATGGTTTATTTTCACAGTGGGAGAGTGTCAAACAAGGTAAAGGATTTAAAACTCAGACGTGCAGAAATTTCTTCTCACAGAGGATGATGAAGCTCTGGAATTTTCTGCTCCAAGGGGAAGTGGAGGCTGGATCATTGGAAAAATTAGGAGTGGAGGTGGGTAAATATTTGACAGATGGAGGAATTGAAGGCTACGGGGAAATGGCACAGGAAATGAACGGCGGGAGAGGCTTGAAGGGCCTGGTGGCCACTCTCGCTTCTATTTCTCGTGATCAGCTTCTGCAAGTCAACAGTTTCCCTCCAGAATCAGAAAAGGAAATGGAAAAGGGGGGTGGGGGGGCTGAAGAAAGTGTTTTACTCACAGATGACAGGAGGAAGTCTGAACCTGTCTGAAGCTCAATTTTCATTCAGGGAGAAGCAGCACCAGATTTGCAGGACAAGAATGAGCAGGTGAACAAGCTCACCGTCCAGCTTCCGCATTCAGCCAATGGGGGGACTCTGATTGGCTGGAGGACAAGAGTCCTTCCGGGCTGCCTTCTCTCTCCATTGGTCCAAACCGGTGAGAGGCGGCGACCAGAGCAGAGTACTTCCGATATTTCGGAGTTCCCATTGGTCAATCCCGCGCAGATAGACAATGAGGGGCGGAGCCCCACGCGGGGGGGTGGGCGGGGCTTGGCCCTCCAGCCGCGCCGAGCTGCTGTCCAATGGAAGAGCCGGGCGGACAGTGGGCAGTGCGCCGGCTCTGTCCCGGGCCCGGCCCCACACCCGCACATGCGCATTCACCCCAAACCTGCGCGTTTGATTCATTGCTCACCAGCTCTGGCCAATGGGAAGAGTCGGAGGAAGGGAAGGACTCTGGTCCTCCAGCCAATCAGAGGGCAGGCTTTGTGTGAATGAAGATTGAGTTTCAGACAGATTCAAACATCCTCCTGTCTCTCCCATTTGTTTGCACTTCAGTCCTACACTCCTGCTCTAGGGACCCTTGATGCAGAGAGGGTCAGGCCGGGCCAGGATGCCAATGTCCTTGTGAACCTGCTCCTAGGCCTGGTGAAATGTGCCATTTACAGGTCCAGGCTGCGGGCGATCGAGGGGGGCCATCCATCCTGACTGTCTGCTCCTCTACAGTGGTTACATTTGCAGCCAGGTGTCCCTGGAGATGAAGCATGCAGTGTCCAAGGGTTGCCATTGACACCTCCCGTGCCTTTTGGGCGCCTTTTGGGTTGGGATGCATTATCAACCTTAATAATCACATCTTAATTTGATGTTTCCTCTGTACTTTGATTTTGTTGGGGCTGGTCTCAGGGTCAGGATTTCACACTGAGGAAATACCATTCAGTTCCTCTCGCTGCTCAGTGAGATTCACAAGTTGATCCACATGAATGCGTATGTGCGGGTGTGGACCAAGGCCTGGGACAAAACCAGTGCACTGACCATTGTCTATCCGGGCCTTTCAGGCTTCCCCATTGGACAGCAGCGCAGCGCGGCTGGAGGGCAAAGTCCCGCCCACCCCTACGTAGGGCTCCGCCCCTCATTGTTTGTCTGCGCGGGATTGACCAATGGCAAGCTCATATCAGGGAATGGCCATTCACCTACTCTCAATGTGGGAAGGGATTCACTGCTTCATTCCAACTGCTGATATCAGCCAGTTCATAGCCGGGGGGTGGTGGGTTGTCCACTTGCGGCCTGTATGGGAAGGGATTCAGTCAATTATCCCATCTGCTCTCACCAGCAAGTTCACATGTGATTACAGGAGTTGTATTCTGCTGTTATTGTTTCTGCTCAGTAAGAAGTCTGACAACAGCAAGTTTAAATCCAACCGATTTATTTGATAGTAAACTCACAAGCTTTCGACCCTATGGTCTTCGTCAGGTGAATGAGGTGTTAAATTGGTTGGATTTAAACCTGGTGTTGTCAGGCTTCTTACTGTGTTTACCCCAGTCCAATGCCGGCATCTCTACATCATTGTTCCTGCTCATCAGATGCTGAACTGGATGAGAGGGGTTCCCAAGCTCCATGACAGGTTTTATCTTTAAAGTTTACTTATTAGCATCACAAGTAGGCTTACACTGACATTGCAATGAAGTTACTGTGAAAATCCTCTAGTTGTCACAGTTGGCTACACCAAGGGAGAATTTAGCATGGCCAATGCACCTAGTCAGCACGTCTTTCAAACTGTGGGTGGAAACTGGAGAACCCAGAAGAAACCCACACAGACATGAGGAGAACATGCAGATTCCACACAGACAGTGACCTAAGCCCAATATCGGTCCCTGGCAGGCAGCAGTGCTAACCTCAGAGGCACCCTCTAAAGTAAGATGAATCCCTCTAAGATTAATGGTAAAGGAGCCAGAGGAGGAGATGAGATTTTATTTTTTGACATAGCGAGTTGCTCTGATCTGTCTGAAAGCAGATTCAATAGAATCTTTCCAAAGGGTAAAGACTTGGAAAGGAAGAATTTGCAGGGCTGTGGGGAAAGAGCAGAGCGGTTGGATAAATCAGAGAATCCTTTCAAAGATATAACAGGGACACGATGGGCTGAATAGACTCCCCCTGCAGCCTGTTCAATCTCAGTCTCCTGTTTTTTTTGCAGGTTAAAAGGGACAGATTTTATTGCAGCCTCTTTCCTGTATATATATTTAAAGAGACAGGTTTCTCTTCAGCTCTCACTGACTGACATGACAGTTGGTTGGAGGCCCATTTCCCACTCAGTCGTCCAGCACCTTCCCATCTCTCTATTAGTGCGACACCCATGGCAGTTTCTCAACTGTCACAGGCCCCATTATTCTCAGCTAAATTCAGCGTTCAGCTCTGTCTCTTGGCTGTCATTGACAAGAGCAACAGGGAGACAGAAAGGTGCCCCAGGCTCAAATGGGAAGTAGACACTTGTGGCGTAAACCAAGTGTTAGGATGTCTGTCACGATCAGTAACTTTTGAAAAGAAGAATTCTAAATCCAGTGAACAAATTTTAAAAATCATGTGAAATGGACTTCAAATTTTATGATTTTTACTCCAACAAATAAACTGGAAGCAACAATGAATGAACACTTCTTTGCAGGGAAAATATCCTTTAAACTGAAAAATTAAACTGTTCCCTTTGATCTTAAGACAATCAAATATCCCACTCAATGGTTATATTTTATTCTGCCTTGGAATGTTGGTACTCAATTCTCCAAGAATGAGTACAAAGCGATTCTTCATTCTTCGAGGGTTTATTTTCCTTTTCCAGTTTGACAACGTTTAATCTCAGAACTTGATTTGATTTGATTTGATTATTGTCATATCTATTCACATACAGTGAAAAGTATTGTTTCTTGCTCTATATAGTCAAAAGCATAGAGAAGGAAAGGAGTGCAGAAGTGATGTTACAGTCATAGCTAGGGTGGAGAGAAAGGTCAATTTAAGGCAAGGTAAGGCAAGGGAGCAGGCATGCTAGGATTGTTTAAGGGTCTCTTGGACAGCCACATGAGCGGTCTGCAGATAGAGGGATATAGCAGGACTGTTTGAATATCGGGAGGACCAAATAGTAGTAGACTATCTTTTAGTTTCGTCTCGGGAATGTCTTAGTTTTTTTTTAGCATGTTTAATTAAGTCTTATTTGTTTCCGCAGGCAATTTGGTCCACCTTGTTGACCAACAAGGGGCATGCATGCGGCATGTCGTGCGAGAGCTGCTCTGGGAGGTTGCTTCAGGAGTTGCCTAGTGCTTCACGTCGGCAGTGTATGCTTAAACTGGACCATCTGATGGGCAATGTGACAGCTCAGAGACTATCGCTGTTGCTGTGCAGACACATGGATTTGGGCCTGTGTCTGCGGGAGTTTGCGCGTTCTCCCCGTGGTTGCGTGGGTTTTCTCCGGGTGCTCCGGTTTCCTCCCACATCCCAAAAATGTGCTCTTAGGCTGATTGGGTAACAAATTGTCCCTATATTGGTCCCTATATGGGAATCTTCCACAATAGGCATAGCCTAAAGTCAAGGATATGTCATTAAGACATATCCTTGATATGTCTTCAAGGATATGAAGATATATCATGTCTTGGGCTCATTCACGGCGTGGGCTCGTTGGGCCGAAGGGCCTGTTTCCCATGCTGTGTTGCTCTTTGTTGTTTGTTCTTTGTAAGTCCATTCAAAAGTCTGATGGTAGCAGGGAAGAAGCTGTTCTTGAGTCAGTTGATATGTGACCTCAGACTTTTGTTTCTTTTTCCTGATGGAAGAAGATGGAAGAGAGAATGTATGGGATGCATGGATTCCTTAATTATGCTGGCTGCTTTGCCGAGGCAGTGGGAAGTGTAGGGAGACTCAATGGATGGGAGGCTGGTTTGAACATAGAACATAGAACATTACAGCGCAGTACAGGCCCTTCGGCCCTCGATGTTGTGCCGGGCAGTGGACCCTCTAACCTAAACTATTCCAATATCATCCATATGCCTATCCACCGAACATTTGAATGCCCCCAAAGTAGGCGAGGCCACAACTGCTGCAGGCAGGGCATTCCACGCCCTCACCACCCTCTGTGTAAAGAACCTGCCTCTGACATCCGTCCTATAACTACCACCTCTTAATTTAAAGTTATGTCCCCTCGTGTTGGTCATCACCATCCGAGGAAAAAGGCTCTCACTATCCACCCTATCCAATCCCTTGATCATCTTATACGCCTCAATTAGGTCACCGCGTAACCTTCTTCTCTCTAATGAAAATAACCTCAGGTCCCTCAGCCTTTCCTCATAAGGCCTTCCCACCATACCAGGCAACATCCTGGTAAACCTCCTCTGCACCCTTTCCAATGCTTCCACATCTTTCTTATAATGCGGCGACCAGAACTGTACGCAATACTCCAAGTACGGCCGCACCAGAGTTTTGTACAGTTGTAACATAACCTCACAGCTCCTAAATTCAATCCCTCTACCAATAAAAGCTAACACACCATACGCCTTCTTAACAACTTTATCAACCTGGGTGCCAACTTTCAAAGAGCTATGTACTTGTACCCCAAGATCCCTCTGCTCGACAACACTATTAAGGGTCCTTCCATTAGCCCTATATTTCATATGCCTGTTATTCCTACCAAAGTGAATCACCTCACACTTATCCGTATTGAATTCCATTTGCCACCTCACGGCCCAGCTCTGCAACCTATCTATGTCCCTCTGCAAACTGTAACATCCATCCTCGCTGTCTACAACTCCCCCCACTTTGGTATCGTCAGCAAATTTACTAATCCAACCCTCTACACCCTCATCTAGGTCATTTATAAAAATGACAAACAGCAGTGGCCCCAAAACAGATCCTTGAGGTACACCACTTGTAACTGCACTCCAGGTTGAATATTTCCCATCAACCACCACCCTCTGTCTTCTATCAGCTAGCCAATTCCTAATCCAAACTGCTAAATCACCTTCAATCCCATGCATCTGCACTTTCTGCAGTAGCCTACCATGGGGAACCTTATCAAACGCTTTGCTAAAATCCATATACACTACATCAACTGCCTTACCCTTATCTACCTCTTTGGTCACCTCCTCAAAAAACTCAATAAGGTTTGTGAGGCACGACCTACCCTTCACAAAACCGTGCTGACTATCCATAATCAATTTATTTCTCTCTAGATGCTTATAAATCCTATCCCTTATAATTCTTTCCAAGACCTTGCCCACAACAGAAGTCAGGCTCACCGGTCTATAATTTCCAGGATGGTCCCTACTCCCCTTTTTGAACAAAGGGACAACATTTGCCATCCTCCAGTCTTCCGGCACTATACCTGTAGCCAACGACGACATGAAGATCAAAGCCAAAGGCTCTGCAATCTCCTCTCTAGCCTCCCAGAGAATCCTAGGGTAATATCCATCTGGCCCAGGGGACTTATCAATTTTCATACCCTCAAGATTCGCTAACACCTCCTCCTTATGAACCTCAATCCTGCCCAGTCTACAACCTGGTATCGCAGTATTCTCCCCGACAACATTGTCTTTCTCCTGTGTGAATACTGACGAAAAATACTCATTCAGTGTCTCTCCTATCTCCTCAGGCTCCACGCACAACTTCCCACTGCTATCTCTGACTGGCCCTAATCTTGCCCTAACCAATCTTTTATTATTTATATAACCATAAAAAGCTTTAGGATTCTCCTTAATCCTATCCACCAAAGTCTTCTCGTGTCCTCTTCTAGCTCTTCTCAACTCCCTCTTTAGCTCCTTCCTGGCTGATTTATAGCTCTCCATTGCCCTAACTGAGCCTTCACGTCTCATCATTATATAAGCCTCAGTTTATAGTTTGAGTGATGGACTGGGCTACAGTCATTACCTTTTATACTTCCTTGTGGTGTTGGGCAGAGCATGAACCATACCAAGCTGTGATACAACAAAAAAAAATACTTTCTATGGTGCATCTGTTGGTGTCGTAGCTGTGTGTCAAATTTCCTTAGTCTTCTAAAAATGTTGGTGTTGGTGGACTTCCGTAACTATAGTGTCAGCATGAGGGGCCCAGGACAGGTTGTTGGTGATCTGGACACCTAAAAACGTGAAGCTCTTGACCTTTTCTACTTCGTCTTCATTGATGTAAATGGGGGCATGTTCTCCATTACACTTCCTGAAGTCGATGACAATCTCCTTCGTTTTGTTGACATTGAGAGATTATGGTTCCATCGCCAGTTCACCAGATTCTCTATCTCATTCCTGTACTCTGTCTTGGCATTGTTTGCGATCAGACCCATTATGATGGTGTCATCAGCTAACTTGACAACCGGATTGGAGGGGAATTTGGCTACTTAATCATAGGTGTGTAAGGAGTATAGTAGGGATTGAGAACTCAGGGGCACCAGCGTTGAGGATGATCATGGAGGAGATGTTGTTGCCTATCCTTACTGATTGTGGTCTGTGAGTTAGGAAGTTCAGGATCCAGTCACAGATGGAGGTATAGAAGCCCAGACCACGGAGTTTGGAGGTGGGTTTGGTGAGAATAATGGTGTTGAAGGCTGAGCTGTAGTCAATAAATAGGAGTCTGACATTGGTGTCTTTGTTATCTAGGTGTTCCAAGGTTGAATGCAAGGCCAGGAAGATGGTGTCCGCTGTGGACCTGTTGTAGCGATCGGCAAACTGTAGTGGATCCAGGTAGTCCGGGAGTCTGGGATTGATTTGTGCCATGACTAACCTTTCGAGGTACTTTGTAATGATGGATGTCCTTCACAGTGTCATCACTGTCTTTCACAGTGATGGTTTTCCTGGATATTTTCCCTCTAACACAAGGGGAATCTTCCAGCCTTGTTTCACAATTCTCAGGAATTTGTGACCAACATTCAACATAGGAGCAGAAGTTGACCATTTGGCCCTTTGAGTCTGCTCTCCCATTTATTTAGATCATGGCTGATCTGTTTGTGCTAAATTCCTCATATTCTAGTTCTACACCCAATATTTTTGATTCCCTTACCCAATAAGAATTGCTTTAAAGACAAAATTCTGCTGTCGCTTGAATCTGAACCAAAAACTGAAAATGCTGGACAATCTCAGCAAGTTTGACAGCATCTGTAAAAGGAGAATAGAGACAACATTTCAAGTCAGGATGACCCTTTGTCAGAGCTGAAGACAAGGAAAATCGGACAAAATTTATACTTGTGAGAATCAAGAATTGGGAAGCAATCTAGTAAACCTCCTTGAGATCTGTTAAACATCTTTCTTACAATGTGGCGACCAAAACTGTACACAATACTCCAACTGCGGCCGCACCAAGAGTTTTGTACAGTTGCAACATGACATCTCGGCTCCGAAATAGGAAATAAAGCTGCACCCAAATTCAAGATGCAGTCTCAGCAAAGCCCTGTAGACTAAAGTGTAACATCTTTGCTTCCATGTTCAATTTCTCTCATAATAAAGGATAGCATTCCATTTGTAAGAATTTTGATTTATTTAAAATAAGATTTATGGGGGGGGGGAGGAGGGTTCTCTTGTTTACAATAATCTCCCCTATCATAAATCACACCAGGTTCCAGTGACTTAACCATATAGCAAGAAAGAACACTTCAAATGGTGAATTCAGAAAGTTTATTGAGGATTAAAAATGTAACAAGTCAGAAAGATAAAAAGCAAAGTATTGATCAAGAGTTAATGGAGAAAGCTTCACTTTAACAACTGAATGAACCTCTCTCCGTCCCTCTCAGAACAGGACATGAAGTGATAGCTCCAAAAAAGTAGATAACGTATGAAACCAACAGCATTCAATATCTCTCTATAAACATCTCTCTTTCTCTCTACCAAACTGCCTTCTCAAAACAATGTTTTTATTGTTTAAAATGTTGAAAACCCATCTTAGCCAATTCCCATAAATCTTCAATTATAAACTAAAATAGACACGAGTCTTCAGTCGATTAAAAAAACCAAATGAACTGTCTGCTCAAAGGGTTAACTTTCCTACAGAACCAAAAGGGTGGGGAATGAGCAGCAAAAACTTGGCACACAATCACATCACAATTACACAAGTTTAATAAACTTCTCCAACAACAAAACAAAATTGATTTTAAACCTCATCTATTAATTTTTTTGTTATACTCCTCAACCTAATTACTTTGAGTTGATCAGTTTTTGTTAGGGATGGGTAAATTCTGTTCTTTATAAACTACCTCACTCGTTTTGTTAATTCTCCATGGGTTCAGAGAATCAGAATCCAGACTTTATATTCTCATCCTTTTCCTCTTTTTGCCACCACTCCCTCTGCTTTGCGGGAGGGTCAGACCAAATCATTTTGTCATAACCTTTGCTGGAAATTGCTGGAAGATCGCAGCAGGTCTGACAGCATCTGTGGAGAGAGAATAGAGCCAATTTTTCGAGTCTGGATGACCCTTTATAAGAGCTCTTATGAAGTGTCATTCAAACTCAACGTTGACTCCATTCTCGAATCATTTTATCGATTGGGTTTCTTAGTTTCCAAGTGCCAGGTAAGAAACTGTCCGGTACCCACTCGAGCTCTGATCTTTCACTGGCCGTGATGGAGTAAGATAATAACCATTCGGATCTACTCTCAGAGGGTCCGCTTTTCAGTCCAGTGCTACTTGGAGTATACCGTCACTTCACTGACTATCAGGTCACAAATCAGTCACAGTTCTTATCACAAACTTGTGATAAAATAATTCAAACAATGCCTGCGAATGCTTCTTAACCAACTACGTACTACTGTTTGTTAATTGGTCAGATGCTTTTTTTTTACAGATTTGGGTATCTCAGCTGCTGAACACCAGCCAGTCCTGGGATGAGTTTAATTCCAACTCATTCTGAGTAAATATTCTCGCTTCAGGGTCCTGGGTTCGATTCCCAGCTCGGGTCACTGTCTGTGTGGAGTTTACACATTCTCCTCGTGTCTGCGTGGGTTTCCTCCGGGTGCTCCGGTTTCCTCCCACAGTCCAAAGATGTGCGGATTAGGTTCATTGGCTGTGCTAAGTAATTGCTCCTTGGTGTCCTGGGATGTGTAGGTTAGACGGATTAGTGGGTAAACGTGTAGGGATAGGGCCTGGGTGGGATTGTGTTCAGTGCAGACTCGATGGGCTGAAGGGCCTGTTTCTGCACTGCAGGAACCAGGTCCTCTGTCAGGGCCCTGCTAAGCAGCTTTAATGATCTATAATTGCAGAAACTGAGCAGTCACAGGAATGTGGTCAAGATAGTTCAGTCCCATAATGCGTCATAATCTGCAGTTCTTCAATTATAACAGAATACGTGGCTGTACGTAGCTGCCTCGGCCATGGTCAAAACCCCAACACTGCCTTCTTGAACTGCTACAATGTCTAAGCTGTGGCTACACACACAGTGCTTTAAGGATTTCCAGCTACAAATCCAGACTTTCACTGGACTGTCAGTGGACACCAGATTGATGTATTCCATTCAACCACACACAAGGTGAGTTATTCCAATTCCATTATTGTCCACGACAATATATTCAGAATATCCTCAAAACAGATATTAAACATTCCCATTTGATTTCAGGTATTAACATATTCTGTAAGCTTGTTCTTTATTGTTTGACGTCAGGCTGGGGATGTTCCCCCTTGGAGCAAAGGAGGTTGAGGGGAGACTTGATAGAGGTGGACAAAATTCTGGCAGCTTTAGATAAGGTGGACAAAGAAAAGCTGTTGCCATTCGCTGATGGGACAAGGACGAGAGGAGACACAGACTTAAGGTTTTGGGTGCAGCAGAAACCCTCGCCAGACTAAACTGTGTGAGAACAAACAAGATGCAGTCCTGGATGTAACTGAGAGCAGAAACAAGAACAGTAGAATCCAAACCCTGGAATCACTCGTCAACTTGTAGGTGTCTCAACAGCCAGGATGAAACTCTGAATCCCTTCCCACACTGAGAGCAGGTGAACAGCCTCTCTCCCGGTGTGAACTCGCTGGTGTGCCTGCGGGTTTGATGAACGAGTAAATCCTGCACTGAGGAGCGGATGAATGGTCGCTCCCCAGTGTGAACTCGTTGGTGTCTCCAGCGATGGGATAACCAACGGAATCCCTTCCCACACTAAGAGGAAGGGGAACGGCCTCTCCCCAGTGTGAATGCACTGGTGTGTCTGCAGGTTGGGTAACCAATTGAACTCCCTCCCACGATGGGTCTCTCCCCAGTGTGGCTGCGCCGATGAGCTTCCACGTTCTGTATCTCTTCCAAATTCTGCACATTTCCGTGCTTTCTCCTTGGTGCTGGTATCCTTGCCTCCCCGCTTGGGTGCACAATCAGTTGAAGCCTCGTCCACACACACAACACGTGTACAGTCTCTCCCCGCTGTGAACAGTGTGATATTTATTCAGGTCGTTTAACTGGTTAATCAGTGCACTGGGACACTCTCACTCGAGCGAGGCAATGTGTTGGTGCTTTTCCAGTCACACTGACGGTCGAAATCGTTTCAAATCGACAGACCGGACAACCATTTCTCCTCCTGGATCCAAAGGCCGATGATATTCAGGTCCCAGGGGATACGACTCTGTCAGATTTAGACGTGACGTTTGTAATTCCTCTTTCAATATCCTGTAAAACAAGTTTGCAAACATCATCAGGATAGAAATTCAGAACAGACAATTCCAGCTTCTATGGAACAGTCTTTCCTCTCTCATTCCCCAAAAGCTGTAAATCTCCATCCCACTCTCCCTCCATTTGCACTCTCCCGCATTTAACATTCACTCTCCTAGTTCTCCTGAAGGTGCTGATTAAGGCTGATTGACAGATCCACGCTCACTGCCTCCTGTCCAGCACACATAACAAATTGGAACTTGGCCTATCAAGCCTTTTAAACCATTCAGTGCAATCAGTGGTTCACCAACCTCAGCCTTATTCTCCTGACACTATTTCCCCCATATCATAGAACAATACAGCACAAACAGGCCCTTCAGCCCACGAGTTGCGCCGATCACATCTACCAATCCACAGACCTATCTATAACCCCCTATACTATTCTTTTCCATATACTCATCCAGAAATCTTTTAAAAGACCCCAGTGAGTTTGCCTCAACAACCTCCGACGGCAGCCGATTCCATTCACTCACCACCCTCTGAGTGAAAAACCTACTCCTGACATCTCCTTTGTATTTGCTTCCCTGCACCTTAAATCTGTGTCCTCTCGTAGTGACCACTTCAGCTCAGGGGAAATAGTCTCTGAGAGTCCACCCTATCTATTCCTCTCAACATTTTATAAACCTCTATCAGGTCGCCTCTCAACCTACGTCTCTCCAGTGAGAAGAGTCCCAGCTACCTCAACCTATCTTCATAAGGCCTGCCTCCCAATCCAGGCAGCATCCTTGTAAATCTCCTCTGAACTCTCTCAATAGCCTCTACATCCTTCCTATAGTGAGGCGACCAGAACTGCGCACAATACCCCAACTGGGGTCTGACAAGGGTCTTATAGAGCTGCATCATTACCTCCTGACTCCTAAACTCTATTTCTCGATTAATGAAGGCCAGTACACCGTACGCCTTCTTGACCACTTCCTCCACCTGCGAGGCCAATTTAAGAGTCCTATGGACCAGGACCCCGAGATCCTTCTGCTCTACAACACAGCTAAGACTCCTACCCCTTATATTGTACTCCTTCATCCCATTTATCCGCTTTGAAGTCCATCTGCCACTTCTCCGCCCAGTCTTGCATCCCGTCTATGTCCCGCTGCAGCTTTTGACATCCCTCCAGACCATCCACAACACCTCCGATCTTTGTATCGTCGGCGAATTTGCTAACCCATCCCTCCACTTCCTCATCCAGGTCATTTATGAAAATGACAAACACCAGGGGTCCCAGAACAGATCCCTGGGACACTCCACTGGTTACCGACCTCCATGAAGAACAAGACCCATCCACAACCACTCTCTGCCTTCTGCCGGCAAGCCAGTTCTGGATCCACGAGGCCAAAGCCCCTTGGATCCCATGCCCTCTCACCTTCTCCAGAAGCCTTGCATGTGGGACCTTATCAAACACCTTGCTAAAGTCCATGTACACTACGTCCACCGCCCTTCCTTCGTCAATGTGTTCAGTCACGTTTTCGAAGAACTCAACTAGGCTCGTGAGGCATGACCTGCCCTTGACAAAACCATGCTGACTATTTCTAATCAGTCCAAACTTCTCCAAATGTTCATAAATCTTATCCCTCAGAAGCCTCTCCATCAGCTTACCAACCACTGAAGTCAGACTCACCGGTCGGTAATTTCCTGGGCTATCCCTGTTCCCTTTCTTAAACACAGGAACCACATCCGTGATATCCTTGGATACCTTCAATCTCTAGAAACCAATCTCTCTCTCTCTCTCTCCTGAAAATATTTAGTGATTGAGGCTCCGCAGTCCAGCAGGAAATTCCAAAACTTCATCACATCCTTGAGTGAGGAAATCCCTCCTCATCTTAGCTTTCTGCATGTTCCCCATAACCCTTGACACTTACGTCAGTCAAAAATCAGTCCAACTCATCCTAGAATATATTCAATGAGCCTCAGCCTGGTCTGGTTCCTGTGCAAAAGAAATTTAAGAATAGCAATTGCCTGAGGAGAGAGATGACTGGAAATACCTAGCAACAGCGTTGTGTTACAAGACTATAAATAACAATAAATATACTTTATCAGAGAACCGTAAATAACATCGACATAATCTATACCATACAACACGAGACATATCTCTGTCCTACACTGATTTACTTTTCATTTAAATTTCAGCCATCTCCTGGGGAAACCACCGCTTTAATTGTGAGCATCAGGAAGACACCATCCTTTTAGCCAGACAAATAAATGTATCAAGCTGAGGGAGCAAAGCATGTCAGTGTCTTTAAGACAGAGAGAGAGACCCTGGACCAAACTTTCCAGAATCTGCAGCCTCCCTGGATTTACTTCCTTTCCCTTCAGTTGCTGCAAGTCCCCAATTTTCCCCAAAAGAAACGAAAAGGGGGAGAACAGAAAGTGTTTTATTCACAAATGTTGGTCTCTTTTAAGATCAAATAAACAAACTCAAGTTAAACCAGGACAAAGTAAAAGGGGCAGCTCCCCAAAACGAAGGGGAACAGCCCAAACAAAAAACAAAGCGTAAAGGAAATTTAAAAATAGCAAATTAAAATGTGATTATTAGGAGCGATAATGCACCCCAGCCCCTGCGATGCCCAATGGGCACGGAAGGCATCAACTGCACCCTCACAGACGGTGGAGACAGGAGGAAGTTTGAGTCTGTCTGAAGCTCAATCTTCATTCACACAAAGCCCTTGCTCTGATTGGCTGGAGGACCAGAGTCCTTCCGGTCCTCCAATTCTTCCCATTGGTCAACAGCTGACCATGATGCTCAAGCATTGGGATCTCTGCCATGGACCTGGGAGCCCCACCCCCACCCAAGCCCCCCCCGCCCCCACCCATTGTTCCCCTCCCCCTGCCCCTCTCGGGAGTCCCGCCCCCACCCATTGTTCCCCTCCCCCCGCCCCTCTCTGGAGTCCCGCCCCCACCCATTGTTCCCTCCCCCCGCCCCTCTCTGGAGTCCCGCCCCCACCCATTGTTCCCCTCCCCTGCCCCCCACCATTTTTCCCCTCCCCCTGCCCTTCTCTGGAGCCCCGCCCCCCACCCATTGTTTCTCTCCACCTGTCCCTCTCTGGAGCCCCACCCCCCACCCATTTTCCCCTCCCCCTGCCCTTCTCTGGAGCCCGCCCCCCACCCATTTTTCCCCCCCCCTGCCCTTCTCTGGAGCTCCGCCCCCACCCAGCCCCCTCCGGGAGCCCGCCACCCATTGTTCCCCTCCCCCTGTCCCTCTCTGGAGCTCCGCCCCACCCATTGTTCCCCTCCCCCTGCCCCTCTCTGGAGCTCCGCCCCCACCCATTGTTCCCCTCCCCCTGCCCCTCTCGGGAGCCCCGCCCCACCCATTGTTCCCCTCCCCCTGCCCCTCTCGGGAGCCCCGCTCCCCACCCATTGTTCCCCTCCCCTGCCCCTCTCGGAGCCCCGCCCCACCATCCATTTTTCCCCTCCCCCGCCCTCTTTGGAGCCCCGCCCCCACCCATTGTTCCCTCCCCCTGCCCTTTCTGGAGCTCCGCCCCCACCCATTGTTCCCCCCCTGCCCTTCTCTGGAGCTCACCCATTGGCCTTCTCTGGAGCCGCCCCCACCCATTGTTCCCCTCCCTCCTGCCCTTCTCTGGAGCCCCGCCCCCACCCCCAACCATTGTTCCCCTCCCCCTGCCCTTCTCTGGAGCTGCACCCCACCCATCTGGAGTTTCCCTCCTCCCCACCCATTGTTCCCTCCCCCTGCCCTCTCTGGAGCTGCACCCCCACCATTGTTCCCCTCCCCCCTGCCCCTCTCTGGAGCCTCACCCCCCCAATTGTTTCCCTCCCCCTGCCCCTCTCGGGAGCCCCGCCCCCACCCATTGTTCCCCTCCCCCTGCCCCTGCCCCTTCGGGAGCCCCGCCCCCACACATTGTCCCCTCCCCTGCCCCTCTCCAGAGCCCCGCCCCACCCATTGTTCCCTCCCCTGCCCTTCCTCGAGCCAAGGTTTCCAAACAAGCGGATGGCGGCTCCGGGCAGAGCGAGAAGCCGCTCAGTGATCTCCCCCTCCCCCCCCCGGCCCGGGACTGCGCACATCCAAGAGAGGAAGTTGCACAAGTGCTGGGGAGAAACTAGAATTGTCTGTTCTGAATTCCTACGTTATACCGACGATGATGACTTTTGTAAATTTCTTTATCGGGATGTCAGGAGGTGAGGATTTACAGACAAACCTCAAACCAAACATCGCGTCAACACCTGACAGAATCACTCAATTCATTTAGAGTCATAGAGGTTTACAGCACGGAAACAGGCCCTTCGGCCCAATTTAGCATGGCCAATTTAACTTAACTCGCACATCTCTGGACTGTGGGAGGAAACCGGAGCGCCCGGAGGAAACTCACGCAGACATGGGGAGAATGTGCAAACTCTGCACAGACAGTGACCCGAGCCGGGAATCGAACCCAGGTCCCTGGAGCTGTGAAGCAGCAGTGCTAACCACTGTGCGACCATGCCGTCCCTCCCTCCTTTCTCCCTCACGTATACATCTAGCTTTCCCTTCAATCTTGTCATGCTCACCTCAAATACCTGTTGTGGCAGTCAGTTCCACATTCTGTCCCCTGGCTGGGTAAAGAGGTTTCTTCTGTTAAAATTTATCATTCGCACGTTAACACTGCAGTGAAGTTACTGTGAAAATCCCAAGTCGCCACATTCCGGCACCTGTTCGGGTACACCGAGGGAGATTTTAGCACGGCCAATGCACCTAGCCAGCACCAATCCTGGGAGGAAACCCATGCAGACACGGGGAGAACGTGCAGGCTCCACACAGACGGTGACCAAAGCCGGGAATCGAACCCAGGTCCCTGGAGCATGAGGCAGCAGTGCTAACCTCTGTGTCACCACATCGCCACGGTGGAACCACTTCGTAACCTTAAAGATTTCCATCACTTCAATCTTCTCTTTTCTTGAGGAAAGCAGCCCCAGTTTTTCCTGAGGGTTAAATGTTCTCCGTTCTGGGATTATTCTTGTGAATCTTTGCTGCTCCTTCTCCAGTGCCTCTATTTCCTTTGTCTGGACGGAGATCATAAATGCCGATGGTGATCCCAGTGTCGTCTGACCCTGGTTCTCATCAGAACCTCACTGGTTTACAATTCTATCCCTCTCGAATGGAACCCTGTACATGGGCCTCACTCTTCAGGAAATTCTTAGCAAGGACGCAGAGGAAATTTACCAGAATGACTTCAGGGATGGGGAACTTCAGTGAGTTGGGAAGACTGGGGCAGCTGAAACTTCTCTCTTTAGATCGGACAGGCATTAAGATTGGGAACGGGGCCATTCAGCCCATTGAGTCCGTACCGGCTCTCTGTCGATCAAAGCACTGCTCTGTTCTATCCCTGTAGATTTATCCTTCTCCAGTGCAGACCCAAATTTCTTTGAGAAACATTCCATCGTCGCTGCTCCTGTTCCCTCTCTTAGCAAAGCGGGGGGGGTGGGGGGAGTCCCGTATTTACCACTTACTTCAAACATAAACCAAGTTCAGAGAGCACAGAAGGAGGCCATTCTACCCATTGAGCCCATGCTGACTCTATCGGTATTGTAAGTAACAAGGTCAAGGAAGCCATGTTTACTACGTGTAACTGAAGCTTTATTTTAAAAAATAATAGTGTTAAATCTACTGGAAGCTCTAAATAATCAATCAGTAGTTATAATAAAAGACTTTTATTTGATGCAAAAATGTGAAATCTAAATTAGTGTGTGTGTAAAGAATGAAGAAAATGTACTGGCGAGAGAGACCTTCAAGCTCTGATTAGCCTCAACGTTTTGAAACTGTGAATAAGAATCAGGTAAAGGGATAGTATGAACCAGTTCTATTGTATTCCTGTCTAAAATAATGAGAGGTGGTGGTGTAAGTAATTGGGGATCTAATTAAATTAATCTGGTGATCAAATTGATCAATAGTCATGTTACAACAGCCCCAACTCTGACATGAGGTAATGGTCACTTTGAGGATAAAAGTAGAGGTTCTGGAGGTCTTCTTTGCGAGCCAAATACTGGAGAGTCCTGAGGTTGATTTCCAAGAAAATTACTGTCAGAGAAGGAGCCAGATTCCCGAGGCTGAATTCCACAAGAATTCCTGTCAAAGAAGGAGCTTCTACGGACTGATCACCCACACAAAGTTGTAAAAGTCAATGTCTCCAAGTTATTCAGTAAATCTTTTTCAATCAATAAACTTCTTTTTAAATTTACTACCCAGAGAATTCTGCCTTTGCCTTAATTGGTTAAAGTCTTGCCTGAGCCAAAGCGAATTTATTCAATGGTAAGTTTGGGGGGGTGGGCTGAAATCAATTCAGTTCCAGATAACAAGATCAGAGAACAGAAATCTTCAATTTAAACGCTTGCATTTCTATAGTGCCTTTCACCACCACAGGACGTACCAAACAGCTTCGCGGCCAATAGAGTGCTTTTGAAGGATAGTCACTGTTGTGATGCAGGAAACGCAGCAGCCAATTTACGCACAGCAAGATCCCACAAACATGCAGCCGACTGACGTCTTTCAGAAATACGCACGTGATGGTATTTGGGTTGATTAAACCAATGTTAAGGCGACTGAGCAGCCCTTTGCTTAATGTGGACTTGCTGGTGTCTCAGCAAGTTGGACGACTGAGTGAAGCCCTTTCCGCAAACGGGGCAAGAGAACGGCCTCTCTCCGGTGTGGCTGCGCTGATGCACCAGGAGGTCGTTCGATCGCCTGAAACGCGCCTCACAGTGGGGGCATCCAAACGGCCTGTCGTCGGTGTGAATGCGCTGATGGGACTTCAGGTCCTGGGAACTTCCGTAGGACTTCCCGCAGTCGGAACATATAAACAGGGTCTTGGGCGTGTGAACGTGCTGGTGCCTCAGCAGGTAGGACGACTTAGCGAATCTCTTCCCGCACTCGGTGCAAACGAACGGCTTCTCCCCAGTGTGAACTTGCTGGTGCGTCATCAGGTCGAAGGACTGCGTGAATTCCTTCCCACACTTGGCGCAGATAAATGACTTCTTCTGACTGTGGAGTCTCCTGTGTGCCTGCAGGTTTGTCAAATTGATGAAGCCCATCCCGCACTCCGAGCAGGTGAACGGCCGCTCGCCGGTGTGAATTCTCTTGTGGGTCTGCAGGTGGGACGACTGCGTGAACCCCTTCCCGCAATCGGAGCAGGTGAACGGTCTCTCCCCGGAGTGGATCCGCAGGTGCTTCTGCAGAGCAGACGACTGAGTGAATCCCTTCCCGCACTTGGGGCAGATGATCGGCCTCTCCCCCGTGTGACTGCGTCGGTGAATTTCCAGTTTGGAAGGGTAATTGAACCTCTTCCCACAGTCCGCGCATTTCAGCGGTTCCGCCACAGCCCGAACAGTGCCATTTCCTTCCATGCTCAAAACCCAGTGATATTAAGGTGCTGACGGATCGAGAGACTCTTGTCAGATGCGATACTTGGATTGAGTTTCCGGTCTTCATTAAACATCCTGTTGAAAAACAAATCGGTCAGTGTCAGTCCAGGCTATCAACTGGGAAGATACAAAGATTCCACTTGGTTTGAGCTTCATGGGTGTAAATGAACATAGAACATTACAGCGCAGAACAGGCCCTTCAGCCCTCGATGTTGCGCCGACCAATTAAGAAAAAGCAATGACCCTCTAACCTAAACCATTCCCTTTTCATCCATAAACCTATCCACTGACCTCTTAGACGCCCCCAAACTTAGCGCATCTACAACTGCTGCAGGCAGCGCATTCCATACCCTTACCACCCTCTGGGTAAAGAACCTACCTCTGATATCCATCCTATAACTACCACCCCTTAATTTAAAGCTATGTCCCCTCGTGCTAGCTTTCTCCATCCGAGGAAAAAGGCTATCACTGTCCACCCTATCTAATCCTCTGATCATCTTATATGTCTCAATAAGATCTTCTCTTAGCCGCTTTCTTTCTAACGAAAACAACCTCAAATCCCTCAGCCTCTCCTCATAAGACCTTCCCCCCATACCAGGCAACATCCTGGTAAACATCCTCTGCACCCTCTCGAATGCCTCCACATCTTTCTTATAATGCGGCGACCAGAACTGTACACAATACTCCAAGTGCGGCCGCACCAGAGTCCTGTACAGTTGCAACATGACGCTGCGGCTCCGAAGTTCAATCCCCCTACCAATAAAAGCCAAGACTCTGTATGCCTAAGGAGTTTCCAAAAGCCATCCAGTCGAGAAATTCACAACATTCTGTCCTCCGCAGTGCATCGGATCTCAAACAAAGACAAGACATACTACAGGAAAGAGGTAGGGAATCTGGTGAATCGGTGCGACGGCAATAATTTTTCCCACAATGTCAGCAAAATGAAGGAGATAGTCATTGACTTCAGGGACCGTAGAGGAGCATGTGCCCCTTTCTATATCAACAGGGATGATGTAGAAATGGTGGAGAGCTTCACAGGAACAGGAACAAACTTGTACTGGTCCCTCCACACTAACAGTATAGTTAAGAAAGCCCATCAATAGCTCTACTTTCTCAGCAGACCAAGGAATCACGAAAAATCCAAAGATGTGCAGGTTAGCTTGATTGGCCATGCTAAAATTGCCCCATTTAATCCTGATAAATGCGAGGTGATGCATTTCAGGAGAATGAATGTAGGGGGGAGGTATATGATAAAGGGTAGGCCTATTCAGAGTATAGAAACGCAGAGGGACCTGGGGGTGCAGGCGAACAAGTCTCTGAAGGTGGCAGAGCAAGTGGAGAAGGTTGTGAAGAAAGCATATAGTATGTTAGCCTTTATAGGAAGGGGTATAGAGTACAAGAGCTGGCCTTTAATGTTGCAGTTGTATAAAACGCTGGTTAGACCTCATTTGGAATACTGCGTCCAGTTCTGGTCGCCTTACTACCGGAAGGACGTGGAGACTCTGGAGAGAGTGCAGAGGAGGTTTACCAGGATGCTGCCTGGTATGGAAGGTCTGAGTTACGAGGAGAGGTTAGGCAAATTGGGACTGTTTTTCCTTAGAAAGACGTAGACTTAGAGGAGATCTAATAGAGGTGTACAAGATTATGAGGGGTATAGATAGATAAACAGGGTTAAGCTTTTTCCTGGGATGGACTCGAATAGCACGAGAGGTCACGGGCTTAGGGTGAGGGGGTAAGGTATAATTTGGATGCTAGAGGGAGTTTTTTCACACAGAGGGTGGTGGGGGTATGGAATGCGCTGCCAAGTAAAGTGGTGGAGGCAGGTACTCTGGAGTATTTAAGAAATACTTAGATGGGCACATGAACAGAATGGGAATGGAGGGGTATAGAAAACTGATTTAAAATAGGGATCATGAGCCTTGGGAGTCCCTGGGAAGTGTGTAAATAGATGATGATATTGATGTACTTGTTTTTATCCTACAGGTGCTTTGGTCCACCTTGTTGTCTAACAAGGGGCATACACGCGATGGGTCGTGAGAGGGCTGCTCTTGGATTTTTTTCGAGAGTATCCTAGTGCTTCACGTCATTAGTGTACGCTTGACCTGGACCATTTGATGGCAACATGACAGCTCAGTGACTATCGCTGTGCTGTACAGATACATGGATCTGGGCCTGTGTCTGTGGGAGTTTGCGCATTCTCCCCGTGCTTGCGTGGGTTTTCTCCGGTATCCTCCCACATCCCAACGATGTGCTCTTAGGCTGATTGGCAAAACAAATTCTCCCTAAATTGTCTCAAATTTGGTTTTTAATCCATAGATCTACAAACATAGACAGGGATCACGGGTAGAGGTAGGAACATCAGGATGGCGGCGCGGGCTTGTTGGGCCGAAGGGCCTGTTTCCCGTGCTGTTTTGTTCTTTGTTCCACACTAACAGTATAGTTAAGAAAGCCCACCAGTAGTTCTACTTTCTCAGCAGACCAAGGAATGACAAAAAATCCAAAGATGTGCGGGTTAGGTTGATTGGCTATGCTAAAATTGCCCCTTAGCATATTAGGATGCTTAGGTTAGAGGGATTAGTGGGCAAAATGTGTAGGGATATGAGGGTAGGGCCTGAGTGGGATTGTTTTTGATGCAGATTCGATGAGCCAAAGGGCCTCTTTCTGCACTGTAGGATTCTATAATTCTATGAAACTTTTCGTGGCCATTTCAACTCTCACCGACTTTTACAGATGCACCATAGAAAGCATTCTTTCTCATTGTATTATAGCCTAGTTTGGCTCCTGCTCTGTCCAAGACCACAATGAACTACAACAGTTTGTGAATGCAGCCCAATCCATCAGTCAAATCAGCCTCCTATTCACTGACATTGTCTACACTTCCCACTGCCTTGGAAAAGCAGCCAGCATAATTAAGGACGCCACGCTCTCTGGACATTCTCTCCCCCACCTTCTTCAATCAAGAGAATGATACAAAAGTCTGAGGACACATACCAATCAATTCAAGAGCAGCTTCTTCCCTGCCGTCATCAGATTTTTGAATGAACCGACCTCACATTAAGTTGATCTTTCTCTATCGCCTGGTACATTACGCACAAAGGATCGTCTAGACTTGAAACATCAGCTCTTTTCTCTCCTTACAGATGCTGTCAGACCTGCTGAGATTTTCTGACATTTTCTCTTTTGGTTTCAGATTCCAGCATCTGCAGTAATTTGCTTTTATTTAGTACATTTTGCACCCTGTTTTTTCCTTCCCTATGCAAGGCATGCTTTGTAGGTATAGCTCACAGGAAACAATACTTTCCGCTGTATATTCATACATGTGACAGTAATAAATCGAATCAAATCAGATTAAATTATTGCTGCCTGGGACAGGATGAATGTGCATGCGCTCTGCTGCCCGTTTCCAACGAAGATGGTGGGTTTTTAGGTGTTTTTCGCAATCTCCCCTTGGTGTTTATGAACTTCCGTGTCTGCATAGGTTTGCTTTGGGTGCCCCAGTTCCCTCACACAGTCCAAAGATGTGCAGGTTTGGCAGATTAGCAGTGTAAATACATGGGGTTACAGGGATAGGGTCTGGGTCAGCACAGGCTCGATGGGCTGAGTGGCCTGCTTCTGAACGCTAGAGATTCTGTGATGCCTGGATACTGACATAGTGCTCAATTGCACTTCGTGCAAAACGCAACCTGAACTATGTGGGAATCTCCAAAATCATTAACCTCCACCACCTAGAAGGACCAGCGGAGTAGGTGAATGTGAAAACCATCAGGTCAAAGTCAGATTTGGACAGGAACTGATATGTCTGACATCCAGAAGTAGCTGAGCAGAAATTTACTGCATTTAAATTTGGACTTGAACTAGCTGACTTGGACTTGGACTAGCTGAACAGAAATTTGCTGCATTTAAATTTGGGAAGACTTAAGTCATTGTCTTCAGTCCGCACTGCAAATTCCACTCTCTGACTCCATCCCTCTCCGGGACAACTGTCCGAGGTGGAACCGGTCTGTTCAACATGTTGGTGAAGCAGTTTGATGGACAAGCTGTTCCCATTGATGAAGAACAATGCCCCTTACAAACATGGCGGCCCCGCAAGCTACCCTTGCCCCTCACCAACGTGGCGGCGGCGCATGCACTCCGCCGCACATCGCCCACTGGCAAAATGGTGGCGCTGAACTCGAGATGGGGGGGGGGGGGGGGGGGGAAATTGAGGCTCCGCTCCGGGCAATCGGGGACCGGGAAGAGGATTTTCTGGACTTTGCAACTCGTACAACATGTTTACGAAGCCTTTCCGTCAAAGCGCGGGATCCACAGCTCCCGCCCAGAGCGATTTATTTCACTCACCCAGAGCGCAATCAAGCATCGCCCCATTTCCATTACCCTCACTGCGCATGCTCCACTCCCAGCCCCGCCCTTCATTCATTCTGATTGGCTGGAGGACCAGTCGCTCCCGCTCGGTCCTCCAGCCCTGCCCTTCATTCACCCCGATTGGTTGGAGGACCGGGCGCTCCCGCTGTGTCCTCCAGTCCCCATCCTCTCTCCCTAATGGCCCAGAGCTGCCGTCAATCAGCCGGGCATTCTGAGGTGTCACTGTGGCTCAGAGGTTGCAGACAAAGATAGGCAATGAGGGGCTGTTAATCTGAGTCACATTCACATTGCATTGTATTTGTGACTTTGAGAAGATTGCTCCAGTACTGTGACAGAGGTACAATACAAATGCCACCTACCCCACTTCACATTCAGTTCAAGGGCTATTGGAAATGGACAATAAAGGCTGAGCCAGCCAACCGATGACTTCATCCCATTAATGAAATTCAGGCTACTCTGAACAGCTACTGGACTCAGTCAGTCATCCAGTATACAGTTAAATGGTATATTACTTCCCGTGACATCCATCACATGTCAACATCTCGTAAAACCTGCACATTCAGGTTAGATCTGTCAAATGGAATGTGCCAAAGAATCTAAAATTTACCCTTGGCCGCCTTATTGTCAATTGTATTGAATCATAGAATTTTTACAGTGCAGAAGGATACTTGGCCCAATGAATCTGCACTGACCACAATCCTACCCAGGCCCTATTTCCATAATGTTACATTTACCCTACTAGTCCCCCTAACATTACGGTTAATTTAGCATGGCCTATCAACCTAACCTCTACATCTCTGGACTGTGGAAGGAAATCAGAGAAAACCTATGCACTCGGGGGAGAATCTGCAAACACCATATAATAGTGACCCAAGACCAGGTTTTAACCCCAGGTTTCTGGCACTTGAGGCAGCAGTGCTAATCAGTGTGCCACCATGCTGCCCAGCAGCACACTTTGGACAACCACACCAACAACATGCTTACAATACATTGATTTTGAACATAATTTTATCTGACTGGTTTTATCAATAGTTCCCTCAAATGAAAACTTCTGGTCCCTTCTACCTTAGAACATAAGAACATTACAGCACAGCACAGGGTCTTCAGACTTCGATGTGGGCACCAACCTGTGAAAACCAATCTAAAGCCCATCTAACCTACATTATTCCAATACCATCCATATATTTATCCAATGACTATTTAAATGCCCGTAATGTTGGCGAGTCCACTACTGTTACAGGCAGGGCATTCCACGCCCTTACTATTCCCTGAGTAAAGAACCTACCTCTGACATCTGTCCTATATCTATCATCCCTCAATTTAAAGCTATGTCCCCTTGTGCTGGCCATCATCATCCAAGGAAAAAGGCTCACGCTGTCCACGTATCCAATATTCTGATCATCTTATATGCCTCTAATAAGTCACCTCTTAATCTTCTTCTCAGTAATGAGAACAGCCTCAAGTCCCTCAGTCTTTCCTCATAAGGCCTTCCCACTATACTAGGCAACATCTTGGTAAATCTCCTCTGCACCCTTTCCAATACTTCCCATCTTTCCTATAATGCATGACCAGAACTGTACACAATACTCCAAGTGTAGCCGCAGCACAGTTTTGTACAGCTGCAACATGACCTCATGGCTCCGAAACTCAATCGCTCTACCAATAAAAGCTAACACATCATATGCCTTCTTAGTAACCCTATCAACCTGGGTACCAACTTTCAGGGCTCTATGCACGTGGACACCGAGATCTCTCTGCTCATCCACTCTACCAAGTATTTTACCATTAGCCCAGTACTCTGTATTCCTGTTGCTCCTGCCAAAGCGAATCACTTCACACTTTTCTGCATTAATCTCCATTTACCACCTCTCAACCCAGCTTATCTATGTCCCTTAGTAACGTGCAAAATCCTTCTGCACTGTCCACAACTCCACCGAGTATCATCCGCAAATTTACTAACCCATCCTTCTATGCCCTCATCCAGGTCATTCATAAAAATGACAAACAGCAGTGGCCCCAAAACAGATCCTTGTGGTACATCACTGGTAACTGAACTCCAGGATGAACATTTGCCATCAATCACCACTTTTTATAGCTAGCCAACTTCTGATCCAAACTGCTAAATCACCCGTAATCCCATGCCTCCATATCTTCTGCAATAGCTTAACGTGGGGAACCTTATCAAACGCTTTACTGAAATCCATATACACTATATCAACTGCTTTAACATTATCCACCTTTTCAGTCTCCTTCTCAAAGAACTCAATAAGCTTTGTGAGGCATGACCTACCCTTCCATGTTGACTATCCCTAATCAAATTATTCATTTCTAGATGATTATAAAGCCTATCTCCTATATTCCTTTCCAAAACTTTGCCGACAACAGAAGTAAGGCTCACTGGTCTATAATTAACAGGGTTGTCTCTAATCCTCTTCTTGAACAAGGGGACAACGTTTGCTATCCTCCAATTTTCTTGCACTATTCCTATAGATAATGACGACATAAAGATCAAAGCCAAAGGCTCTGCAAACTCCTCCCTTGCCTCCCAGAGAATCATTGGATAAATCCCATCTGGCTAAGGAGACTTACCTACTTTCATACTTTCCAGAATTGCTAACACCTCCTCCTTATGAATCTCAAATCCATCTAGTCTAATAGCCTTAGATCAGGTATCCACACTTCAAGAAACCATCAGCTCAGAGCTTTTGAGATCAGTGAGATTAATAGTTGCTCTTTATTCTGGACACTGCTTTTCTGCAAGGAAACATTTTGGAGGTGCTTCAGAATGAATGGGCAAAGGAGGGTCAAATATAAGGTAATTGCGTTATATATCTATCTATACATTATAATGGAGTGTTAAAAACCATTATGTAAGGTATTATGGACTTAGTTCACTTGACCACATTCCTTGATTTGAATATACTGTGGTGGCAAAGTGGTTAGAACTGCTGCTTCACAGTGTCAGGGACAAATGCTAGCCTCGGGTTCCAAGTATTGGGGGAGTTAGCAGGGTAAATACGTCTGGTTATGGGATTAGGATCTGGATGGGATTGTGGTCAGTGCAGACTCAATGGGCCAAATAGCTTCCTTCTTTTTTGTAACAATTCTGTGAAGGCAGTCATTGACCATTAAACTTGCCTGGCAGAACTCCTCATATCAGCACACAGACAGCTGCTTCAAAATGCTAGCTGTACAGGCAAGTTGGAGACAATGTCCTGAGTTTTGCAGATTCAGATGGTTGACTGGGTGCCTGGTAAATATCTTGGGATTGTCCAGAGTTGTCCACTAGCTGTCTAATTGTAACTAGACTGAAAGTCCTGACATATCCACTGAAGCACAATTAATAATGCTTCATGGGGTAACTTCCTTGTCATAGTAGCCACGATTAAATTTCAGTCCCAAAGATTTGGCAGCAAGTGGCTGGAGATCACACAACCTAGTAATTGATTTTTTAAAAAATTGTCATTATGTAATAAAAGTTTGACAATATGTTGCTTGCTTCATATACTCTTTCCATCTGGCCAATGCAATTACTTCAGGCTAAAATTAATAATTCATGGCTGTAAACACAATATGTTGGACAAATTATCTCCATGCAAAGAAGAGAAGCATTCTCATTAGTAAAAGCCATGTTTAAATGATATTATTCCTGTTGTACTCAGCAGTAAATGCCAGATCAGAGTCTTGTGTAGAAAATTGGTACAATGGTTAGCACCGCTGCCTCTCAGCGCCAGGGACCTGAGTTCAATTCCTGTCCGTGCAGGGTCTGTACAATCTGTGTGGGTTTCCTCCCACAATTTGAAATATGTGGTGGTTTGGCACACTGCCCATGTTAAATTCTTCCTCACTGCGCCAAACAGGTGGTGACTAGGGGACTTTCATAGTAGCTTCATTACTGTTAATTTAAGCCTAAATGTGACACACTTAAAAAAAAAATCTTCTAGCTCTGCGGGTTCAGTTTAAATTTCAGACTGTCCTTATCACCAACTGTTGTCCTGTTTATTTAATTTATCACGACGTTTCACTCTACTTACATCCTTGTAACTTGTACGTTACAAACAAAATAGAATTGGTATAGAGGAAAAAAGAATAGCTTTAAACCTTATCTAAGATTGCAGTGATTTTGATTTAATTATTAGGGTTGATTTTTTTATTTACTCAGGACAGACATGTTCATTTTGCATCAATGGATTAAACATTTCTATAATCTTATCCTTAAGATTCCGGTCAATATCAAAATATATGCTCTTATAATGGCAGAGCTTTAACCTAGCATCCATAGCGTGGCAAAGTCTGCCCTTTCCTCACTGCAAGGGTTTTTCTTCAGCATGCACATTATAGATAGCACATTGTGGTCATTTCCTGAGTACATGAACTATACTCCAAAACAAGAGGCAATGCAAAGGCAGTTTGCAAGTTCTCCATATTGTTAGAAACAGCAAATCTTGCTGCTGTTAGAATATAGAACAGTACCACACAGTACAGGCCCTTCGGCCCTCGATGTTGTGCCGAGCTATGTCTGAATGCAAGATCAAGCTATCCCACTCCCTATCATTCTGGTGTGCTCCATAGAACATAGAACATAGAACACTACAGCACAGAACAGGCCCTTTGGCCTTCGATATTGCGCCAACCAATATAAAAAGCAATGCCCCTCCAAACTAAACCATTCCCTTCTCTTCCATATACTTATCAACTAACCTCTTAAACGCCAATCCAATAACCATGTGAAAGTTCCTAAAGTGCCAGACTCCACTATCACAGCAGGCAGTCTATTCCACACCCCAACCACTGTCTGAGTGAAGAATCTACCTCGGACATCCCTCCTATCTCTCCCATCATGAACCTTATAGTTATGCCCCCTGGTAACAGCTACATCCGCCCGAGGAAATCATTTCTGCACGTCCACTCTATTTATCCCCCTCATCATCTTATAAACCTCGCCATTCCCCTTCATCTGAGCAGCTCCTGTGTATGCAGGGAACTTGCCCGTATGGGATGGCTTCTTTCATGTGTTTAGGGTGGAAGCTGGAGAAGTGGAGCATCATGAGGTTTTCTGTGAGCTTGCATACGTGAGGTGCTGAGGTGACCACCCTTGATGGAGATGCGTGTGTCCAAGAATGTAACTGATTCTGCTCAGATGAGGAGGATCGCAACAGACATCTCCAGACACTGAAAGATGCCCTCATAAGAACAGGATAAGGCGCTCGACTCATCAATTGACAGTTCCAGCATGCCACATCCAAAAACCACACCAACTTTCCCAGAAGATAAACACGGGACACGGTGGACACAGCAGCTTCATCATCCAGTACTTCCCCGGAGCGGAGAAGCTACAACATCTTCTTGGGAGTCTTCAACATGTTATTGATGAAGATGAATATCTCGCCAGGGCCATCCCCACACCCCCACTTCTTGCCTTCAAACAACCGCACAACCTCAAAAAGACCATTGTTCGCAACAAACTACCCAGCCTTCAGGAGAATACTGACCACAACACCACCACAATCCTGCCACAGCAACCTCTGTAAGACATGCTGGATCATCTACACCAGCTCAAATGAGAACACTATCCACCAGATACACGGCACATACTCTTGCAACTCGGTCAACGTTGTCTACCTAATACACTGCAGGAAAGGGTGTCCCGAAGCATGGTACATTGGGGAGACCATGCAGACACTACGACAGCAGATAAATGAACATCACTCGACAATCACTAGGCAAGACTGTTCCCTTCCTGTTGGTGAACACTTCAGCAGTGACAGGCATTCGGCCTCTGATCTTTGGGTAAGCCTTCACGACACACGATAGCGCAGAGTCGCTGAGCAGAGGCTGTTTTTATCCTACAGGTGCTTTGGTCCACCTTGTTGTCTAACAAGGGGCATACATGTGATGGGTCATGAGAGAGCTGCTCTTGGATTTTTTTTGAGAGTATCCTAGTGCTTCACGTCATTAGTGTACGCTTGACCTGGACCATTTGATGGGCAACACGACAGCTCAGTGACTATCGCTGTGCTGTGCAGATAATGGATTTGGGCCTGTGTCTGTGGGAGTTTGCGCATTCTCCCCGTGCTTGCGTGGGTTTTCTCCGGGTGCTCTGGTTTCCTCCCACATCCCAAAGATGTGCTCTTAGGGTAATTGGCAAAACAAATTCTCCCTAAATTGTCTCAAATTTGGTTTTTAATCCATAGATGTATAAACATAGACAGGGATCACGGGTAGAGGTGGGAACATCGGGGTGGCGGCGCAGGCTCGTTGGGCCGAAGGGCCTGTTTCCCGTGCTGTTTTGTTCTTTGTTCTTTGATAGTCAAGTTCTGTACACATGAAGAATCTTGGGTTCATGTCACACTATCTGTAACTCCCATGACTTGCCTGAACTTGCGTCATCTCATTTACTGTCTTGTCTGGAGACAATACACATCTCTTTCACCTATGCTTAATGCTATCTCTACTCACATTGTCTGCACTTTTAAGAGTTGAATAGCAGGTTAGCTGTGAAGACTTGCATTCTAATCGGTATTCTGCAAACTGTGTGTGCCTTTCTGTGCTCTCCTCTGATCAGAACTTCCCATAAACCTGACGAAGGAACACTGTTTCTGAAAGCTTGTGGGTTTTCTATCAAATAAACTGGTTGGACTCTAACCAGGTGTGAGAAAACCAGAGCATCTGGAAAAGAATCAGCGTCTGCAAAGTTTTGCTTCCCGGTGTTGTGAGACTTCTCAAGAGGGGTGTTATAGTTTGCAGAGAGACTTGGACAAGTTGCAGAGCTGGGCCGAGAGGTGGCAAATGGAGTTTAATGTGGAAAAGTGTGAGGTAATGCACTTTGGCAGGAATAATAAATGTGTAGAGTATAGGGCTAATGGTAGGATTCTTAATAGTGTTGATTAACAGAGGGATCTTGGTGTATTTGTGCATAGATCCCTGAAAGTAGGCAGTCAAGTCGATAAGGTTGTTAAGAAGGCATATGGAGTCTTAGCTTTTATTGGTAGGGGGATTGAATTTCGGAGCCGCAACGTCATGTTGCAACTGTACTAAACTCTAGTGCGGCCGCACTTGGAGTATTGTGTGCAGTTCTGGTCCCCGCATTATAAGAAAGATGTGGAGGCATTGGAGAGGGTACAGAGGAGGTTTACCATGATGTTGCCTGGTATGGAGGGCAGGTCTTATGAAGAGAGGCTGAGGGATTTGAGTTTGTTTTCGTTAGAAAGAAGGCGGCTAAGAGGAGACCTTATTGAAACATATAAGATGATTAGAGGTTTAGATAGGGTGGACAGTGATAGCCTTTTTCCTAGGATGGAGAAAGCTAGCACGAGGGGACACAGCTTTAAATTAAGGGGTGATAGTTATAGGACGGATATCAGAGGTAGTTCTTTACCCAAAGGGTGGTTCGGGAGTGGAATGCCCTGCCTGCAGCAGTTGTAGATGCGTCAAGTTTGGTGGCGTTTAAGAAGTTAGTTGATAAGTATATGGAAGAGAAGGGAATGGTTTAGTTTGGAGGGGCATTGCTTTTTATATTGGTCGGCGCAACATCGAAGGCCGAAGGGCCTGTTCTGTGCTGTAATGTTCTATGTTCTGTGTTCTTACTGACTTCACCTGTAGCCTGTAGTGAGGATACAAAGATTTTTCTAAAAGCCCCAGAGTTTTCTCCCCGCCTCTCTCAATATTCTGGGTATCTCCCATCAGGCTCTGGGGACTTGTCTGCCTTAATGTTCCCCAAGAAACCCACCTCCTCCTTTTGATCGCAACAAGACTCAAACTATCCACACATCCTTTCCCAGACACATCATCTACCAAGTCCTTCTCTTTGGTGAATGCTGACTCAAAGTATTCATTTAATACCCTCGTCCATTTCCTCTGGCTCCACACATAGATTCCATCCCTCATCCCCAATCTTCTCCCCAGCTACACTCTTGCTCTTTACGTATATATAAAAACCCTTGGGATTTTCTGTAATCCTGCTGGTCAATGTTTTTTCATGACTCCTTTTAGCCCTCCTTACTCCTTGCTTAATTTGCTTTCTACTTTCCTTGTATTCCACACTTGCTTCGTGTGTTCCCAGCCTCTTAGTTTTGATAAATGCTTCTTTCTCCTCTTTGACTAGGCTCACAATATCTCTCGTTATCCAGGGTTCCCAAAACTTGCCATAATTATCCTTCATCCTTACAGAAATGTGCCGGCCCTGAATCCCTATCAACTTACACTTGAAAGCCCCCAACATGCCAGATGTTCATTTGCCCTCAAACTTCTGCTTCCAATCTACCTTTTTCAATTCCTGCTTAATATTGTTATAATTAGCTTTCGCCCAATTTAGCACCCTAAATTGAAGACTACACTTATCTTTATCCATCAGTACCTAAAGCGTACTGAATTGTGGTCACTGTTCCCAAACTGCTCACCTATTGAAACATCAACCACCTGGCCGGGCTCATTCCCCAATACCAGATCCAATACGGCCCCTTTCCTAGTTGGACTATCTACATACTGTTTCAAGAAACCCTCCTGGATGCTCTTTATAAACTCTGCACCATTCACGCCCTTAGCACTTAGTGAATAAAGAGAACTATATTGCAATTAACCTCTTTGAAAAAACTGGCATCGGGAAGATTGGATGGAAGAGCTCTTAAATTGCCATGTGACAGAGATAATGCAGCCAATGTATCACAAGATCCCCACAGTGCAGAAGATCGAGCCTGCACCAACAAGAATGCAAAAAAGGTCCTATCCCATAACTCCCAAATATTTACCCTACTATTTCCTTTGGCACTAACGGTGACTTTTCCATAGTCTATCAGCGAAATCCACACTTCATGGAGAGTGTGAGGAATGATGTAGAGATGCCAGTGTTGGAGTAAACTGTGTTTACTGGGGTAAACACAGTAAGAAGTCTCACAACACCAGGTTAGAGTCCAACCAGTTTATTTGATAGTAATCTCAAAAGCTTTCGAAAATGGTGCCCCTTTGTCAGGTGTGTGGAAGGTTCTTGCATTCTAATCAGTATTCCGTAAACTGTGTGCGACTTCATATGCCCTTCTCTGATCAAAATCTTCCACACACCTGACGAAGGCACACCATTTCCGAAAGCTTCTGGGACCCCTGCTGTTTGTCATTTTCATAAATGACCTGGATGAGGAAGTGGAGGGATGGGTTAGTAAGTTCGCCGACGATACAAAGGTCGGTGGTGTTGTGGATGATCTGGAGGGATGTCAAAAGTTGCAGCGGGACATAGACAGGATGCAAGACCGGGCGGAGAAGTGGCAGATGGACTTCAACGCGGATAAATGTGTAGTGGTCCATTTTGGTAGGAATAATGGGATGAAGGAGTACAATATCAGGGATAGGAGTCTTAGCTGTGTGGCAGAGCAGAAGGATCTCAGGGTCCGAGTCCATAGGTCTCTTAAATCGGCCTCGCAGGTGGAGGAAGTGGTCAAGAAGGCGTATGGTGTACTGGCCTTCATTAATCGAGGAATTGAGTTTAGGAGTCAGAAGGTAATGATGCAGCTCTATAAGACCCTTGTCAGACCCCACCTGGAGTATTGTGCGCAGTTCTGGTTGCTTCACTATAGGAAGGATGTAGAGGCTATTGAAAGAGTGCAGAGGAGATTTACAAGGATGCTGCCTGGATTGGGAGGCAGGCCTTATGAAGATAGGTTGAGGGAGCTGGGACTCTTCTCACTGGAGAGATGTAGGTTGAGAGGCGACCTGATAGAGGTTTATAAAATGTTGAGAGGAATAGATATGGTGGACTCTCAGAGACTATTTCCCCGAGCTGAAATGGTCACTACGAGAGGACACAGATTTAAGGTGCAGGGAAGCAAATACAGAGGGGATGTTAGGGGTAAGTTTTCCACTCAGAGGCTGGTGAGCGAATGGAATCGGCTGCCATCAGAGGTGGTAGAGGCAAACTCGCTGGGGTCTTTTAAAAGACTTCTGGATGAGTATATGGGAACGAATGGGATGGGGGTTATAGATAGGTCTGTGGATTGGTAGACATAGATGTGATCGGCGCAACTCGTGGGCCGAAGGGCCTGTTTGTGCTGTAGTGTTCTATGTTCTATAAACTGGTTGGACTCTAACCGGGTACGAGGAAAACAGAGCACCTAGAAGAGCATCGGCGTCTGCGAAGTTTTGCTTGTATAATAATTTCATAATGTTGACACCGTGGTTTCAAACTCTACTGGATCACCAAGCGTGAGATTTGAAGCAACATCATCTCTTTGCATGGTGGGGAGCTGACCCAGCATTCGTAGCGGCCCAGAAAGTGCCCTATCTGTTGGGCTCTTGCGCATGCGTATTGCCGGCGAGTGATTTCGAGCATGCGCGGTGCTGCTCTGCGGGCGGGTGAGAAAAATGGCGACCGAAGCAGAAAACAGTTAGTGGCTGAGCGGGAGGGACGGAGTGGGCAGAAAGGTTTCTTAAACACACGGTGCGGGCCCTCGGCCTGGAATGAGAAACTTGCGGCCTGCGTTTGAAGCAGACGGATTTGCAATTGCCCGGGGGAAGCGGCTGTGCAGAACGGAGCATGCGCACTCCTCCTGCACCAGGCAGCAGGAGGAGAGGATGTTGAGCATTTCTCTCCTGGGCTCAAACTGATGGCTTTTGCAAACTCCTTTTGCAGGGAGTTACAAAGGGACCGTGTATGCACAAATCCCAAACCAAGGGAAATGTCCGTATCTTAACTTATACCCGAGACTGACCGTGCTGCATTTTTTTTACAGGATGGAAAAGATTTGCAGAGCAAGAAGTCTGACAACACCAGGTTTAAGTCCAACCAATTGGATTTAAACACTCAGTTGGACTTAAACCTGGTGTTGTCAGACTTCTTACTGCGTGTACCCCAGTCCAACGCCAACATACAGACACCTAGAGTCACAGAGATTTACAGCACGGAAACAGGCCATTCGGCCCAATCCCTCCATGCTGTGTTTCCCAATCCATGCTGGCCCCATTTGCCTTTCTAAGTTCTGTATCCCTCCAAAGCTTTCCCATCCGTGAACCTGTCCAACTATCTTATATTCTCCTTGTCCCCGCTTCTACCACCCGCTCTGGCAGCTCATTTCACACACACCGTCTGTCTGGAAAATATTAGCCTCAGGTAATCCTTTCCACTCTCACCTTAATCCTCTGCCCTCTAGTTTAGACTCCCCTCACCTGAACTATACTCCTCATGATTCTATAAACCTCTATAAGATCATAAACCTTTCATAAATCTCATTCTATCCTGCAGGGGAAAGAAATCCCAGCCAATCCAGTCTCTCCTTATAATTCAACCCTCCCAGTCTCAGTAACATCCTCCAAAGTCTTTTTCTGCCCCCCCCCCCCCCTTCCCTCTTTCAGTTTAGTAACTTCACTCACCTGATAAAGCAGCAATGCTCCAAAAGCTCATGATTCCAAATAATCTTGCTGGACTTTAACCTGATGTTGTGAGATTTTTACTGTGCCCCTCCCCAGTCCCATGGTCATCGGCATAGTGGGTTAGCACTGCTGCCTCCCAGCACCAGGGACGTGGGTTCAATTCCTGGCTTGGGTCACTGTCTGTGCGGACTCTGCATGTTCTCCCCGTGTCTGCGTGGGTTTCCTCCGGACGCTCCGGTTTCCTCCCACAGTCTGAAAGACTGTGCATCGGCTGTTTTAAATACCCCCTCAGTGTACAGGAGTGTGGCGACTGGGGGATTTTCACAGTAACTTCATTGCAGTGTTAATGTAAGCCTTATTTGTCACTCATAAATAAAGTTCAATACATCTGTCCTACAGCAGGGAGTCCAGAAATGTCCAAATGTGGCCTTGTCAATGTCTCGTAATGCTGTAATATAACGTCCCAGCTCCTGTACTCTGACTGAGTCCATAACAAACACCTTCTTCACCACCCCATCTACCTGTCTTGGCCCCTTCCCTCCATACACCCACACCTTGACACCCTTCTTCAAAATAATAGTTTATTAACCTCTACTCCCAAATACACCCCACCCTCCCTCAAACCCCCCCACGAGGTGTCAGCTCCTACGCACTGGTTATCTGCACTGCTCTGTCATTCCGGAAATCCTCCATGTCCGGCTCATCAAGATCTTCTAGGAAATTGTACTCTGGATCATTGTCATCATCCTCGTAACATCTCCGCATAAGGATTTGCAGAGCCAGACGGCGGATCATATTTTGACAAAGAGTCACTCGATTCTTTGTATGTTATCAGCAACTGAGTGTAAGTACTAAGTTGCAGGTCTTTGTGCAGTGCTTCTGTGGTTATCACATTTGCCTCACGCACGAAAAGTCGTCTGTTCAAACCCAGGCAGAGATATTTTATGAGCAACACGGTGGCATGCGGTTCTCGCTGCTGCCGCACGTTGTCAGGGATCCAGATTCGTTTCCTTGCTTGGGTCACTGTCTGTGCTGAGTCTACACATTCTCCCCATGTCTGTGCGGGTTTCCTTCTGGTATTCCTGTTTTCCCCTGTCTCCATAAGACATAGGAGCAGAATTATCGAGTCTGCTCTGCCATTCAATCATGGCTGATATTTTTCTCATCCCCATTCTCCTACCTTTTCCCTATAACCCCTGATCCTCTTATTAATCTTATTAATTAACCTATTTCTATCTTAAAGACACTCAATGGCTTGGACTCTACAGCCTTCTGCAGCAATGAGTTCTATAGATTCATCACTCTGACTGAAGAAATTCCTCCTCATCTGTTTTAAAGGATCATTCCTTTAGCCTGAGGTTGTGCCCTCTGGTTCTAGTTTTTCCTACTAGTGGAAACATTCTATCCAGGCCTCTTGTATCCTGTAAGTTTCAATAAGATTCCCCCGTCATCTTTCTAAACTCCAATAAGTACAGACCCAGAATCCTCAATGCTTCCTCATATGACAAGCTCTTCAATCCAGAGACCATTCTTGTGAACCTGCTGTGGACTCTTTCCAAGGAGATCATCCTTTCTTAGATACGGCGCCCAAAATTGCTCACAGTACTCCAAATGAGGTTTAACCGGAGCCTGATATAGTCTCAGAAGTACATCCCTACTCTTATATTCTAGTCCCTTTGACCCAAATGCTAACATTGCATTTGTCTTCCTAACTGCTGACTAAACCTGCATGTTAACCTTAAGAGAATCTTGAATAAGAACTCCCAAGTCCTTTTGTGTTTCTGGTTTCCTAAGTAATTCTCCATTTAGAAAACGGTCTATGCCTCCATTCATCCTTCCAAAGTGCATAATCTCTCACTTTTCCACAACATATTCCATCTGCCACTTCTTTGTCTACTTTCCTAACCTGTCCAAATCCTCTGCACCCTCCCGCTTCCTCAGGGAGCATGGTTGGTGCAGGCTTGGAAAGCTGAAGAGTCTGTTTCTGTGCTATAATATTCTTTGTTTTTTGTTCTAAGTTCTATTTCAAAGGTTATTTAAGAGTCAACCACATTGGTGTGGATTTGGAGTCATATTGTAGGCCAGACCAGATAAGGATGGCAGATTTCCTTCCCTATTCCTGGTTCACATTAATGAACCAGATGGGATTTTTGTGTGACAATGGTTCATCATTAGAAGTTTAATTCCAGATTTTATTTTTCATAGAGCTATCAAATTGCCCCGAATCTCATTTTCTGCAACAGGAATAATTGCTGTTTCTCCAAACTATCTGATTAAATGAATATTTTACCAGGAGCTAGACGACCTCCAGGCCATGGCAACAGACGAGGAAACTCTGTCACTGGGTGAGTTCCAATTTAGCAGGAAAATGTGTTCAGTAAGGACTGTCAATACTGAAAGGTATCAAAGCTCCAGGATAGGGTGAGACGCATGCAAGTGTCTTGAAGGAAGCGAGAGTGGAAATTGTAGAGGCACGGAGCATAATTTGTGTTCTCTAGACCCGAGCTGCCGGAGGAGTGAAGAATTGAAACACTGCGCCCTTGTTTATCTCCAGAGGTGGGCAAGATTCTGGAAACAATTCTTTTTGTTTGTTTGTTTTTATTCCAATTCAATCCGATCAAAATCCAATTCAGAATCTCAATGAGTTGAGACATTCCCGATCCAAGATGACAAGACAGGGCTCTCCCTTCCTGTCTTGGGCTTGATCTACATGATCCAAGCTGATGGATTAGGCATAGCTCCTCTTCCGAGGCTTGATCTCATTTGCACCTTAGCCAAAAGGCCGAGATGTGGCTTTTAAAAATGATTTCAAATGAAGCTGAAATGTAACCTAATGTCTTCAACCAAGAACATGTCGATACTACACTTGATCTTAGCCGAAAGGATAAATTTAGTCGTCTCTCAAAAAGAATAGGTTGATTTGGAAGAGTCAGCATGGGCTTCTGAAAGAGGAAGTTGTGTTCCACTGACTTGCTGAAGCTTTTTGAAGAGGTAACACAAGTACATTCTGGTTTCTCTTCCAATTGTGTAAATCTTTCACCTTTTATTCAAAAATGAGACTTTAAAATCTAGCCTGGAAGCCACTTCACCTCAGGGAGCAGAGGGTGATTGGGGAAGAAGATTTTTTTTGTCAGCCAAGACAGCAAACCTTGGACAAATAAAACAGAAGATACCAACATTTATTGCCCATCCCCAGTGCGCTTGAGAATAAACCACAGTGCTGGGACTCCAGAATCACGTGTAAGCCTAGTAAGGACTGCAGATTTCCTTCCCTGAAGAACATTAGTGAACCAGATGGGTTTTTCCGACAATTGACAAGGGCTTCACAGTCGGCAGTAGATTCTTAATTCCAGATGTTTGTTTCATTGAATTCAAATTCCACCAACTGTTGTGGCGGGATTCAAACCCAGGCCCCCAAAACATTTGCTGAGTTTCTGGATCAATAGTCTAACAATAATACCACTGGGCTACTGCCTCTCATTCTTGATTTTTATCCCTCGTTAACAGAGATTTTTCAAAATTCTGTTACAGATATTCAAAGGTGAGGATTTGCAGATAGAAAACTGAAATCTCCAGTCATCAGGACCTGAATCAGGACTTCGCTTTTATTGGTAGGGGGATTGAATTTCGGAGCCGCAACGTCATGTTGCAACTGTACAAAACTCTAGTGCAGCCGCACTTGGAGTATTGTGTGCAGTTCTGGTCCCCACATTATAAGAAAGATGTGGAGGCATTGGAGAGGGTACAGAGGAGGTTTACCAGGATGTTGCCTGGTATGGAGGGCAGGTCTTATGAAGAGAGGCTGAGGGATTTGAGGTTGTTTTCGTTAGAAAGGAGGCGGCTAAGAGGGGACCTAATCGAAACATATAAGATGATTAGAGGTTTAGATAGGGTGGACAGTGATAGCCTTTTTCCTAGGATGGAGAAAGCTAGCACGAGGGGACACAGCTTTAAATTAAGGGATGATAGTTATAGGACGGATATCAGAGGTAGGTTCTTTACCCAAAGGGTGGTTCGGGAGTGGAATGCCCTGCCTGCAGCAGTTGTAGATGCGCCAAGTTTGGTGGCGTTTAAGAGGTTAGTTGATAAGTATATGGAAGAGAAGGGAATGGTTTAGTTTGGAGGGGCATTGCTTTTTATATTGGTCAGCGCAACATCGAAGGCCGAAGGGCCTGTTCTGTGCTGTAATGTTCTATGTTCTATGAATATCATCACGTTTGATCCGGCAAGAAGTAATATTTGTCCGTTCCGCCAGTGGGAGAAGATTTCAGACATCAGCGTCACTGGAAAAGCACCGAGACAGACACACACACCTGAGTATGAGTATGGAAAGAGCTTTAACCAGTTACACAGCCTGGAAATATATCGCAGCATTCACAGCGGGTAGAGACTCTACCTGTGTTCCATGTATTCTTGAAACTTCGACTGATCATCTAACCTGGAGCAAAATAAAATCACCAGCACAATGCCTGGAAATGTGTGGAGTGTGGGAAGGGATTCAATTACCTTCCTGGACTGGAAACCCATTAATGCTGTCTCACTGGAGAGAGACCTTTCAGCTGGGGGAAGTGATTCAGTCAGTTTTCCAACCTACTGATACATAAAGTTATTTCACACTGAGGAGAAACCTTTCAAAGAACAAAACAGCACGGGAAACAGGCCCAACGAGCCCGCGCCACCACCTCGATGTTCCCACCTCTACCCGCGATCCCTGTCTATGTTTATGGATCTATGCACTGGTACCAAATTTGTGAGACAATTTAGGGAGAATTTGTTTTGCCAATTAGCCTAAGAGCACATCTTTGGGATGTGGGAGGAAACCGGAGCACCCGGAGAAAACCCACACAAGCACGAGGAGAATGCGCAAACTCCCACAGACGCAGGGCCAGATCCGTGTATCTGCACAGCACAGCGATAGTCACTGAGTGCGCAACCTGCATTGACTGCGGAAAGCGGTTCAGATAGTCATCCAACCTCAGAGCACACCAACGCGTTCACACTGGGGAGAAGTCCTTCACTTGCTCTGTGTGCGGGAAGGGATTCATTCAGTCAGCTACGCTGCTGACACACCAGCGAGTTTACACCAAGGAGAGGCCGTTCAACTGCACTGACCGTGGAACAAGGTTTAGGCATTCAGGCCACCTCAATTTACACCAGCAAACTCGCACTGGAGAGAGACTGTTCACCTGCTCCAAGCGTGGGAAGGGATTCACGAATTCATCCGGCCTCCTGACACACCAGCGAGTTCACACTGGAGCCAAACCATTCATTTGCACTGACTGTGACAAGGGATTCACCCAGTCATCCCATCTGCAGAGACACCAGCGAGTTTACAAGTGACTGTAGGGATGGATTTTGCTGTTAGACACACTTTGGACCGAACCATGTTCATTCTGACAGAGGGGGTCCATTTCTGCTGATTGTCAATAATCTCTGTAACTGAGCTGGAGTTTAATATTCTGGATCTATAGCTGGTTGTGTTCTCGGGGCTACAGTGTCTCTTTCAAAACCACTGTGTGTGATCTTTCCCTATAATTCAGGAAACTGTCACCAGAAATTAGTTCACAACAAGATTCTGAACTTTAACTTCAATTCAACATCGATCTTTGGAACAATTCAGTGTCTGAGAGGTTCCAGTTAGAAAGTGCTGATTAATTCTTGCTGATAGTTCTCACTGACTTGTCCATTACACACTTCATTATCCATCGGAAAGAAGGGGAATGGAAATTTTTGGAGGATCAAGAACTTCCAAATGCCACTCTTCCCTCGTCCTGGGAATGGAGACAAATTCAAACCCAAGTAACAACATGTAAGAAATCACTTTCTAATAATCTTGTAAACATTTCAAAAATGTATATGTTACAGAAATATCTCACTCTCTGTCAAATGAAGAACGCTTCCATAGCAGCTTGCTGCCTGACACACACAGGACAGACCTGTTACCTCTGCCAAGGACCTGTCTCGTCAACTTGCCTGGACTTGCAAAATCTCACTAACTTTCCTGGCTGAAAACAATACACATCTCTCTAACCTGTGCTTAAAAAGCTCTCTCTGCTCACACTGTCTGTACCTTTAAGAATTGATCAGCTGTAAAGACTCGCATTCCAATCGTTATGCACGTGAATTGAGTTTGCGTCTTTGCGTCCTGTTCACGATCACAACTCCCAGCCACCTGACGAAGGGACAGGCTGTCCCGAAAGCTTGCGGCTTTTGCTACACGTAAACCTGTTTGGACTTTAAACGCGGGATGTTGTGGGATTTCTTTCTGAAGGACCTGTCTCCACAGGCCTTGAAATACAGCATTTCGAACCCCTAATGTGGTTGGATCTCACGACCCACACGTAACTCAGCTGTCTGTGTAAAGGTTGATGCAACATCTCAAGAACAAAGGGGTTTGGAAGTGATCCGTACGAGCTTCAGCCCCAACGTCCATTCTCTGGTTCACACCAGTTGACCATTCAGAGGGGACTGCCGCCACCAGCTACAGAGACCATTGCTCACTCTGCATCATCTGTCTGTTTGTCTTCCTGGACTGGTAAACCATTCTCACCTGGCAGAGGCCATGTGTTTTCCTGTCTATTTAGCTTCCACGTCATATTTAAACTGTTGCTTCTCAATAAAGTAATTTGAAATCACTTGTGAGCTCAACCCCGGGGGGAGTAATCTGTAACTCCGGGACCGAGATCTTACCAGCCACAACGAAAAGGGCACTTCTCATCACTATATTCTCGGAAAAGATAGAGAACCACTGCATAGGATCCAGAATAGATTTATAAAGATGATAAAGGAGATATACGGGCAAACATATCAGGAAAGGGTTTCGCCTGAGAAAATAAGGCTGAGGATTAAATGGTGTTTTTAAAACAGTGAAAGTAAAATACTGCAGATGTTGGAATCTGACCCAACACCAGAAAACGGTGGAGAAACTCAGCAGGTCTGACAGCCATCTGTGAAGAGAGAATAGAGCCAATGTTTCGAGTCAGGACAACTTTTCATCAGAGCGGTCATTCTTTGTGACGCACAGACGTGATCAATGTTGTAAACATATTTTGTAACATCACAAAACGTTATTCACATCGGTTGTGTTGCTTCAAGTTAAAATGTTACAGAGGAAAAATAACAAAGATGTAGAAGCAGAATTTGTCCCTTTCTATTTATGCATTACAACAAGTACTTACATTTATATAGCAGCTCCACCTCATGAACAAAGAACATTACAGCGCAGAAACAGGCCCCTCAGCCCTCCAAGCCTGCACTGATCATACTACCGACTTAACTAAAACCCCTACCCTTCCGGGGACCATATCTCTCTATTTCCCTCCTATTCACGTAAGAATAAGGCCCACAAAATCATGGTGTACCGATGTATAACACTGTGCCACGTGCTGTACTTTAGCTTAGGTGACAAAAAAAGCATGGTCAAAACGGTAGGTTTTAGAGTCTTCAGTGAGGAGAGTGAGGTAGATAGCAATGTCTGGGAAGGGAATTCCAGAGATTAGGGCCCCAGCAACCGGACATTTGGTCACCAGTGTTGGAGTGATTCCGACTGGGAATGTAGAAGAGGTCAAAGTCAGAGGAGCACAGATGTCTCTGAGACTTGTGGAGTTTGGGACGGTTACAGATATAGGGAGGGGGGGGGGTGAAGCCCTGGTGGCATTTGAATACAAAGATGAAAATAAAGTAAAGATCTTAGGTGACTGAGAGCCAGTGCAGGTCAGTGAGCAGAGGGGATTTGAACTTGCAGTAATCTAATACCCAGTTAGTAGAGTTTTGGATGAACAAGTTTGCAGAGGGTAAAACGTCCACTTACATTCCAGAGCTGACATTCTGCTGTTTCAGCACTGCCCTGTTTCCAAGACCAATACCGATCCTTTACAAGCTGCTGTTCACAGAACTACACACAGTCCTCCAGCTGGGATCAAACTCGAGCTATGTATTTCTGTAACAAACCTTTCTATGACAGCCTGTATAGAACAGACTGTAATAGGTTGTGCTGATTGTATGTAGCAACTGGGAAAAGTGAAGATATTCCTGGTCAAAAATAGGTTTTCCTTTAAATATTCAAAATGAAATGTAAAAAAGAAATATTGTTAATACCAAAAGCTGAGTAAGAATCCCGACTGTAACTCTTCATATCTTTGGTTCGGACAAATGTTGTTAATTTTCACACACTGCTCACGGACAGCCCCCTCTTTCAATATAATGATTCTTGAAACTCAGTTTTCGCAAGGGAATGGGACAATGAAATTTGAAATGTAACATTTCACAGTGATGAATAAAAAGAATGATATTGGAATCAACTTGACAGTACTTTGAAAAGGGCTGGCGTCAGGAGACGGGCTGAAGGGCCTCTTCACAAACTGTGGAATTGCACCAATCGGTTGCTGCATCATGACATTCAGCATTGCGGTACAGTGGTTGATGCTTGACAGTTCCAGGAAGCAAGATTAGATTCTGGCCTTGAGTGATTGAGTGGAGTACAAGGGTCTTTTGGTGAGTGGGTGCAGACTCGATGGGCCAAATTGCCTCCTTTAGCACATCAGGGATTCTATTCTTTGGCTCAAATATCTCACCGCAATTCTATTGCTGCAAAACACGATCTTGACGTGCACAGTGACGATTTGTAACAAATCCCTTTTGGCTACTTCCAGCAAGAGTGTTTTTGTAGTGCGGTGGTTATCACGTTGTCTACATGTCAAAGATCCCTGTTTCGAGATCAAGCAGAAACGGTGTCAAACTTCTTTTATTTCAGAGTGAGGCAAAAACATTAATAATTTGCATTTATTGTTTAATATTTGTTACTGCTGGACACAAGATGCTACAAACCGGGTCAAACACCAGTGTTTATTTATACCATCTCTTCGTCTTTTACACAATTGCCTCGGCTACGTTCAAATGATGCAGTGTTGGGTTTAAGTTGAACGTCAGGCAGGCTTTGATTTTTCGGAAACAGACCCAATTAACTTAGTTCACCCCGAGACACAATGGGAAAATCTCATCCCTGTGGTTACTTGTGAACTCGCTGGTGCAGCAGCAAATTGGCCGACTGCACGAACCCTTTCCCACATACAGAGCAGGTGAACGGCCTCTCGCCGGTGTGAATGCGCCGGTGTGTCCGCAGGTGGGACGACTGAGTGAATCCCTTCCCGCACTCGGAGCAGGTGAACGGCCTCTCCCCCGTGTGGGTGCGCTGGTGCGTCAGCAGGTGGGACGACCGAGTGAATCCCTTCCCGCACTCGGAGCAGGTGAACGGCCTCTCCCCCGTGTGGATGCGCTGGTGTTCCAGCAGGGTGGACAATCGAGTGAATCCCTTCGCGCACTCAGGACAGTTGAAGGGTTTCTCCCCGGTGTGAACTCGCTGGTGTACAATCAGATCGGACGACCGCCTGAACCCAGTCCCGCAGTGAGAGCACCGGAACGGCCTCTCCCCTGTGTGAACGCGTCGGTGAAACATCAGTTCCCAGGAACACTTATAGCACTTCTCACAGTTTGGGCACTTGAAAGGTCTCTCCCCGGTGTGAATTCTCTGGTGTGTCCGCAGGTGGGACGAGTGAGCAAACCCCTTCCCGCAGTCGGAGCAGACGAACGGCCTCTCCCCGGTGTGAATTCTCTGGTGCACAGTGAGGACAGGTAACGTCTTGAACCCAGTCCCGCAGTGAGAGCACTTGAAGGGCCTCTCGTCACTGTGAGCACGCTGGTGGCCAGTCAGCTCCCGGGAACTTTTGTAGCACTTGCCACAGTCTGGACATTTAAAAGGTCTCTCGTCACTGTGAACCTGTCGGTGTTGCAGCAGGGAGGATGAACAAGTGAACCCCTTCCCACACTCCGAGCAGGTGAACGGCCTCTCCCCGGTGTGGCTGCGTTGGTGAATGTCCAGCTCAGATGGGTAATTAAATCCCTTCCCACAGTCCCCACACTTCCACAGCTTCTCCCTGTGGTGACTGCATGTATGCTTTGATGGGTCAGAGGACTGACTAAAGCCTTGTGCACACACAGAGTACGTAGATGGTTTCCTCTCTGCGTCAAGAACAGTGCTTTTTCCTTCCATGTCCAAATACGACGGTTGAGCAATGACTTAGGGGCGATTCGTGTAAAATTTTGACGTGATGTTTTCCTGACTGCAAATCCTCCTCTTCTAAAAAACTGTGAAACTGATTTAAAACAGACAAAAGGAAGTGAGAGAGAATGCACAAAAACACAAAGGCAGATGGTGAAATTAAGCTGAATGAATTTGTGGGGCCGGCACAAGGAAAAAGTGACCGTGAAATCTGTTGGATTGTCAAAAAACACTAAACTGATTCATTAATGTCCTTCAGGGAAGGAAACCTGCCATCCAATCTAGATCCACACAAACTCTGGCTCGAAGGGAGAAACAGCAAGGGAGCAAAGGCACAGAATGAGTGAGGCAAGTGGCACAGAATAATTATTTTACATATCTACAACTCAACAAGTCCCTTTATTCGTGGGTGATATCTCCTCTGGTTTGCAAGTTTCTCACAGTAAGAAGTCTCACAACAGCAGTTTGAAGTCCAACAGGTTTATTTGTAGCAAATGCCACCAACTTTCGGAACTGGCTGTTCCTTCCTCAGAACTCCCACCCACCTGATGAAGGAAAAGCTAGTTCCGAAAGCTAGTGGCGTTTGCTACAAATAAACCTGTTGGACTTTAACCTGGTGTTGTGGAACTTCTTACTGCATTTACCCCGGTCCAACGCAGGCATCTCTACATCGCGAGTTTCTACCATAGATCCGCACATGAGCTGCAGATATTTGGACACATGGGTCAGGAGGTCCCATGAGGTAATGGGATTGGTGAGCAGAATATACTTTCTTTCCTTACTGTCTTTTGCTGCCACTTTGCCTCATCAATTAGCTATGATGTAGAGATGCCGGCGTTGGACTGGGGTAAACTCAGTAAGAGGTCTGGCAACACCAATTTTAAATCCAACCGATTTATTTGATAGTAAGTCTGCTGGCTTTCGGCGTTTGTGCCTTCGTCAGGCGAATGAGGTGTTCTGGTCTCCAAGAGCACACATATCAGCTGTCTGGTCTCCAAAAGCACACATATCAACTGTCTGTGCTGATATGTGTGCTTTTGGAGACCAGAACACATCATCAAATAGCTATCAGGCTCTATGCAAACCAGGGTAGTGGAAGATCAGATTGCCCGGGCCAAAGGGTTGATGCATTTGATGGACAAGTTGTCTCCATTCTGAACAATAAGGAACAAGTCCCCCTCCCATTCATTGACAACATTGCCCCCTACAAAGATGGTCACCACACAGGCTCCCTGCGGCATTGTGCCCCCAATAAAGATGGCGGCCGCACATGCGCACTTCTGCAGCTTCCCACTGAATGGCGGCAGGCCCAACACGACAAGTAGCGTCTCCATTTCTTACAAACGGCGGGAGGTGCGGGGTTCGGGTTTTGGTAAGGAACCTCTCCACTCACCTACCAGATCGATCGATCGCTCGCTACACGCCGGCCTCCGCTCGTACTGACCTCGAATTAAAACCGACCGTCCCCGTTAGCCGCACTTTAGACTCGGAGCGTGAGACCCCGGCCTCTCATTCACCGGTTGGAGGACCAGCCGCTCCCGCCCGGTCCTCCAGCCCCGCCCCCCACCTCGTTCACTCCGATTGGTTGGAAGACCAGCCGTTCCCGGTCGGTCCTCCAGCCCCGCCCTCCCCTCATTCACTCCGATTGATTGGAGGACCAGCCGCTCCCGCTCGGACTTCCAGCTCCACCCCCTCTCTCTCTATTGGTCCAGAGCTGCCGTCAATCAGACGCTGGGCATTGTGACGTGGAGCATGCCAGGGACAGGCGCTTGTTTGCCTCATCTTCAGGTGGGTAAGCGGAAGCAGCTTAGGGGCAGTGGGTGGGAGGGAAGGCTCTGCGCCCCAGTGGAGGACTCAACATCCCCAGTGGAGGACTCAACACTCCCAGCAAGAAACAACGTACACGACGGCAGCTTGCAGCGCTTTCTCCCGGTGCCAGGCCCCAGTGGACAGATATGGCATCTTGAAGGACATTCATTTCTGCACCTCCATCAAATCTGCCCTCAACACACCTTGCTTCAAGGAGAACAACCCCAGTTTCCCCAGCCTGACGTTGTAAATATAATCTCCCTCCCAGCAAATTGACCCCATCCTCAACTCTCTGTGGGGAATATATTTGACCTTCTTGAACTGCTGCAGTCTGTGTGGTGAAGGTTCTGTTGCCAGTGCTGTCAGGTAAGCAGTTACAGGTCATTCACCCAGTGAGGATGTAGAAACAGTGATATATGTCCAAGTTTACTACACTAATTTGTATCATACTTTTAATGTGATACGGTGTTCCAAAATGTTTCACAGAAATGTTACAAAACTATTCAACACTGAGCCACGTGAAATATAAGGGCAGTTGACCAAAAGTTTCATCAAAGAGGTAGGTTTCATGGTGAATCTTAACGGAGGAAAGTATGGTAGAGTCACAGAGGGTTAAAGAGGAAATTCCAGAGCTTGTGACCTTAGCAACTGAAAGAACAGTCATCAATGGTTAACATCAGAGATGGTCAACAGGATGGAATTACATGAATGCATATATTTCAGAGGATTTTGTGTCTAGTGGAGATCAGAGACAGGGAAGAACATGAGCATGGATGGATTTGAAAACAAGGCTGAGAATTTTAAAATTTAAGTACTTAAATTTGATTTTTTTTAAGGTGAATAAGCCTCGATGTGAGTAAATACATGGGCAAAAAAGATTTGGATGTCCTCAAGATTACTGGGAGGTTGAATATGGGAGGCTGGTTGGGAGTGCCTGAGGATAGTTAAATCTATAAGTACAAAGAACAAAACAGCACGGGAAACAGGCCCTTCAGCCCAACGAGCCCGTGCCCCCACCCCGATGTTCCCACCTCTACCCGTGATCCCTGTCTATGTTTACAGATCTACGGATTAAAAACCAAATTTGAGACAATTTAGGGAGAATTTGTTTTGCCAATTAGCCTAAGAGCACATCTTTGGGATGTGGGAGGGAACCGGAGCTCCCGGAGAAAACCCACGCAAGCACGGGGAGAATGCGCAAACTCCCACAGGCACAGGCCCAAATCCATGTATCTGCACAGCACCGCGATAGTCACTGAGCTGTCGTGTTGCCCATCAAATGGTCCAGGTCAAGCGTACACTGACGACGTGAAGCACTAGGATACTCCCGAAAAAAATCCAAGAACAGCCCTCTCATGACCCATCGCGTGTATGTCTCTTGTTAGACAACAAGGTGGACCAAAGCACCTGTAGGATAAAAACAAGTACATCAATATCATCATCTATTTACACACTTCCCAGGGACTCCCAAGTACCAAAGGAAGGGACCAGATTTCAGGAACAGGTGAATTGAGACTTGTGTTAAGGTTCAGTTCAGACAGCACTGATATTTTGATTTTTAAAAAAATAATTGGTGGGGTGCTTCCCAATCCCTTGCTTTTTGTGTCAACTGATTTCTACTAATAACCCACAGCAAACTCAAGGTAGCATTAACTCAGAAGGTTGTTTATTGCACATTTTCAAAACTGATAGAGTCTCTGCAATGTAACCCTTCACAGTCACACAGTAAGGAGAGGGATAGAGAAAAGAATGTTTTACAATATAGAAACCATGGAGAAAATAAACATTGGTTCACATTAGTTCCCTGATCCTGAATCAAAGTTCAGTGAGTACTTCTTTCACAGAGGCTGAAGACCGATTAATAAAGCTGCTTCTCCACTGGTGCTGACGTGACAGGATGAAGTAGGCACACAGAGATGAATCTAATTTATCAGAAATGGTACAAAAAGTAGAGCCAGGTTGGATGGGGCTAGTTGTTCAGCCTGGCCAGGACTTGCTTCAGTGTGGCCACCAGTCAGATGTTAAACAGCGGCTTGCAGCTCAGGAAGGCGACATTAACCTGTTCAACAAGACAGAGTCTCAGCTCATCTGCACAGAGTCTTCAACAATTTCAGGCAGTTGGCTTTTTGTCCTAGGCCGATAATGTCTCAGCAATTGTGGGTAAAAAGAGGTGCTATCTGTTAAAGGTTTGGTGTTTTTGGAAGGCATTGCCTCTGTAGAGTCTCAGCCACCACCAGCAAGCATGACTTATCAAATGGAAGTGGCCTTCCACTAGCTCCCTTTGAAGCTGGGCTGTGCAACTTCCAAGTGGTCTAGAAGATGCACTTTTAGAACATAGAACAATACAGCACAAACAGGCCCTTCGGACCACGAGTTGTGCCGATCACATGTGATCCACAGACCTATCTATAACCCCCTATCCTATTCTTTTCCATATACTCATCCAGAAGTCTTTTAAAAGACCCCAGCGAGTTTGCCTCAACAATCTCCGACGGCAGCCGATTTAAGAGTCCTATGGACCCGGACCCCGAGATCCTTCTGCTCTACAACACAGCTAAGACTCCTACCCCTTATATTGTACTCCTTCATCCCATTATTCCTGCCAAAATGGACCACTACACATTTATCCGCGTTGAAGTCCATCTGCCACTTCTCCGCCCAGTTTTGACACAGCTTGGAAATGAGACATTCCTGAGTGAATGCTTTTGTTCTGGTGACTCTGAGATAGAAGGTCAGCCAGCTTATTGGTTGTTGTTCAGCCCAGCTTTATTAGAGATAAGAAATGCAAAAGGCTATTTTTCATAAAAGACGTACACAGTTCGGTTGTGTTCTGTTGCATTAGGTGGAGCTGGGCCACCTTCGCGAAGTGAAAATAGTCTTGCTGATAATGTGGATGTGGCGCTGATAATTGATCTTTTGGTGAATCTGAATCCTAGATGGTGAATTAGGATTCAGCCTCAGAGAGTTCCCAGGGAGAGGGATGGTTTCAGTGGCTAGGGAGCAGAGTTTGTAACTGGGATTAAAGAACAATGACTTTGTTCTTCACCATATTTAAATAGAGGAGATTTCTGCTCATCAAGAGCTGGGTATCAGAAGTCAGTGTGTGACTTGGAGAGGTATTTAGAAATGATAGTGTTCACATTATACTTGCTATCCCAGCCCTTCGAAGTGGTGAAGGGCAAGAGTTGGGAAGATCTGACAAAGTTCTGGTCAATTGTAGACGTGTAAATTCTGCCTCTGTCCAACTGCCGCGATCCCGCAGAAAGCCACAATTATTCAGCTCAGTTTAACAATCTGTTTTTGTGATTTCTGTCTCACTCCCTTTTTTTTCTGCCTGAAATATACTTCGCAGGGCATTTAAAAGGGGAAGATTTGCAGTTGGCGGGTCAGATCACACCAGGGCGGGTCAGATTCGCTCAACGTATCGGAACCTGGAGACCGTCGGATTTTGAACATGGAAGGAAAAAGTGCCGTTCACAGCGAAGGAGAGCAGAACACGTCTTCTGTGTGTGAAGAAGACACCAGCTCCTCCGGCCTGCTGAACCACAAGCAGGGTCAGACCAAGAAGCTCTGGAAGTGTGGGCACTGCAGGAAGGGATTTGATTCTCCGGTTAGGCTGGAAATTCACTGGCGAGTTCACAGCAAGGAGAGGCCCTTCACCTGCTCCGCGTGTGGCAAGGGATTCAGCACCTCGTCCCATCTGCTGACGCACCAGCACACCCACACCGGACACAGGCCGTTCACCTGCCCCATGTGCGGCAAGGGATTCACTCAGTCGTCCAACCTGCTGACGCACCAGCGAATTCACACCGGGGAGAGGCCCTTCACCTGTCCTGTGTGCGGGAAGAGATTCACTCAGTCCTCGCCCTTCAAGGCCCACAAGCTGGTCCACACGGGGGAGAGGCCGTTCAGCTGTCCCGTGTGCGGGAAGGGATTCACTCGGTCATCAACGCTGCTGACGCACCAGCGGGTTCACACCGACGAGAGACCCTTCAAATGCCCCGAGTGCGGGAATTGCTACAAGAGCTCCGGCGAGCTGATGTCCCACCAGCGCGTCCACACCGACGAGAAACCCTTCCGCTGCTCCCGCTGCGGGAGCGGGTTCAGGCGATCGTCCGACCTCACCGTCCACCAGCGCACCCATACCGGGGAGAAGCCGTTCGCCTGCACCGTGTGCGGGAAGAGGTTCAATCAGACCTGCACCCTGCTGAGACACCAGCAAGTTCACACTGGGGGGAGGCCCTTCGCCTGCTCTGTGTGCGGGAAGAGCTTTGGTCGCTCATCCACCCTGCTGAGACACCAACAAGTTCACAAGTGATTGGATTTTGCTGCTAGTCACATCCTGGACTGACTTGGAGGAGCAAGACTGAAAAGGACCTGATCGTAGGATCCCTACGAAAGAGGCCATTTGGCCCATCGAGTCTGCATCAGCCACCATCCCATCCCAGCCCTAAGCCCATATATTTTTCCCACTAATCCCTCTAACCCGGGATACTAAGGAGCAATTTAGAATGGCCAATCAACCTGGCCCGCACATCTTTGGACTGTGGGAGGAAACTGGAAAAAACCCACACGGACACAGGGAGAATGTGCAAACTCCACACAGACGATGACCCGAGCCGGGATTTGAACCCAGGTCTCTGGAGCTGTGAAGCAGCAGCGCTAACCACTATGCTACCGTGCCGCCCCATCTGAATGGAGGAGATGTTTCTCACAGTTTCTGTCTTTCCCACATTCGGGGCAAGTTTTCTTTCAGTGGCCATCCCAGGGGTGAATTTTAATGGGCATTTAGTGAGCTTTGTCTTTTCCCCCATTTATATTACACCCTGTTCCAATTCTCAACATCTCTTCCAGTTAGAAAGTGCTGATTAATCCTTACTGACAATTCTTTCAGACTTGCATCTAAATTTATCAAGGGATATTTCACAGGCACATCAAAGAAGTTTCAACTGATTCTGATTGAAACTTCGGAAGTCGCTGAGTTCAATCATTTCTGATACTGTAGCAGCAGCAACATTTGGTAAAGGTGGAACCCATGACAAGGACTGGTTTGAGATCCATTCAGCAGAGATGACATCTGTCAACAGCTGGAACACTGTGTCACTCAGCAGAGATGACCTCTGTCATTGAAGCAAAAGTTCTATAAATCGGTTGGATTTAAAATTGGTGTTGCAAGACCTCTTACTGAGTTTACCCCAGTCCAACGCCGGCATCTCTACATCATTGAAGCAAAAGATAAAGCCAATCTGACGTACAACAATAATACTACAGCCGGAACACTGTGTCGCTTGGAAGTAGCCAGGACAGTTATGTAAAAATACAGGGAGATACTGTGTAGATAAACACTGGATCAGTCTACATCTCAAAATCTGAACTGCCTGCAAAATCACCAAAGTTCCCCCCGAAATCAGTGGATGGCAAAGTTCTCACTGAGAAGTAAACAGATAGAGCATAGAACAATACAGCACAGAACAGGCCCTTCGGCCTTCGATGTTGCGCCGACCAATATAAAAAGCAATGCCCCTCCAAACTAAACCATTCCCTTCTCTTCCATATACTTATCAACTAACCTCTTAAACGCCGCCAAACTTGGCGCATCTACAACTGCTGCAGGCAGGGCATTCCACTCCCGAACCACCCAATGAATTGTCCCAATGAATGTCCCAATGTCCCAATGAATTGAATGTGACTGTAAGCTGTACTCCTGTGAGACAGACATCTGTCAATCTCTGTTTGACTCTCCTGCAGCTTTCTGACTTAGAACATTACAGCGCAGTACAGGCCCTTCGGCCCTCGATGTTGCACCGACCAGTGGTACCAATATAATGACCCTCTATCCTAAACTATTCCAATGCTATCCACTGCCCATTTGAACACTCTTAAACTTGACAAGTCCACAACTGCTGCAGGCAGGGCATTCCACACCCTTACTCCCCTCTGAGTAAAGAGCCCACCTCTAACATCCGTCCTATAACAACCACTCCTCAATTTAAAGCTATGTCCCCTCGTGTTAGCCATCACCATCCGAGGAAAAAGGCTCTCACTATCCACCCTATCTAACCCTCTGATCATCTTATGTGTCTCAATTAAGTCACCTCTTAGCCTTGGTTGAGTTGGACAAGGAGCCCTCATCATTTGAGCTGGAAAAGGCTGAACCATCCGAAAGGTTCCCGACAAGGATGGAATTCCAGCTGAGCTGCTGAAATACACAGAGTCCCATCTATTGTTTCCACCTCCTTCCCTGCTGGGAGACCGGAACCATGCATGAAGCAAAAGTAATCACAGTGATCAAAAACAGCAATGAAAAAGAGGGGATTGCAACCAATACAGGGACATCTCGCTCCTTAGCGTCATTGGAAATGTTTTCACCAAGGTCACATTTAAAAGACTCCAGCTACTTGCAGACTGAGTGTATCCAGTGCGGTTTCTGTGCCGACAGATCTACAGCGAACACGATCTTCTCCACACACCAGCTACAAGAGAAGTGAACAAATTGGTATTGAATTTAAAATGCTCCCGGTTCCTGTGCTGAGAAAAGTGGAATGTTCTAATTACCGAGTGAAAGTAAACCTTTTAGTGTCAATCACAATTTACTCGTACACTTGGAAAAGATCTGAAAAGTGTTTGATTCTTTAAGTTAAGCTTTGAATTTCTATTTCAGAACTGAGGGAAGCCTCTTGATTCTTTCTGATCTAAGAAGGTTGATGTTTACTGTGAAAACTAATTTTTGTAGTTTAATTTTCCTTGAGTTATAGTTAGTTGGAAAGACACTTGAAGAAGGGAAAAAACATTTGAGAAAAACACCAATGTAATTGGAAACACAAAGATCAAAATGATATTTGGTTCATCTCTGATCTGAAAATAAAGTTAACACAGTTGTGCACGTTTTGTGAATGCTTTGCTTCATCCTTTTACAATCAGGCACGGTGACAATTTAGACCAGAAATTCTGTTTTTTTTTGAAGATTTGACTTCATCCCACTTCTTATCATTCAAGGCAACGTTCCTGAGAATAGGAAATCTGAGCGCTATCTCCTCCCAAACTGATACTTACGTCTCTGATCTCAAAATGCCCCATGTTCAGCTACTCGGCAACAGAACAACACTGAGTGCTTAATGTGGTCAGTAGAACAAGAGAACATTTTCAGTTATCAAGATATTGACAAATTTTGCAGAGGAACAGAATTTAAAACAATCAGGGTATAATTAAACTCAGTTGTATCTAAGGAGTCAAATTAAAGTGATATGGATTCTAAACTTAGAAAATATCCACAAGACAGATGCAAGTGAACAGAAAGCTGGAGAATCTTTTGAAGTTTGTACATCAACTTCTATCTAAGTCAGATGTATTGACAATAATTTAAAATTGTGTGAGGTAGCCTGCAGAGAGGGAGAATAAATCAAAGTCAATAGTTATCAGACTTACTGGCAAAGTGTTCACTTTTATTCTTGGTTCAAGGGTTTGATTTGCTGATTCTGATCAGCAAGCTGATCAGAAGCTTGCTGATTCTCTGCAAGCTTGCAGAGCTGGGCCGAGAGGTGGCAAATGGAGTTTAATGTGGAAAAGTGTGAGGTAATGCACTTTGGCAGGAATAATAAATGTGTAGAGTATAGGGCTAATGGTAGGATTCTTAATAGTGTCGATGAACAGAGGGATCTTGGTGTATTTGTGCATAGATCCCTGAAAGTAGGCAGTCAAGTCGATAAGGTTGTTAAGAAGGCATATGGAGTCTTAGCTTTTATTGGTAGGGGGATTGAATTTCGGAGCCGCAACGTCATGTTGCAACTGTACAAAACTCTAGTGCGGCGCACTTGGAGTATTGTGTGCAGTTCTGGTCCCCACATTATAAGAAAGATGTGGAGGCATTGGAGAGGGTACAGAGGAGGTTTACCAGGATGTTGCCTGGTATGGAGGGCAGGTCTTATGAAGAGAGGCTGAGGGATTTGAGGTTGTTTTCGTTAGAAAGGAGGCGGCTAAGAGGAGACCTTATCGAAGCATATAAGATGATTAGAGGTTTAGATAGGGTGGACAGTGATAGCCTTTTTCCTAGGATGGAGAAAGCTAGCACGAGGGGACACAGCTTTAAATTAAGGGGTGATAGTTATAGGACGGATATCAGAGGTAGGTTCTTTACCCAAAGGGTGGTTCGGGAGTGGAATGCCCTGCCTGCAGCAGTTGTAGATGCGCCAAGTTTGGTGGCGTTTAAGAGGTTAGTTGATAAGTATGTGGAAGAGAAGGGAATGGTTTAGTTTGGAGGGTCATTGCTTTTTCATAATTGGTTGGCGCAACATCGAAGGCCGAAGGGCCTGTTCTGCGCTGTAATGTTCTATGAAATAGCTGGGTTAAACAGAAATCAGCCTGTGAGAAGTCGGTAAAGATATTCCTTTCTCAGGGTGGGGAGATCTGTAATAACCTAATAACATCTTAAGAAATGTATTGAGTATTGTAGAAATAAGACATAGGTGCAGAATTAGGCCACTCTGCCCATTGAATGGCAGAGCAGACTCGATCAGGGCTGATATTTTTCTTATCCCCATTCTCCTGCCTTTTCCCCAATGACCCCCGACCCCCCTTATTAATCCAGAGTTTATCGATCTCTGCCTTAAAGACACTCAATGACCTGGCCTCCACTGCCTTCTGTGGCAAAGAGTTCAACAGATTCTCTGGTTGAAGAAAGGGACATTTTAAAGGAAGGTATGAGGAGTGGTTGAGGAGTCTGGATCTGTACTCGATGAAGTTCAGAAGGATGAGGGGGGAAATCTCTTTGAAACTTACAGGATACTGCAAGGCCTGGCTGAAGAAATTCCTCCTCATCTCTGTTTTAAAGGATTGTTCCTTTAGCCTAAGGCTTTGCCCTCTGAATCTAGTTTTTCCTACTGGCAGAAACACTCTCTCCATGTCCACTCTATCCAGGCCTAGTGTGAAACATCCTTATTTTCAAATTCCTCCGTGAAATTATCCTCCCTAATCTCAGTAATCTCCAATTTCACAGTTCTCTGAAATGTTAGAATCCCTTCAGTGCAGAAGGAGGCCATTTGGCCCATCAAGTTTGCACTGTTAACAATCCCATGCAGGCCTTATTGCAACCTCACACAATCCCCCTGACACACAGAGGCAATCCCATCCAGTTCTGTCCCAAAACCTTACTCCCTAATGTACACATCTTGAGACGCTAAGAAGCAATTTAGCTTGGCCTCCAGATACCTGCATTCTTCTCATTCTGCCGTCTTGAGCATCCCTGATTTTAATTGTTCCACCTTTGGTAACAGGGTCTGGGTGTGAAAGTCTGAAATTCCCTCCCAGAAATGTCCATCTCTCTCTCCTGATTCAAGGTCTGTCTCTCCATTGAGACTTTTCCCATCTATCCTAATATTGTACTCTCATCGCTCATAACCTCTTGTGCACTGTAGGGAGTCTATTTGGCTTCTCGAGTCTGTACTGACATTCTGACAGAGTCTTACCCAGGACCTCTCCTATCCCTGTACCAATTTACCATTTCTAATCCGTCTAACCTGCACAACTTGAGACACTAAGGGGCAATTTAGCACGTTCAACCTACCTAACCTGCACATTTGGATGCTCCGGTTTCCTCCCAAGGAAACGCAGACATGGGGAGAACATGCCAACTCTAGCCACCCAAGAATTGGTACCGTGAGGCAACAATGCGAACCACTAATTCTATTCTTTTCTTTACTGAAGTCCTCTGAAATACCTTGTGGTGCTTTCATTCCCATTGTTTTAGAACATAGAATGGTACAGCACAAACAGCCCTTCGGCACACAAGTTGCGCCGATCACATCTATATCTACCAAGCCATAGACCTATCTACAACCCTCAATCCCATATACTCATCCAGAAGTCTTTTAAAAGACCCCAGCGAGTTCGCCTCTACCACCACCAACGGCAGCCGATTCCATTCACTCACCACCCTCTGAGTGAAAAACTTACCCCTGACATCTCCAAATTCCATTCATTCCCGATCAGTAATGGACTTGCTGCTATCTGGGACAAAACTGTTTTCACCATTAAGGCTATGACATCATCGCAGCAGGACTGGATGACATCATCAGAGTCCATTATTTCTGAATGAACCATGTCTATAACAACAGGAGGATTAGCAGAGTAAATGCATGCGGTTATAGGGACATGGATTATAGTTTTTAGTTTAGACAGGCAGCATGGTCAGTGCAGGCTTGGAGGGCCAGAGGGCCTGTTGCTGTGCTGTAATTTTCTTTTTTTCTTGTTCTTTGTTCAAGTTGCACCACTTGCTATGGTGGGATTTGAACCCAGTCCCCAGCTGAGTTTGTGGATTAATAGTCTAGAGATAATACCATTGACCATCACCTCCCATCTGGAACAAAACTGTTTTCACCATTAAGGCTCCGCTGTGATGTAATAGTCTCTCTGACATCATCGCAGCGGGACTGGATGACATCAGAGTCCATTGTTTGTGAATGATCCACATCAATAACAGGAAATACTCATCAAGCTGAGCACATTGTCAGACTGGAGTGTCAGCCTAGACATTGAGGGACTCCTGTACTCTGTCACACACACACACACTATCCTTCATGTGGAGCTTGAGGAGGCTCGGGACGCAATTTTCCAATCCTCCTTGTACAGTCGTGGTGCCAAAGGACTGAGAGATTGTAAACGTTACACCTCTGTTCAAGAACACAGCGATTACAGAACAAGTCAGCTTAACGGCAGCGGTGGGGAAAAGCCAATAAATCTGGTACTTGGAAAAATACTAATTCCAGCATTTTGTGTTTTTAAATACTGAAACATCCCTGGATCTCTAGGCTGGGAGAGACGCTCTGGAGGGTACGGGAGCTGGAACTTGTTCACGAGAGTAGCTGAAAGTACAGAATTGTAGAAATCCTACAGTGCAGAAAGAGGCCATTTGACCCATCGAGTCTGCACCGACCACAATCCCACCTACTGCCTTGTCCCTATATATTTTACCTGCTAATCCTTCTAATCTACGCATCTCACTAAACCAAGAGGCAATTTTAGTATGGCTAATCAACCCAACTTGCACATCCCTGGTGTGTGTGGGAGGAAACCAGAGCACCCGGAGGAAACCCATGCAGACACAAGGAGAATGTGCAAACTACACACAGACCAGGAACCAAACCCAGGTCCCTGGAGCTGTGAAGCAGCGCTGCTAACCGCTGTGGTGCCATGCCACCCTCCTTCTTCCTGCTGGTTTGAGACCTTGATTTTGGTGAGTTTCTGCAGTGCGCCATGCGGATGGTACATTCTGTAGTCAATTTGCTAACGGTGGAGGGAGTGAGTGGCACCTTGCATTGAACGGTGGCATAGTGGTTACGAGAACTGGAATAATCTAGATCTGGAAAGGAGAAAAAGAACCAACGTAAGGTTCATGGTGGGAGATAGAGGAGGGACGTCCAAGATTCTTTACGCAGAGAGTGGTTGGGGTGTGGAATGCTCTGCCTGCTGTCATAACGGAGTCGGACACTTTAGCAACTTTCAAGCTGTTATTGGACAGGCACATGGAGCACGCCAGAATAATGAGTGGGAAATCTCGATCTTGGGTTTGGACATAGCTCGGCACAACATCAAGGGCCGAAGGGCCTGTACCGTTCTATGTTATATAACAGGACATCAATTAATCTCCTATCCTGGCGAAATCAAGGTCTTGACACACTACACTTGAAACAAAGCTGATTTATTTAACAGACATCAAGATATTAAACTCCACCTCACTTAGAGATTAATAACATCAGTAGAAATAAACCCCGGTTGTCAGAATGAGCATGGGTCTGTTTTGGATGTGATTATTAGTGACAGTAACAGAATCAAACACATTCAGTGGAACAGAGGGTAAATATGAATTATTTCTGCCGGTTTGACAGTCTAGGAATCGACAGCATTGTCTAAAAGTTAAAAGCTAAAAGCAGACCCTTCAGGAGTGAAATGATATGAGACGTTTAACAGAAACAGGCTATTGGGACACAACCAGTGTTTATGTTCCAAAGGAGCTTCTTCCACATCTCACTCTCTCATTGTCAACCTCTCGTTTCCCACTAAATACTAACATACCTATGGAAATATGAAATAAAAGTAGGCTATTCAGTTCCTCAAGCCTGCTCCACCATTCAATAAGATCACGACTGATCTGTTTGGGTTGAGTTCCACACTCTCCATTTACCCGTGATTCCCCTGCCTAATTCGCCTCATAGTGACCTCGCTTCCACCACTTTGAGGCAGAATTCTGAAGTTGCACAACTCAGAGAATAAAACTCTCTGACCTATAACGGTGACGCCCAATTTTAAAACTGTGCCCCCGAGTCATCCACAAGAGAAAACATCCTTTCCATATCCACCTTGCCAATACTGCTCAGGATCTTATAAACTTCAATGAAATCTACCCCTCAACCTTCTGAGCTCCAGTGGAAACAAGCTCAGTCTTTCCAATCTTTCTTTGATTCGCTCCAATGCAGATTCCCATAAACGTATACTAGGGTCACAGGTGGAAGTGGGAATGGTGCGGGCTCGTTGGGTTGAAGGGCCTCTTTCCCGTGCTGTTTTGTTCTTTGTACAACCTGCTGAATGCAGGCATCAATCTAATGAATCTCCTCTGAACCACCTCCAAATCATTTAAATCCTTCCTTAAATAAAAGGAGCCCAGAACTGCACACAGTATTCAAAATGTGCTCTCATCAATGCTCTGTATAACTGGAGCAAACGTCCTTACTTTGGTGTTCAATTCCTCTCATAACAAAAGGATAACATTGCATTAACCTTCTTCATTATATGCTGTTTCTATTAACTTTCAGTGACTTATGCAGAAGAACATCTAAATCTCCCTGCACCTCAGTATTCTGCAGTCATTCTCCATCTAAGTACATGTTAATAAATCTACACTATTCAAATATTTATATTTAAGTAAGCTTAAATGCATCTGTACAATTCACTTTACCCACTCACTCTGGGAGTCATTCTCTGAATGAAGTTTTTTTTCTGAATTCCCTACCGGATTTCTTGGAGATTGTCTTACATTGATGGTCTCTAGTTTTGCTCTTGCCCACAAGAGGAAACATTTCCTTTCAATCCTCTCCATCAAAACCTTTCCTCATTTTAAACGCCTCCATTCAGACACATCCTCAGCCACCTTTTCCTGAGCAAAGAGACCCAGCATCGCACACAAAGCTCGCTGTGAATTTAGTCAGGGGGGAGTCACAGTTAATCCACGGAAGGGGATTAGGCTCAGAGTGGTTTTGAAATTAATTGAGGAGCAACAGTTTAGAAATGATACCAAATAGACAATATTAACATATGGGTGAAAACAGTTTGAGTGCTGGATGACACACAGTGTTAATCTGATGGCCGCAGTCTTCTCTGAACGGTTTACTGGTGTGAGTCCGAATGAGTGTGTTAGGCTGAAGTTGGTGCTGATCAGTTTGAAACTGCCTCGAGAGCCTGTTTTAACCTTTACACAGACAGTGGGTTCACGTATGGATAATGAGATCCAATCGAATCAGGATTAGAAATGTCTTGTTCCAGGGGCCATGTCCTGGGTACATTGGGGAGACCATGCAGACACTACGACAGCAGATGAATGAACATCGCTCAACAATCACCAGGCAAAACAGTTCCTTTCCTATGAGCGAACACTTCAGCAGTCACGGGCATTCGGCCTCCGACCTTCGGGTAAATGTTCTCCAAGGGGGCGCCTTCATGACACACGACAGCACAGAGTCGCTGAGCAGAGACTGATAGCCAAGTTCCGCACACATGAGGATGGTCTTAACAGGGATCTTAGCTTCATGTCACTCTATCTGTAACCCCCGTGACTTGCCTGGGTTAGCAAAAAACCTCACTTACTGTGCTGTCTGGAGAAAATACAGATTTCTCTAACCAATGCTTCACTCACATTGTTAGCCACTTTAAAGACTTGAACAGCAGGGTAGGTGTAGCGATTCGCATTCAAATCAGCAATCTGTGACTGTCTGTGCTGATACGTGTGCTATTGCAGATACAGAACACTGCATTTGCCTGACGAAGACAAAAAGTCAAAAGCTCGCTGGTTTACTATCAAATAAATTGGTTGGATTCAAAATTGGTGTTGTCAAACTTTACTGAGTTTACCCCAGTCCAACGCCGGCATCTCTGGGCAATGATAAGAGTCCTGTCCTGTGTTTGTCACAGAAAGTAGTCTCACAAAGTCAGATTGAAGTCCAGCAGGTTTATTTGGTAGCAAAACGCCACTGGCTTTCAGAGTGCTGCTCTTTCGTCAGGTGAGTGGGAGATCTGTTCACAAACAAGGCATACAAAAGCACAAAACAGAGCATATAAAGACACAAACAAAGCATATAAAGATACAAACTCCACAAACAGGGCATATTCATTTGTTTGTCACCCATCAAGCTGCCGTGGAAGCTTTCATCGTAAGAGTCAGCTTCCTCTATAATGTTTAGATGAATGATTAGGTGAATGGTTAGATGAATAGACCCGAACAGGAGCCAGACTGTGGCGACTAGGGGAATTTCACATTTATTTCATTGCGTGTAAGCCTTACAAACAAAAAACAAAAACACAACCAACACCACTTGTGATTAACAAATAAACTTTAAAAACTTACTTATATTCCATACATTCCTGAAGGTTTTGGAAAGCGGAGTCCGTTACTCAGATTAAACCTGTCTCCGTTCCTGAGCTGTGGGGATTTCTGTACCAGACGGGAGGGATAACATTTGGAGACTTTCAATTCTTATTCCCCTTCTTTCTGCCAGATAATGGACGTGTCACCGTATAATTAGCAGGTCAGTAAGAATTAAATCAGCATGTTTTAATTAGAGATGTTGATAAGTGCAACCTCTCAGACACCGAATTGGAGAATTCGGACCAAAGATCAATTTGGGATTAAAGCAAAAATTCAGAATCTTGTTGTAAACTAATTTCTGATGAGAGAGTTCCTGAATTATGGGGAAAGGTCACAGTTCTTAAAGAGACACTGCGGCCCCAAGAACACAATCAGCTCTAGGTCCAGAATATTAAACTCCAGCCCAGTTACAAGAACATCAAGAAAAACCAAACAAGCTGTCAGAATGAATGTGATTCAGTCCTGATTGAGCAGCACAGTGGCACTGCTGCTTCACAGCACCAAGGATCCCTAGGTTTGATTTCTGGCTTGGGTCACTGTCTGTGGGGGGACTGCACGTTCTCCCCACGTCTGCATTGGTTTCTTCTGGGTGTGCCGGTTTCCTCCCACAGCCCTAAAGACGTGCTGGTTTGGCCGTGCTAAATGCTCCCTCAGTGTACCCGAACAAGTGCCAGACTGTGACGACTCGGGGATTTTCACAGTAACTTCATTGCAGTGTTAACGCAAGCCTACTTGTGGCTAATAAGTAAACTTTTAAACAACAAGTGGTGACAAAATCCGCTCCCTGCCGTCACTTGTGAAGTCGCTGGTGTCTCACCAGGTGAGATGAGCAAGTGAATCCTTTCCCACACTGGGAGCAGGTGAATGGCCTCTCCCCGGTGTGAACCCGCTGGTGTACACTGAGGTTGCCCGAGTGCCTGAAACTTTTCCCGCAGGAACTGCAGCTGAATGGTTTCTCCCCAGTGTGGACTCGTTGGTGTGACACCAGGTTGGATGAATTAATAAATTCTTTCCCACACGTGGAGCAAGCGAACGGCCTCTCCCCGGTGTGAACTCGTTGGTGTAACGCGAGGTTGGCCGACTCGGTGAATCCCTTCCCACACACGGAGCAGGTGAACGGCCTCTCTCCGGTGTGGCCTCGCTGGTGCGAGATGAGGATGGTTGAAAGGCTGAAGCTTTTCCCACAGTAAGAGCAGATGAACGGTTTCTCTTCACTGTGAGTGTGCTGATGTCTCAGGAGATTGGACGAATTAATGAACCTCTTCCCACACGTCGAGCATTTGAACGGCCTCTCCCCGGTGTGACCGCGCTGGTGTACTACTAGGCTGTACGGCTGACTGAATCCCTTCCCGCACGTAGAACAGATGAACGGTCTCTCCCCAGTGTGAGTGCGCCGATGAATTTCCAGCTTGGAGGGGGCAGTGAATGCTTGGCCACAGTCCCCACATTTCCACGGTTTCTCCATGCTGTTCGATGCTCAACTGAACCTCGTCCACCCAGAGAACAGTTCCTCCCACTATAACTGATGCAATGTCTTATTCACACTGTGCAACTGATTAAAGTTCTTTTCACACACAGTGCATTGGAACACTCTCACTCGGGGTGTGTGTCTCAGTGCTATTCCAGTCTCACTGCTATTCCAGTCTCTCTGATGTTTGAAAACTTCTCTCACAGGCAGAACAATCAAACATTTCTCTTTCCACATTCAAAGGTCAACCACATTCAGCTCCTGATGAATCAAGTGACTGTCAAATTTTGATGTGATGTTTGGTTCAAGTCACATATCTGCTAATTCTCTCCTTCTAAACATCCTGTAAGAGGTTCATAAAAGTCATCACTGTCAATCCAGGGTAGGAATTCAGGACAGACGATTCTAATTTCAATGGAATTTTTTTTTTTCCTCAATCTCGTATTCCCAAAACTGCAGATCCCTGTCCCACAAACACTCCCTTCTCCCTGAACTGAAATCAAAATAATGTTAGTTAATCTTGTCTGCATCCTTTAAAAAAAGTTTGTGTAACTAGAGATAACATGTTTTATAATTCACTTCATTCATTACTTGTGACAAAACAATCTGAATCAGCCTAACCAACCACAAAGAATAGCAAATGTTAATATTGTGTCTAAAATTTAGTGTGGAGATTTAAGAAACAATCATAAAGGTGATCTTTATAAACTTTCCCCTATTCCTTATTCCTAGTCCTCTTAAACAAAGTTAAACCTGCTGTCAGTCTTGGGCCTCATTCTGGTTCCAGCTCGTTTTCTGATTAATTAAATTGAACACTGAGAAGACTTGAGTCAATGTTTTTGACCTGTGGGCAATGGGAATGTGGAACTCACCACCTGAAAGGGTGGGAGAGGCCAAAACCCTCAGGGAAGCAATGGCCTAATGGTATTGCATCCAGGGTATTAATCCAGAAATTCAGCTGAAATTCTGGGGACCCAGTTTCAAATCCTGCCACAGTAGATGGTGGAATTTGAATTCAATTAAAAAAAAAAATCTGGAATCTACTGATGACCAAGAAACCATTATGAATTGTCAGAAAAACCCATCTGGGGTCCACTAATGTCCCTTTAGGAAAGGAAATCTGCCATCCTTACCTGGTCTGGCCCACATGTGACTCCAGAGCCACAGCAAAGTGGTTGACTCTCAGCTTCAAGGGATGGGCAACAAATGCTGGCCAGTAAGAGACGCCCATGTCCCTTGTATGAGTGAAAAAGATAGAAATTGTCTCTCCCCTACCCCCCTGCTGCAGGGTCAGTCAAGTGAGTTGAAGATGATTTCTCAGCAACAAACCCATTGCTGCATTTGCTTCCTGAAACCACATCGGTCCACTGGGGCCTGGCACCGGGACAAAGCGCTGCAGCTGCCGTTGTGTTGGGTATTGAGGCAGTGCCACTAGTTTCTTACTGGGGATATTGAGTCCTCCACTGGGTGTGTGGAGCCTCCACTGCCCCTAACGCTGCCTGCACTTATCCACCTCCTTCCCGCCTGAAGAGGAGACAAACCAGCGCCTGTCCCGGGACATGAGCCGCGCCTGCGCATGCTCGACGTCACAATGCCCCCGGGGTCTAATTGACGGCAGCACCGGATCAATAGGGAAAGGGGGCGGGGCTGGAGCACCGAGCGAGGAAGCGGCTGGTCCTCCGACCAATCGGAGTGAATGAGGGGGCGGGGATGGAGCACCGAGCGAGGAAGCGGCTGGTTCTCCGACCAATCGGAGTGAGTGAGGGGGCGGGGATGGCGGTCGGAGCGAGGAGCGGCTGGTCTTCCAACCAATCGGAATGAATGAGGGGGCCGGGATGGAGGACCGAGCGAGGAAGCGGATGATCCTCCGACCAATCGGAGTGAATGAGGGGGCGGGGATGGAGCACCGAGCGAGGAAGCGGCTGATCCTCCGACCAATCGGAGTGAATGAGGAGGCGGGGCTGGAGCACCGAGCGAGGAAGCGGCTGGACCTCCGAACAATCGGAGTGAGTGAGGGGGCGGGTTCGGAAGACCGAGCGGCGGGTCCTCCACCCAATCGGAATGAATGAGGGGGCGGGGATGGAGGGCGGAGCGAGGAGCGGCTCGTCCTTCGACCAATCGGAGTGAATGAGGGGGCGCGGCTGGAGGACCGAGAGGGCAGCGGCTGATCCTCCTACCAATCGGAATGAATGAGGGGGCGGGGCTGGAGGACTGAGCGGGAGCGACAGGTCCTCCAACCAATCGGAGTGAATGAGGGGGCGGGGGGAGGGGGGGTCGAACGGAGATTGAAACATGCGCACTGCGGGCAGTGGCGATGGCGACAGCTGTTTTATGGATCCAAAAGCAGTAAGCAGAATATAAGGGAATAGGGGGAATGATAAATCTGGTGGGGAGGTGGGATCGCTTTGTTATCATGTCGTGAAAGCCCAGTCCTCGAGTAAGAATTTCAAAGTCCCCTATTTGCAAGGTAGGGAAATGCAACTTCTAGTGTTCGGCCTGGGTTAGAGACCGCCATTTTTGTTATGGGCAATGTTACGTAGGGCGTCTGTGTGATTATGACCGCCATCTTTTTAGGGGGCAAATTGTCATTGAGTGGGAGGAGCTTGTTCTCCATTGTTCAGAATGGAAACAACTTGTCCATCAAACTGCATCAACCCTCTGAGTCCCAATGTCTTACTGATGAGGCAGAGAAATTAAAAAAAGGATGCAAATCCTGCTGTTTGGATTCCACTGTTTTTTTTAAAAAAGGCAACATGCTGGCACAGTGGTTAGCACTGCAACCTCACAGTGTCAGGGTGAATTCCAGCCTTGGGTGACCATCCAGAGATTGCATGTCCTCCCATGTCTACGTGGGTTTCCTGCCCCCCGTAAGAAGTCTCACTACACCAGGTTAAAGTCCAACAGGTTTATTTGTTAGCAAAAGCCACTAGTTTTCGGAGTGCATGCTGCCCCTTCATCGGGTGAGTGGGAGTTCTTTTCACAAACAGGGCATATAAAGACACAAACTCAATTTACAAGATAACGATTGGAATGCGAGTCTTTATAGGCAATCAAGTCTTAAATGTACAGACAACGTGAGTGGAGAGAGCATTAAGCACAGGTTAAAGAGATGTGCATTGTCTCCAGCCAGGACAATTAGTGAGGTTTTGCAATTCCAGGCAAATCGTGGGGGTTACAGACAGTGCGACATGAACCCAAGATCCCTGTTGAGGCCATTCATGTGTGCGGAACTTGACAATCAGTCTCTGCTCATTGAATCTGCGCTGTCGTGTGTCATGAACATAGAACATTACAGCGCAGAACAGGCCCTTCGGCCTTCGATGTTGCGCCGACCAATTAGGAACAAGCAGTAACCCTCAACCTAGACCATTCCCTTTTCATCCATAAATATGAAGGCAGCCTGCATCTCCAAATCATTCCTGCCCCTGGCCAAAGATGTGCAAGTTAGGTTGATTGGCCATGCTAAATTGCTGCTTAGTGTCAGGGGAATAGAACAAAGAACTATAGGACTATTAAATATATAGTATTTATATATTATATATATATATATATATTTATATATATTTATATATATATATTATATATAAAATAAATTATATAGGACTATTAAAATAGGATAATGATTTGGTATTACGGTGGCGCGGGCTCGTTGGGCCGAAGGGCCTGTTTCCCGTGCTGTGTGCTTTAAAAAAAAAAAACAAAACAGCACGGGAAACAGGTCCTTCGGCCCAACGAGCCCGCGCCGCCACCCCGATGTTCCCATCTCTACCTGCGATCCCTGTCTATGTTTATAGATCTATTGATTAAAAACCAAATTTGAGACAATTTAGGGAGAATTTGTTTTGCCAATTCGCCTAAGAGCACATCTTTGGGATGTGGAAAGAAACCGGAGCACCCGGAAAAAACCCACGCAAGCACGGGGAGAATGCACAAACTCCCACAGACACAGGCCCAAATCCATGTATCTGCACAGCACAGCGATAGTCACTGAGCTGTCGTGTTGTCCATCAAATGGCCCAGGTCAAGCGTACACTAACGACGTGAAGCACCAGGATACTCTTGGAAAAAAAAATCCAAGAGCAGCCCTCTCACGACCCATCGCGTGTATGCCCCTCGTTAGACAACAAGGTGGACCAAAGCACCTGTAGGATAAAAACAAGTACATCAATATCATCATCTATTTACACACTTCCTAGGGACTCCCAAGGCTCATGATCCCTATTTTAAATCAGTTTTCTAATACCCCTCCATTCCCATTCTGTTCATGTGCCCATCTAAGTATTTCTTAGCAGGAGAAATATGTGGCGTTACAGGAAAAGGCTTGTTTGATAGTTGTCTATGTTGTCAATGGGCTCTATGGCTTCCTTCTACACTGTAGGGATTAACTGCAACCAAAGATTTGTGGCTCTTGACTCATGGCAGAAACTCATGACCTCAAGTAAATGCCATCTCAAATCGAGGGAGTGCCGACAACAGGATGTGTAGCTGGGTGCAAGTGCAGACATCCAGGAAACAGTAGGAGTGAATTTCTATCCTGGACTGACAAGTGATGGCTTTTGGAAACTCCTTTTTCAGAGAGTTAGAAGGGGAGAATTTACACTCAGAAAACTGTAACCAAGAGAAACGTTTGTCTGTTCCAAATTTCAGACCTGGACTGTGACGAATTTTGTAAATTTATTTTGCAGTGTTTTGGAAGAGATTTGCAGACAGGAACTCAAACGAGATCTCAGATGAAAATCTGATAGCGTCACTATTGAACAGGATCTGGCTTTTATCTGCCTTTTGAGTGCAAACACTGAATTCCAGATCATTATCACTCATTGTGTAAATGTTTTTCCTCAAACCTCCCCCCTGTAGATCTTGCTCAAAATCTTAAAATTGTATCCACAAATCCTTTGTAAATCAGCTGATGGGAACAGATTTTCTTCATCAAATTTACGAAGTCTGTTATAAATGTGTACATCTTCATTAAATCTCTTCACAATCTACTTCGCTCCAAGCAGAACAACCCTAGTTTCTCCATTCTAACCTTGTAACTATAATCCCTCATTCTGGTAAATCTCCTCTGCACCCTTTCAAAGAACCTCACATCCTTCAAAATGTGTGGTGATCACTGGTTTACACAGACCCAGATGTTCTGTGTTCCTATTTGTGATCTCATCAAACAGTGACAATTGCGCTGTGACTTCACCCCCACTCTCCAGGTATTTCCTGTTCTCTCGAACACACCCTGACACACTAATTCTGTTTCTCTATCTGCAGATACTGCCTGACCTGCTGAGACTTTCCAGCATATTCTTTTTCCATTTCAGATTTCCAGCTGCAACATTTTCCTGTTATTTTGTTGCTCGCTTTGTTCGCAGAATTGAGTCTGGAAACACAGACAGACCAATTAAAAACCTTATTAGCTTATTGGGCATTGGTCGTTGAAGTTGGTGCCTGAGATCCAGTTTAAGCCCTTCCCCATTGTGTCATTGAATGTTTACAACATAGTTTGAGGCTGTTCTACCCATCCTGCCTGTGTTGGCTCTCTGCAAGTCCCCCTGACACTAAGGGGCAATATCAGCTCCTCTCATTCCTCTGTCCATTCACAAGACCAGCAGCAAATATTTCCCATCCACAGCTACCTGTGGATGTTTGACCATCTTGAATTGCTGCAGTTTGTGTGATGAAGGTGCTCCCGCAATGCTGTAAGGTAAGGAATTACAGATTATTCACCCAGTAATGACGAAGCAACAATGACCTGTGTCCAAATCAGTAATAACAATTTTTTATTTATGTAGCAGTTTACATGTGATAGCACATTCCAAAGCTTTTCACGGAAGTGTTACAAGCAACATTTCACACTGAGCCACATAAGGAGACATTAGAACGTAACAACATAAGAAATAGGAGCAGGAGTAGCCCTTCAAGCCTGCTTCGCCATTCAATAAGATCATGGCTGATCTGAAGTGGATCAGTTCCACTTTCCTGCTTTCTCCCCATAACCTTTAATTCCCTTGTCTATCAGAAATCTATCTACCCTTAAATATATATTCAAGTATATTAGGGTAGATGGCTAAAAGTTTGGTCAAAAATGTGGGAGCATCTTTAATGAGGAAAGTGATGTGGATAGGTAGTTTGGAAGGAAACTCTACAGTTCTTGGCCTCGGCAGCCGAAGGCTCGGCTATCAAAGGTGGAGGAATTAAAATCACTTATGTTCTGGAGATCAGAAATACAGGAGCACAGATATCTTCAAAAGTTGAGGCCAGTGGGGGATTACAGAGATCGGGAAAGGCAAGATCTGGATGGAATTGAACAGAAGGTTGAGAATTTTAAAATGTAGGTTTTGGAGTAGAAGTGTCTCTTCCTGACACCCTGCCCCTCCCTTGTTCTGTTTCTTTCTCTCTCTTTGTATATCATTCTCTGTCTCCACCCATCGAAACCAGAATGTTCTGTGGATCCATTCCAGGTGGCAGGTTCCTTTTCCTGAAGGATATTATTGAACCAGTTTGGTTTTTATGACAATCCAACAGTTTTCGTGGTTTTTTTCCTAGTGCCAGCCCCGCAAAATTACCAGATTCGGGTTCGATTCCCAGCTTGTGTCACTGCCTTGTGTGGAGTTTGCACCTTCTGTTTGTATCTGCGTGGATTTCCTCCGGGTGCTCCAGTTTGCTCCCACAGTCCAAAGATGTGCGGGTTAAGTGGGTTGGCTATGATAAATTGCTCCTTAGTGTCAGGGGGACTAGCTAGAGGTAAATGTTTGAGGTTATGAGGATAGAGCCTGGGTAGGATTGTGGTTGGTGCAGACTCAATGGGCCGAATGATTTCCTTCTGCACCGTAGAGATTCTATGAACATATCTTTGAGTTTTTTGTGGGTTCCCTCTCACTCCCTTTGTTCTGTTTTAAATCAATTTCACAGAGTACAAGAAGGATTGGATTTTCAGTCAGGAAACTGAAGTTCAACATCATATCAGGATGTGACAGAGTTGCCCAACCTATTGTGGGATGAACATCGTCAGCTTTTGACCATGGAAGAAGAAAGCATCATTCACAGTGGGGAGAAACCATACACGTGTCCTGTTTGTGGGCGAGGCTTCAGTCAGTCATCTGCCCTGTCCAAACACGAGGGCAGTCACGCTGGGGAAAAACCGTGGCGATGTGGAGATTGTGGGAAGGGATGCAGAGCTCCATCTGAACTGGAAACTCATCGGCGCACTCACACTGGGGACAAACCATTCACCTGCCCAGACTGCGGGAAGGGATTCATTAACTCTTCCAACCTGCTGACACACCACCGAGTTCACACAGGGGAGAGACCGTACACCTGCTCTGAGTGTGGGAAGCACTTCACTTCTTCGTCCACTCTGCTGACGCACTGGCGGCTTCACAATGGGGAGAGGCCGTTCAAGTGCCCAGACTGTGGGAAACGCTACAAAAGTTCCTGGGAGTTGATATCGCATCAGCGTGTTCACACTGACGCGAGGCCGTTCCGGTGTTCTCGCTGCAGGTCTGGGTTCAAGACATTATCAGACCTCAGCGTACACCAGCGCAGTCACACGGCGGAGAAACCGTTCACCTGCTGTGAGTGCGGGAAGGGATTCACCCGATCGTCCAACTTGCTGGAACACCAGCGGGTTCACACTGGAGAGAGACCGTTCACCTGCCTCCAGTGTGGCAAGGGCTTCACACAGTCATCCAGTCTGCTCAAACATGAGAGAATTCACACTGGGGAGAGACCATTCGTCTGCTCCAAGTGTGGGAAGGGATTCACTCAGTTATGCAGCCTGTTGAGACACCAGCAAGTTCACGCTGGGGACAGACCTATGTTCTGAGCATGGGGAGAGATTCACTCAGGCCTCCAGCCCACTGATGCAGCAGCGAATTCATCCTGGGGAGAAGCCATTTACCTGCTCTCTCTGCGGGAAGGGATTCGCTCGACCTTCCCACCGCCAGCGAGTTCACACCGAGGAGAGGCCGTTCAGCTGCTTAGAGCGTGGGAAAGAATTCACTCAGTTATCCAGCTTGCTGAGGCACCACCGAGTTCATCAAGTTGAGAAATCTTTCAAGTGCCCCAAAAAGTATGACAAATGTTCCCAGGAACTGATGTCTGATTAATGTGTCCACAGTGATGAAGAGAGCATTCAGGTCCTCTCAGTGAGGGACTGAGTTCAGAAAATCGACCAACGCAAGCAAATTCACACTGGCGGGGGACTGTTCATGTGCTCTGAATTTGCATATTTATCCAACCTGCTGAGTCATCACCGAGTTCACAAGTGACTACGTTATGTAGGATTTTGTTTGTCATATCCAGCACTGAGCCATGTTTATTGAGTCTGGTATAACGCCAGCCCTGTTATGGGTGGTAATATTAGGGATAAACGTCGTATAAATAATAAAAGCGTGGATGCTGGAATCTGAAACTAAAAGAGAAAATGCCGGAAAAATCTCAACAGGTCTAGCAGCATCTGTAAGGAAAGAAAAGAAGTAACTCATCCAGATGACCCTTTGTCAAAGCTGCTGATGTTTTGAGTCCAGATGACTGTCACAGCTTCGACAAAGGGTTATCTGGACTCGAAATGCCAGGTTTTTTTTTCTCCTCACAGATGCTGCTCAGACCCGCTGAGATTTCATATAAATGCTATCTGTGTTCAATGCAATGTAGTAAGTGTTTTCAAAATCTCCAATATAAATTAGTTTTTCTTTGCCCGTCTCTCTCTCTTCTATTTCCTTGTGACCGTCCAATCAGCTGCCTTTGCTGCTTTCCTTGCACTAACGCACCGTTCCAAATCACCTGTAAAGATTCCAGTAAAAAGCAAATTGCGTGGAGTGTGTGGAAATCCTGCAGAGGGATCTGGATAGGTTGAGTGAGTGGGCGAGGACCTGGCAGATGGAGTATAATATTAGCAAGTGTGAGGTTATCCACTTGGGCAGGAATAATGGTAGGAAGGATTACTATTTAAATGGCGAAAAGCTGCAGCATGCGACGGTGCAGAGGGACCTGGGGGTCCTTGTGCACGAATCACAAAAACACAGTCTGCAGGTGCAGCAGGTGATTAAGAAGGCGAATGCAATGTTGGCCTTTATAGCTAGGGGGATAGAATATAAAAGTAGAGAGGTACTTTTGCAGCTGTATAGGGTACTGGTGAGGCCGCAGCTGGAGTACTGTATGCAGTTTTGGTCGCCGCATTCGAGGAAGGATATATTGGCCTTGGAGGGGGTGCAGAGAAGGTTTACTAGGCTGATACCGGAGATGAGGGCATTGGATTATGAGAAGAGACTGAATAGGCTAGGTTTGTACTCTTTGGAGTTTAGAAGGCTGAGAGGGGATCTTATAGAGACGTATAAGATAATGAAGGGGATGAAAAGGGAGTAGTTTAGGTTTATGGATGAAAAGGGAAAGGGAAGAACATAGAACATTACAGCACAGAACAGGCCCTTCGGCCTTCGATGTTGCGCCGACCAATATAAAAAGCAATGACCCTCCAAACTAAACCATTCCCTTATCTTCCATAAACTTATCAACTAACCTCTTAAACACCACCAAACTTGGCGCATCTACAACTGCTGCAGGCAGGGCATTCCACTCCCGAACCACCCTTTGGGTAAAGAACGTACCTCTGACATCCGTCCTATAACTATCACCCCTTAATTTAAAGCTGTGTCCCCTCGTGCTAGCTTTCTTCATCCTAGGAAAAAGGCTATCACTGTCCACCCTATCTAAACCTCTAATCATCTTATATGTTTTGATAAGGTCCCCTCTTAGCCACCTCCTTTCTAACGAAAACAACCTCAAAATCCCTCAGCCTCTTCTCATAAGACCTGCCCTCCATACCAGGCAACATCCTGGTAAACCTCCTCTGTACCCTCTCCAATGCCTCCACATCTTTCTTATAATGTGGGGACCAGAACTGCACACAATACTCCAAGTGCGGCCGCACTAGGAGTAGGAAGGGAATGGTTTAGGTTAGAGGGTCATTGCTTTTCCTTAATTGGTCGGCGCAACATCGAGGGCCGAAGGGCCCGTTCTGCGCTGTTATGTTCTATGGATGGATAGGGTACAGGTTGAGAGACTCTTCCTGCTTAACAAAGATAGCAGGACGAGAGGGCACAGCCTCAAGGTTAGGTGGGGGGCGGGGGGGTTCAGTTCAGAGTTGAGGAGGAATTTCTTCACGCAAAGGGTGGTGAATCTTTGGAATTCTCTGCCTGTTGAAGTGGTGGAGGCTTCCTTGCAGAATATATTTAAGTCAAGAGTGGATAGGTTTTTGATTGACAAGGGAATTAAGGGAGAAAGCGGGAAAGTGGTACTGAACCACTGCAGATCAGCCATGATCTTATTGAATGGCGGGGCAGACTCGAGGAGCTGGATGGTCTACTCCTGCTCCTCGTTCTTATGTTTACTGTCGGAAGCAGTGGATAGAGAGAGTGGAGCATGGTCAGGGTGAACCCCGCCCCCTGACCTCTAACCCGACACCTCACAATGCCCGGGGACTGATTGACAGCAGCTCCGACAGAGAGAGTGGAGAATGGTAATTGTAAACCCCGCCCCATGACCTCTCACCCGACACCTCACAATGCCGGGGGACTGATTGACAGCAGCTCCGACAGAGAGAGTGGAGAATGGTCACTGTAAGCCCCGCCCCATGACCTCTCACCCGACACCTCACAATGCCCGGGGACTGATTGACAGCAGCTCCGACAGAGAGAGTGGAGAATGGTCACTGTAAGCCCCGCCCCATGACCTCTAACCCGACACCTCACAATGCCGGGGGATTGATTGACAGCAGCTCCGATAGTGAAGGGAGAATGGTAATTGTAAACCCCGCCCTCTGACCTCTCACCCGACACGTCACAATGCCCGGGGACTGATTGACAGCAGCTCCGATAGAGAGAGTGGAGAATGGTCACTGTAAACCCCGCCCCCTGACCTCTCACCCGACACCTCACAATGCCCGGGGATTGATTGACAGCAGCTCCGATAGTGAGTGGAGAATGGTCATTGTAAACCCCGCCCCCTGACCTCTCACCCGACACCTCACAATGCCCGGGGATTGATTGACAGCAGCTCCGATAGTGAAGGGAGAATGGTAATTGTAAACCCCGCCCTCTGACCTCTCACCCGACACCTCACAATGCCCGGGGATTGATTGACAGCAGCTCCGATAGTGAGTGGAGAATGGTCATTGTAAACCCCGCCCCCTGACCTCTCACCCGACACCTCACAGTGCCCGGGGACTGATTGACGGCAGCTCCGACCAATAGGAGGCCAGAGGGCCACTGGTCCTCCAACCAATCGGAGTGAAACAGGGGGTGGGACTGTGAGTGAAGCATGCGCAGTGTAGGTGCTGGAGCAGGAGGGCCTGTTTGGAAATTCCATCCTGTAAATTAGAGTAAAATCCTACACTGCAGAAAGAGGCCATTCGACCCATCGATTCTACACAATCCCATCCAAGTCCTATCCCCATAACCCCATGCATTTGTGCTACTTAATCTCCCTGACACCACAGGGCAATTTAGCATGACCAATTCGCCTTAATCTGCATAACTTTGGACTGTGGAGAAAACCAGAGCACCCGGAAGAAACCCATGCAGTCATGGGGAGAATGTGCATACACTGCAGACAGTGACCCACCATGGAAGTCGAAACCAGGTCCCTGGCACTGAGGCAGCAGTGCTGACCAGTGTGCCACCGTGCCGCCCACGAAGTTGAAATGCACTTCCAGTTGAGAAGCACTAGCAGATTCATATGGAGAGAGGTCATACGTCGGCTCTGTATATGGCAAGAAATTCACTCAGTCCTCAGGATTCTCACTGTGAAGAAAGCATTAAGCAGCTGGTTCTGACAGTCACTGTATTCATCAAGACCTGAACATCAATGGGCTTGATTGTGGAAGGAGAAATGTTATTTTGTCTGTGGGGAAAGATTTTGAATATCAGTGCGACTGGAAACGTGCTGAGACACACACACACAGTGTGAGAGTGTTCCAGTGAACTGACTGTGGAAAGAGCTTTAACCACTTGCACAGCCTGAAAAAAAAATCACAGCATCCACAGTGAGAAAAAACTGTACACGCGTTCTGTGTGTGAATGAGGTTTTACTGATCGTCAAACCAAGAGAGATACAAGGACGTTAGCACCATGGAAAAACCGTGGAAATGTGGGGACTGTGGAAAGGGATTCAGTTATCCGTCACAGCTGGAAATTCATCGACGCAGTCACACTGGGGAGAGACCGTTCACCTGCTCAGTCTGTGGAAAGGGATTCACTCAGACAACTAAACTCATTTTGCACCAGCGAATTCACACTGATGACAGGCCGTTCAGCTGCACTCAATGTGGGACAAAGTTCAAATGCGCTTCCACGCTGCTGCGGCACCAGCAGATTCACAGCGGGGAGAGGCCGTACATCTGCTCTGTATGTGGCAAGGGATTCACCCAGTCTTCGGGACTTTGCACACACCAGAGAATTCACACCGTGGAGAAGGCGTTTAGCTGTGCTTCCTGTGGAAAGAGGTTCAGACAGTCATCCGAGTTCAACGAACACCGGCAAATTCACACCGGAGAGAGGCCGTTCATCTGCTCTGTGTGTGGGAAGGGATTCACTCGGTCCTCCCACCTTCTCAGGCACCAGCGAGTTCACACCGAGGAGAGACCGTTCAACTGCACGTCCTGCGGAAAGAGGTTCAGGCAGTCATCTGACCTCAAAGCACATCAGCGAGTTCACACCGGGGAGAGGCCATTCACCTGCTCTGTGTGTGGAAAGGCATTTAGACGGTCATCTCACCTGCTAACACACCAGCAAATTCACAAGTGAATACAGAGGTTACACTCTGCTGTTATTGCTGCTTTCCTGGACTGATAGTCTGACAATATTTGGTTTGTTTCTATTGACATCAACAAACCACGTAAGAGTCTGGAGTTTAATATTCTGGAGATCTCATTGACCTTCGGGCTGCAGTGTCCCCTTTTTAAATGCACCATCTGTGATCTTTACACATAATTCAAGAACTCTCGACAGGAACTTGTTCACAATAAAATTATGAACTTTTCCATCAATTGATGCAAAATCTACAATTGAGTGTCTGAGAGGTTCCACTGATTTCTAATCTCCAGTTAGAAAGGGTTGTTAGTTCTCTGGGTGAAAAGAACCAGAAAAAAAAGTACAAATTTTCTTAAAGCTGCACAGCCAACTGCTCGCTCGTTTTTAACAAAGATTAAAAATCCTGCTTAAAAAAAGAGCAGGGTGTTGATGAAGAGGCTTTTGGAACAGATTAATGTGAAGTGTGGAATGTGTGAAAAGTATTGGAGACTACCATTACATCCTTCCTTTAGCTCGTGAAGAAGTTGGTGTGGGTCTAAAGGTACAAGACAAAGACAAGAAATATTTTCATTCTGAACCTTAAAGACGTGGTAACCCGATTTAGTCTTTCTCTAATAAAACACTTAAAGTTTATTTATTATAGTAAGGCTTACATTAACAAGGCAATGAAGTTACTGTGAAATTCCCCCAATCTGGCGTCTGTTCAGGTCAATGCGCCTAACCAGAATATCTTTCAGAATGTGGGAGGAAAACAGAGCACCCGGAGGAAACCCACGCAGACACGGGAAGAAAGTGCAAACTCCAGACAGACAGTGACCCAAGCCAGAAATCGAACCCAGGTACACTGGCGCTGTGAAGCAGCAACATTAACCACCGTGTTGCCCCCCCCATGTCAAGGACAAAAGGGTGATTCGAGACAAAGTCACGGAGAAATGGATAGGGACTGGACTGGGACACCGTCTAAGTTTCTGACTGATAATGGAGGGGAATGTGTTAATGATGGGTTTGGAGAAGTGTATGAAAACATGAACATTCTGGGCATAAATACCACAACTTAAAGTCCTTTCAGCGATGGACTCTGTGAAAGGAATCGTGCGGTGATGGATGAAATGCTGCAGAAAATCTTAGCTGATCAGCAAGTTGATAACTGCACCAGCATGGACGATTCAGGGAAAGAATTCACGTCCGATGGTTGGAGGATATAATCCCTGCCAATTGGTCTATGGCAGAAATCCCAAATTACCCTCTTTGCTGGGCAATAGACTTCCTGCCTCAGTAGGGATACAACTTGTTCCATTTCTAATCGTCAATTATCAGATTGTTTCATGAAAAGAAGTGCTCGAATTGAGAAATTAAGTGGGGAATCATAAAAGAGGGTGTCTTGTCAATGTAACACTTTGTACAAAATCAGGAAAATCATATTTTTTCCATTGTGAAGTATGTTGCTATGTGTTGCCTTTTCACCAGTCAGAATTGCTAACGTTTGAGGAGGAATTCAAATAGCCAGTGATTAGCAAAGAATTCTGCCGCAAGATTCCACATTTTTAAACAAGACCAAAATTTGCTTATGAAGCAATATTAAAAACCAGCATTATGAACATAACACCTTAGTTTACAAAGACTTATGGTACAAATCCAGTTCTACATTTTAAATTGCTCCCCCTACCAGAGTTCCCTTGTACTTAGTTATAATCATAGAGACTCTTCGGCCCAACTTGTCCATGCTTTTTAAACCCTGAGGCTAGTCCCAATTGCCCGCACTTGGTCTATAATCCCTCTATACCCATCTTACCTATGTAACTGTCTAAATGCTTTTTAAAAGACAAAATTGTACCTCTGGCACCTTGATCTAGACATTCATTACTCTTTGTGTGAAAACAATTGCCCTTCTGGACTCTTTTGTATCTCTTCCCTCCCACCTTAAACCTATACCCTCTAGTTTTAGACTCCCCTATCTTTGGGAAAAGATACTCATTATCTAGCTGATTTATGCCCCTCATTATTTTATAGACCTCCATAAGATCACCCCTCAGTCTTCTATGCTGCAGAGAATAAAGTCCCAATCTATCCAGCCTGTCCTTACAACTCAAACCATCAAGTCCCAGCACCATTCTAGTAGATCTGTTTGGCACTCTTTCTAATTTAATAATATCCTTTCTATGATAGGGTGACCAGAACTGTACACAGTCATCTTCTTGAAGCCCAACTCACTTTGCTTCAGTGTTAATCATCTGGTGAATCTTTGTGTGATTTGCAAACTTACTAATCCTACCCCCTTCCCTCCCCATCTCCCGTATAGTCATCTATGTCATTTATATAAATGCTGAAAAATAGAGTGTCCAACACAGATTCCTGTGGTTCATCACTGGACATTGGCTTCCATTCACTAAAGCAGCTTTCTGTCATCACTCTCTGTCCTCTACAACTGAGCCAATTTTGAATCCACTTTATGAAATTACCCTGTATCCCATGTACTTTTACCTCCTTTACAAGTCCCCCTTGGGGGACCTTGCCAAAGTCTTTGCTGAAATCCATATAAACCACATCGACAGCTATAACCTCGTGTTGTGGGGAAACTTCAAGGTGTCTTGACAAATCAAAACTGTGCAAAGATGTAACAAAATTTATTTAACATAAAACATAAAAAACACAAAGAAAAACAAACGTACAGCCGACCAAAGACTTCCAAAAGGGTTAAAAGCTCTGAGGAATAGAACCACAGAACCACTCCAAAACATCTGAAGCACAGAATCGAATACAGATCAATTATACTTCTTCATAATCAATGATTCCGACTCCCATTGAGCTTAAAATCAATTTCATTTAACAGTCATACACCAATACAAATCTCTGTCAAGTGTCTCAACCAGATATATAATACTTAATATCACGGTGATATTCTATTTGTATTTCAAACCTGGACGTTTTTCCCTTTTTGGCTCTAACTACATCCTTGGTAAAGGCAGACGTTACTGCAAGGTCAAAATGGACATTCCCTCTGATTCACTTCAAAGTTAAATAAACATGTGACCCTGCGTCCAGGAGCATGTCTATCCTTGTGTCTGGACAGTGAATACATCTATTTATGAATGTTGCAGAATACGTACCCTCATAAAAATTCCACCTGAAAGGACAATTGCTGATTAACCAGTTCCCAGGACTTTGGCTTTAAACTAATGACATTTACCACCATATCTTTGTTTGACTTAAGTGTACAATACAGTAAACTACATTTAAAGTATCAGCACATATATTTTAAAAATCATACCTACTTGTTTTGATTCACTTTCTGCATTCACATATTTGTAAACTGTTTATGTTAGCTTGCCAAATAATCATTTAACTCCTTACAGATTTCTCTGAAAGACTGCATTCTGCCTCTAAATCTTATTAATTGATTAGTAATCCCCTTCCATATCTCGTCGACACACCTGGCCATCTCTTCAAAAAATTCAATCAAAGTTGTTAGGCATGACTTCCCTCTGATGAAACTATCTGTCTATTCCTGATCAAGCTTTCCATCTCCAAGTGAGATAGATACTTTCCTTCAGAGGTTTGTTCAATAGTTTCTTTACCTCTGACGTGAGGTTCACTGGTGTGCAGGCAGATATTCCCAAATCCAGCCTGGCTCTCAGACACACAGTAATCATGATGTGGAGATGCCGGCGTTGGACTGGGATAAACACAGTAAGAAGTCCAGGTTTAAGTCCAACTGATTTATTTGATAGTAAACTCACAAGCTTTCGAGGTTAACCTCTTTGTCAGGTGAATCTCACACATACACGCGCACACAGACAACTCACACATTCCTCCGCACTGTCCATGGATTTTTTTAAAATCCAGAAATTTCTGTTTTATATTTAGGGCGGGGGGCAGGGGAGCTAAAATCAAAATCCTGCAGCCAGTCCATATGGGTTTTTTTTTACACTTCAATTCAAAACCTCGGCCACATGGGAAGACACAGTAAGAAGTCTCACAACAGCAGGGTGCAGAGATTAGGAAACTTGCTAAACCAGTTTGTGTTTGTAGTTTTTGTGTCTTTGAACTTGCCTGTGCAGGATTGAAAGGAGATATATTCTGAGTTTCAATCTTCCCCTGGCTTTGCAATAAGTGCTGCCAATTTACAAAAGGACACACACGCACACTGTAATGAAATATGAAGCTGCCCCTTTTATCCCTCTATGCCATTCTCCCCCTCCCCCTCTCTCTGTGAAGATATCACAGCAAACTGCCTGTAATCATTGCTCCCAACCCAATGGCTGACATCTGAATGGGGATAGCACATTCCCCACCTCCCTCCCCCCATCTCCTCACTTCCTCAGACAGACTGCAAACCGATTCAGACAGATCCGGAAAACTGAAGGTTTGTTTTAAACTCTGAAAGTGAAATATCATGACTGGCTGATACTGTACAGAAACATGGAGGCTATGGGAATGGGGTTAATACTGTCACAATGAGGGGACAGTGGGGACAACATTAGCAGCACTGACACACTGTCAGATACATTGCTGTCTGTATTTTATGGAGTGGAGATGCCAATGTTGCACTGGGCTAAGTGTTCTATCAAATAAATCGGTTGGACTTAAATCTGGTGTTGTCAGACATCTTACTACACTTTATGGATACAGCTGGGCAAATCTCTGCTCAGCTTTAATTTCCCACCGAGGTTTCAAATGAACTGCAAAAGGAAATGGAGATGCCGTCGTGGGACTGGGGTAAAGCAGAAAGAAATCTCACAACACCAGCTTAAAGTCCCAACAAGTTTGCTACAAATCAACTTGATGCTGGTGTTGTGAGATGTCTTTCTAAACAAAATGAAGGCAGCAACTTGCAGACTGGATTGCTGCTCCACATTCAGTAGAGACACAGAGATCGCAGACATGGCAGACACTCAGAGAGAAAGCTGCAGTGAGGGACAGGAACTCCATTTTAAATTCCGAGGGAGAGAATTCCACTGTATCAGTCTCTCCCTGTCTTTCCCTGTCTAAAACATTCTTGAAATTAAATGACACTTAACACTGTTATCATACACGATTAATTATCAGATCTCTCTCTCCATCTCTCAACCTCTCATTTTAAAAATTCACAAAATTAAAGAACAATCAATACTGCTATCATACACAACTAATTATCTGTCTCATTTCCTTTCCCTGTCTCTCTCCCAGCCTCCCCCTCTGCCTTTCCCTGTCTGTCTCTCTCTGTGCCTCTCTCTTTTTCTCTGCCTCTCACTGTCTCATAGAACATAGAACATTACAGCGCAGTACAGGCCCTTCAGCCCTCGATGTTGCGCTGGGCAGTGGACCCTCTAACCTAAACTATTCCAATATCATCCATATGCCTATCCACCGAACATTTGAATGCCCCCAAAGTAGGCGAGTCCACAACTGCTGCAGGCAGGGCATTCCACGCCCTCACCACCCTCTGTGTAAAGAACCTGCCTCTGACATCCGTCCTATAACTACCACCTCTTAATTTAAAGTTATGTCCCCTCGTGTTGGTCATCACCATCCGAGGAAATCTCTCACTATCTCCCTATCCAATCCCTTGATCATCTTATACGCCTCAATTAGGTCACCGCGTAACCTTCTTCTCTCTAATGAAAATAACCTCAGGTCCCTCAGCCTTTCCTCATAAGGCCTTCACACCATACCAGGCAACATCCTGGTAAACCTCCTCTGCACCCTTTCCAATGCTTCCACATCTTTCTTATAATGCGGCGACCAGAACTGTACGCAATACTCCAAGTGCGGCCGCACCAGAGTTTTGTACAGTTGTAACATAACCTCACGGCTCCTAAATTCAATCCCTCTACCAATAAAAGCTAACACACCGTACACCTTTTTAACAACTTTATCAACCTGGGTGCCAACTTTCAAACAGCTATGTACTTGTACCCCAAGATCCCTCTGCTCGACAACGCTATTAAGGGTCCTTCCATTAGCCCTATATTTCATATGCCTGTTATTCCTACCAAAGTGAATCACCTCACACTTATCCGTATTGAATTCCATTTGCCACCTCACGGCCCAGCTCTGCAACCTATCTATGTCCCTCTGCAAACTGTAACATCCATCCTCGCTGTCTACAACTCCCCCCACTTTGGTATCGTCAGCAAATTTACTAATCCAACCCTCTACACCCTCATCTAGGTCATTTATAAAAATGACAAACAGCAGTGGCCCTAAAACAGATCCTTGAGGTACACCACTTGTAACTGCACTCCAGGTTGAATATTTCCCATCAACCACCACCCTCTGTCTTCTATCAGCTAGCCAATTCCTAATCCAAACTGCTAAATCACCTTCAATCCCATGCATCTGCACTTTCTGCAGTAGCCTACCATGGGGAACCTTATCAAACGCTTTGCTAAAACAAAATAAGAGGTTCTCTGCCCCTCTCTGTCTCTATCTCAGCCTCTCTGTCTTTCAGCCCCTCGCTTTCTCTGTCATTTTAAAAATTTACCAAGTTAAAAAACATTCCACACTGCTATCTTGCACTGGGTAAAAGCAAATTACTGCAGATGCTGGAATCTGAAACCAAAAGAGAAAATGCTGGAAAACCTCAGCAGGTCTGACAGCATCTGTAAGGAGAGAAAAGAGCTGATGTTTCGAGTCCAGATGACCCTTTGTCAAAGCTTTTCTCTCTCTTTCAGACTCTTTCTCCGCCTCTCTTTCTGTATATAAAAAAACACCAATTTAAAGACTCAACAGTACCATGATACACAATTATATATCAGATATCTGCCTTTCTCTCTGCCCCTCTCAGCCTCACTGTCTCTCTCTGTCTGTCTCTCTCTCTTAGACTCTCAGCCTCCCTCTCTATAAAAAAAATTACCAAATTAAACACTCAACACCGCTGTCACACCCAATTAATTATCAGATATCTGTCTCTCTTCGCTCCTCTGTCTCTCTGCCTCTCTCTGTCTTTCCCTGTCTCTCTTTTTCTCAGCCTCTCTATATATAAAAATCACCAAATTAAACACAACGCTGCTTTCACACAATTAATTATCAAATATCTCTCTCTCTCTCTGTAAGTCTTTCTCTCTCTCTGTCTGCTGTTCCCCCCCCCCCCCCCCCCGTTTGCCATCTCACAGTTTCTATACCCAGCGTTTGTGGTGGGAATCCTGTGTGTGTGGTTTCGCTTAGGGGCTGTGGGTTCTCTTTCTAGGAAGGGGGGTTGGTGAAGCAGATATGTTAGGGAAGAGCTAATGTGAGACTTCCTCCAGCAGCAGCAGACAGTGCAGAGTTTTTGTGCTAGTGTGTATCACTGTGGGTATTTACAGTGGGGCCACAGTCAGTGAATCTCCCTGTACAGTAAACCTGCCAGTACTGCGTCTGAAGCCATTCTCTAAATCCAGCCCTGCTCCACCTCCTTCCCTCCCTCTCTCTCTCCAATATTCATATCACTGGGTTTATAAACTGCAGGATGAGATTCAGCACTGAGACCCCCCCCCTGGCCAGCCCAGTGATAACACACTCCCTGACAGAAGAAGGGGTTTGTGTCAGGCTCATTGTCAAAGTGGCAATTCTGCCAACTGATCAGCTAAATCTTTCTGAGATGAAATCCAGACTCCATCCCCCAAGTGAGTGGAAAGAGAGAAAGAGAGACAGTCACATTGAGCTGATGTGAGGGGAGAGGGGGGAGATTTATACTTTGAGACATTTCCTCAGCAACTACTCCCCCCCCCCACACCCCCCCCCCCCGCCACACACACACACACACACACACACACACACACGCACAAATCTGGAACAGCTCCCAACCCAAACACACACAACACACACACACACACACACAA